>CALNVZ010000641.1:31788455-31805000 GCA_940671915.1 Paracentrotus lividus
AAGTTCATTCAGTTCAGTTTATTTACATATTCCAATCAAACAATAATAAAACAAACAATTATATGTCATTTCAATACTATACATTATTTGATAAATCATAAAACGAATGACATCAGTAGCATAAGAAGAAAGAAATATGAAGGAGCCTTATGCGGCGGTCACAACTCGTCGTAGGCTACGGGGCACGTGCCATCAACGTAGCCTGCGTTGCATGTGCAATGCACGCACAGGTCCTGGGTCAACTTCTGCGATTCCTGCGTTTCTGTAGTAAGGGTATTGGAAAACTTCCTGCACGTCGTACATGCATTGCACCTGCGAGGTACTCCGCTGCACGAACTTTCTACGAAATCCATCGTAAGGGAGTGCACGTCGAAGGTACAGCGAGTTGTGACCGCCGCATAAGTTAAAAGCAAGCTTGTTTACTTATGGGCTCCTTTGTGAAGATGGTTATAAGAAACATGAAGAAATAATAAATACAAAGATGTTATAATAGGAGTAACTGAAGAATGTGCATTAACATATCTCTCTTTTTTTTTTTTTTTTTCATTTGACTACCTATCTGTACGCAATGTAATAGTGAGGTTTACCGGGATGATGTCATCATTATTTTTTTTGTTGATGTGAATGACGACATCATCTCGGCACTACATTATAATCATACATTAATAATATTATACGCAATGGAAAAAGTGAGGAGTACGAGATGATGTCTTAATTTTGTTGTAGAATGACGACAGCATCTCGGCACTGCATATTACATATCTTTCTTTCTTTCTTTTTGTTTTTTTTTGTTTTACATTGAACTACCTATCTGTACGCAATGGTAATAGTGAGGCGTACCGGGAGATGTCATCATATTTTTATGTGTAAGCATCTCGAAGGTCGAAACCCTTTTATTTTTTCACATGTTCTGAAAGTTTATGACATAGTTAATATAATCCACTTATAAAATGTGGGGTCTAAGGAATAAAACATCGGCATATTCTCATGCAAACCCAAAATTCATTTTTTTTTTTTTTCAATCTAAATTTCAATCCAAATTTAGTTATTATCAGGATAAATATTGGTTGATTTTCTCCCATATACTTTTCATGTTAAGGCTGAGACAGTTCCCAAAAAGTCGAATTGTAAAAGGTAATTAAATGTAAATATCATCACATTACACATATTCTTCTTTTCAAAAAGTTTATTTCACCATCTCTTTCCGTTTCACTTTTGTTCTCTCTCTCCTGTAGCAATTGCTGTATACTTTTTCATACAGATACATATCAGTACATACCACCGATAATTGTACGCATTACAATTATAAAGCTCTAGTTTCAACCTTGGACTTTATACCTTACCCTACCATTAACTATAAAATAAAACCCTTTTGCAACCCTAAATCATAGCGAATAAAGGCCGGAGCAATTGTCGCAGGAGCAAATGTCATGTCAATACTTAAAATGTCCTTGTGAAGTAAATTAAAAGAAGAGAGCAACCCCCCCCCCCACAAAAAAAGGGGAAAAAAGAAGATTTGACATTATTCACATTTTCTTTCAGAGGATTACAGACTGCTTTTAAGAAACATCTGCCATATCATGAGGTGCATGGTCATAAATTATCATTACAGAAAAGGTTATCCACTCAAAAAGGTTCGTACATACGGAGAAGTTTCAGAAAGGGTAGACCTAATGGAAATACGGAGATGATATCATACTTAATTGGTGTCGTTTCAGGAAAGAATCCAAGCTGAGCTCGACCAGGTAGTCGGGCGAGATCGACTCCCGTCTCTAACCGACGGCCGAAGCTCCCGCTGACGGAGTCGACTATGGTGGAATGTTATCGGCACAGCCGTATGTCTCCGCTCACCTCCCACATCATGCAATATGTGACACCAAGGTAGGCGGCTACACATCCCCAAGGGAACGCACGTTTCTACGCATGCTCAGGCACTTTCGTTGTCGCCCTCGTTTTGGAAGGATCCCGACGATTTCGTTCCGGAGAGGTTTATTGATGAGAAAACCGGTCTGTTCGACACCAAGTTGGAAGCAGGGCTAGCTACATTTGGATATGGTAAGTCGACCATTCCTATACCGCACAGGGGCCGCGGGGCGGGAGGGGGGGGGAGGGTATCATATATTGTATTGTATTTGTATTGTATTTATTTATTACCAATATTGAAAACAAATATACATAAACAGAATTCAATATAAACATGCATTTGGTAAATGGAGCCAACAAATAGCTAAAGCTAGTCTAAGTTGGCCCCGTCTAGTTCATGTAGTTTGCTTACTGTGATTATATAAACATTTACATAAAGTAAAACATAATTTTTATGTACAAATTATTACATCATATTTTACAGTATTTACATACGAAATTAATTCAATATGAATATACTCTACAAGAAGAATTGCCTTATATGATTGTCTAAAGGTTTTCTGTGATTTAATTTTTCTAATATCATTTGGAAGAGCGTTCCATATAAAAGCACCTGAATACGAAACAGACTATTCCAAGATTTGTCCTTACTTTGATGAGTGTTATATTCTTATTTTGATTGCTTCTTGTCTCGTAAGGGTGTTTAACAAATGAGAAATAATCAATGAAACGATGAATAAGTTCGTTATTCAACAAATCATGCATGAATGTTGCAAACATGAGACGATATTGCTTAAAAACATCTAAAATCGATAACTCAGAAAAGAAAGGAGCATGTATCCCCACTTTGTCCAGCAAACGTGTACAAAAACGCCGAAATGATCATAGATTTGAAATTTTTAGCCTGTTCAGCCCCCCCCCCCCATTTTCAGCTCAGCCCCTCCACTTAAAAAAGCGCCCCACGGCCCCTGCCGTATATTCATATGAATTCTACCCTCTACAGTGTGTTCCTAAAAAAAAGGTAATCGAAGTTCAAAGGTCAGTCATTTCAAAAGTATTTGATTTATTTTTGTAATTTGTTTACTAAAATAATAAGCAACTCATCAGCTTTAATTTGAGACATTGCTTACGTCCAAACTGTTATGGGTCATAGAGTTAGGGTCCTTTGAAGGTAAAAGGTACAAAACCCATTTTTTCCAAGTTTTTCATTTTTAGGGTATGAAACCAACTTTTTATAAATTTATAGTTTCATAGTTTGGGGAGTTTTGTCACACAAAGTTTCAATGAAATGCAATTTCATTTGTCAAAGGACCTATCTCAATGGCAATGAGAGGGGTTCGCAATCATGAGTCTCTTGAGTCGTGGAGACGTCGTGGTGACGTCTCCTGAGACTTCAGGGCGTCCAGGGAAAATGGAACAAAAGTCAAACATGCTCAATCTTTTAGTAGACTTCTTCAAGACGCCAGCAAGTAAAACTAATTAGCCCGTTCGATTTCTTTTAATCATTAGCAAGTTCCGACAACGTTTCTGCGACGTCGTGGATACTTAGGGGACGTCGCGGCAACCGTCCGCAAAGATGCCACAGAGACTTGCTCGCGTATTAAAGAAGTCTACTAAAAGATTGGACGTGTTTGACATTTGTTTGATTTTTCTTGCGACTTCTTGCAGAATCAAGAGACGTCGCGGCGACCTCTCCGAGACTTCAGAGACGTATGCATAATCGAGAACCCATGTCATTTCCAGTGAGATAGGTCTTTTGACAAATGAGATTGCATTTCATTGAAACTTTGTGTGACAAAACCCCCCAAAACTATGAAAACAAAATTTTGTAAAAAGTTGGTTTCGTACCCTAAAAACGAAAAACTTGGAAAAAATGGGTTTTGTACCTATCAACTTCAAATGACCCTAACTCTATGACCCATTACAGTTTGGACGTAAGCAATATCTCAAAATAAAGCTGATGAGTTACTTAGTATTATAATAAACAAATCACAAAAATAAACCATATATGACCGACCTTTGAACTTCGATTACCTTTTTTTAGGAACACACTGTATTGGTCATATTCATACGTGAGTGACACGACATTGCACTGATAGAAGGGTGCATATCTCTGCACTTGTAGGTTATGAATGGATCATGACTACCATATTATGTATAATGTAGAATTGGCATGTGTCATTACCAGTTGGAGTTGAATTTTACAAATGGTCCTGGAAATTATGATTAAAAAACAGTGCGTGAGTGACACGACCCCCCCCCCCCCAAAAAAAAAAAAAAAAAAAAAAAAAAAAAAGGACATGAGTTTCTGACCATCGTGGATTTGTGCCAAGAAGATCTCTAATAAGGTACCATAAGTGCTGGTATATGTACATGAATAGTGTACCTCTCAGACAATCATTGTCTCGTGGGAAATGGTCCACCTCTATGTGTCGTGAGTGACACGACATCCAAAACGTGAGTGACACGACAATTCAAGTAAATAACTAGATCAAAATTACCTGTGTATATATGCCATGTTAGAGTAGTCTGTGATAATTACTTGAAGCAAAAAAAATATGAAAAAAATTACTAGATGTAAGAATAAGAGGCATTTCAAGCACCATATATAGTTCCATCACAGATGTGCAAATTCCTGTTTGATCAATTATTCAGCGTAAGAAAACTGGATCACATAATGTTTGAACTTAAAATTGGTTGTTATGTAAAGAAGCATTTGTGTGGATTTCAGATCCTAATTTGCATTTTCAAAGGCACAGTGCCACATTAAAATTTCAGCGAAATGTCCAACTCAGTATGAATATGACCTATTGTTTTTTTAAATAAATGATAAAAAATTATGTAACAATGCAATGTAATATTCAATGTACTTACAAATTTTAAATCTGTAAATATTCTTGATGTGCAATATATATTTACGATTGAAAAAATTAACTCTTGGTCATTTTTTAGCGTAATATACATGTACATGTATTACCTGTTATTGCAATATATTTCCTATTATCACTGAATAAATTAGAATTAAAATAAAAAGACTTCAAATGTCATACAGGAGTATTCCCTCCCATTTACCCCAAATTGTTTTCAACTGTCATTTTATTCCGACCATTGATTTGAAGCACTGATTTCTATCTTCAAATAAGGGATTACCCAACAAAACTTAACCGTTCGATTTCTATTTACTTTTCACACGCACTTTTTAGTTCACCAATCAAACCTAAACGATTTTAGTTTCGTAAAACTCCTTAAATTTCCTTTGTGCTTAAAAGATGATCGATCTGCAGGGTGTATTGCTTATTTATTTAAAACTTTCTATCGTAGTCATTATACCTTTCCAATTTTCCCCTCTTTTTAATGATTGAAATTTACAATTGTGAGGTAGCATGTGTAGTATTTGTCTGTTTTTATTTTGAATGTGACATCTTCAGTCCATGGACTTTTGTTGTATATTTGATGTTGTTAAACACCAAAATCAAATTGAATATAACTCTGCTACTCTCTAAATGTAAAGGAGTGAAAAGCGTTTGAAAAAGAATTGAATTACCCTTTTTCATATATTTAAATGACAAAAATCCCTCTCTGGAGTGAAACTTAAAAAAAAACAAAGAAACGAAACAAACAAAAAAAAAAAAAAAAAAAGCGGGGGGGGGCAGAAAATTTGGCGCTCCAAAAGATCATTAACAATAGACAAAACTCGTTGGCGTTGTCATGTCTTCTATTCGAGATTTTATTTTCTGATGGGGGTCAAAGGCCCCCAAAACCCCATTTAGGCACCTTTTTTTTTCTAAGTTTTGGATATAGGGAGCCCAGGCACACTCGCCCCCCCCCCCTGATACCTGCAATAAAGGCGCACGTGACAGCGGATCGGAAAACTAAAGCTTGTAAAAGGGAATGGCGTACATCAACTCGTGTCCACTCATTTGAAACGAGTGGAGCTATCTAGTCTGCAATCGTTATTAAGCGGAGATCGAACTCATTCTGGCAATCTGCAAGACAGGTGAACTTAAAGTCACTCAATCTGAGTGGTTTACCACTCAATTGAGAACCATCCATAGTTCCTTCACTCTTAATTTAGAGTAACGAATTCACTCCTTCATATTTGCATTCATGCAGGTCGGCGAATATGTCCGGGTGAGCAGTTGGCTCGTACAGAACTCTTCATCATTTTCACACATATCCTGCATCGGTTACCCTCCGGCTTCCTGAGGCACGCCAATCTGCATGGAGGGTAGAAATGGACTAACCTACCACCCAAAGCCCTACAAAAATATCAGAGTAACCCGCTAATAGGGCTGCGGACCCAGGCTTAAGTTACACAATAATTAAAAGTATCGGCCCATGCCCAAACATATTATTAATAGAGCCGCTATTTGTCCACAGATAATTGTGCCTGCACGATCCCTTCAAATTGAGAATCCACTAATCGCACTAGTGATGGTCATGTGTCATATATTGGGTATAGTAAAAGGGTGGAGGCGTTACATTTTGAGGGAAAATTTTCACGTTTTTTCTCATAGCATGATAACAATGAGCTGTACAATGTCTCAAATTGTAGATAACTAATCAGGCTACATGTCTGTGAAGTTTCAGCTTTGTCCTGCTCATAGTTTTAATACGAAGATAATTTGAGTAGGGTAAGGTAGGGAGGGAGGATCCTACGGTGGAGGATCCTACGGTGGAGGCATGTGTTAAGCATAGGGAATTCCCACTTTTGTTACTTTCTTTCTCTTTGTTGAGTTATATATTTGTATCCAATCGGTCTTATAGGTTGAGTGATATACATGTACCAATCTCTTTGGAATTTGTCTGGTTTTAAATAATGTGAAGCAGATTTTTCAAAAGTCATTTTATCGAGTAATTAATCAATTAAAACAAACTTCATGCACGCACGGCTCATCGACAATGCATTGCAGGCATCAAAAATTGCAACATGCCATTTTATAGCAATAATTGGTTTTTTCACCCATTTTCTTTGCATGTACATAGATACACAAATGAGTAGAAACATATATTTTTTTGGAATAAACTTTGTCGAAGTTATAATCAAATGTAAAAGACAGGATTCTGTCAGTTTTGAACAATTTTTTTTTTTTTTATACACTCTGTAGCGCAGTTTGAAAGAATAATGTTTATATTTTTTTAGAAGCATAGAGTCGTATTAATACAGTCTAAGTTGATTTATTTCAATTAATGCAAACAATAAGAAATTACTTGCCATTGAAGTTGTGAAACTTTTTAAACCACTTTTCTTGTAACAGCTGTATAAGCTTTAATGACACACCCTGTACAGTCAAAAGAATATGTTAATCATCTTCCTTACCATCTAGGCTTTCAATATATGTATACTTTTATACATGTTTGACTTACCATTAAGAAACTAGAGATGTTTGTTTGGACAATGTATATTTCTACAAATGTTTGGACATGTAACGCATTTTGCCCCCAGTTCATGACACACGGCCTGATATAACTTCTTAAATAAAATGGAACCGTTTATGACATCGATGGCTTTTATAGTTTGTTCAATAAAAGCATTTGGACGTATCATTTTGAGTCTTTTTTTTTTTTTTTTTTTTGTCAATTGTATCTTTCAACTATGCCCATCAAATTGGTCAATACGAAGAGAGTAAACAAAAAGAATTGAATCAATTTGAAGTCGTGTTGTTTTGATTATGAACACACTAATTGAAAGAAGAAAGGAGGGGACAAGTCAAAGAAAAAAAGCAGAAAATGAATTTATTATGATGAAGAAGGAAAGTGGGAAAAGTAAATGTGCGTGTGATGTGAGAGACAGAGATCGGAGATTGTGGAGAAGTGTGCGAGGTAAGTGTGAAGGTGTGTGAGGGAATTGGTATGTGAGGGTATGTGTGTGTGTGTGTGGGCGTGTGTTTTTCAAATTTGTTTGATCTTCACCCAGCCAGTCATTTGGCTCGAGTGGGATTTACGTTATGATGATGTATGAATGAAGCTGTACGTGTTATGAATTGCAATTTAGGACGAAGAAAAACAAAATGATGCATCGATCCTCATTTTAACACGTTTCGCACCCAAACAAATGATACTATAAAATAATCATATTCATACTCCGTATTAATTGAACGATGATATTACATTCGGGCTCTTTGCTTTACAATGAATTATGGAACTGGAAAAGGCATATAAAGTTTAAAATATATATATATATATATTTGCCGTGACCACTATTTGCCAGGTATGACCAAACTTGAGGCAGACAAAAGCTTACATGGCTTATAGATACTGAATTGAATGTTTGTGAAGTGCCTAATATCAATATTATTCGAGACCAGCAGTGACTAGTGACCTTATTTGTTTAATTTCAATTTTGACAAGGTATCAAACAAAGATTCTGTAATGTGATTGGTTGACAGGAATATGCATGTGGAGCAGAAAGAAAGATTTTTCTTCTTCTTATTATTATTATTATTTCGTGCAAACGAAGGTGACTTGGCAAAACACTTAATTTCGTGAAACAACCAGTGCTATATTGGAGGACACTGTGACCTTCACTCGTCCGTCGACGTCAGATTCTTATTTCAGTTTGGGGCTTTTCCAGCTTTCATGGGCCTTCATGTATTTTACGAGTAAAATCAATCAGAGAGATCACGCATGTTTCCAATGGCTTAACAAGTTTTCTTTATTCAGTTCAACTCGTCACGATCTTGGGATCTGTTTTACAAGAACAGTAATGTTGTAACAATACTTTTCTTTTGTACCTCCAGCAATGTCCAATAACTTCCAATAAAGTAGGGGTATCTATCAACTCGACAAACTGCTCATCATGTCTTCTCTTCATGTCATTATGTGCATAGTTGTTTTCCTAATCAACAAAAGTTTGGCACAGACTACAGCCGATGTAGAAGGTTTGGGTGTTATCGAAGGGATCACGAATGATTTCGATGGCAATTCGGTGAAAGAGTTCCGGGGTGTTCCATACGCAGAGCCTCCAGTGGGTGAACTCCGATTCGCTCGCCCACAACCAAAGACTGTCTGGCCTGATAACAAGTGGGATGGAACAGAGTTTGGTGCTGCATGTCCACAGAAGCCAGACATCGGTGTGGATATAAGCGAAGACTGCCTCTTCTTAAACATCATCGTACCCCCTGTCGAATCAGAAGACACGAAACTGCCGGTTATGATATTTATACCAGGTCGTGGGCACCGGCTTCAGGCTACAGGATCAGATTACTCCGGACAGGAGATGGCCGTAACAGGATCCATCATTGTCGTCACCATCAACTACCGGTTCCTCACGTTCGGATTCTTCAGCACAGGTGATGATACTGTCCCGGGTAACTATGGTCTTTGGGATCAACGTATGGCCATAGAGTGGGTGCGGGATAACATCGGCGCTTTCAATGGGGATGGAAGTAAGATCACCATCGTTGGTCAAGGTCGAGAGGGCGCTACAAGTGTTGTATCGCAAATGCTCACCCCAGTTAATGACAACAAGTTGTTTCAACGGGCTATTCAGCAGAGTAGTACAGCAACTGACGTATCCTACATGAGTTACGAAGGCCAGGCTAAAAGATTGTCCAAGATCCTCGCGGATAATCTCAATTGCACAAAGATATCATGGGCAGAGAACCTAGATTGTCTACGTAAACGATCCTGGGAGGATATAGTGGCCGTCAATTTTACTGTTCTCGGTAATGGTTATTTCGAACCAAGGATTGATGGATATTTCTTCCCAGATACCCTTGAAAACCTCCTGGAGAGCAATCATACACACCAATACGATGTCATGGCAGGCATCAATTACAACGAAGGAGCTGTGATCTTAAACTCCTACGTAGACGTTGATGAGGCTTACAGAACTGCGGAAGATGTCTGGAACGTCCTCTACTATGACCATTATCAGAGATTCAGCAGTCGTGACAAGGCTATACTTACCATGAATGCCATCGATGATAAATACGAAGGTCCCATTCTTGAGCTTCCAGACAGAGAAAGTGCTCTCAGTATTTTGTTTAATGTATACGGGGATCGCACTTATGTCTCTAGCACCATCAAGTTCCTCCGAGACCATCAATTTAGTACAAACACAAAGACATTCATGTATTATTTTGACTACGTGGATCAAGATTATATATTGATAGATGATGCTCTTCGAGATTTGACCAAAGCAGTCCAGGGCGAAGAGCTTCTTTATCTATGGGACGGTATTTTCGACAGGCCGACGGCAATTAATGCTGCCGACGGGAGCGCGTCGGAGCTTCTTCGTGGAAATCTGATTAAATATTGGACGAACTTCGTAAAAAATGGGTAAGCAAATCATGGAATTTTCTACTTTTAGGACATATTCATTATATTAAATAATGAAATCCTAATTTCATTATATAAGACTGCTTTTACGAAAATTCCCAGAGACAGACAAGACAAATAACCACACCCATGCATTTCATTACAAAAGGAATTGAAATATGAATTCAAGAATTGCATATCAGATCCTAATAAGAAAGAAAGAAGAAGCAAACTAACCTAGCTAACATCTCTTATATCAATAACAAATAACAATTATCTCGCCCTGTCTAGCAATTATTTGGTGACTAGCTTACGGTTTGCTTAGTTAATGAGCAACTGTAAGCTTGCTTCCTGCTCGCTAAAAACTCTGATTTTTTGCAGAGTTCCTGTTGCAGACATGCAAGCTTTTAAAATGTCTCCTGCATGCTTGTAGGCTATAAAAATATGTCCCCTGTATCCTTGCAAGCTATTTGAAAGCCCATTGCAAGCTTGTAGACGGTTGTAGACCTGCTGATTGGGATGCTCACATTCTTGCAGGTTTGCTAACTTGCACCCTTGCAAGCTTGCAGGCACAATTTTGTGTACTTCATTTGATGAAATCTTCCCTATATTCTCTGAACATAATGTTTTTTGAAGAAAAAAAAAATGCCAAAAAATACCCATGGAATACAAAATTTGTCAACATTTCACATTTTCCTACTTGTTCGGTTGTTGGTAGCAAATTAATCACCAGAAACACATCGGGCCCGTACTCTAAACCGAAGTCTGAGTTTGTATGACTTAAAGTTTGTGCCGTGCTACTGTGCTCTTCTTTACGTCTGATACATCAAACAAGAAGATGTAGCAATAGCACCGCACAAACTTCAACTCATACAAATTCAGTCTTCGGTTAAGAATACGGACCATCGGGATTAAATCATAAGTTTTGAATGAAAGGGGGATGTAAGCCTTTACAAGAAAAGAATATTTCTAATCATAAATTTTGACAATTCAAAATGGCAGTAACAACTACTTCCGTTGGAAAAAGCAGTGTCGTGGGACAAAATGGCCAATTAGTTGACGACTGTTATTATACAATGCACCCCAAAACATGAGAAAAGGTGGAAATCGGGCGGTCAGTCATTTTTTTTTTCTAGTGAAAAGCAAACAAATCATGATATTGAAAGCACCATTTTAAGTTAAGTGGGGACGGTTAGGGCTATCCGTGGGCTTTTCAGTTCCCATTCTTCTATAAAACGCAAAATTTTTGGCCCTAGTAGGGCTTATATTAAATCGGATGTAAGAAAAAAAAAATTGTTTTTTTTGTGTGTGTGTTAAATTCTCCTCCAAAAAGCTTTGTATGAGAGAGGCGCTCACACACACACACACACACACACACACACACATACAAATCACATAAATTGTTTTACCATAAGGTGTAAGATAGAACTCATGTGTTTGAATCGATGTATATTTTGTATCTTTCACTTAACTATTTGTCTGGAGAAATACAGATAATTTGTTTGTAGTGTAGGTAAGCATCAATTTATGTCATTTTAACCGTCTTCTTTTAAGTAACAATAATAATAATAAGTTTTTGTTTGGCGTAAACACAATTGCATAATTCCATGCCTTTATGCGTTTAAAAGAAATACAACAACAAAAAACAAAACAAAACAAAACAAAACAAAACAAACCGAAACAGTGCACTGGGTTCATATAAATTAAATCTACAAAGACCTGAATAGATGTGTTTTCAGCGCACTTGTTTTTTATGACAGCCCCATATTTACATGTAAACGAGAAGATCTGCGCATTTTGTTTGTTTGTTTGTTTGTTTTCTTTTTAAATTTAAATTTCAATCTCTTCTTTTTATCTATCCGTTGCTCCTTCAGATTATATGGGATGTCAAAAGAATTAGAGCCAAGTAGTCTTCAAAGTTACATACTTTTTATTTTATAAAATCATGTTTATAAAAAACATTACTTTTACATATTGTTGCTCATAAAGGTTGGATATATATATTTCTTTTGTGATTCAACAACATCTTTCTTCTCCGGCTTTAATTTCATGAAATTGTTTGTCCCATTAACTTTTCGAGGCCCTGGCTATATTTTGGACGTTCCCCTAACAATTCCCGAGTATTGAAAACCCCAAAAAGTTTGTCGACCCCCACAATGTCTATTTCTGCCATTTTTCTCATTTTGGGGTCCCTTTTTTGTTTCCCGGCTGACGAAGGCCTCTTCAGTCCTACAACCACGAAACATGTCTGAAGTATAGGGTTGTCATCGTTCTTTAAGTTAGATCTAAATTTTTGGTCACATACTACGATTTATTGTCTAGAGGAAGGATCCAATTTTATTTTGATTGTTGTTCAAAATTTATTTTATTCATTTTTACAAGTTGGAAATTTCTATCTCCCCAAAAATTTATTGTAGAATCCCATCCAAACATAAATCACATTGAAAAATAGTCTATAGTCACCATTTACAACTTTTTTTTAAAATTAAGGCTGAAACAAAATTTTGGGGAAACAATGTAGGGCAACAGTGTAGTAAAATGACTGACAATCCGCAAGTTAATACTTCTTCAGGGTGCACTGTTTATTAAGTGAAAGAAGAAAAAAAAAGGAACTAGAAATTCGTACCTCGTACGAATTCGTACGGTCTTATTTAGTAAATTGAAATGGAAATGACAAACAAAGCTCAAGCAAGTTCCTTTAGAGATTCAATTCATTATTTGCAGTCACGCACTATTTACCAAGTTTAACCAATCTTGTGGCAGACAGGCCGATAGGTTCTCAAGCTGGATCAAACTCGGGTGACGTTTGTTAAGTGTTTAATATTAATATTGTTTGCGAACTGTGACCTTGTTTGCTTCATTTTATTTTCGGACAGTAAATCAAACAAAGATTCTGCAATGTATTTGCTTAGGTTGACAGGAATATACGTGTGGAGTACAAAAGAAAGGTTTTCTTTTTTCTATTTTTTATCATTTCTATTTTTTGTTTAATTTTTTGCATACTCATTCATACGTCAAACATGATCATGCATGACCGAGCTCACAATGACTCTTCAATTTTCCTTATTACATTTCAATCCTTACCAATCTTTGGAACAGGACTTTCCTCATTTTCTTCTCAAAGAGGACTGTCCCACCACGAACAGTTGTGACATTATTTCTCTTGGTACCTCCATGTGGTTGCCAATGAACTCGGTTTCTTATATATTATCTCATTCAAACTGGTAATCATGTCTTCGCTTCATGTCATTACGTGCATAGTGTTTTCCCTAATCCGACAAAATTGCGCACAACTACAGCCAATGTGAGAGGTTGGGTGTTAGCGAAGGAAAGACTATGATTTCGAGGCAATTTGGTCAAAGAGTTCCCGAGGTGTTCCCGTACGCAGAGGCCTCCCAGTGGGTGAACTCCATTCCGCTCGCCCACAACCAAAGACTGTCTGCCTGAAAACAATGGAATGGACAGAGTTGGTGCTGCATGTCCACAGCCCACCAGTAGAGCCAGACTCGTGTGGATATAAGCGAAGACTGCCTCTTCTTGAACATTATCGTACCACCTGTCAATCGAAGACACAAACTGCCAGTCATGAATCATATCAGGTCGTCGGCCACCGACTTTACACTGGACGCCAGAGTATCCGGACGGCAAATGCCGTTAACAGGTTCCATCATTGTCGTCACCATCAACTATCGATTTCTCACTTCGATCTTCAGCACTGGTGATGACACTGTCCCGGTAACTATGGCTTTGGATCAACGTATGGCCATAGAGTGGTCGGATAACTCGCGCTTCAATGGGGGAAGTAAGATCACCATCGTGGTCAAGGTTCGAGAGGCGCTACAAGTGTCTCGTCGCAAATCCTTACCCCCTGAACGACAATACCTGTTCCAACGTGCTATTTCTGCACAGTACAGCCCACTGACGCGTCCCTACATAGTTTCTGTGGGCAGCGGCGAGAGTCTGTCCAATCTTCAAGGACATCTCAATTTACGAAGTATCATGGGCAGAAAACCTAGATTGTCTACGTTAAACGATCCTGGGAGGAAATTGTCGCGCAATTATACTGTTCTTGGTAGTGGCTACTTCGAAACCAAGGATTGATGGTATTTTCTTCCCAGACACCCCTTGAATAACCTCCTGGAAAGCAAACCATCACACCAATATGATGTCATGGCAGGCGTCAACGGCCGAAGGAGCGTCTCCTAAAACGCCTACGTACGACGTTGACGAGAGCTTTCCAACTGTGAAGATGTGTCTGGAACTTCCTACTAGACACTTACCTGAGATTCGAAGTCATGACAAGCCATAACTTACATGAATGCCATCGATATAAGATACGAAGGTCCATTTGGAGCTTCCAGACAGAGAGAGTGCTCTCAATATTTTGTTTAATGATACGGGGATCGATCTTAAGTTTCCGCACCATTAAGCTCCTCCCGGAACCATCAATTTTTTTATTATTTATACTACAAAGACATTCATGTATTATTTTGCTACGGATCCAAATAATCTTGATAGATGACCTCTCGAGATATTTAACAAAAAGCCAGTCCAAAGCGAGGAAACTTCCTTACCTATGGGACGTTGTCGGGAGGCCGACGGCGCTTGATGCTGCCGACGGGAGCGAGTCTGCACTTCTTCGTGAAAGCTAATACAATACTGGACCTAACTTTTGTTAAAAACGGTAGTAGAATCGTATTTTTGTACTTCCACATCAAAACAATTAATTTCAAATACTACTATTTATTAAGACCGAACGTCAATCAAACAACTACAAGTTAACGTAACATATCTACACAAATATATGAAATATGAGCACTCAAAATCAGAAGTCGTATTATCCAGTAAAATACACGCCCCCCCCCAAAAAAAAAAAAAGATAATAAAAAAAAATAAAATTAATTAACATTAATTAAAAAAAAAAAAAAAAAAAATGTCCCTCTGATTGGGTGCTATAAAAAAAAGAGTTATTGCCAATTTCATATGCATATTTTGAAAGCCTACATAATTCTGTGATTCTTGTGAAAATTTCAAATGTTTCGCTTCATTGGTTTTATACACAGGCTCTTTTCAGGCGCGGATCCAGGGGGAGGGCCCCCCCCCCCAAAAAAAAAAAAAAAAAAAAAAAAAAAAAAAAAAAAAAAAAAAAAAAAAAAAGGAGGAGAAAAAGGGAGAAAGAAGGGAAAAGGGAGAGAAAAGAAGAAAAAGAAAGAAAGAGAAGAAAATAAAGCCCATGTTTGTACAATATTCGCAAAACTTTATTCAATAAGAAGCGTGAAATAGGCCTAATTGGGTTCTAAACGACCATAAATACGGCCTATAATGTTGGGGAGGGTTCACGAGGCCGATTTTGTTCATTTTTTAAGAAAAAGAAATACATTACTGACAAAAAGTAAAAATAAGGAAAAAATATTTAAGACTAAAGTTTCCAAATTTCACAAAGAAAAGACGCCTCGTGGACCCTCGGCCTAGTGGGCCCTCGGCCTGGATGGAAAATAGTCGGCCTCGTGGGAATGCTAGAAAGTGCCCCTTTATTCATTCCATATATCTTTTAAAACCCAACTTTTCGGCTCGCGCTACGCGCTCGCGGATACTAAATCATAATGCACAAATAACTCCAATTTCAGCTCACTCTTCGCGTTCGCGGATACTAAATTGGGTCTATGATACACAATTAGCTGAAGAAAAAAAATAATACTAGAAAGTACCCCTTTATTTATTGCATATATCTTTTAAAACACGAAATTTTCGGCTTGCGCTTCGCGCTAGCGGATACTAAATAGGGTCTATAATACATAATTATCTACAATTCTTTATTCTAGAAAGTGCCTCTTTATTTATTCTATATAGATTTTAAAACCCCAAATTTTCAGCTCGCGCTTAGCGCTCGCAGATACCAATCTAGTAGGGTATATAATATAATACACAATTAACTCAAAATTTTATCTCAAAATATTCAGTTCGCGCTCGCGGATACTATTTAGGGTCTATAATACACAATCATGTATAATTCTTTATGTTAGAAAGTGCCCCTTTATCTATTCTATATATCTTTTAAAACCCCAAATTTACGACTCGCGCTTCGCGCTCGCAGATACCAATCTAGTAGGTATATAATATAATACACAATTAACTCAAAATTTACAGCTCGCGCTTCTCTCTCGCGGATACTAAGTAGGGTCTATAATACACAATTATCTACGATTTTTAATACTAGAAAGTGCCCCTTTACTTATTCCATATATCTTTTAAAACTCAAAATTTTCGCCTCGCGCTGCGCGCTCACTGACATGTCTGATACTAAATCATAATGCACAAATAACTAAAATTTTTACCTCAAAATTTTCAGCTCGTGCTTCGCGCTCGCGGATTCTAAATTAGGTCTAAAATACACAATTATCTTTAAAAAAAAAAAAAATT
>CALNVZ010000641.1:31813164-31823546 GCA_940671915.1 Paracentrotus lividus
ATACAACGCACTTCTCCTGGACGCTTGCCCGACACAGGAACCCCTTCCTCGCGCACAGGAGAAGGACTTCTTCTGGAACACCGTGATCGCTGGCTTGAAGGAGTCCCTCCTTCGTGAAGAACCAACTTCGACCCCAGCACCGACGGCGCCCCCGTGTGAAGTTGAAAGCATAGGCTTGGAGTTGACGTCCGGGGAAGCAGGTCGTATCATTGGTGCTCTGATCATAACAATAGGAGTAATGGCAGGCCTGATATTCATTGGAATCTTTGAAAGTCTGCTTAGCGTTGAATCGAAATCGGTCTTCCAATAAACCAGTGTAATACAAAAACTTCATGATTTCTTAAGAAATAACTTCCATTGGCCAAATTCACAAAACGCAGTACAGCCGGGGTTATATTAATCCACTGTTTTATAGAGAGCTCCATGTTTAAAGTCCAGACCGGACCGAGAAATGAAAATCAAAAATTAACATATAAAACGAAAGCTAATATTTCTTCATAATACAACAATTCCCAATTTAAGCATTTTTATCTTCCATTTAGAAAGTATTTCATTAGAAAGGTGATCGAACCTCAACCAGGCCATCCCTCCCAAGTATTCGAAAAAGTACCCCTATTATATTGGTGCGAGCGTGACGTCAAAGAAGTTTTAGGGAATGCTGCTGCCAGGCATGATTGGGTTTCGCCTTTAGAAAACACGTTTGTATTGCTATGTCAGAACAATAGACCCCATGTGTGCTAGAATTCTATTGTTCTGACATAGCAATACAAAAAGGAATTGAAATATGAATTCAAGAATTGCATATCAGATCCTAATAAAAAAAGAAAGAAGAAGCAAACTAACCTAGATAACACATTTTATATCAATAAACAATTATCTCGCCCTATCTAGCGATTAGCTGATGACTAGCTTACGGCTTGCTTTGTTAATAAGCAACTCTACACTAAAAAACTAAACGGGTAGACCGACTACCTTTAAAGCTAGTCGTAGTGATGCCCAGATTTACTAGCTTTAAAGCTAGTCGGTCACGACGGACTAGCTTTCGTTCTACACAACCCGGTTATTACGGACTAGCTTTCAAGCTTGTCCGTCAAGTTAGTCGGTCAAGACGGACTAGTTTTAATGCTCGTCGGTCACGACAACCTAATTTTAAAGCTCGTCCGTCGTGACCGACTAGTTTGACGGACTAGCATAAATCCTAGTCGTAGTGATGCCCAGACTGACGAGCTTTTGAGGACTGGCTTTACAGCTAGTCGGTCATGGTATAAAAAGCTAGCCCGTCGCGCTTTTCTGCCGCAATGTTCTTGCTTCGGTCTTGACCGACTAGCATGGCGGCTAGCTTAATATGGCTTCACCAGCTTGTCAGAGACGTCAAATCGGAAATATTAAAAGACATTTTAAAGATACGATTAAAAAATATATTATTTTGTCACAAGAATTCGAGCAGAAAACATTTTATTATGATGATATAAATCAGAAGACAGGAATAAATACAGGAGGCACAATCAGTTAACAACATGCCAATTATCAAATAATGGGGGCAGGGAGCCCAGGGGTCGCCGCCAATGGCTTGCATCATCATTACTTTTTGTTGTAGGCCTACCTGCTTTTTTCATTTTCTGCCTACGCTTATCCTCTTGAGAGCCACTTCAGAAATCCCAAAGTCGTGCCTCTAATCCGATATTCTTTTCTTTCAGATACAATTAATCTCATTAAATTAAATTCATAATTGAATGTGATTGTTATTATCGTTGCTAAATCAATTTATAAATTGATTTAGAAAGATAAATTTTTTTTCGCACTGGTGATTATAGCATTAATCTATGTGAAAAAGTAACGCTATCTGTGAACTGAAACATAAGGAATTCAAAAATAGTACTCACACAATCATGTCACACGAATGAAATCGCCATTATAAATTAAAATCTTAAGCTTTACGGGGTATATCAAGTCTACGTCTGTACAGTTTGCTCATTAAATGGAATTCACATACAGATAATGCAACTAATGCAATGTGCATGTTATTCAATCGATTATCCACCTTCTATTCACTGCTGTTGCTAAGCCGGGCATTCACCAGCAATAGGGTGCTTTCGCTGGACTACGGAGGAGATAATCTAGAACGTTAGCATTATGAAAGGCTTTATTTTCAAAATAGCTCAAACCCCAAACTCGCTTTCCATACTGTTAGTACAGGAAAAGGAGTGTGTAAAACTGGTATTTGCTAGAAACGGCTGGCAAGCGTTTAAATTACAAGTTTTCGTGTGCACAAACGAGGGTTTTCCCTAGCTACAAGAGATAGCTCCCGTGTCAAAATCTACAACGCTATTTTGGGGAAATGTACGTTCTCCCAAAACGTGAACGTATAGGTTCTCAGCGGAGAGTCAGTTATAAGCCAATAAGCGAGCGCTTTGATAGGAATGTATACAGGCATTTCCCCTTTGCTAAAACATAAAAGAAGCATACTTGAGTTGACTAATCATAATGGCAGGCGGTAGGTTATTTCTTTTCATATCAGCAATGTTTTAGGTCAGCTGTTATACGCATAGACGCATTTGACACAATGAACCTTGGTATGAAAAAAAAAGAAAGAACTAGGTATCCCCAGTAAAGTAGCCTTTTGATTGAATTCGTATTGCAACAATAGACGTTACAATATCTCACAAGCCAAAGGAACATGTGCGTTACCATTGGAAACTTTTATTCAAAGTTATTGAAGAAGATAGAAAACGAGGATTTGCAGGCATTTTGAAAATAGTGCCCTCTTTTATGCTAACGTTCTAGATAAGCTCCCCGTAGTCCAGCGAAGCTCACTAATAGTAAGAATAGACGGTTCTTGGGTCTACAGTGCGTCCCAAAAAGAACTATACACTTTTGAAATGGCTACCAAATAAAGACAATAAGATTCTTGGTAAAATGTTTATATGTATATAAAGCTCATATCCTCAACTATCATTATGACACAAAAATTCCGAAAATAACGCATGCTTTTGTAAAGGACATAAAAATTACCTCTGCGCAGGAATTCACTATTCATTTTGCACCTGGTTATGGAACGCCATGAAGGAGTCAAAATTAATGGTGGAAAAAATCAGCAAACAGAGTAAAAATAAACAAAAATTTAGAAAAACAATCAATATTATGCAAAATGTATTGTTTCACCGTTTTGTTTTCATATTCATTGATTTTTGCTTGGACTTCAGTTTATTTTTGTCTTTGTTGGCCGATTGATCCATCATTAATTTGACTCATTCGGCATTCCATAACCAGGTGCAAAATGAATAGTGAATTCCTGCGCAGGTAATTTTGTGGTCCTTTACAAAAGTGGGCATTACTCACTGAAGCATGCGTTATTATCGGAATTTTTGTATCATAATGATAGTTGGATATGAGCTTTATATATTCATAACCTTTTCCACAATATCATATATTTTTCTATTTGGTAGCTATTTAAAAGTGTATAGTTCTTTTTGGGACACACTGTATAGTAACGAGGTATTCAATTAGCCTGTAATTAAAGAATGGAGAATATTTTGAACCTACTTGTGAATTGCATACTTGTCGTGATTGATGTATTTACCTAACGTAAGCTTTCAGATTGTCAAACGAAAACAACCTTTGTTTGAGAATGCCGATTGTAGGCCAATCCACTTTTTATCCACTGCTGTTGCTAAGAGAGGGGGCATTCACCAGCAATCTGTAAGAATAGACCGGCGGTTCTTGGTTCTATATAACAGAGGTATTCAATTAGCATGTATTGAAGATTGAAAATTGTCAAGCCAAAACAACCTTTGTTTGAGCAGGAAGTTCCTGTTTTGAATTATTATCATATGATGATGTAAGTCAGAAGACAGGAATAAATACAGGAGTTACAATCAGTTAACATTATCTTTATGGCAATTATCAAATAATGGGGGCAGGGGCCCAGGGGTCGCCGCCAATGGCTTGCATCATCATTACCTTTTGTTGAGGGCCTACCTGTTTTTGTATTTTCTGCCTATAAGCTTATTCTTCTTCAGAGCCACTTCAGAAATCCCAAAGTCGTGCCTCTAATCCAATATTCTTTTCTTTCAGATACAAGAAATCTAAAAGAAAAGTGGCACCTATATTTTATTATTAGAATAAAAATTTAATTTTCATAATTTAATGGGATTGTTGTGATCGCTGTAAAATTCACAAAATTTATAAATTGATTTAGCAAAACATAATTTTTCGCGTTAGTGATTATAGCATTAATCTATGTGAAAAATAACGCTATCTGTGAACTGAAACATAAGAAATTCAAAAATAGTACTCACACAATCATGTCACACACGAAGGAGATCGCCATTATAAATCTTAAGCTTTACGGGGTGTGTATCGAGACTGCGTCTGTACAGTTTGCTCAATAAACGGAATTTGCAGACAGATAATGCAACTAATAGTAAAGTCCTTTTCGCAATGCGCATGTCGATTGTCCACCGTCTATTCACTGCTGTTGCTAAGCCGGGCATTCACCAGCAATCTGTAATAATAGACGGTTATTGGGTTCTATAGTAACGAGGTATTCAATAACCTGTAATTAATCGATTGTCCACCGTCTATTCACTGATGTTGCTAAGCCGGGCATTCACCAGCAATCTGTAATAATAGACGGTTCTTGGGTTCTATGGTAACGAGGTTTTCAATTAGCCTGCAATTAATGAATGGACAATATTTTGAACCAAATTGTGAATTGCATATTTGTAGTGATTGATGTTATGTAACTAATGCGGCGGTCACAACTCGTCGTAGGCTACAGGGCACATGCCATCAACGTAGCCTGCGTTGCATGTACAATGAATGCACAGGTCGTTGGTCAATTTCTGCGATTCCTTCTGTAGTAAGGGTATTGGAAAAACTTCCTGCATGTCGTACATGCAACGTGCCTCCGAGGTACCTGCGCTGCACGATTTTTCTACGAAATCCATCGTAGGGAGTTGCACGTCGAAGGTACGGCGAGTTGTGACCGCCGCATTACGTAAGGTTTCAGATTGTCGAGTCAAAACAACCGTTGTTTGAGAATGTCGATTGTACTCCTATCCACTTTCTATCCACTACTGTTGCTAAGCCGGGCATTCATCAGCAATCTGTAAGAATATATCGCGTTCTTGGGTTCTCTAGTAACAGGGTATTCAATTAGCATGTAATTGAAGATTGAAAATTGCCAAGCCAAAACAACCTTTGTTTGAGCAGGAAGTTCCTGGTTTGAGAGTGTATCCACCTGATTATGCTCGGAAGCAGAATAGAGAAGGTGCATTGAAACGACATTACATCTATGTGTATCAAAAGCTAGTCGGTCATTCTAATAGGTGAACTCAATTCACCTACCTATTTTTATTGACCTAGTCAGTCAAGACGACTGACGAGCATCAAGCTTGACGGACTAGCTTTAAAGCTCGTCCGTCAAATTGAGAGACAGAGATTCAGTTGTATGTTAGTCCGTCTTGACGGACTAACATTACGGACTATCTTTAAAACTAGTCCGTCTTGACCAACTAGCTTTAAAGCTAGTCCGTCCATTGACGGACGAGGTTAGGTTTTCAGTGAACTCAGTCTTCTGTTCAGAATACGGACCACCGGGATTAAATCATACCTGAATAAAGTTTTGAATGAAAGGGGGATGTAGGCCTATACAAGAAAACAAATATATCTAATCATAAATTATGTCAATTCAAAATGGCTAGCAATTACGGTAAATTGGGTTAAGTGGGACACTTAAGCATTTACGCAAGCATTACACAAAAATAAAATACTCAATAAAGCAATCATATATCTCATTTTGAAGTTTATTTAGATATAAACATTTTATAAATGTTTTGGTTAAAATTTCCGCCAAATAAAGGTGAAGGTGACATTTAATGATTAAGTGGGACAGCATAATACATGGAATAAAATGTGGTTTAAATGTGAGAAACAAAGATCTTTGTCTTCATAAACACTGTTTATATATCTGGAATATCATGTCTAAGATGTCATAAGAACTGATTACCAAACATTATCACGACTCATTATTACTCTTTTTTCCTATACAAATTTTAAGTGATGAAATATAAGTTAAAAAAAAAAAATCAAAGCTCAATAGCACTTTTTAGATGTGTGATTATGTAAACAAAGCAAGCATCCCCTTCGTCCTTCCCCCTTTTTTTTGTATGAAAGTAATCAAAATATACAGTATTATAAAAAATAGACCTTATTTCTTTCCCGTATTACAACTTTACGAAAACTAAAGTTTTAAAGTCTCCATAATTCAACAATATCAGTGCCCCGTTAAATAAAACCCGTGAGACACTTAAGAATTTGCCTAAGCATTATAAAATTAAAGCAATCATACATCTCAATTTGAAGTTTATTTAGATATAAACGTTTCAGAAATGTTTTTGTTAAAAATTCCTCCAAACGAAGGTCAAAGTGACAATATTAATCATTACTACTCCATTGTTCCACTTACCCCGACAAATTGGGGTAAGTGGGTACATGCAATGAATTGTGATGATATAACAGTGCGGAATGAAGATCTGTCTTCGCAAACTTTATTTATACATTGAAATACTATTGAAATTGGTGCGTTCCACTTACCCCAAGCATGTGGGGTAAGTGGGACAATTAATTAAAACAAATGCTTTAAGTCTTTTGTTGACATCACATTTCATTTTATTTACTTCATTATTCAAAATTTTAAAATTTATTTTGTGAACAATTTCAATGCCACGTTACCCCTAAAAGAAAATGGATCTGGGAAACACAAAGACAAGTTTGCATACGTGTGTATTTTCAACATTAGCTAGGTGGCAATCGTTTTATGTCAAGACGTGCGATGTTACAGATTTTTAACGATTATTTCTCCGATAACTGTCAATTTTTCCATAACAGGCATGTAATTTGTTGCTAGATGTATGTTTATTCACGCTATAAAAATAGTTCCTCCACTAAGGCAGGTCTTAATCATATGCTATTCAATTCCCTAAAGTGTCCAACTTATAAAATTGTTCCTCCACCAAGGCAGGTCTTAATCGTATGCTATATGCAATTCCCCAAAGTGTCCCACATACCCCAATGTCCCACTTACCCCAATTTACCCTAACAACTATTTCCGTTGGAAAAAGCACTGTCGTATAGCAAAATGGCCAGTTAATTGCGCCGAGTTTGGAGCAAGTAAACGATTTTTTATTATACAATGCGCCCTCAAAACATGAGAAAAGGTGAAAATCGGACGGTCAGTCATTTTTTTTTTCGTGAAAAACAAACAAATCATGAAATTGTATGCACCATTTTAAGTTAACTGGAGGTGGTTGGAGCTATCAGTGGGCTTTTTAGTTCCAATTCCTCTAAAAACGCAACATTTTGGGCCCTAGTAGGGCTTGTATTAAATCGGATGTAAGAAAAAATACTTCTTTTTGTGTGAGTTAAAGTCTCTTCCAAAAAGCTTTGAATGAGAGATGCGCTCATACACACACACACACACAAATCATATAATTAGGTGTAAGACAGAACTCATGTGTTTGAATCGATGTACATTTTGTATCTTTCACTGAAATATTTGGAGAAAATACAGATATATTTCTTTATAGTAAATAGTGGTAGAAAAATGCGCGTTGCGATTAGCTAGGTCAGTACCACGTGACCTACCTTCAAATTGTTATATTGTACATATGTATAATATAATTTTCTGTTTTTGGAGGGTAAAGCCCATGAGGAGAGTATCGATTCTATCGATTGCCTTGTTGCGCTAGCGCGTAATAACAGTAAAATGGTGCGCCCAAAAGTTAATAACAATGGATACGCGGAGCGACAATATAGGGTATGCAGGTAAGTTGGGCCCCCTAGTTAAGCACATTTGCCTAATTTGCATAAAATTACAAAAATGACACACAGTCTACTCTTTGTTTATATGAATCAATACCTACTGCTCTAACTTTTATTGTGAACGAGAACAATTATTACCAACCCCCCTGTCTGCAATATTCAAATGTTGACGTCATCACCAAAGTGCCCATATTACCTACATGTGCAGGTAATATGGGCACATGTTTTTATTTTCAAAAAACTACAATGACGCAACAATTGTCTGGAATTTGCTTAAAATGTTGAAAATCATTAACTTTAAGATATCATTTGAAATTATAAGACCCTTCAGTAAATACTTTGACTATATATTTCATTGTTTTGTAATTTATATTATATATTATTCATTTTTTATTATTATTTTCATTATACAAATCAATATAGGCCTACAATGAGTTATTTATATTAATTATATACTGTGGATATACCACAAAAAAAATCATAGCAAAGAGATTGATGCCTCATCCCAATACTAAATACTAGAATCATTTCCGCCATTTTGGATGGCCCATATTACCTGCACTAATGTTGCTATATCAGGCAAGCATTCAATGTCACGTTGCACCCCTTCACTACAACAAATTTACCTGTACATGCTAGTATGATCAAAATGAAACTACAAGCTTACTAAATATACAAACAATTGAGGTTACCTCCTCAAACACTCTTTCACCATCAGAATCTGAAATATCAAATTTTACATCAGGGTAAAAATATGCCGTAAGTTTTCCCTACCTTGTTGCTTTTCAGCAATTTTCTCAGAGAAATTTCGGCTTTAGATGCTCTGACGGCGATAGATTTTCGTATACAGTTCATATGAACAACATTATGGCCCTCACACCGTTCACCGGTCGACGGTCACGACATGATTTGCTTCATGTGGCCCATATTACCTGCTGGCCCATATTACCTGCATGCTGTACCCTACGTCACAAAAGCTTAATTAGCACCAAAGAATTGGCAAATAGAAAACCAGATTAGGCAAGGTCAAAGATCTAGGGGTCTATTTACTATAATAAATAGTGAACGCTCCATCTTGCAACATTACTGGACTATATGAACTCCAAATACTAAATTATCCCTCGTGCAGATCTATTTCACCTCGGCCTGTGGCCTCGGAGAACCAAATCTGCACTCGGGATAATTTAGTATTTGTCGTACTTATAATCCAGTATATTGCTATATATAGATTGTACACTTTTTATATAATAGTGTAGGTAAGCATCAAATTATGTCATTTTAACCGTCTTCCTTTTAAGTAACAATAATAATAAGTTTTTGCTTGGCGCAAACACAATGGCATAATTCCATGCCTTTATGCGTTTAAAAGAAATAGAACAACAAAAAACAAAAACAAAACAAAACAAAACAAAACAAACCGAAACAGTGCACTGGGTTCGTATAAATTAAATCTACAAAGACCTGAATAGATGTGTTTTCAGCGCACTTCATTTTTACGACAGCCCCATATTTACATGTAAACGAGAAGATCTGCGCATTTTGTTTGTTTGTTTGTTTTTTTGTGTTTTTTTATTTAAATTTCAATCTCTTCTTTTTATCTATCCGTTGCTCCTTCAGATTATATGGGATGTCACAAGAATTAGAGCCAAGTAGTCTTCAAAGTTACATACTTTTTATTTTATAAAATCATGTTTATAAAAAACATTACTTTTATAAATTGTTGCTCATAAAGGTTGGATATATATATTTTTTGTGATTCAGCAACATCTTTCTTCTCCGGCTTTAATTTCATGAAATTGTTTGTCCCATTAACTTTTCGGGGCCCTGGCTATATTTTGGACGTTCCCCTTACCATAGTATTGAAAACCCCAAAAAGTTTGTCGACCCCCACAATGTCTATTTCTGCCATTTTTTCTCATTTTGGGGTCCTTTTTTTTTTGTTTCCCGGCTGACGAAGGCCTCCTCAGTCCTACAACCACGAAACATGTCTGAAGTATAGGGTTGTCATCGTTCTTTAAGGTAGATCTAAATTTTTGGTCACATACTTCGATTTATTGTCTAGAGGAAGGATCAAATTTTATTTTGATTGTTGTTCAAAATTGATTTTATTCATTTTTACAAGTTGGAAATTTCTATCTCCCCAAAAATTTAT
This sequence comes from Paracentrotus lividus, assembly GCA_940671915.1. Taxonomy (NCBI): domain Eukaryota; kingdom Metazoa; phylum Echinodermata; class Echinoidea; order Camarodonta; family Echinidae; genus Paracentrotus; species Paracentrotus lividus. Next base: position 31,823,141 of record CALNVZ010000641.1, read on the forward strand.
TGTAGAATCCCATCCAAACATAAATCACATTGAAAAATATCACCATTTACAACTTTTTTTTTTTATAAAGGCTGAAACAAAATTTTGGGGAAAACAATGTAGGGCAACAGTGTAGTAAAATGACTGACAATCCGCAAGTTAATACTTCTTCAGGGTGCACTGTTTATTAAGTGAAAGAAGAAAAAAATGGAACTAGAAATTCGTACTTGGTACGAATTCGTACGGTCTTATGTAGTAAATTGAAAAGGAAATGACAAACAAAGTTCAAGCAAGTTCTTTTAGAGATTCAATTCATTATTTGCAGTCACGCACTATGTACCAAGTTTAATCAATCTTGTGGCAGACAGGCCGATAGGTTCTCAAGCTGGATCAAACTCGGGTGACGTTTGTTAAGTGTTTAATATTA
>CALNVZ010000641.1:31827375-31846667 GCA_940671915.1 Paracentrotus lividus
TAACAGTAGGAAAGTGCCCTTTTATTTAATTCCATATATTTTAAAACCTCAATTTTCGCTAGCGCTTCGCGTCGGATCTAAGTCATAAATGCACGAATTAACTCCAATTTTGAGCTAAAATTCGGCTCGCGCTTCGGCTCGCAGATACCAATTTGTCGGGATTTAACAATTAACTCAAAGTTTTCATTCATGTGAATTTAGAATACATATTAACTCTAAATTTTGTTTAAAATATATCGATTTTTTTTTTTTTTTTTTTTTTGGCTAGTATTTATTATTATTTTTTTTTTCATGGAGTAAAAATGAAAATTGTTTAAATTCCTCATTTTAGGTCAGTATAGGCCTATTATATCGGAATGTAACTCGCGCTTCGCGGCTCGTTTGCTCGCTTCGCTTGCAAGATATTTTTTTCAAAAGTTGGGCCCCCCCCCCCTCTGGAAAATCCTGGATCCGCGCCTGCATTTTGTAACAGTAGTCATTTTGGTCATTCAAAGTTTGATGAAAAGGAATACATTACAAAATGTCATACATTATTTTGTGCTTTAACTTTTATTATAGTTTTACAACTGTTGATGTTCATGCTCTTGTTTTCAGGAGCAATGCCATATCTTATTGGCCATCAGGCCTATCCAGGATTTGACAACCCGGGGCCCGTTGTGATTTTGATTTTGGCGCCTGAGTCTCTCCGGATAAGTGTGTGGAAATTGTAATATAAAAGTCTTTTAAAAAAAGCTTTTTTGCAGTCGCTAGCTGCAGTCAACGTGGCATCGCCGCGGCTACTGACAGAATTTGTTGCGTCATGTATTTAATGGATTTCCGGTACGATGCATCGTCTTTGAAAGTTTTTTGGAGTTTGGTTTGTGCTGAAACGGTCTTTGTATTTCTGCGGTCTATGCTGGTGGGTTCTATTGTGCGATCTTATGTTAACATATACAAATTCAGTCTTCATAAGCGTTGGAAAAAAAAAAACTCAGTAATTTACAAAACATTCACCTCAAGAACCAACTTAAAATTGTGAAACGTTGCATAAAAACGTCTTTTGTAATACAGTGGCAAAACGACCTGGGAACAGCACCCAAAAAAAATTCTTCTCAGACACTGTCGATGTTGCTTCACCTTTGTCTTGCCATCTTTTGGTCCTTTTGACTTTGTGAAGGTATAAAAGAAATATAAACGGTTTTGGCGATATATAAAAGCTTTTTATTTCTTTGTCTTCCATCTGTTAAAAGAAAGGGAAAATGACTGGGTACAGTCATTGTCTGCTGTCAGGAATGAAAAGGGACAAGCTCTTCTTCTTGCAGAGGATGAGAGAATAATATAATGAAAAAACAGGTGTACAGTATATACGATGGGTTGTCTTTTTTTTTTTTCATTTGGGAGGTACCATAAATGATAATTATAATAACATGCAACACAAGAACAACCAGTACGTTCTCTCAAAGCATTAATTACTTGCGTATCTGCATGATTATGTTCGTACAGTATTCAAGGCATTAATTCCTACTCAGCTGTATCGATTCTACCATGTGTAACAGTTTTGTAATTTATATCTTTCAAATGAACATTGAGAATAAGCCAATAGACGCAGTTACTATATTAAAAACAAATAAAAGAGATCGCTTCAAAAGGGTTATAGACGTGAATAATAGCTTATTTTCTGAATTTAAAGGCAAGAATTTTTCTTTTTTATTTTCACTTTGTAAAAAAAAACTGCAAGTATACGTTTTCGAAGAGTCCAATGACATGATAGAATCAGACATTTGATTTATTTAACGACCTGAGTTTCTTCTTTTGTTTATTCACTTTGTAGAGATCCGAATCCGAGAGTCCATCTCAAAACCCGCCTCGACTTGGCTCAGTTCTGCGACGATACCGAGAGCTATCTTTGGATCTCTACAATGGAAACAAACGGGGCAGCATCTCAGAATGAGTACGTCAGCTTTTGGCTCGACTACATTCCCGAGCTAGTACGTAGCGACGTATGAACATGCTCATTGGTTCACGGTTTCAGATATCGTGAGAGGAGCTGAAGCGGAACCTGATGAGTACGTAGTCTAGACGTTACAGTGGGACTCTGAGTCGGGAGAGATCCGCGGCATTGTTCGCACAGCGATGAGGGTTGAGGAGGTCGGGACGTCAGGATTTCCGGGGCATTCCGTACGCTGGCACCACCGATTGGGAACGGCGATTCCGAGTATTCCGAGGTCCTGACTGATGGATACAAGATGGCTTCCGCAATGCAACAACCCTTCCTCGCGTGTCCTCAGAACCCGTCGGCTATTTTGCAAGCCAGCAACTACCAGCGAAGACTGGTCTCTACCTTAACATATTCGCACCTGTGATTGATCAACCAACTGGAGATAGCCTGCTGTCATCGTTTATGTCACTCTGGCATATTTGTATCTGGTAACGGCGTTTATTTGACGGGCGTTCACTCGCTTCCTACGCAGAGGCAGTGGTGGTACCTTGACTACCGTTTAGGTGCTCTTGGTTTTCTCCTCACCGGGGACCGACTAGCTCCTGGAAACTATGGTATCATGGACGTAGTTACTGCCTCTGCAGTGGATTCAAAGCTACATCGGTATTTCGGTGGGGACTCTGACAGTGTGACGGTCCTTGGGAATGGGATCTGGTGGGCAAATCGCCCATTTGATTTCCTTGAACGGACTCAATGATGTCTCATGCATAAAATATTGCACTAGGAGATTCCGTTCTCTCACCTTCTGCTGTGACAGCTGCATGAGAGGCACCCACTTCAGTTTGCGGTTCAACTAGCTAACGCCCTTAGCTTGTCCTTCAGAATCAACCTCGATTGGTCTCATGCCTACGAACTAAATCATATCAGCTCCTAGCTCCAGTTGGTGGTTCTAACATTTTCGAGATTCTTTTATCCCGTGTGGGACGGGAACGCGCTCCAAAAATCGCAGATGAAATATTGGCCTCAGGGAATTATGAAACCATTCCATACTAACAGGAGCAACCGAAAGTGACAATACCATAATTTTGGCTTTATACTTGAACCCTTCATGTACCCGTGGCTGTCCAGATGAACAGTTCGCAGGAACCATCATTGATGATGCAGTCAACGTGTTCTACGACGGTAGGGAGGAGTTCGTTCACTTTTCAAGATGTTTACCTCAAGTGATCTTCTCCTACCGTTTCTAATCGCGACTGCAAGATCGGGCAACAGATTAGCGAATTTTGAGTGACATCTGGCTCAATATTCCTCTCCTGGAGACGGAAAATGAATGGCAGAGTTGAAAAGGAGCTCTATCTCTATTTCTGACCTTTCACCAGAAGACACGATCTTGGACTTCTTACCCCTTGGTTAAGACATCTTTCGGTGATGATATTTCCGTATGCCTTCGGCTGGCCGTACGACAGACAGCATACTGCAGACAACAGGCTTTACACCGCTTGACAGAAGGTCTCAATCAACTTCATGGAAATGATTCTATCGTTTGCCAAAAAGGGTAACTAACTTTCTTAATTATAGGACATAAATGACACAAACCAACTTCTAGGCCTACTTCACGTATGTGTATCTTATTTTGTTAGTGTCTCGTAGGCTAATCCATTGGTACCCAATACACATTCACGGTCATATCATTACACATGTATATCTTTAACTATGATTTTGTGAAAGTGTTCTTCATTTTCCTGAGACGCACTTTACATGGAATGTTCCGCCTGAAAATAATACTACCATTCCCATGACGTAATACCATCTATTTGAAAGCATTAACATTTATCTTCTTCATCATATCATTCTGCCTTTCTTTCACAGTATCCCATCTGCTAATCCGACTGATCCTGAATCCGTATGGCAACCTTACGACCTCACTATAACAACGCACTTCTCCTGGACGCTTGCCCGACACAGGAACCCCTTCCTCGCGCACGAGAAGAGACTTCTTCTGGAACACCGTGATCGCTGGTTTGAAGGAGTCCCTCCTTCGTGAAGAAACAACTTCGACCCCAGCACGACGGCGCCCCCGTGTGAAGTTGAAGATAGGCTTGGATTTGACGTCCGGGGAAGCAGGTGCTGTCATTGGTGCTCTGATCATAACAATAGGAGTAATGGCAGGCCTGATATTCATTGCATCTCATGAAAGTCTGCTTAGCGTTGAACTGAAATCGGTCTTCAATAAACCAGTGGTAATAACAAAATTTAATCTCCATGATTTCTTAAGAATAACTTCATTGGCCCAAATTCCAAAGCAGTAGCCCGGGGTTATATTTATCAGTTTTCTAGAGACTCCATGTTTAACGATTGACAAAGTTGGTCTGTTGATTACAACATTAAAAAATTAAGAAGAATCTTGGGAGGTGGGTAAAATGTTATGGAAGAAACGGTGGACAAAGATAGACCGTCTAGAATGTAACTGCATTCGTGATATGTTAAGATCGGATCGTCTAAATGAGAGTAGGAGAGGTAATTCTTCCCGAGTGTCGTAACGACACATGCGTTTTATTTATTCGTCCAAAGATGTATTTATTTTATATTCTACATACTAAAAATGTTGGCAACAGGATTGGTTCAAAGGTCAATCACGTGATTGATTTTAGTTTCCCCATCATTCATCATCACTCGTAGTGATAGTACTTTGAGTTTTGCTGATCACTTAGCGCTCCATGAGCATGTAGAGCCCTACACGCGTCATCATTATTTTAGGATGCGGGGAAAAAAAATTACAGTTGTCAACTCGTTTTTTTTTTTTTTTGTACTATCGTTAACCATCACTGCAGCGACAGGATAAATTCTCTGTGACGTAACATTCCTTTTGAATTTCTTTTTTTAACGTAAACAATCACTTCAGCCATTTGAGCTAGGCTTCGGCTAAATAAATTGTGCGCACTTAATAAATATTGTACGTGGTTTATTCTGGCAAGCGCAGGCATCGATGAACTTGAGTGGTTATTCTTTTTAAGGATCTAGGAAATCTTTTATTTAAACCAAATTGGTTTTTTCCACGAGCTCTTAATATGTTTCCAGATTGGCAATTAAGCAAATAATCACTCTTGTTGCAAATGACGCGGCACAAGTATCACTTCCACGGCAAGCTGGAATGTCAGGCTATTTCCAGCTTGCTTCGGAGCGAGATAGGCTCTATCCAGCTTGCCTGGGAAGTGGGAGTCTTCCATATTTGGAATAACAGGTGATTATATTGCTTATTTGATAACGTATATAACATCGAACACTCTATATAATATGCATAATAATTATAACGTATATTTTAAATACACAAATGTCTCAGTAATTAGCCGCAAAATAGGAGCAAAGTGGAGGAACTCAAAAGCATCATTGATATCCATCTAACAAGTTTTAAAGTAAAGCTCAAGTAAGTTTTAAAATGTAAGATTGGGCTCGTTGTAAGTGAATAAGCTTTTATTTTAAAAATGGGCTTATTTACGGATTTAAACGTTTCATTCTTAGATGATTGTTTTTGATATGTTATGACAATGAAAAATTCTATAAAAAAAAAAAAGCCAAAGCTCAAGTAGTTGTACAAAATGTAGATTGGCTTCGTATGTAAGTGATTAGATTTTAATAAAAAAATGGCTTATTCGGGATTTAAATGTTTTCAATTCTTAGATGAATGTTTTTTAATGTTATGAGGTGAAAAATAAAATTTATGTTGAACAGCATTGTATATTCAAATAGGGAAAGGAACTTGTTACTTGGTAAAAAAACGTGATAACGTTATATAAAACTCATTAAATTCATTTTAGGAACAATTTCAAATAATGATTTCAGTGTCTTTATGTTCGTATTATTTTGTATTTTTTGCAATTCATTGAAATAAATTTTCAACAACAAAAAAAAAAATAATTTTTGCTGATACAACTGCTGAATGCTTGATACTTGGCTTTATAATTTGATCGTCTTGGAAAAAGCATAGCAATTTAGCCATAGAAGGACACTTGTCACACTTGATCCAATCAACCCATTTTTCTTGAATGCTGCGATCTCATAGGGGCAAATCAAAAACCAAGGAGGAATAATTTTAACGTAACGGGCCTGTCCACAGAAGGCGATCGTTGTGGCGCACACCTATGCATGTTAGAAAGAACACCTGCAGAATCGTGTCAGAATCGTAGGTTGCCGAAGATATCTACGTATACTACGACTCTGTCCACGATAGGCTACGACACAGACTTGCTTCCACGACAACAGGCTAACATAGTTGTATCCGTATACATTAGCTCGGACCTTCGCGGCATCTCGCGGCTTCGACTTCTCTTGTCGCGCTTAAAAATCAACTAAATATGACTTGCGCACAGTGGCGATCCTTACGACTGACCAGGCGATCGAGTGTTTCTACTGATGGCGGCTGTCGCCTTTAGGTTTCGTGATAGTCTTCAGTCGCGCATCATATTGGGTCGTGAGAAGTTTGAAAATTTCAAAAATCACGGCGATGTGCAGTATTGAATGGGAGGCCGATCATGATTTTGGTGAATGATAGGTGGGAAACGCTCGTAGCGGCTTAAATTATAACTGCTTTGGTTCAGCGATGCGTGCAACGTACGCTGGAGCGCGGCAACCTACATGGCCCCCGTTTCGCTTTGTAAACATGTTCTATCTGGCGAAATCTACGATAGTACTTGCCGCGACAAGAAGAAAACAGGCTACGGTCTTTGGGACGTCAACCAACTGACGCGGCTTGTTTAACTTGTTGAGAACCAGCGGGAAACAGATTTTGCTACTTATTTGTTGGGCGACAGACGCGAATAATTCACGATTTATAGGGTTTGGACTGCGCATAAGGTGGCGATGGGTATAAAAAGTAGTTCGAGGTTGTGCCACAAGATCGCCTTTCTTGGTTTGGGAAAAACAGGCCCTTTAAGGGCTGTCCACTGGAGCGATCGTTGTTGCGACAACTGGCGATCTTTGCTATTGTGGTGTGTTAGCAAGTTGTTGTTGAGTAGCTAGCTTAGATAGACTCCCTATGAGGTTGTAATACTTTTTTAAAGTCGAACTCCTTATAATTATGAATTCTCAATTTCGCCACAACGATCGCCGCCTGTGGGACAGCCCTTAAAACAAGTAAATTTTTAATTAGACGCGCCTTCTCCATTAAAAAAAGGCTCAGTTTCCCGCTGGATACTGGTTGTCATTGGAACCAACGCTTTTCATCTTTTAAGCGCCGTATTAAAGTTCGGGATTCTTATTCAACAAGCCGATGAAAACGGGTTGGAACAAGGAATGCGGGAAACTAACACCTTTTGAATGGAGAAGCCTAAACATGCAGTGGGGGGGGGTCACAAACTCGCCGTACCTTCGACGTGGGAACTACTACGATGAGATTTCGTAGAAAAATAGTGCAGCCATGTCCTCGCAGGCACGTTGCATGTACGACATGCAAGGAATTTTTCCATACACTTACTACAGAAACGCAGGAATGCAGAAAATTGACGCAACGACCTTGTGCATGCATTGTGGCCATCAACGCAGGCTACGTTGATGGCACATGCCGTAGCCTAACGAACGAGTTTGACCAGCCGCATAAAGTTTGATTAAAACAGTTGCCTCAAAATTGAGATTTGTGGAAAGTTCAAAAAGTCTTGTTGTACTTTTCTACATGGGATCCCTTATTGAGAATGGCTTAAAATGTCAGATTTTGTAAAAAAAAAAAAAAAAAAAAACTGTCAATTTGTACTAAATGTCAGATTTTACCCATTATATTTCAAATGCGTCTTACCTCCTTCAGACTTTCACATAATATGGGCAAATATTATTGGGAAATATTTCATACTGATCCATCAGTCAGGTGTAAGAAATAATGAATATGATAATAATAGGGGAAATAACTGAAAATTGTGTATGCGAATATATGAAAATGTTCTCATAATCAGTTCATTTCGACTAAAAAAAAATACAAAATTTGAATGATCGCCCAGAAAGTAAATTGATAAATTCAATCTGCTAAAATCTCTTAATGTCTATGGAACATTTTGATTGTTTTATCATTTTTTTTTTTCACAATTGATTATCTCATTTTCTCTTTCTAAATAAGGTCTCTCTCTGCCTCTATGTTTTGTTTATTTAGAAGTTACAATAAACCTCAATACATTGATTATTTTTGCTATCGCATCTCCGGTCACTACAAACACAGTCAAGTAATACGCAGTTTGAGAGATTTCATACATTTATTGATAGATTCAAAGGTTTCACACGGTACAAGGCAACAACGACACATATAATGTGAAAGCCTATATCGATGATATCATTTCTTCTTCTTTCACATATAAAATAATTGATGCATCACTCAAATAGACGCAGTCGCCAAGGAAATTCATCACAGTGCAAGGAAATGAAAATAATACAAATGATCTTATTCAGAGGGGAAATTTTTTTTTTTTTGATTTTCTTGAATTTTAGGATGTTCTTGTATGCTCTGTAAAACAAAAAAAAAATAAAAAAAAAAAAAAAAAAAAAAAATGAGTCGCCAGACATAGAGATATAGGGGAAAGCCTTTTTTACAACTGGACTGTCAGTTTCGTTGTCTACACTCTTTGACTCTTTTCTTTTGGCGATCTGTGTGTCCTGATTCTTGAATATGATGGATGTCACATACATATTACTAATAGACTTCATTCTCCCTACTATTATACCAATCGGTATATCATAAATAATCACTTCAATATTAAAATGATGTAATAGAAGAATATTCCTGACCGATGATGAATGGCTCTAGACAGGCTAAACCTGTTTTTAGATCATCCAAATAGTCCCAATTACAGATTAAAACTGACATCTAAAACAAAGAGAATACAATTAATGAACTGTGTATTTACAAATACATGTACAGGTATCGGTTTGACCCGAAAAAAGGAACCAAGTTGTGATCATCAATAATTCTCAAAATATTACCATGGTTGATTATTAAAAATTATATATACTGGAAAGGTTGCAACTCTATTAACCATTTTAATGATCTCGCTCAGCCTCACCAATGTCACGGCATCACTGAACCCATGTTTTGGACAAATGTGCTGCCAAAATCTGCATGATGTGGTATTTTTCACTTTCACGCTCATTTGAGATGGCGATTTGTTGTCACATGAGCGTAAAAGGGAACCTAACTTTCATCATCAATATTTAAAAAAACATGACATGGTGATTATAGTTTTATCACTGGAAAGTGCATCATTACCAGTTTCATTGATATCTCTTCAGCTCACCAAATGTCCCGCATCATGACCCATTGTCTACGAATCAATTTTGCAAAATTGTGATCTGATCTGCGCACCTGCTCTAACCTCGCTTCTTACATTATCCACAAGACGCAACTGCAGCCTTACCAAGTCTGCTGTGGTTGTCACCATTGTCACTTGGAGCAGTCACATGTAATGAAATTACCTGGCATGTAAGATTAACAGATAAATAAGATGACATTCTTCTGTTTAAGTCACTTGGAATGCTTTACTAAGCATTTGTAGAACCTTTAAAGCGACTAAAGCTCATAGAGAGCATGAAAGAGAACCCTATACGAATTTTGCCAAGACCAATTTTCAAAAACAATGGGGGTCATTTGATGCATGATATTGGTGAGCTGAGATAAGGTATCATTAGAATGGTAGATGAAGGTTGTACTTTCGCAAGTTGACATAATACTTCTGATCACCACTGAAAACATTTTTGAAATTATTGATGTACTTCAAAGTTTGGTTTTCCTTTTCCAGGCCCACATTCACATAAACCATCTAAAGGTGCATGAAAGTGAGACCATTCACAAATTTTAACAAGACTTCTTTCAGAACAATGCGGGTTCAGTGGAACATGATATGGGTGATCGGTAAGAGACCTGGTATCATTATGTTCAATGCGAATGAGTTGCACTTTTACAATGATAAAAACTTTCATAATCACATGGTATAATTCTTTTGAAATATTGTTGATCAAGTTTGGGTTTCCTTTTTCTTCAGAAAACACCTGTATAGTGTGTCTAAATATCCAATACCCGTTTAATTGAACTTTCAATTCCGGTCAAACGCAAACGATGAGTAGCTACCAAAATGTTCAACAGCACAAGATTCCCTTGGCATTAATGCGTTTAGAATCTACCAAAACATTATTTGGATGATAAAATTGAAGATAAGGCAAGGAGTGATTGTCATAGCATTTCTAAATAGATTTTTTGAATTTATAATAATCCCACACTTCAAAAGTAATATTTACACAATTTACCCTCTTTTGTATTGAGCTGCTAACAGAGCTATAAATTAGGCATGAATAATTGTTCTGTTAGTCGGCATGCGACAATCTATTTATTGCCATCAAAAACTTATACTGCCACTACTTGTGCAAAAGGAGCAATGTTGACAATGCTAACAAATCTTGCAGTTTTTAACTGTTTTCATATAATATGTGGTGCTTTCCTTTTGCAGTCCAATTTCATTGTCTCAAGAGTGATATACCATCTTTGAAATATTTAAGGGTCAGACATTACACTTGTGTCATGGAGATTACATTGACATCAGTGTAAATGACGGACACATTTTGCTCTTTTAAAGGACAATTGTCATTTTCGTACTTGCTTCTTTGTTTGAAATAGGCGGCAGTTACCGAAAATATAGTGTTATAAAAAAGAGGTTGGCCCACTGAATACACTTCTGAATAGATTAACTCTATTTTAATGATATTCATATGAAGTTCCAACATTAACACACTTCCAAACTGCTCCAGAGACGAATTAATACGTATTGAAGTAGGTGAAACTGATGAATTCAACTGAGTCATGTTATGGCTGTTCAATTACTCAAGTACAATGTGTAAGTATATTGTCAATACCTAGAAACAGTTCCAATATCATAAATTATACAAATAAACAATGTTTAAAATGCAACATTCTCGTGTGACAAGTTTCTAATGGTAGTGAATATTTCAGTTGAAAATTTTGTGTTATAACACCATAGTGTTTATGCAATTAGTTGTTTGTCATTATTTCTTCCATCTCTCCCTGAATAAACAATCTTTGATTGAGTTTAATATAGGTAGTTCTGTCTCGAACAAAGAACAGACCCTGTAGCACTTCAAGACATCATACACTTGAACATGTAAAAGAAAATTTACAGTATGTTGACAATAATAGGAATCGACAATACATAAGAGTCTTTCTGCATGAATTAAATTCATCAGAAAGACCTTTAATGTATTGGTCCGTTTCTATTATTTTGCCAACACTATTTTCCTAAGACTCGGGTGCCCCACTTTCCTCGAATATTACACTGTATATTATTGACCCACACCCAAAAAAAAAAATAATAATAATATAATAATAAATTATACCATGCGATCTGCAGTGCTATAACAAGAATGTATTCCAAATTAGTAAAAGCGATTGCAATTTTGAGACCCATAATAATTTTCACGTCATTCTGCTAGTTAACCAAGGGAATAATATTAAAAAGAATAATAAAACCCTTTATAACAATGATAGCGTTACTGTTCACTACCTGCAGTTTGAGACCAATGAAAAGAATATCATAAGTCAAGAACATCCAAAGAATAAAGATCAAAACTAAACATCTGAATCAGAAACACACATATTTATAAAGAACATTTGATTTTTCTCTGCACAGAAATAAAACTCATACAATGTGGCCAATGTAATGCAGTTGTTCTCATTAATTTTATGTAAACTAGATGATCCTGACCGCCGCATTGACTGGTCTCGAAATTTATGCTCTGCCATTGTCTCAGATCAGAATATATGAACACATTCATTCTGTTCTATTTTTCACTGCTTCATGTATAACAAATATGTCTTTTGACCTTGACCTTTGACCTCTTGTAAAAAGTTCTTCATTAATCAGATCAGTGCCATCTCAAGATGCAACATTGTACTTAGTATGACAGATGATTAGTAGACACAGTTCTTGAGTTATTGTGGAGCAATTGAGCTATTTTCACCTATTTACTTGACCCTCCTATAGACCCTTGACCTTTGACATCATGACACAAATCATTATTAAATCATTGTTACCCTAGTTATGCACCATGTACCAAGTATAAGATGATTAGTGAAGTTAATGGTGTATTGTTTTTTTTTTATTGTGGGAACAAAGCTATTTCACCTATTTTTAACTCTGTGACCTTTGAATTTGACCCTCAATGACCCCAAATCTAATCACGATCTTGTCACCCGTAAGTTGCACACACTGTACGCAAGAGATGAAGATTATCCGTGAAGGCGTTCTTGAGTTTATTGTCGAAACAGAGCTATTTTCAGCCTATCATTGACGCTGCTGACCCTTTGACCTTTGACTTCATGACCACAAAATTCTAATCAGAATCAATTGTCACCCAGTTGCATACATGACCAAGAATAAACTGATTCCAGTCAAAAGGTTCTCAAGTTATCGTGAGTTAAGAACGAAAGTGCGGCCCGATCCGTAAGACGAGACGTACGTAAGAGAACTATGCTCACGAAAATGTTATTAAGTGAAGTTGTTCCTTCTTATAACTATTATAACTCAGGACGAACACATGGTCACCAATTTGAACATTAATTGCTATCTCGTACGGCTACTCCCGACTCCAGGAAAACCCAAAACATATGCCTCCGGCGAGACATTTGTCGCGGACTGGCATAATAAAACTTCTTCATTTCACAAGGGATTAGATCTCATTCTTTCGCCTACAACTTAGCTCTGATAATACTCACAATTTACAATACTTCTACCTTTTCCCCAAATATGTTTCATTATTAGTTATAATTCTATATTCATCTTGACATGTTTCACTAGTGGCAAACAATTAGCAGTGGAAAGCTCATGGTGCACCAGTATTCTTTCTTGGCGTATGAGTAGTCCTAAAAAAGACCTACTCACACCTACATTTTCAGCGATCAATGTTCTATACACGTTTTCCTTTTTTGGTACACCAGTGTTCTCACCTGTCTCATTCTCCTGACGATGGTGGAGAATATGCTCACCAAATGTTAAAAGTGAGTAAATTCCTTTTATAACTATTTTAACCTCAGGAAGAACAATGGTGCACCTGAAACTAATGCTAATCTCAAATTTAATATTATGCAGTAATAGAGATCAAAATTTCATGTGTGACAACCAAATGCTGGGTTAGCACTTTGACAGCCAGGACCGTCTAAGGGTGTGGTTCTCTAACCTTCCCTCCTGCTTAGGAGGGGCAGGGTTTAGGAACCACACCTTAGACACTAAGTTTGCATTATAATCAACACATATTTTTATCTTACTACAGTTAATAATTTTATGAATATGAACAGTATCAAAATAAACAAAGAATGTAGATAGAAGGATATTGGAATGAATGATGAATCTTTACCGCTGGATTTGGTCGATTTGGTTATTTCCACTTGGTCAAACAGCATTGGCCAATTCTTGGATTTGTCTTATATCATTGACTAAAAATTTGTCTACTCACAATTCGATCTAATTTTCCCTTGGTCTAATATACCTTGGTCTAAATCTTCACATAGTCTAATGGCCAATTGTTAATTGCATTCCTCTCCACGGGCGTCCGAAAAGAACTATTACAACTTTTTGAAATGGCTACCCAAATGAAATATTGATTTAGGTAGAATTTACATGTATGGAACGCTCATTATCCAACTTTCATCATGAACAAAAGTCCGAATAAGTCATGCATCGAATGAGCAGCGTTCATTTTGTAAGGGTATAGGAATTAAGGGTTGCCCAGGATTGCCTTCCAATTTGTATGAGAAAGTCATTGGAGCTTATGGATGAGGATGATATGCAGTTACTAGATCATTATGATGAGTTGGGGTTCTGCAGAGAAATTTGTGATTGGGGATTTGATTTCATGCATGAGTGAACAGGAATATGTATTTCTACTATAGAGCATGTGCCTTCCAAGTTGTCTTCAAGTGGTGGTGTTAGTGGTAGTCAGATGGGGTGCAGAACCAAGTGAGATCAGGGGTAAGAATTTTGATCCTTTTGAATGATTGTTTTATGATCTTTTGGATTGTCTGAATGTCCAACATCAGTGGCATTATTTTTTCTTCAAAACAGGTTGTGCATCGAAAGAGGCAGGAGGGACACGTTGAGCGTTGAACGTACAGATTTTATTTTAATTTTGCAATTATCAGATTTTTTTTCCCTCTTCTTGTTTGTTTCAGGATGGATGAAACAAGTGTAAATCGAAAGAACAATTCACTGAAAAATAAAGACTGACATGTTAATATGCAACAAATTGGTGTTACACTGTACACTATTCTTACAAAAAGTCCACATTGCTAAAAGACTGGATGTTGGTTGGTTTGATATTGAGTTGATCTGATTTCATTGGACATGGTGATTGAACTAAATATGAAGATGATGATAATGCTTGATTGATTAGTTTGAAACATTTGAGCTGGTACACTGTTGAGGTTAATGATTGCTAGCGGGTGTTGATGTCTATTATGTGCCTGATTGATTGAAAGATGATAGATTGTCATCAACGCAATCCCAATTTGGGTAAATGTGAGTAGACCGGGATTTTGCAGAAGGTTTGTCCAGAATATTTGGGAGTAAGCAAACAATGAACCATGATGATTTCAAAACAACCCATGCACAGAGAAGAGAAAGATAGAGAGAGAGCGAAGGCGAGACAGGGAAGAAAGAAAGAAGAGAGAGGGAGAAGACAAAGAGAGAGAGAGAGAGGAGAGATTAAACACACCACTGGAAGACCTTCACTAATATACCTTGAGAGTAGCAAATGCAACATAAAGGAAATATATTTCCTGTTCCTCATGCATGAAATTCTAATCCCAATCTCCACAATTTCAACTTAGACAAACCCAACTCATCATAATTGGATTTCAGTAATTCTGCTATATCATCATCAATTCCATAGCTTTTCAAATAGACTTCCTCTACAACTTGGTCAGGGATTCCTGGCACCTTATTTCATCCCTTTAACAAAAGTGATGCTGCTCATTCAATGTGCTCATTCATGCATGCATTATTTTCGGACTTTTTTGGTGTCATATGAAAGTTAGGAAATGAGCTTTCCATACATAAATTTCATTAACCTAAAATTAATATTTTTCATTGGCAGCCATTTCAAAGTGTTAGTTTTTTTCGGGACGCCCTGTATAGCAAATGGTCTAATTGTATTTTCATCTAATTCCAAATGAATATCTGTTGCAGAGTTTGTTACAAGAATTGACTAAAGGTTTAGACAAAGTGGATGTAGACGAAAATGGACATTTCGAAGTGGGAATTTGAATAATGGCAATAGGAAATTTGTCAATTAGATAATAGGCAATTCGACAACTTGGGTTTATGAATGGAATTAGACTTGTGGAATACACATTCACGGTCATATCATTACACATGTATATCTTTAACTATGATTATTGTGAAAGTACGTTCTTCATTTTCCTGAGACGCACTTTACATAGGAAGTTCCGCTGAAAAATAATACTACCCATTACCCTGACGTAATAACCATCTATTCTTGAAAGATTAATCATATTATCTTCTTCGTCATATCATTCTGCCTTTCTTCTCACAGTATCCCATCTGCTAATCCGACTGATCCTGAATCCGTATGGCAACCTTACGACCCACTCCTATACAACGCACTTCTCCTGGACGCTTGCCCGACACAGGAACCCCTTCCTCGCGCACAGGAGAAAGACTTCTTCTGGAACACCGTGATCGCTGGTTTGAAGGAGTCCCTCCTTCGTGAAGAACCAACTTCGACCCCAGTACCGACGACGGCGCCCCCGTGTGAAGTTGAAAGCATAGGCTTGGAGTTGACGTCCGGGGAAGCAGGTCGTGTCATTGGTGCTCTGATCATAACAATAGGAGTAATGGCAGGCCTGATATTCATTGCAATCTTCATGAAAGTCTGCTTAGCGTTGAATCGAAATCGGTCTTCCAATAAACCAGTGTAATAACAATAAGTGTTAATAAACTCCATGATTTCTTAGATGATGCAGTCAACGTGTTTCTCGACGGTAGGGAGAGTTCGCTTCACTTTTCAAGATGTTCTACCTCAAAAGATCTTTCTCCTACCGTCATCTAATGCGGACTGCAAGATCGGGCAACAGATTAGCGATATTTTTGAGTGACATCTGGGCTCAATATTCCTCTCATGGAGACGGGAAATTGAATGGCGAAGTTTGAAAAGGAGCTCTCTATCTCTATTTCCTGACCTTTCACCCAGACAGACACGTCTATGGACCTTATCTTACCTCCTTGGGTTAAGATATCTTTCGGTTGATGATATTCCGTATGCCTTCGGCTGGCCGTACGACAGACAGGCGATACTGCAGAACCAACAGGCTAACCCCCTTGACAGAAAGGTCTCAATCAACTTCATGGAATGATTTTCATCGTTTGCCAAAACAGGGTAACTAACTTTCTTAATTATACGGACATAAATGACAAAACCAACTTCTAGGCCTACTTCACGTATGTGTATCTTATTTTGTTAGTGTCCCGTAGGCCTAATCCCATTGGTACAAAGACAACCCGGGGGCCCAGTTGTGATTTTGATTTTGGCGCCCTGAGTCTCCGGATAAGTGTGTGGAAATTGAAATAAAAGTCTTTAAAAAAAAGTTTTTGCAGTCGCTAGCTGCAGTCAACCTGGCATCGCCGCGGCTACTGACAAGATTTTGTTGCGTCATGTATTTAAATGGATTTCCGGTACGATGCATCGTCTTTGAAAGTTTTTGGAGTTTGGTTTCGTGCTGAAGGTCCTTTGTATTTCTGCGGTTCTATGCTGGTGCGGTTCTATTGTGCGATCTTATTGTTAAACTTCATACAAAGTCAGTCTTCATAAGCGTTGAAAAAAAAACTCACCTCAGTAATTTACAAAACATTCACCTCAAGAACCAACTAAAATTGTGAACGTTGCATAAAAACGTCTTTGTAATACAGGGCAAAACAACCTGGGAAACAGCACCCAAAAAAAAATCCTTCTCATGACACTGTCGTGTTGCTTCACCTTTGTCTTGCCATCTTTTGGTCCTTTTGACTTTGTGAAAGGTATAAAAGAAACATATAAACGGTTTTGGGCGATATATAATAAGCTTTTTATTTCCTTTGTCTTCCCATCTGTTAAAAGAAAGGGAAAATGACTGGGTACAGTCATTGTCTGCTGTCAGGAATGAAAAGGGACAAGCTCTCTTCTTGCAGAGGATAGAGAAATAAATATAAATGAAAAACAGGTGTACAGTATATACGATGGGTTGTCTTTTTTTTTTCATTTGGGAGGTACCCATAATAATGATAATTATAATAACATGCAACACAAAGAACAACCAGTACGTTCTCTCAAAGCATTAATTAATCTTGCGTACTCTGCATGATTATGTTCGTACAGTATTCAAGGCATTAATTCCTACCTCAGCTGTATCGATTCTACCATGTGTAACAGTTTTGTAATTTAATATCTTTCAAATGAACATTGAGAAATAAGCCAATAGACGCAGTACTATATTAAAAAAAACAAATAAAAGAGATCGCTTTCAAAAGGGTTATAGACGTGAATAATAGCTTATTTTCTGAATTTGTAAAGGCAAGAATGTTTGTTTTTTTTTATATTTCACTTTTGAGAAAAAAAAAATCTGCAAGTATACGTTTTCGAAGAGTCCAATGACATGATAGAATCATACATTTGATTTATTTAAATGCCCTGACGTTTCTTCATTTTGTTTATTCACTTTGTAGAGATCCGAATCCCGAGAGTCCATCTCAAAACCCGCCTCCGACTTGGCCTCAGTTCAGCGACGATACCGAGAGCTATCTTTGGATCTCTGACAATGGCACACAAACGGGGCAGCATCTCAGAAGTGAGTACGTCAGCTTTTGGCTCGACTACATTCCCGAGCTAGTACGTAGCGACGATGATGAAACATGCTCATTGGTTTCACCGGTTTCAGATATCGTGAGAGGAGCTGAAGCGGAACCTGATGAGTACGTAGTCTTAGACGTTACCAGTGGGACATCTGAGTCGGGAGAGATCCGCGGCATTGTTCGCACAACCGATGAGGGTGTAGGAGGTCGGGACGTCAGGAGTTTCCGGGGCATTCCGTACGCTGCACCACCGATTGGGGAACGGAGATTTCAGTATTCCGAGGTCCTGACTGACTGGATACAAGATGGCTTCCGCAATGCAACAGAACCATCTCCTGCGTGTCCTCAGAACCCGTCGCCTATTTTGCAAGCAGCAACTTCCAGCGAAGACTGTCTCTACCTTAACATATTCGCACCTGTGATTGATCAACCAACTGGAGATAGCCTGCCTGTCATCGTTTATGTTCACTCTGGTCTATTTGTATCTGGTAACGGCGTTATATTTGACGGGGCTTCACTCGCTTCCTACGCAGAGGCAGTGGTGGTCACCTTGAACTACCGTTTAGGTGCTCTTGGTTTTCTCTCAACCGGAGACGACGTAGCTCCTGGAAACTATGGTATCATGGACGTAGTTACTGCTCTGCAGTGGATTCAAAGCTACATCGGTAATTTCGGTGGGGACTCTGACAGTGTGACGGTCTTGGGAATGGGATCTGGTGCGCAAATCGCCCATTTGATTTCCTTGAACGGACTCAATGATGGTCTCATGCATAAAATCATTGCACTAGGAGATTCCGTTCTCTCACCCCCTGTGCTGACAGCTGCTGAGAGGCACCCACTTCAGTTTGCGGTTCAACTGGCTAACGCCCTTAGCTGTCCTTCAGAATCAACCTCCGAATTGGTCTCATGCCTACGAACTAAATCAATTACAGACATCCTCCAGGCTCCAGTTGGTGGTTCTAACATTTTCCTGACTTCCTTTTATCCCGTGTGGGACGGGACGCGACTCAAAACATCCGCAGATGAAATATTGGCCTCAGGGAATTATGAAACCATTCCCATACTAACAGGAGCAACCGAAAGTGACAATACCTTAATTTTTGCTTTATACTTGAACCCTTCTGTACCCGCTGGCTGTCCAGATGAACAGTTCGCAGGAACCATCATTGATGATGCAGTCAACGTGTTCTACGACGGTAGGGAGGAGTTCGCTTCACTTTTCAAGATGTTTTACCTCAAGAGTGATCTATCCCCTACTGTTTCTAACGCGGACTGCAAGATCGGGCAGCAGATTAGCGAATTCTTGAGTGACATCTGGCTCAATATTCCTCTCCTGGAGACGGGAAAATTGATGGCAGAGTTTGAAAAGGAGCTCTATCTCTATTTCCTGACCTTTCACGCAGAGAGACACATCTATGGACCGTTCTTACCACCTTGGGTTAAGACATCTTTCGGTGATGATATCCCGTATGCCTTCGGCTGGCCGTACGACAGAC
>CALNVZ010000641.1:31852430-31868443 GCA_940671915.1 Paracentrotus lividus
AAAAAAATGGCTTATTACGGATTTAAATGTTTCAATTCTTAGATGATGTTTTAATGTTATGAGGTGAAAAAATAAAATTTATGTTGAACAGATGTATATTCAAATAGGGAAAGGAACTTAGTTCACTTGGTAAAAAAACAGTGATAAACGTTATATAAACTCCATTAAAATTTCATTTTAGGAACAATTTCAAAAAATAATGATTTACAGTGTCTTATGTTCGTAGTTATTTGTATTTCTTTGCAATTCATTGAAATAAAATTTTCAACAACAAAAAAAAAAAAATATTTTGCTGATACCAACTGCTGAATGCTTGAATACCTTGGCTTTATAATTTGATCCGTCTTGGATAAAAGCAATGCAATTTAGCCATAGAAGGACACTTGTCACATTGATCACAAAATCAACACATTTTTCTTGATGCTGCAGATACTCAATAAGGGCAAATCAAAACCCAAGGAGGGAATCAATCTTTACAAGTAAAGGGCCTGTCCCACAGAAGGCGATCGTTGTGGCGACAACCTATGCATGTTAGAACCTGCCAGAATCGTGTCAGAATCGTAGGTGACCGAAGATCATCTACGTATATACGACTCTGTCCACGATAGGCTACGACAACGACTTGCTTCCACGCAAACAACAGGCTAACAATAGTTGGTATCCGATAATACAATAGCCTCGACCTTCGCGCATCTCGCGGCTCGACTTCTCTTGTCGCAGCTTAAAATCACTAAACATGAACTTGCGCACACTGGCGATCCTTACGATGTCCCAGCGGCGATCGAGTGTTTCTCTAACCTGATGGCGGACCTCGTCGACCCTTTAGTGTTCGTGATAGTCTCCACAGTCGCGAGCATCATAATTTGGGTCGTGAGAGATTTTTGAATACATATTCAAATACTCAGCGGACGACTGTGCCCTATCTGAAATGGAGCGCCCGATCTTGTTTTGGGTGAATGTAGTTGGCGACAAAGCTCGTAGCGGTGCTATAATTTCGACTGCGCCTTTCGGCTTCAAGCGCTGCGTGCAACGTACCGCTGGAGCGCAGGTCAACCTTACAACTGGGCCCCGTTCCTTTGCCTATAAACATGATCTATCTTGGCGCAATCTACGATAGTACCTTGCGCCGACAAGAAAAACAGGCTACCGGTCATTCGCGTAACCCAACTGACGCCGCTTATTGTTTACACTTGTTTGAGAAAACCAGCGGCGAACAGAATTTTGCTACTTATTTGTGGCGACAGACGCGATAATTCACGATCTTATAGGTCGTTTGGACCTGCGCATGGTGGCGATGGGTACTAAAAAGTAGTTCGCAGGTTGTTCGCCACAACGATCGCCTTCTGTGGACAGGCCCTTTAAGGGCTTCCACTGGAGGCGATCGTTGTTGCGACAACTGGCGATCTTGCTATTGTGGGTGCGGTAGCAAGTTGTTTTGTAGGCCTAGGCTTAGACTAGACTCCATGTTAGGTTTGATATCAACCTTTTTAAAGTCGAACTCCTATTAATTATGACATTCTACCGTGTCCGCCACAACGAATCGCGCCTCAGTGGGACAGCCCGCCTTAAAACATTAGTAAAATTTTATATAAGCATCGCGCCTTCTCCATTAAAAAGGCGTCAGTTTCCGCCTCATACTGTTCTACCTTTGGAACCAACGGGCTTTCATCTTTTAAGCCGTAATTAAAGTTCGGAGATTCTATTCAAAAGCCGATGGAAACGGGCGTTTGGAACAAAGGATGCGGGACTAACACCTTTGAATGGAAGCCTAATGCAGACGCGTCACAAACTCCCCGTCCCTTACGACGTGCAAACTCACCTTACGATGTATTTGATGTTATCGTACTATCTCAAAACTCTCCATTGCACGCCCATGTACCTTCGCAGGGCACGTTGCCATGTACGACATGACAGGAAGTTTTCCCTATAATCTCCTTACTACAGAAACGCAGGACATCGCAGAAAATTGCGACCCAACGACCTGTGCATGCATTGTGCCATCAACGCAGGCTACGTTGATGGCACATGCCCCGTAGCCTACGACGAGTTGTGACCGCCGCATAAGTTTGATTAAAACCAGTTGCCTCCAAAATTGAGATTTGTGGAAGTTCAAAAAGTCTTGTTGTACTTTCTACATGGGGATCCTTAAATTGAGAAATGGGCTTTAAAATGTCAGATTTTGTAAAAAAAAAAAAAAAAAAAAAAAAAAAAAACTCGTCAATTTTACTAAAATGTCAGATTTACCCATTTATTTCAAAACTGCCGTCTTACCTCCTTCAGACTTCCACATAATATTGGGAAAATATTATTGGGAAAATATTTCATACTGATCACTCAGGTCAAGGTGTCAAGAAAATAATCAGAAATATGATAAATAATAGGGGAAATATGAAAATGTGTATGCGAAATATATGAAAAATGTTCACAATAATCAGTCATTTCGACTAAAAAAAAATTACAAAATTTGATGATCGCCCAGAAAGTAAATTGAATAAGATTCAATCTGCCATAAAATCTCTTAATGTTATGACCAATTTTGATATGTTTTATCATTTTTTTTTTCACAATTGATTATCTCAATTTTCTCTTTCTAATAAGGTCTCTTTCTCCTCTTATGTTTTGATTTTATTTAGAAGTTAAATAAACTCAATACATTGATTATTTGCTATCCATCTCCGGTCACACAAACACACAGTCAGTATCCAGTTTGAGAGATTTCATCATACAAATTTATTGATAGATTCAAGGTTTCACACGGTACAAAGGCAACAACGACACATATAATGTGAAAGACCTATATGATGATATCATTTCTTCTTCTATCCACATATAAAATATGTGATGCATCACATCAAAATCAGACGCAAGTCGCCAAGGAAATTCATCACAGTGTCAAGGAAATTGGCAAAATAATACAAATGATCTTATTCAGAGGGAAATTTTTTTTTTTTTGATTTTCTGAATTTTAAATGTTTCTTGTATGCTCTGTAAAAAAAAAAAAAAAAAAAAAAAAAAAAAAAAATGAGTAGAAATGATTAGGGGAAAGCCTTTAAAATGGACTGTTTTGTTGCAATCTTTGACTCTTTTCTGGCGACTTGTGTCTGATTTTGATATGATGAGTCACATATATTACTAAATGACTTCATTCTCCACTCTATACAAAGTTATCATAAATATCAACTTCAATATTAAAATGATGATAATAGAGAATGTATTCCATGACCTGGGAATGTGCTCTAGACAGCTAACCCTGTTTAGTCATCCAATAGTCCCAATTACAGATAAAACTTGACATTAAACAAGGAAATAAATTAGTGTGTACAAATACATGTACAGGGTGACCCAGAAAAAAGGAAACCCAAGTTTGATCATCAATAATTTCAAAAATATTACCATGGTGATTATAAAATTTATATTACTGGAAAGTGCAACTCATTACCATTTTAATGATACCTCGCTCAGCTCACCAATGTCACGCATCACTGAACCCCATTGTTTTGAAAATGTCTTGCAAAATTGTGAGTGGTTCACTTTCACGCTCATTGAGATGGGTTGTTGCAATGAGCGTAAAAAGGGAACCTAACTTTCATCATCAATCATTTAAAAAACATGACAGTGGTGATTATGACGTTTATATCACTGGAAAGTGCCACTCATTATCAGTTCATTGATATCTCTTTCAGCTCACCAATGTCCCGCATCACTGAACCCCATTGTTCTGAAAATATCTTGCAAAATTGTGATTGATGCACTGTCATGCTTCTTACATTATCCACAGAGAACTGAAGGTTCTGTGGGTTGTCGTGAGCAGTAACATGATGAAATTACCTGGATGGTAAGATTAACAGACTAAATAAGTAGACATTTTCTGTTTAAAGTCACTGGAATGCTTTACTTAGATTTGTTAGGAACCTTTAAAGCGACTAAGCTCAAGGAGCATGAAAGAGAACCTATCACAATTTTGCAAGACAATTTTCAAAACAATGGGGTCCATTGATGCATGATATTGGTGAGCTGAGATAGGTATCATTAGAATGGTAATGAGTTGTACTTTCCAGTGATATAAACTTCTTGATCACCACTGAAATATTTTTGAAATTATTGATGATCAAAGTTTGGTTTCCTTTCCAGGCACATTCACATAAACCATCTTAAGGTGCATGAAAGTGAACCATTCACAATTTTACAAGACTTTTTCAGAACAATGGGGTTCAGTGAAGCATGATATGGGTGAGGTAAGAGAGGTATCATTAGAATGGTAATGAGTTGCACTTTACAATGATATAAACTTCATAATCACCATGGTAATATTTTTGAAATTATTGTTGATCAAAGTTGGGTTTCCTTTTTTCAGAAACACCCTGTATAGTGTGTCTAATATCCAAATACCCGTTAATTGAACTTTCAATTGCCGGTCAAACGCAAACGAAGTAGTACCAAAATGTCACAGACAAGATTCCCTTTGGATTAATGCAGTTAAATCTACAAAAATTATTTGTAGATAAAATTGAAGATAAGGCAAGGGAGGATTGCATAGATTCTAAATAGATTTTTGAATTTATAAATATCAATCTTCAAAAGTAATATTTACATACATTTACCCTCTTTTGTATTGAGCTGCATAACAGAGTAAATTAGGATTGAATAATTGTTTGTTAGTGGTTGGGACAATCTATTTATTGCCATCAAAACTATACTGCCCTACTTTGGCAAAAGGAAGCAAGTGACATGCTAACCAAATTTGAGTTTTTAATGTTTTCATATAATATGTGGTGCCTTCCTTTTGCAGTCCCAATTTCATGTCTCAAAGTATATCCATCTTTGAAATATTTAAGGTAAGACATTACATTGTGTAGGAGATTACATTGACATCAGTGTAAATGACGGACACATTTTGCTCTTTTAAAGGAAATGTCACTTTTGTCACTTGCTTCTTTTTGATAAATTAGGGCAGTATAACCCAAAATATATTTTAAAAAAGAGGTTGGCCACTGAATACACTTCTGAAAATAGATTAACTACATATTTTAATGTATATCATATGAAGTTCCCAACATTAACACCCTTCCAACTCTCAGAAGACGATAATCTATTGAGAGTCATTAGTGAAATGACTCAATGAAGTAAATGCATTCATGGCTTTAATTACTCAATACAATGTAATATATTGTCAATACCCTAGAAACAGTTCAATACTACATAAATTATACAAATAAACAATGTTTAAAATGAACATTCTCTGTGACAGTTTCTATGGTTAGTGAATATTTCAGTTGAAAATTTTTGGTTATAACACCATATGTTTATGCAATTAGTGTTTGTCATTATTTCTTCTCTCTCCTGACAATAAACAATCTTTGTTGAGTTAATATAGTACTTCTGTCGGAAGAACAGACCCTGTAGCACTTTCAAGAACATCATACATTAACATTGTAAAAGAAAATTTACAGTATGTTGCAAAATAATAGAAACGACAATACATTAAAGTCTTTCTGATGAATTAAATTCATCAGAAAGACTTTAATGTATTGTCGTTTCTATTATTTTGCAACACTCATTTTCAAGATCGGTGCCCCACTTTCCTCAATATACATTGTAATTATTGACCCCACCCCAAAAAAAAAAAATAATAATAATAATAATAATAATTATAACATGCATCTGCAGTGTATACAAGACCTTGTAATTCCAAATTAGTAAAAGCATGCATTTTGAGACCCATAATAATTTTCACGTCATTCTGTAGTTACCAAGAATAATATTAAAAGAATAAAAACCCTTTATACAATGAGGTTTACTGTTCACTACCTGAGTTGAGACATGAAAAAAGACTATCATAAGTCAGAACATCCAAAGAATAAAGATCAAAACTAACATCTGAATCAGAAACACATATTTATAAAGAACATTTGATTTTTCTCTGCACAGAATAAACTCCATACAATGTGCATGTAAGCAGTTGTTCTCATTAATTTTATGTAAAACTAGATGAATCCTCGACCGCGCACGGTCGAAATTTATGCCTCTGCCATTGCCAGATCAGAAATATATGAAACATTCATCTGTTCTATTTTCATGTTCATGTATACAAATATGTCTTTGACCTTGACCTTTGACCTTGTAAAAAGTCTCAATCTAATCAGATCAGTGCCACTCAAGTATGCACACATGTACTAAGTATGAAGATGATTAGTGACACAGTTCTTGAGTTATTGTGAGAATTGAGCTATTTTCACCTATTTATTGACCTCTGTGACCTTGACCTTTGACCTCATGACCCCAAAATCATATTAAATCATTGTTACCCCAGTATGCACACATGTACCAAGTATGAAGATGATTAGTGAAAAGGTTCATGAGTTATTGTGGGAACAAGCTATTTTCACCTATTTATTAACCTCTGTGACCTTTGAACTTTGACCTCATGACCCCAAAATCTAATCAGATCATTGTCACCCCAGTATGCACACATGTACCAAGAATGAAGATGATCCGTGAAAGGGTTCTTGAGTTATTGTGAGAACGAGCTATTTTCACCTATCAATTGACCTCTGTGACCTTTGACCTTTGACCTTATGACCCCAAAATCTAATCAGATCATTGTCACCCCAGTATGCATACATGTACCAAGAATGAAGATGATCCGTCAAAAGGTTCTCAAGTTATCGTGAGAACGAAAGTGGGACGGACGGACGTACGGTGAGAATATGCTCACCAAAATGTTATAAGTGAGTTGTTCCTTCTTATAACTATATATAACCTCAGGAAAGAACACATGGTGCACCATGAAACATAATGCTAATCTCGTACGGACGGACGGACAACCCGAAAACATAATGCCTCCGGCGAGACTTTGTCGCGGAGGCATAATAAAACTTCTTCATTTCAACAAGGGATTTAGATCTTATTTCGCCTACACTTAGCTCTGATAATTTCACTAATTTACATACTTCTACCTTTCCCCCAAATATGTTCATTATTAGTATTAATTTATATTCATTGAATGTTTCACTAGTGGTAAAACAATTAGCAGTGGAAAGCCTCATGGTGCACCAGTATTCTTTCTTGGCGTTATGAGTAGTCCTCAAAAAGACCTACTCACCCTACATTTTTCAGCGATCATGTTCTTACACGCTTTCCTTTTTTGGTAACCATGTTCTCACCGTCTTCTCCTGACGATGGTGAGAATATGCTCACCAAAATGTTAAAAGTGAGTAATTCCTTCTTATAACTATTTATAACCTCAGGAAAGAACACATGGTGCACCATGAAACATAATGCTAATCTCAATTTATATTATGCAGTAATAGAGATCAAAATCATGTGTGACAAACAATGCTGGGTTAGCACTTTGACAGCCAGGACCGTCTAAGGGTGTGGTTCTAAACCTTCCCCCTCCTCATTAGGAGGGGAGGGTTTAGAACCACACCCTTAGACACTAGAGTTTGCATTATAATCACAACATATTTTTATCTTACTACAAGTATAATATTTGATGAATATGAACATGTATCCAAAATAAAACAAAGAATGTAGATAGAAGGATATTGGAATGAATGATGGAATGCATTTACCGCTGGATGTTGGTAGATTTGGTTTATTTCCACTTGGTCAAACAGCAGTTGGCCCAATTCTTGGATTGTCTTATATCACATTGACTAAACACATTTGGTCTACTCACAATTCGGTCTAATTTCCCCTTGGTCTAATATATCCTTGGTCTAAATCTCACATAGTCTAATGGCCACTTGTCTAATTGCCAATTCCTCTACAGGGCGTCCCGAAAAGAACTATACACTTTTGAAATGGCTACCAAATGAAAAATATTTGATTTTAGGTAACGAAATTTACATGTATGGAAAGCTCATTATCCCAACTTTCATATGACACCAAAAAGTCCGAAAATAAGTCATGCATGAATGAGCAGCGTTCACTTTTGTAAAGGGTATAGAAATTAGGGTGCCAGGAATTGCCCTTCCAATTTGTATGAGGAAAGTCATTTGGAGTCTTATGGGATTGAGGATGATATGCAGAATTACTGATCAATTATGATGAGTTGGGGGTTTTGCTAAGAGAAATTGTGGAAATTGGGATATCTGATTTCATGCATGAGTGAACAGGATATGTATTTCCTACTATTAGCATTGTAGCCTTCCAAGTTGTCTTCAGTGGTGTGTAGTGGTAGTCAGGATGGGGTGCAGAACAAGTGAGATGCAGGGTAAGATTTTTGATCCCTTTTGATGATTTTTTCATGATCTTTTGGATTGTTCTGAATGTCCAACATCAGTTGGCATTTTTTTTCTTCAACAAACAGGTTGTGCATCGAAAGAGGAGAGGACACGTTGAGCGCTTTGAACGTACAGACTTTTATTTTTAATTTTGCATTATCAGATTTTTTTTCCCTCCTCTTTGTTTTGTTACAGGATGGATGAAACAAGTTGTAAAATCGAAAAGAACAAAATTCAACTGAAAATAAGACTGACATGTTATATATCACAAATTTGTGTGTTACACTGTACCATATCCTTTACAAAAGTCCAAATTGCTAAATGACTGGATAGTTGGTTGGTTGATCAATTGAGTGATTGATTTATATGGACATGGTGATTGAAATAAATATGAAGATGAGTGTAATGCTGATTGATTAGTTGAAACATTTGGAGACTGGTACACTGTTGATTAAATGATTGCTAGCTGGGTGTTGGTTGTCTAATTAATGTGCCTGATTGATTGATAGATTGATAGATTGTCATCAACCATCCCAATTTTGGGTAAATGTGAGATAGACGCGGATGCAGGAAGGTTGTCAGCAATATTTGGAGTAGAAACCAATGAACATGAATGTTCAAAAACACAACCCATGCAAGAGAGAGAAGAGAAAAGAGGTAGAAGAAGCGAGGGAGAACAGGGAGAGAAAGAAAGAAGGAAGAGGGGATTGAAGACAAAGAGGAGAGAGAGAGAAGGAGATTTAAAACACCACTCGGAGGATCATAATATACTTGGAAGTTACATTGCAACAATAGGCAAATACATATTCCGTTCACTCATGCATGAAATTCTAATCCCCAATTCACAAATTTCACTTAGCAAACCCAATCATGCATAATTGATCAACTTCTGCATATCATGCATCAATTCATAAGCTCAAATGGACTTTCCTCATACAACTTGGTAGGGCAATTCCTGCGCACCCTAATTTCCATACCCTTTACAAAAGTGAATGCTGCTCATTCATGCTGCTCATTCATGCATGACTTATTTTCGGACTTTTTGGTGTCATATGAAAGTTAGGATAATGAGCTTTCCATACATATAAATTTCATTACCTAAAATTAAATATTTTTCATTTGGCAGCCATTTCAAAAGTGTATAGTTCTTTTCGGGACGCCCTGTATAGCCAAATGGTCTAATTGTATTTTCATCTAATTCCCAAATGAATATCTGTTGCCAGTTTGTTACAGGAATTGACTAAATGGTTTTAGACAAAGTGGACTGTAGACGAAATGGACATTATTCCAAGTGGGAATTTGATAAATGGCAAATAGGCAAATTGTCAATTAGATCAATAGGCAATTCGACAAACTGGTTGTATACGAAATGGAATTAGAACATGTGGGATGAGACCAAACGGGCATTCGTCAAAGTGGGTTTAGACAAAATGACAATTTACCAGAGATTCTTGTCTTGTTCAATTTGGTTTTGCCAACCAAACAAGTGTTTCCAAACTGTAATAATCCACTAACATCAAAAGAAAAAAAATATTTGATTGGCCAATATCAAAACTGTTTGCCTTGCAAAAATTGCTCTTAAAGGGAAATAGTATAAGCCAAGATTTTTTAATACAGATATTTTCAAATTTGTGATATTTGTGATGTTTTCATTACTATTATAGCCTTATACATGTAATGTAGTGGAAATTTTCGCAAGAAACAACTCTCGCAAAAACCTTCACAAAAATCATTTCAAAATGAAATCTAGATAAAAATAGGAAGTTGACGGTCATTAGAATTGACAGTGAGGAACATGACGATTGTCTCTGGCATTTCATTTCCTAATCGCATTAAATGCAGACATTCTGTTTATCCATAATTATGGTATACGGTAGATTATAAAAAGTGTTATTGCTATTGGTGTGAACATGGCTATTGGCTACCGTTGATTTCCCTGGCAGTGGATGAGGTGCGTTCACATTGAACGTTTCAGTGTTGTGAATTGACAGCCCAATTGTAATGCAGGTAACTAACCTTGTAATCCTTTTGACCTATGACCTGGAGTAGCTCCGTCTTCTTCTCGCTGTCCGCCATGAGTTTGGATATGAACACAGCAACCTGTAAAGAGAACAGATCACAGGGGATTTTGGGTCAGATACATCATACATGTATGAACACAGCAACCTGTGTTTGGAATAGCAGAAGGAAGAGTTACAGTCTGTTTGTGTCTGAAGAACATATATGAACAGGGTTTTATGTAAGGAGAAAAGCAGATGGAAGTTAGACTAACACTGAATGTCTGCCACAAGTTTCCCATATGAACATAGCAGAACATGGGAGAATAACATTGTTAGTCTTGAAGGCAGATATGAACAAGTTTATAGACTGAAGAACACTTGCTTTGGCAAAAAAATTATTCCACTGTACCTTCCCTAATTTAATCGAATAGCTAAATTTAACCCTGGACTTTAACACTACCAATTCACAAATAAATGAATTGAACACCGTACCAAGAACCTAACCTTAAAGACGGGGAATCTTCAGCTTTCATGGGGAGCGGATTAAAATTTGCTGATCCCAGACTTGGTGAAAAGCACTGGAAATAACCACCTTGAAGCTAAATTTCTGGACCACAGCAAAACAATCTGTCCCACCCCAAAGAGCTTCGGGCATGATCGGCCAGGGAAACTGAGATTTAATGACTTTACCAGATGGAGGGATGGGTGGAATAAACAAGGCATTACTAAGGTTTGGCAGTGGTCAGGTGAGGGATGACACCTGTTACTGGGTAAACATCCATGGTGTCAAATTACCCTTGGAAGCTGAAGATTCCCCGTCTTTAACATAAAACCCCATTGCAACCCTAACACTGACACAAAATTAAACTGGGAGCAAATATCGTGTCATCGGGTTATGCAGTGCATCCCAAAAAGAACTATACATTTTTTAAATGGCTACCAAATAAAGAATATAAGATTCTTGGCTAAAATGTTTATATGTATATAAAGCTCATAT
Organism: Paracentrotus lividus; assembly: GCA_940671915.1. Taxonomy (NCBI): domain Eukaryota; kingdom Metazoa; phylum Echinodermata; class Echinoidea; order Camarodonta; family Echinidae; genus Paracentrotus; species Paracentrotus lividus. The sequence continues at coordinate 31,863,656 of CALNVZ010000641.1, forward strand.
CCTCAACTATTATTACGACACCATCATATCCTCAACTATCATTATGACACCAAAAATTCCGAAAATAACGCATGCTTCAGTGAGTAATGCCCACTTATGTAAAGGCCACAAAAATTAGTCTGCGCAGGAATTCGCTATTCATTTTGCACCTTGTTATGGAACGCCATGAAGGAGTCAAAATTAATGATGGAATAAATCAGCCAACAGAGTAACAGATAAACCAAAAGTCAGAGAAAACAATTAATATTATGCAAAAATGTAATGTTTCACTGTTTTCACTTTTCATATCATTGATTTTTGCTTTGACTTCAGTTTATTTTTGTCTTTGTTGGCCGATTGATTCCATCATTAATTTTGACTCATTCATGGCGTTCCATAACCAGGTGCAAAATGAATAGTGAATTCCTGCGCTGGCTTATTTTTGTGTCCTTTACAACAGTAGGCATTACTCACTGAAGCATGCGTTATTTTCGGAATTTGTTGTATCATAATGATACAGTAGTTCAGGATATGAGCTCTATATATTTATAAACCTTTTTCCCAATAATCATATATTTTTCTATTTGGTAGCTATTTAAAAAGTGTATAGTTCTTTTTGGGACGCACTGTATATAAGAACAAAACAAGGTATCAAAGTGAAACTCTCTTTCAAAGCTAAATTCAGGTTTTGAGAGATTAATATACCACAACAAAACAAAATAACTTTTCAGTATTTTCAGTCTACGTAGCAGCAAAATTTGGGGCTTTCCTTATCGAGCATCATGGCATGCCAGCCATCAAAAATATCTTTTGATATTTTAAGTGGCTGTTGTTTTGCAATTACACGTAACACTTAATGTAAAAAATACAAAAGGGCAGCAAATTCCACATGTTTATTCACCTCTTTATCGTTCTTGCCAAAGTCTTCTCGATACCACTTGAAGATGCGGCTACACTTGACCTCTTTCTTCTTGGGGTCTACCTGGCAGCCGTCAGAACTCTCCAGGAAAGCCTCTCCAGCCAATGTTAACTGCTTGTCAACTTCCTAAAGGGTGGAATCACAATATAAATTTGAATGGCTCACAATGTAGCAACATTTTTTTTTGAGGTCTGTAAGACACGAGAAATTTATCACAAATTGATTAATATTTGTTTTTATTTTTAAGATCTATATTATCAAGATTATCTAAGCATTTTTTTTTTTCTTGTTTTGTTTTGTTTTGATTGGTTTTCTTTTTGTTATTCATTTATTTATTTTTTGTTTATTTTGTTTAATTTTGTGTGTGTTTCTTTTTTTTTTTTAGCTACTAAGGTGTGGCCCTGTATCGGTTCAGGTTATAGTTTTTCTTTAAATATAATCAATTTTAAGTTGAGGATCTCCAAAATGAAATAAATATAATGAATTTCATTTATGCATAAAGACAAAATTCTGATCCTGTCCATGCAGGGAGTAAAAATTCTCACCTTGGCTGAATATGTCTTGATGGGAGGGCAGCTCTTTGCACCACAAACCAGTGCAAAGTGAATCAGAGGCTCGTGAAGGTGTAGTGCCACCTTGAGGCGGGGGTCATTCTTTGAGAAGGGTTTGGAAAGGGCGCCGATTGGTTTTCTGTTAGCCCTGAGGATCCCGTTCTCGATGTCATTGAGGGAATAAAGATGGCCACCGATGATGTAGCTCACATAGTTGAAGAACTAGAAATTTAGTGAGATCAAATCAAAATTCATTTAAAAAGTTTCTCCTATGACTAAATAAGTCTAATAAAAGGTACATTTAAATATAAAAACAAATACTGGTGCCCTATTTTGAAAGGAAAAATTAACATTGTTCAAAAGTTTATAAGTTCATATTTATTGCCCACAATAAAATTGAAATTTGATATGGTTTTATGGTAATCTGTATAAGCTCAACGATCCCATTTCTTTATTTCTAATACTGGAAGGTTCTTCCTACCAATGAACATCTACACTGTCCGTCATAAAGGTGGAATATTTTTTTGCCGCTGTCGGGTACAGAATGGCGTTCTGCGTTAGCAGACGATTCTGACGTCAGAAGCGAGCGAATGTTATGATTTTGACGCTTGAGGGCAGTGTATTTTTTGTGTTGTCAAATGACTATCTTATCTTGTAGTTTATTAATTAAAGGGGAAGTTCACCCTGAAATTGTATTGGTTTTAAAAAATGCAGAAAAATAAAACAAAAATATTAGTAAAAGTTTGAAGAAAATCGACTAAAAAATAACGAAGTTATGAATATGTAAATTTTGATTCTGTGACGTCACGTGCGAGCAGCTCTCTCATGTGTTGTGTATGTAAATTTCATAAATTTGTCTTTTTTCATGGTTCTTGATTAAGGAAAGGCTCAATTTGATAGAGGCATGTATATGAACATATGTTTGATGATATATCGACCGCACAGATGACATAATTAATTTTCTTTTGAAAAAATGTCACTGTATGGAATTTGCACTACATAACATATAGGAGAACTGCTCGCACGTGACGTCACAGAATCAATACTTTGAATATTCATAACTTCATTATTTTTTGGTCGATTTTCTCCAAACCTTCACTCATATTTTTCTTTTATTTTTCTGCATTTTCTAAAACCAATAAAATTCCAGGGTGAACTTCCCCTTTAAGTAGTCTATACAACCAGATAGCATTATGAAATATGTAGTTTAATGTATCTAAAATAATGTGCAAAGTTATGCCATGAATGAGTTGGTCACGTGAAAGTTGTACACGTGTACAGTTTATGTTACGTAAGTGAATTTTCACAGTCGTGCGTGAGTCAATGTAATGCACCATGAATGAGGCTTTTGCCGCAGTCGGTAAATGTTTAAATAGATAACAAAAGGAAACAAGATAATGATTTGTGCAAGATGCATAATATTAGAGGTATTTACAATGCCAAGTTGAGTCAAGTTTAGAGCTTATTTTAAAAACTAAATTAGGGCACAGATTGCCTTACCTAGTGTAATTGAAATGACCTTGAGGGATGTCAAGGTCACTTGTTACAAGTATGTGTATAACATACACATAAATGTAACATAACTACATAACTAAGAAGGTTTTCATTTGTTTGGCTTATTATGATGAATGATTACAATGAAACTTCAGAGTGATATGTACTTCTATATTGTACTTGATATGTTGTTTTCAAGTCTAATTATGTAAACATGATTACTTATTGTTTATTCTGTATTAAATTGCAGATTGAACCTTGCTTTATGAACGGTAACCACAGCGATGCATGGTCTCTTTCTTGGGTGTTGGGCATCTCAGGGTTTTACGGATTGGCACACCACAGCCGCTATAGCGACATGATTTTGCTCTGACTTTAATTTCTTGAATATGTTTGTCCCTGCTTTTACTTTTTGGGACTCTGGCTATATCTTGGACATTCTCCCAACCCTTCACGTGGACCTTTTTACAAAAAAGTTTTGTCAACCCCCGTGATGCCCATTTTTGTCATTTTTTTCTCATTTTAGGGCCCCTTTTTGTTTTCCCGGCCGATCAAGCCCCCTCAGTCCTACCCCCAGGAAATGCGACTGAGGTGAACTGTTTTATTTTGTTCTTTAAGTTAAATCTATATTTCTGGGGACAGGCTAAGGTCTTTTGTCTAGGGGAGGGGTTGAAGAAAAAAACGAGATTGGTGAAAATTCGGAATATTCTATTCAAATTTTATGCTGAAAACAAAAGAAATGAAAAACCACCTTTAACCCTTAAATATCATCATCATTCCCCTTAAATTTTGTTTAGCCTTGATGACAAGGCTGTAAATAGTCATTACTGATAATATTTTATTTTGATTTATGTTTGGTTGAGATTTTACAATACAATTTAGGGAAGACAGAAATTTCCATGGTGTAAAAATGAATAAAATGAATGTAGAACCCCAATCAAAATAAATTTTGACCCCTCCCCTAGACAAAAGAGTTGAGCCAGTAACCATAAATCTAGATTTAATTTAAAGAACAATAACAAATCTCCACCTCAGACGTGTTTCCTTGGGGTAGGACTGTGGGTGCCTTGGTGGGTCGCGTGAACAAAAAAGGGCCCCCCAAATAAGAAAAAATGACGAAAATGGCCATCTTCCTGGGGTGACAAACTTTTTTGAAGAAAAATCCCCGGGAAGGGTTGACGGTACGTCCAAGATATACCGTATACACGCCAGTGCCCGGACAGTTTTGTCGTTTTGGTAAATTACACGTAATTAAAGCATCGTTTCACGTAATTATTTCAGTTGAGCGGTAGCCAATTTCCTTCCGGTTATTTTAGTATTATTTTCCAGTCATGTCCAATTCGAGTTTGCGTGGAATGGCGATTTCGCTGGACCCTTGCAATCGGTCAGTTTCCGGACAGCTCTTCCAGTGGCCGGACAAGTAACATTTCACAAACCCGACAGTAGAGGGCCACGTAATTACACGTAAAACGGGCGCTGACTATATCTCGTTTTAAATTTGTTTAGTTTTGGTTTTGTTATTGTTTTCTTTTGTTTAGTTTTTTTTTAATGGGGGGGGGGGGTGGGGGTGTTTGTTTGTTGTTGTTGTTGTTGTTGTTATTTTAGGCTACTCATATGTATTATCTTACTGAGGCGTGAGTGGAATCAGGATGTGTAGAATGTGAGAGAAGTGAAACAAATAGATTAGAAATCTTCTGAAAAAACTTGTTTTTCAACCGGAAACAAAATTACAAATTAAATCAGCTACAGATTTAATTACTGTGTTATATCATTTTTTAAGTTTATGTGTCTTTAACTTTCACACTTCAACTCATGATTATACTGAAATATTCCTTGCTTTCTTTA
>CALNVZ010000641.1:31870946-31880987 GCA_940671915.1 Paracentrotus lividus
TCCCACCAAAAAAAAAAAAAAAAAAAAAAGGAGGAGAAAAAAGGGAGAAAGAATAGGGAAAAGTGGAAAGAAAAGAAGAAAAAGAAAGAAGTAGAAAGGGAAATATAGGCCGATGCCTCTTTATAGCAATTTCGCACCACTTTATTCAGATAAGGACGCGGAAATAGCTTTAATTTTGATTTCTAAACGATCATTAACTAAGGCGTGGGGAGGGCCCACGAGACCGATTTTTTGCCAGTCATAGTGTATTTAAGCATATACCTGCTTCAAAACGCCTTTTTTTTTTTTGATAGGGAAAGAATACCATTATGTGACGAAAAATGTGAAGTGAATATACTTAAAACTAAAGTTTTCCATATATTTCACAAAGAAAAGAGGCCTCGTGGAGCCTTGCGCCTCTCTCTGGGAAAAATAGTCGCCTCCTGGATACTAGAAAGTGCCCTTTATTCATTCAATATTATTTGTTTGAAACCCCCGAGAAATTTTCTGGCTCGCGCTTCGGCGCTCGCTGAATTACTAAATGCATTAATGCACAAATAACTCAAATTTTCTGTTCGTCTTTCGCGCTCTAAGCGGATACTAAACCATATAAGATGCATAATTGCATACAAATATACTCCAAATTTTGAAACTATCAGTAAAATTTTCGGCTCGCAGCTTCGCGCTCCGCAATGACCTAAATTCAGTTAGGGTATATAATGCACAATTAAATTGAAATTTTTTACGCGTCAAAGTTTCATCTCACCAAGCTCCCGCGCTCGCGGTTACTCAAAATAAGGTCTAATAATGTCACAATTATCTCAAATAATAGGAAAAAAAAATTTTCAACTCGCGCTTCGCGCTACTCGCTGCTGCGCTTTGCTTTTTTTTTTTAATTATGAAATAACCAAACATCATCTTAAAAGCTAGTCAATAAAATGCTTTTTTGTTTTTTTTTTTTTTTGGCCGGCATCCCCAATATTCATCCGAATACGTTTCTCTTTATGCCTGCTCTGGTCTCGAATTGCCCCCTTTTTTTTCAGTAAAAAGCCCCTTTTCCATCTGGACCACCCTTTCCTAATTTCATTCCACTAGCCTCTGGCATACAACTTGGCATATATTGTAACATGCCGTTCTTACGAGATAATTAAAATGGCAGTAGTTTGCGCACTCTGCAGCGGTCTGATGTAATTAATAATGGGGGCTAATATCCGTATCATGGTGGCAAAATGTTAAAATACTATATTCAAAACGCACTAAGAAGATATTCCGATTTTTTTTTTTTTTTTTTTTTTTTGGCTATTATATACTTATTATTTTGTTTTCCATAAGGAGTAATAAGTGAAATTGTTTATAATTCCTACGTTTTAAATCAGTATAAGGCCTATATTAAACTAAACCATATAAATCACAATAACGTCAATTTTGACTTTATTGCTCGCGCTCGTCTGTTGCGTCGCTCTGCTGCAGCGAGATTTTTTTTGGTTTTCAAAAGTTGGGCGCCCCCCCCCCCCTCTGGAAAAATCCTGGATCCGCGCCTGGTTTCTTCCGGCAATAAAAATACCCTCCCCGACAAGACCATATATTATGATATTGTTGTGTGGCTCAAAATGGAACAGATCCCCACATATCCCTACGCTACCCCTCCCCGGAGACATAGTAATTAAATGAATATGCCTATAGTGTTTTGTTTTGTTTTTTCTTGTTTTTTAGCAGAAATAGTAAATGGACCCATGAGCGGGGAGCCTCTAAAAATCAAACTACCTATAAAAATAAAATGGTGGAAAGAGTAAATTCCAACAATTTCGAAAAAGCGGCTAATCACACTCACTCTGTGGGCCCTTTAAAGAATTATTTAACACCCTTCCCACCATTTTATAAAATTTTAAGTGAGAAGAAAAAAAATAAAAAAAAAAAAAAAGAGCTAAATCCTAAATCCGAAACTATAAAACATGTATTAAAACAGGTCATATCCATATTTGTTTCATTAAAAAAAATAAAAAAAAAAAAAAAAAAAAAAAAAAAAAAAAAGGACTATAAGAAGAGATATTTATTCTTTCAATATAGGCCTAATGCAAGGATAAATCTGTCAAACATTAATATGGACGTTAATAAAATCATAGCAATTTGCCTCCCCGATTCAAAAAATCAATATTAAATAAATTTTTTTTTTTTAAAAGACCCTAAATGGCCTGCAAATAAAAAACAATTAACTTCATGCTCCTTATTGGGAACTCCCCATTTTGAAGATTCAATGAAAACATACATTTTATTGCTTTTTGGGGGAGCTCTTTAAGATACATTGGGATGACCCCCCACCCCCCTCATTTCCAATCATCAACCCAACCCGCCCACGACGCCACGTCACTTGTCTCAATCAAATTCATTTTGCAAACGCCTCGTCACAACGCGAAAATATCCACATCATTAATCAAATTCACAACACATGTAAACACATTACGTGGTAAGCCGTGTACACGCACAAGTGTCCGGGCACTGGAAGGTGCAGTATGAAACACGTATCCCATCACGGAAAATAGCAACGTCATTTCATGAAGTATTTGATTTAGAAAGCTTAGGCATCACAGATGCGGAATACTCTCGAATTTTCTCTGGCGAAAGTTAACATTGGTAGAACATATCAACTATAAATTGCAATTCATGAGAAATACAAGGGGAATTCAATCGAGAAAGAAAAAAGTTTCAGCTCAGCAATCTAACTGCTAATCGCATGACAAGCGCAAAAAAGGTTAAGTGTTTCTAGGCGTAAAAAGTCTATTATTGTACGGGATTCGAAGAAGCAAATACACGGGAATGCGGTCTGATGCAAGAGTGGAAACTGGTTTGAGTTTCCATATTGCGCGCGGTTGAATGCGTCATTTGTGTACAGTGCTTTCTGTATTTTGGATAAGTAAACACGGTGTCAAAATTAATCCCTCTGGCTGTCCGGGCACTGGCGTGTATGTACTCCCCTTTGGTGCCAGGATCCCAGGAAGTGATAAGCGGGTGGCAACACATTTCAAGAAATTAAATACGGAGCCAAACATAAGTTCGCCTGAAGCCAAGAAAAATAATATTTCCTACCTTTATGACGAAACGGTGTAGCAAGGTTCTATATTATAAATTCTTGGCATTAAAATGGTACCTATTATTTGTGCAGGTTCAGCAACTCATTAAAAGAAATCAAATGTTCCCATTGCATTATACATGTATCTAATAAAATAGGGTCAATCTGCCGCTATTTGAATTCTGTTGGGCTTGAAAGAAATTAACCTCGATCTTAGCAAAATCAAAAAAATCATGGAAGGGTGAGAAACAAAGACGTTCCCGAGCGGGACGTCATCATTATCATACCTTGTTGTGGGACAAGGAAGCAATAGGAAACTGTCCATCAACCGTGAAACATCATTTGTTTTACGGTCTGTTCACCACCGGTACCTATTGTCCTGTCCCACCACGTGACGTACGTGAAATCGCTCCTATATGATTATATCACTGTATGTTGTATGAACTTTGACAAAAATAGGTGATATTTGACTAATGGCGATTTGTTGACCTTAAGCAGGTTGACTGTTCTTATAAAAAACTGCAACCTATTACCATTTTATATCTCTACCACAATGTTTGGTTGGGGTCCTATATCTCTACATAGCCATGAATGACGAAGCATTGTAAAGTTGATGAAGAAAGAAATCTTTTCCTCCCGATAGCAGACTCGATAATCAACTATAGAAAGCTGCTGCTGTTATTCGCTTGTACGTGCTAAACTTTGGGCTTTCTGCAATCACCCCTTATAGTTGACACCCCTAGCACACATGTTTTTGAGGAGAAGGAGGAAAATGAAATATAATTATGACAAAAAATATATATTTGAAGATATTTTCATTAAAAGGGATGGTCGGCACCCCAAAATAAGTTGTTTTATAAAAAAGCAGAAAATTAGACAAACAAGAATTTAAAAGAAAGGTTTGAGAAGAATATGGGAGTAATAATAAGAAAGTTATGAATATCTTTAACGGATGCAACGAGCAGAACAAAAAATTGATTGGCTATGGGCCAAATTGGCAACAGACTGTCACAAAGGAAAGCTGTACATGGTTTATGGTTTTATGATAAATTTTTGCTGACTTAATTATTTGTGTTAAGAAATTATTCCTCAGAATTTAGCCAAGGTATATTAAGGCAATATGGTATTGCATCTATACAATAAGTTGCAAAAAGCCAGCAACCATCTAGGACCATACCAAAAACAATAAAAACAAAAGAATTTTAAGTATATCAGGTAAATAGAAAAGATATTCGTTTGAAATGTTTGACTTTTCAAAAATGAAAAATATCACCTTTTATGAAATACATAGATTGCAATTAACATATTGCCAATCAATATAATATGGCCAAGGTTATGAGGAAAAACATGCTCTTAACAAATAAAGTGAAAATTTATTATAAAACATAAATATAGACAATGCATGGAAAGTGTGCGGGCTTGTGACTCGATAGGGTTGGCCAAATTTTGGTGTATGCGATCAATAATTTTGCAATCGGTAAGATATTCATAACTTTCTTATTATTAGTCCGATTTTCTTCAAACTTGTTTTTAATCAAATTCTGTTTTTCTAATTTTTTTCTGGCCTTCTTCAATGTCGGAGATGAACTTCGTGCAAGATTTCTATTACAAAAGGATCTTGAATTGGCTACTATTGGATCACATTTGATCGCAATTCTTTCTATTCAGGGCACTGAGGGGTGGCAAACTTGTGGGGCTTCTCCATAATCCCTTAAAATTTATGACATGAATATACAACATTATTCCAAGAAAATGGACTTAAAAATCTTTAATTGAAAAACACAAACAAAATTTACCATATAGTAAAGCTAACAAAAGGCCTCATTGAGGGCAGTTTCCTATTTTTTCTATTTTTCATTTCAAAGTTACAGTTTTGGTTTCTGAAGTGTAAATAAAAGGAAAATCTATAAATTTTTCGTAGTTGATCTGTACTCAGTATTTGAGGAAAAAAGAAAAAAAAATTCTAAAACATTCACATGACTTCTAATAATACTAATCCCATTTCTTCATAGCTTCATATGAACAAAAATTCATGCCAGGCTGATTAAGTGGCAATAATAAATGTCAAAGGACAGAAACCAGTTTTGTCGCAGACGAAAATGTAACTCTTGGGGGTAAATTCAAAAAACTCAATGATATAACAAACAAATCGTATCTCAACACATCAATGAAGAGTGTGTTTTCAATGTCCAGTTTCAAATTGTTATAACGGCCAGCAACATGAATCATGATACAAAACGCTGAAATAAAAAAAGAGAAAATCAAAAAGCATGTCATTGGGTCCCCCATCCCTCGGTCATAAAAGGTATACGTGTTTCAAATCTTGATTGAGAGAAATTTTAACGGCAAAAAACATGCCTTTTGATAACACAATCAGCTTCAAATTTTACCGAAACTGAGCATCGCGATGCAACGAGCGACTGAATACAATGATTGAGTTCCCATAAAAAACGTGTTTAAAATGTTGCTTACTTATTGCAATGTGAACCTTTTCCGGTGCAAGTGAAAAAAATGGGGGAAGATGTTTGTTTTTTGAAGCGGGGAATTTAAAAGAAAAAAAGACGGGTGGAAAATATAATCAGCTTTAAATATCTTTTGAACATTGACGGTGCAAATCGCTGTCGTGTCTGTGTTTTGGTTTTGTAAATGGCGTTTTTGTATCATGAATTCCATTTGGCGATAAATTTGAAAACATGGACCATGAACACAACAGACGCAAATCAAACTTCACCACCATCACACCTTCTCTACTTTTGTAATAGTGTTTGACACCATTAATTGTGATTTATGAATAACACCTCGTGACTGATTAAAAAAAAAAAAAAATCGAATCCAAAATAACCCCAGTATGTTCCAGGCATAAAAGCGGTCATTTTCATACATTAAACAAAAGTGACATATGTAAAACATTAAACGAAATTTAGCTGACTCATTTTGTCAATAAATTATGGCTGTGCATGACATGGACCATTACTATGGTGCCATAGACACCCAAAAAGGTAAACTTGCTTTAATAATGAGGATGTTTAGAATAGTAAGATAAGCGGCCCAAGTTAAAATAAATTTTCCTTTTCCTGGGGTAAAATCTATTGGAAACCATTTCCTTGCTTTCATCATTGTGAGAGCTGGGGCAGGATTTAACCTTGAGGTGGAACTGTACCTTGTGATTAACCAGTCCAATGCCTTAATCCAACAAAACCACAATGACCATCAATAAACAGCAGAATGTGACATTTAATAGTTTTCTTGGGGTTTGACTTCCATAACTTCATATAAAAATCTGTGTTTGGAATTTTTTTTTTTTTTTTTTTTTTTACTGTGATTGGTTAATGTTTCAACCATGAGTGGTTAAGTCCAGATAAAGGACATGGAAAGTAAAAGAAAAAAAAATACGCAAGTTGGGGTTGGAAATAAAGAGAGGTATGATAAGAGAGTAGAAAATTTGTATGAAAAGTCCTAAAGGAGACTGTAAACAGATGGAAGGCGAGATGCAAAGGAAGGCTTATAGTACATTGTAGTAAGTGTAGAGTGTGGCTCACGTTCCGGAACAAATTGACTATATCCGTCAATCAAAAAAGGAGGTGAAGGGTTCCAGGTGCGGGGCATTGGGAGAAAAATAGCCGAGATGCGGACGTAGGGGTACTTTTACAATATCCATGACAATTGCTTCCAGCTGCAAATGTTCCATACATAACAATGACCAACTTAAAAAAACCATGGCTACTTACAACACCCTAATCCTAAAACCTTACCCCCTAAACATACATAATTGCAACCCTAACACTCTTCTTGATGAAATAAAGCATAGAGGCAATTATCACACGAATAAATTGTTGTGTCAACCGGTACTTATGCCAGGGGGGCATTTTTCAAATCAAAGAACTTGTCAGAGCATTTAATATGACAAATTTTGCTCTCAGCAATTCAGATGCAAGCATTCATAGCTTATAGGCATTTGTCAGAATAAAATCGTTCCAACATGTCCCGTCATGAAACATCTGTACCATGCAAGCCTCTCTTCAAAGACCCTCAGAATTTTATTTAAGATAAGTATATACTGTAGCAAATACTAGTGAGCCAATTGCAGAAATATTTAGGCGCCTCAAACTACTCCAATCAATGGTCTTACTGTCTTACCCTTCCATCCGGTGAGAAAGAAAAATCGTTGTAACAGGGCTAGAAATATAACTTCCTCAAATCTTCTCCAAGCTCAGACCGCTTGAAAAGAAAAGTATGAAAATACAATTCAATAAAATAAACATATTCCGTTTACGAATATATTTATTCATGGGAACTAACGATATGAACTTATTTTATTCTAATACAGAATAATAATATAACCGGGACCTGTCTAAGAGAAATACTTGCAAAATTAAAAAAAATCCTTTAACAGTGATTTTAAGCACCATCAACAGTGAAGTAATCATGCATCAAATGGAAAGCTAAGTGAATAGAAAAAACTAAACCACGTGTGAAGATCCATGTCAATATAGACGAAGAATGGGAATAAGACGAAATGGTAACTAAATGAAATGGTACTTCGACTAAAAAGGTAATTAGAAGACGGTGTAAACAAAATGGAATTAGACTATGGAGATGAAACCAAATTTACATTAGCGAATGGTTTCAAAACCAAATGGCAATTTAACTGTAAAAAAAAATAAACCATATATTAAAACATGTACAGTAGTAATCAAACAACTTATTTTTCATTTCAGTATTCATAACAAGAAATTCCAAACTCGACCATAATAGTGTAAATCTATGTTAACTATTTTTCTTTATGTACACCACATATTCAAAGTGAGAATTTGTTTATAATACAGATCTGTTATGTTTTGTAAATTAATGCATACATGAGTTTTAAAAAATTCAAATGAAATTCAAATGAATGGTTTTTTTTTTAATTTAATATTACTTATTTTTTAATGGATCATAAAAACTTAACGCATGGTCGTGGTCACATTCACCTGGCGCATGCACAGCAATTGAGGGCGGCTTAAACTTTCACGCAGTCCAATAATCTTGTAAGGTATCTTTTATCATCGTCTACAAACATGACCGTCTTCTTCCCCTCACCTGACATGAATTCCCAAACCTCTCCGATCAAGGATCTCCGTCTCCCTCCCCCATGACTTGGCTATTTAAACCACCGAACTAACCGATCGGAAGTAAGTGTATTTCACAGTAATGGATATCTTTTATGTATCTCTCTCAGTTGCCTGATTTTTTTTCCCTATTACTACATGTATCATATTTTATATCACTTGAGAAGTAGACTATTTTTAAGGTACATTTTCCGGCATGGAACCAGGATTCTCATCAAAAAGGATGTCAGTAAGGAGCGCTTCAAAGGATTGTGCAGGCAAAATTGTTCTGAAAACAATAGCGGGCTCAATTAAGTTTGGGCAGGCTGATACTTTTTAATTGTGTGAGACGTGGGTCCACTGACATTTAAAGCTTGCCAAAATAAGTTTATATCTTTTACATGATTGCTTTCACTGAAACCAAAATGACACAACCTGTTCCCATTAAACCTGTTGAAGATGGCCAGTATTGCACAACACAATATTCCCTAACGACCCCAACAGCCTGAGTATAACATCATGACCAACAGTATCAATGGGTCACAACATTTAAATCATTGTTATAATTCACCTTGAAATTCTTATTTAGTTCAAGATACAGTCCTGTCTTTTTTAAAACGTAATTACTATTGTACAATGTAACATTGTGCAATATATATTACCTTTTTGAATTTTATTAATACATTGAAGCATTTCCATTAAGGCTATTAAAAAAATACTTTTTAAAATATTATTATTATCATTATCATTAAATTCTTATCATATCATTTATCATTATCATAATCATTACATCATTACTTTCATTAATCATTATCATTATCATTATCATTATCCCATTATCATTAATCAATATCATTAATCATTATTATATATTATTATTATTATATTATAATCATTATTTCACAAATGGCTTAAAGTCTGTCATAACCCTATCCTTAAGGGATTTTTTTTCTTTCATATCCCAGTCAACAAACGGTTTCCTTCCCTGGAATGTGTTCTTATATGACGTCAATCCTTCCATATGATCCTGTCACACGGCTGTTCCTTCAAGTCACGATCATCTCTGGGCAAAAAAAAAAAAAAAAAAAAGGAGGAGAAAAAGGGAGAAAGAAGGGAAAAGGGAAAGAAAAGAAGAAAAAGAAAGAAGTAGAAGGGAATAAGGCCCGATGCTTTACAATTTTCGCCCAACTTTATTCAATAAGACGCGCGAAATAGCTTTATTTGATTCTAAACGATCATAACTAAGGCTGTGGGGAGGGCCCACGAGACCGATTTTTCTCATAGTGTATTTAGCAATATACTGCTCAAACGCCTTTTTTTTTTTTTGAAGGGAAAGAAATACATTAGTGACGAAAAAGTAAGGAATATACTTAAAACTAAAGTTTCCAAATTTCACAAAGAAAAGAGGCCTCGTGGACCCTCGGCCTCCTGGGAAAAATAGTCGGCCTCCCTGGGAATACTAGAAAGTGCCCCTTTATTTATTCAATATATTTTTTGAAACCCCCAAATTTTCGGCTCGCGCTTCGCGCTCGCTGATACTAAATCATAATGCACAAATAACTCAAATTTTCTGTTCGCTCTTCGCGCTCGCGGATACTAAACCATATAAATGCACAAATAACTCAAATTTTGAACTAAAAATTTTCGGCTCGCGCTTCGCGCTCCCAAATACCAATTCAGTAGGGTATATAATGCACAATTAATTGAAATTTTTACCTCAAAGTTTTCATCTCACGCTCCGCGCTCGCGGTTACTAAATAGGGTCTATAATGCACAATTATCTCAAATAATAGGAAAAAAAATTTCAACTCGCGCTTCGCGCTCGCTTTGCTTTTTTTTTAATTTATGAAATACCAAACACATCATCTTAAAAGCATCAATTAAAATGCTTTTTTTTTTTTTTTTTTT
>CALNVZ010000641.1:31881012-31937258 GCA_940671915.1 Paracentrotus lividus
GGCCGGCATCCCCAATATTCATCCGAATTACTTCCTTTAGCCTCCTGGTCTTCAATTCCCCCTTTTTCAGTAAAAAAGCCCCTTTTCCATCTGACCCACCCTTTCCAATTTCATTCCACTAGCCTCTGGCATACAACTTGGCATATATGTAACATGCCGTTCTTACGAGAATAATTAAAATGGCATAGTTTGCGCACTCTGCAGCGGTCTCGATTAATTAATAATGGGGTAATAATCCGTATTCATGGTGCAAATGTTAAAATACTATATTCAAACCACTAAGAAGATTCCGATTTTTTTTTTTTTTTTTTTTGGCTATATATCATTATTATTTGTTTCCATAAGGAGTAATAAGTGAAATTGTGTAAATTCCTCGATTTTAAATCAGTATAAGGCCTATATTAAACTAAACCATATAAATGCACAATAACTCAAAGTTTTAACTTTGCTCGCGCTCTCTGTTCGTCGCTCTGCTGCAGCGAGATTTTTGTTTCAAAAGTTGGGCGCCCCCCCCCCCCTCTGGAAAAATCCTGGATCCGCGCCTGGTTTTCTTGCATAAAAATACCCTCCCCAGACAAGACACATATATTTATGATATTGTTGTGTGGCTCAAAATGGCGCCCCAACATATCCTACCTACCCCTCCCCGGGACATAGTATTAAATGAATATGCCTAAGTGTTTTGTTTTGTTTTTTTTGTTTTTTACAGAAATAAGTAATGAACCCATGAGCGGGACCTCTAAATCAAACTACTAATAAAAATAATGGCTGGGAAAGAGTAAATTCCACAATTTCGAAAAAGCGCTAATAATCACTCTGTGGGCCCTTTAAAGAATTATTTACACCTTCCCACGATTTTATAAATTTTAAGTGAAGAAGCAAAAAAAAAATAAAAAAAAAAAAAAAGATAAACACTAAATCGAAACTATAAACATGTATTAAAACAGGTCCATATCCAATCATTTGTTCATTAAAAAAAAAAAAAAAAAAAAAAAAAAAAAAAAAAAAAAAAAAAAAAAGCGACTATTAAGAAGAATATTATTCTTCAATATAGGCCTAATGCAAAGATAAAGCTGTCAAACATTAATGGACGTTAAAATAAAATCATAGCAATTCCTCCCCGATTCAAAAAATCAATACTTAAATTAAAATTTTTTTTTTTAAAAGACCCTAAATGGCCTGCAAATAAAAACAGATTAACTTCATGCCTTATGGAACCCCATTTGAAATCAATACAAACATACATTTTATTGCTTGTTGGGGAGCTCTTAGAACATTGGGATGACCCCCCCACCCCCCTCATTTCCAATCATCAACCCAACCCGCCCACGCGCCACGTCACTGCTAAATCAAATTCATTTTGCAAACGCGCATCGTCACAACGCGAAATATTCCACATCATTAACAAATCCACACAATGGTAAACACATTACGTGGTACCGTGTACCGCACAGTGCCGGGCACTGGAAGCTCAGTATGAAACACGTATCCCATTCACGGAAAATAGCAACTCATTTCATGAAGTATTTGATTAGAAAGGCTTAGGCATCACAGATGCGGAATACTCCGAATTTTCTCGGCGAAATTAACATTGAAACATATCACTATAACATTGCAATTCATGAGAAATACAAGGCGGATTCAATCGAGAAAGAAAAAGTTTCACTCAGCAACCTCTAACGCTTAATCGCATGACAAGCGCAAAAAGGTTAGTGTTCTAGGCGTAAAAAGCTCATTATTGTACGGGATTCGAAGAAGCAAAATACACGGAAAGCGGTCTGATGCAAGAGTGGAAACTGGTTTGAGTTTCCATATTAGCGGCGCGGTTGAATGCGTCATTTTGTGACAGTGTTCTGTAATTTGGATAAGTAAACACGGTGTCAAAATTATCGCTCTGCTGTCCGGGCACTGGCGTGTATGTACTCCCTTGCAGGATCCAGAAGTGATAAGCGCGGTGACAACACATTCAAGAAATTAATAACGGAAGCCAAACATAAGTTCGCCTGAGCCAGAAAAAATAATATTTCCACCTTTATGACGAACGGTGTAGCAAGGTTCTATATTAAAATTCTTGCATTAAATGGTACCTATTATTGTGCAGTCAGCAACTCATTAAAAGAAACAAATGTTCCAGTGCCATTATACATGACTCTAATAAAATACGCCGTCAATCTGCCGCTATTTGAATCTGTTGGGACGAAAGAAAAACCTTCGACTTACAAAACAAAAAACATGGAAGGTGAGCGAAACAAAGAGCGTTCCCCAGCGACGCATCAATGTACATCCTTTTGATGGGCAAGGAACAAATAGGAAACTGTCCATCAACCGTGAAACATCATTGTTTTTACGGTCTGGTTCACCCGGCTACTCTATCTTCCTGCCCACCACTGACGTCACGTGAAATCGCTCATATATGATTATACACTGTATGTTGTATGAACTTGACAAAAATAGGTGATATTTGACTAAGCGATTTTTGACCTAAGCAGGTTGACTGTTCTTATAAAACTGCAACCTATACCATTATATCTCTACCACAATGTTGGTTGGGGTCCTATATCTCTAATAGCCATGAATGACGCAGAGCATTGTAAAGTTGATGAAGAAAGAAATCTTTCCCTCCCGAGTACCAGACTCATATCAACTTAGAAAGCTGCTGCTGTATTCGCTGTACGCGCTAAACTTTGGGCTTTCTGCAATCACCTTATAGTTTGACAACCTAGCACACATGGTTTTGAGGAGAAGGAGGAAAATGAAATATAATTATGACATAAAAATTATAATATTTGAAATATTTTCATTAAAGAGGATCCGGCGCACCCCAAAATAAGTTGTTTTATAAAAAGCAGAAAATTAGACAAACAGAGAATTTAAAAGAAGTTTGAGAGAATATGGGAGTAATATATAAGAAAGTTATGAAATCCTTTACGGATGCACGAGCAGAACAAAAAATTGATTGGCTATGCCAATTGGCAACAGCTGTCACAAAGGCTGTACATGGTTTATGGTTTTATTGAATAAATTTTTGCTATAATTTTGTGAAGAAATTATTCCTCAGAACTTTAGCCAAGGATATATTATAGCCAATATGGTATTGCATCTATACATATATTGCCAAAAGCCAGCAACCCATCTAGGACATACAAAAACAATAACAAAGATTTAAGATATATTCAGGTAAATAGAAAAGCATATTCGTTGAATGTTTGATTTCAAATGAAAAATATCACTTTTATGAAAATACATAGATTGCAATTAACATATTGCATCAACTAATAATATGCAAGTTATGAGCGAAAACAGCTCTTAACAAAATAAAAGTGAAAATTTATTATAAAACAAATATAACAATGCATGGAAAGTTGTGCAGGCTTGTACATCATAGGTGTTGCCAATTTGGTGATGCGATCAATAATTTGCAATCGGTAAGATATTCATAACTTTCTTATTATTAGTCCGATTTTCTTCAAACTGTTTTTAATCAATTGTTTTTCTAATTTTTTCTGCCTTCTCAATGTCGAGAGAACTTCGTGCAAGATTTCTATTACAAGGATCTTGATGGCTACTATTGGATTCACATTTGATCGCCAATTCTTTCTACTTCAGCACTGAGGGTGGCAAACTTGGGGCTTCTCCATAATTCCCTTAAATTTATGTACATTGATATACAAACCATAATTCCAAGAAAATGGACTTAAAATCTTTAATGAAAAACACAAACAAAATTACCATATAGTAAAGCTAACAAGAGCTCATTGGCAGTTTCTATTTTTTCTATTTTTCATTAAGTTACAGTTTTGGTTTCTGAAGTGTAAATAAAAGGAAAACTGAATTTCGTAGTTATCTGTACTCAGTATTTGAGGAAAAAAGAAAAAAATTCTAAAAACATTCACATGACTCTAATACATACTAATCCCATTTCTTCATACTTCATATGAACAATAAATTCATGCCAAGGCTGATTAAGTGGCAATAATAAAATGTCAAAGACAGAAACCAGTTTTGTCGCAGACGAAAATGTAACTCTGGGGGTAAAATTCAAAACTCAATGATATAACAAACAAATCGTATCTCAACACATCATATGTAAGAGTGTGTTTAAGTCAATTTTCAAATTGTATAACGGCCAGAACATGAACATGATACAAAAACCGCTGAATTAAAAAGAGAAAACAAAGCATGTGTCATTGTCCCCATCCCTCGTCATAAAAGATGTAATATGTGGTTTCAAATCTTGATTGAGAGAAAATTATAACGCGCAAAAAAATGCGTTTTGATAACACAATCAGCTTAACAAATTTTACCGACTGAGCATCGCGATGCTCCAACGAATGCGACTGAAACAATGATTGAGTTCCCAAAAACGTGTTTAAAATGTCTCTTATGCAATGGAACCTTCCGGTGCAACGTGAAAAATGGAGGGAAGATGTTTGTTTTTGAAGCGGCGGAATTTAAACGAAAAAGAGGTGGAAAATATAATCAGCGTTTAAACTTTGAACATTGAACGGTCGCATCGCTGATCGTGTCTGTGTTGTGTTTTGTAAATGCGTTTTTTATCATGAATTCCATGGTTGGCGTATAAATTTGAAAACTGGACCATGAACACAACAACCAATCATTCACACCACCACTTCTCTACTTTTGTATAGTGTTTGACACCATTATTGTGATTTATGAATAACCTCGTGACTGATTAAAAAAAAAAAAAATCAGAATCAGATAACCAGTATGTTCCAGGCATTAAAAGCGGTCATTTATCATACATTTACAAGTGACATAATTATAAACATAAACGAATTTACTGACTCAATTTTTGTCATAAAATTGGCTGGCATGACATGACCATTACTATGTGCCATAGCACCCAAAAGGTAAACTTGCTCTTTAATAAATGAGGATGTTTAGATAGTAGATAGCGGCCCAAGTTAAATATTTTCCTTTTCCTGGGTATAATACTATTGGAAACCATTTTCCTTGCTTTCATCATTGTGAGAGCTGGGCAGGATTTAACCTTGGGGAACTGTACCTTGTGATTAACCAGTCAATGCCTTATCAAAAACAAAACCACAATGACCATCAATAAACAAGATGTTGACATTTATATAGTTTTCTGGGTTTGATTCCATAACTTTCATGATAAAAATCTGTGTTTGGAATTTTTTTTTTTTTTTTTTTTTACTGGATTGGTTAATGTTTCACCATGGTGGTTAAGTCC
This sequence comes from Paracentrotus lividus, assembly GCA_940671915.1. Taxonomy (NCBI): domain Eukaryota; kingdom Metazoa; phylum Echinodermata; class Echinoidea; order Camarodonta; family Echinidae; genus Paracentrotus; species Paracentrotus lividus. Next base: position 31,886,228 of record CALNVZ010000641.1, read on the forward strand.
AGATAAAGGACATGCGAAAGTAGAAAGAAAAAAAATACGCAAGTTGGGGTTGGAAATAAAGAGAGGTATGCATAGAGGAGTAGAAAATTTGTTTGAATAGTCCTAAAGAGAACTGAAACAGATGAAGAAGGCGAGATGCAAGGAAGGCTTATAGTACATGTAGTAGTGCTAGAGTGGGCTCAACGTTCCGGAACAAATGCTATACCGTCAATCTAAAAAAGGAGTGAAGGGTTCCAGGTGCGGCGCATTGGAGGAAATAGCGAGATGCGGACGTAGGGGTACTTTTACAATATCCATTGACAATTGCTTCCAGCTGCAAATGTTCCATACATAACAAATGACCAACTTAAAAAAACCATGGTCTACTTACAACACCCTATTCGCTAAAACGCTTATCCCCTAATACATAACATATATTGTCAACCCTAACCCACTTCTTCTTGATTGAAATAATAGCATGACGAGCAATTATCACACGAATTATATATTGTGGTGTCAAAACCTGGAGATATTCTTTATTTGCCAGGTGGGGCATTAATTCTCAAATCAAAGGAATCTAGTCAAGACAATTTAATTTATGACAAATTTTGCTCTCAGCCAATTCAGATGCAAGCATTTCAGTAGCTTATAGGCATTTGTCAGAATAAAACTTGTTCCAACTATGTCCCGTCATGAAACATCTGTACCATGCAAAGCCTCTCTTCAAAGACCCTCAGAATTTGTTATTGGATAAAAATATATACTAGTAGCAAAATACCGTATGTGATGCCAATTGATCGAGAAATAATTAGCCTCAGAAACTAACTCCAATCAATGTGTCTCAACAATTTTACACCTTCCATCCTGGTAAGAAAGAAAAATCGGCCTCTTAACCAGGCTAGAAATAAACTTCCTCAAATCTCTCCAAGCTCAGACGCGAAAAGAAAAGTATGAAAATACAATTTCAATAAATAAACATATTCCGTTTACGCAATAATTTATTCATGGGAAACTAACGATATAGAACTAATATTTTATATCTTAATACTAGCAACTATCCTAATATTACACGTGACCTGTTAACGAGAAATTTGAAAATACTTAAAAATTAAACCTTTAACAGTGATTTTAGAGCAACCGATCAACAGTGAATGTAATCATGCATCAATGGAAAGCTAATGATTATTAGAAAAAACTAAGACCACGGTGGTGACAGATCCAGTGGGTCAATATAGACGAAGAACTGGGAATAAGACGAAATGGTAACTAATGATGAAATGGTACTTCGACTAAAAAATAGGTAATTAGAAGTGGACTGGTTGTAAACAAAAGAGTGGAATTAGCGAGCATGAGAAGATGACGAAAATATTTACATTAGCCGAATGGTTTCAAACACCAAATGGCAATTTAACTGTAAAAAAAAATAAACCAGTATATGTAACAGTACATGTAGTAAATCAACAACTTATTTTTCATTTCTATATTCATAACAAGAAATTCCAAACTCGAACATAATCAGTGTAAAATCTATTGTTAACTATTTTCCTTTTATGTACACCACATATTCAAAGTGAGAATTTGTTATAATACAGATCTGTTTGTTTTGTAAAATTAATGCAACCATGAGTGTTTAAAAAATTTCAAATTGAAATTCAATATGATGGTTTTTGTTTCCCAGATTAACTATCTACATTATTTTTAATGAATCTATAAAATAACTTAACCATGGTTCGACTGTGTCACATTCACTGGCCATTGCACAGCTAAATCCTGAGGTGCTGGCTTACTTGCTTCATGCGCAGTCCAATAATTGTAAGGTATCTTTATCATCGTCTTGAGCAAACCAAATAAGACCAGTCTGTCTTTCCCTTCACCACATGTTCCCAAACCTCTCCGATCAATGATCTCCTGTTCCTCTCCCCATGACTTGGCTTAACCCGAACCGATCTGGAAGTAAGGTATTTCACAGGTAATGAGATATGCTCCTTTATATCTCTCTCAGTTAGCCTGATTTTTCCTATACTACATGTTATCATATTTTATATCACTCTGAGATCCGAGTAGACATATTTTAGCTCATTTAAACACGGCATGGAACCAGGATTCTCACAAAGGATGTCAGAAGAGCAAGTTGTGCAGCGCAAAATTGTCTGTAAAACATAGCGGTGCTCAATTATAGTTTAGGAGCCAAGGCAATGTACTTTTTAATTGTGTGAGACTGTGGTCCACAATGAATTAAAGCTTGCCAAAATAAGTTTATGATCTTTTACATATTGCTTTCACTGAAACCACACAATAGAACCAGCAGACCTGTTCCATTAACCTGTTGAAGGATGGCACAGTATTTTTTGCAACAACACAATTAATCTCCAACTACCACCCCAGACAGCCGTGGGGAGGGTATACACAGTAATGACCACCAGATAATGGTTCAAACTTTAATCACATTTATATAATATACACCTTTGATATTCTCTATTTAGTTCAAGATAACAGTCCTGCTTTTTAAAACTGTAATTAACTATTGTACATGCCTAACATGTGCAATATATATTACTTAGTTTGAATTTTATTAATACATTGGGAGCATTTCCATAAGCTATTAAAAAATACTTTTTAAATATTATTATTAATCATTATCATTATTCATTATCATTATCATTATGCATTATCATTGATCATTACATCATTATTCATTAATCATTATCATTATCATTTCATTATCCATATCATAATCATTATCATTATCATATATATATATATTATTATTATTATCATTATTAATATTAACAAATGGCTTAAATCTGTCATAACCCTATCCTTAAGCGGATTTTTTTCTTATATATCCAGTCAACAAACTGGTTCCTCTGGAATGGTTCTTATTTTATGACGTCAATCACTTCCTATGATCCTGATCACACCTGTTCTTCAAGTCACGATCATCTTGGGCTTTTTTTTTTTTTTTTTTTGGCGCACCCCAATATTCATCCGAATACATTTCTCTTTATGCCTCTGGTCTCAATTGCCCCCTTTTCAGTAAAAAATGCCCCTTTTCCATCTGGACCCCCACTTTCAATTTCATTCCACTGCCTCTGGCATAACAACTTGGGCATATATGTAACATGCCGTTCTTCGAGATAATTAAATGGCATAGTTTGCGCTCGCAGCGTCTGATGTAATTATAATGGGGGCTAATATCCGTATCATGGTGGCAAATTTAAAAACTATATTCAAAACGCACTAAGAAGATTCCGATTTTTTTTTTTTTTTTTTTGGCTATTATATATTATTATTTGTTTTCATAGGAGTAAAATGAAATTGTTTAAATTCCGTCGTTTTAAATCAGTATAGGCCTATATTAAACTAAAACCATATAAATGCACAATAACTCAATTTTAGACTAGCGCGCTCTCTTGCTCGCTCTGCTCGCGAGATTTTGTTCAAAGTTGGGCCCCCCCCCCCCCTCTGGAAAATCCTGATCCGCGCCTGGTTCTCGCATAAATACCCTCCCCAACAAGACCATATATTATGATATTGTTTTGCTCATAAATGGACGCCCCACATATCCCTCCACCCCTCCGGAGACATAGTATTAATGAATATGCCTATAGTGTTTTGTTTTGTTTTTTCTTGTTTTACAGAAAATAGTAATGAGACCCATGAGCGGCCTCTAATCAACACTCTAAAAAATAAAATGGTGGAAAAGTAAATTCACAATTTCGAAAAACGCTAATCACTCATTGTGGGCCCTTTAAAGAATTATTTACCCTTTCCCACCATTTTATAATTTTAAGTGAGAAGAAAAAAAAAAAAAAAAAAAAAAAGAGAAACCTAAATCCGAAACATAAACATGTATAAAACAGGTCCATATCCATATTTGTTTCATTAAAAAAAAAAAAAAAAAAAAAAAAAAAAAAAAAAAAAAAAAGGACTATAAGAAGAGATAATTATTCTTTCAATATAGGCCTATGCAAAGATAAAGTCTGTCAAACATTATGGACGTATAAATAAAATCATAGCCAAGTTTCCTCCCGATTCAAAAAAATCAAACTTAAATAAATTTTTTTTTTAAAAGACCCCTAAATGGCTGCAAATAAAACAAACATTCATCCATTATTGAACTCCCATTTTGAAATTCAATGAAAACATACATTTTATTGCTTTTTGGGGGGAGCTCTTAGCAACATTGATGACCCCCCCCCCCCCTCATTCAATCATCAACCCAAGCCCCCACGCCACGTCACTCAATCAATTCATGCACGCGCACGTCACACGCGCAAATATTCACATCATTAAACAAATTCACACACATGTAAACACATACGTGGTACCGTGTACGCGCACTGTCCGGGCACTGGAAGGTCATATTGAAACCGTATCCATTCACGGAAAATAGCACGTCATTTCATAAGTATTTGATTAGAAAGCTTAGCATTCACAGATCGCATACTCTCGGAATTTTCTCGGCGAATTAACATTGGACATACAACTATAACTTGCAATTCAGAGAAATACAAGGGGATTCAATCGAGAAAGAAAAGTTCACTCACAACGCTAATCGCATGACCAAGCGCAAAACAGGTTAGTTTCTAGGCGTAAAAAGTCCATTATTTACGGGATTCGAGAAGCAAAATACACGGGAATCGGTCTGATGCAAGTGGAAACTGTTGAGTTTCATATTTGCGCGCGTTGAATGCGTCATTGTTGACAAGTGCTCTGTAATTTTTGGATAAGTAACACGGTGTCAAAATTACCCTGCTGTCCGGGCACTGGCGTGTATGTACCCAGGATCCCAGAAAGTGAAAGCGGTGACAAACACATTCAAGAAATTAATAACGGAGCAACATAATGTCGCCTGAGCCAGAAAAAAATATTCCACCTTTATGACGAACGGTGTAGCAAGGTTCTATATTATTAAATCTTGCATTTAAATGGTACCTATTATTTGTGCAGGTCAGCACTCATTAAAAGAAACAAATGTTCCCATTGGCATTATACATTGTACCTAATAAAATAGGGTCAATCCTGCCCTATTTGAATCTGTTGGGACTGAAGAAATACCTTCGACTTACAAAAATCAAAATCATGGAAGGTGAGAAACAATAGAGCGTTCCCAGCGACGTCATCATTCATCCATGTTGGTGGGCAGAACAATAGAAACATGTCCATCAAACCGTGAAACATCATTGTTTTTACGGTCTGGTTCACCGGTACCTTATTGTCCTGCCCACCACGTGACGTCACGTGAAATCGCTCTATAGATTATACACTGTATGTTGTAGAACTTTGACAAAAAAGGTGATTATTTGACTATGCGATTTTGACCTAAGCAAGGTTGACTGTTCTTATAAACTGCAACCTATTACCTTATATCTCTGCCACATGTTGGTTGGGGGTCCTATATCTACATAGCCATGAATGACGAGAGCATTGTAAATGTTGATGAAGAAAGAAATCTTTTCCTCCCGAGTAGCAGACTCGATATCAACTCTAGAAAGCTCTGCTGTTATTCGCTTGTACGTGGCAAACTTTGGGCTTTCTGCAATCCCCTTATAGTTGACACCCTAGCACACATGGTTTGAGAAGGAGGGAAAATGAATAAAATTATGATCATAAAAATTATATATTTGAATATTTTCATTAAAGGGATGGTCTGCACCCAAAATAAGTTGCTTTTATAAAAAGCAGAAAAATTAGACAAACAGAATTTTAAAAAAGTTTGAAGAATATGGGAGTAATAATAAGAAAGTTATGAATATCTTTACGATGCACAAAAAAATTGATTGCTATGCCAAATTGGCAACACTGTCACAAAGCTGTGACATGGTTTTATGGTTTTATGATAAATTTTTGCTTTATTTGTTAAGAAATTATTTTCCTCAGAACTTTAGCCAAGGTATATTAATGGCAATATGGTATTGCATCTATACATATATTGCAAAAGCAGCAACCCATCTAGACATACAAAAAACAAAGATTTTAAGTAGGTATTCAGTATAGAAAAAAGATATTCGTGAATGTTGAATTTCATGAAAAATATCACTTTTTATGAAAATACATAGATGCAATAACATTATTGCCATCAATATATATTGGCCAAAGTTATGAGGAAAACAGCTTCTTAACAAATAAAAAGTGAAAATTTATTATAAAACAATATAGACAATGCATGGAAAGTTGTGCGCTTGTGACATCATAGGTGTTGCCAATTTGGTGTAGCGATCAATATTTTGCATCGTAAAGATATTCATAACTTTCTTATTATTAGTCCGATTTTCTTCAAACTTGTTTTAATCTGTTTTTCTAATTTTTCTGCTTCTCAATGTCGATGAGACTTTCGTGCAAGATTTCTATACAAGGATCTTGATTGGCTACTATTGATTCACATTTGATCGCAATTCTTTCTACTTCAGGGCACTGAGGTGGCAAACTTGGGGCTCTCCATAATTCCCTTAAATTTATGTACATGTATATACAAACATATTCCAAGAAAGATGGGACTTAAATCTTTAATGAAAAACACAACAAAATTTACATATATGTAAAGCTAACAAGGCTCATTGCATTTCTATTCCTTTTTTCTAGTTACAGTTTGGTTTCTGAGTGTAAATAAAAGGAAATCTAATTTTCGTAGTTGATCTGTACTCAGTATTGAGGAAAAAAGAAAAATTCTAAAACATTCACATAACTCTAATACTAAATGCCCATTTCTTCATACTTCATATGAACAATAAATCATGCAAGGCTGATTAATGGCAATAATAAATGTCAAGGACAGAAACCAGTTTGTCCAGACGAAATGTAACTCTGGGGGTAAATCACTCAATGATATAAACAAACAAATCGTATCTCATACACATCATTGTAAGAGTGTGTTCAATGTCCAGTTTCAAATTTATACGCCAACATGAATCATGATACAAAACGCTGATATAAAGAGAAACAAAGCATGTGTTCATTGTCCCCCATCCCCGGTCATAAAAGTATACGTGTTTCAAATCTTGATTGAGAGGAAAATTTAAACGCCAAAAAACATGCGTTTTGAAACACAATCAGCTTCAATTTTACGACCTTGAGCATCGCGATTGCAACGAAATGCGACACTGAACAAGATTGAGTTTCCAAAACGTGTTTAAATGTGCTCTTGCAATGGAACCTTCCGGTGCAAGTGAAAAATGGAGAAGATGTTTGTTTTTTGAGAGCGGGGAATTTAAAGACGATGGAAATATAATCAGCTTTAAATCTTTGACATTGAACGGTGCATCGCTGATCGTGTCTGTGTTTGTGTTTTGTAATTGCGTTTTGTATCATGATTCATGTTGGCGTATAAATTTGAAACTGGACATTGAACACACCCTAAATCACACCTTCTCTACTTTTGTATACGTGTTTGACACCATTATTGTGATTTATGAATAACTCGTGACTGATTAAAAAAAAAAAAAAATCAGAATCAGAAACCCAGTATGTTCCAGGCATTAAAAGCGGTCATTTACATACATTACAAGGACATAATTGTAAACATTAAACGAATTTACTGACTCAATTTTTGTCATAAATTGGCTGTGCATGATTCATTGACCATTACTATGGTGCCATACACCAAAGGGTAAACTTGCTTTAATAATGAGGATGTTAGTATAGTAAGATACGGCCCAAGTTAAATTTTCCTTTTCCTGGTATAATCTATTGGAAACCATTTCCTTGCTTCATCATTGTGAGAGCTGTGGCAGGGATTTTAACCTTGGTGAACTGTACCTTGTGATTAACAGTCAAGTGCCTTATCCACAAAACCACAATGACCATCAATAAACAAGATGTGACATTTATAGTTTCTGGTTTGACTTCATAACTTTCATGATTAAAAATCTGTGTTTGGAGATTTTTTTTTTTTTTTTTTTTTTACTGTGATTGGGTTAATGTTTCACCATGTGGTTAGTCCAGAAAAGGACTATGCGAAAGTAGAAGAAAAAAATACGAGTTGGGGTTGGAAATAAAGAGGTATGATAGAGAGTAGAAATTTGTTTGAAAAGTCCTAAAGAGAACTGTAAACCAGATGAGAAGGCGAGATGCAAGGAAGGCTTATAGTACATGTAGTAGTGGTAGAGTGTGCTCAACGTTCCGGACAAATTGACTATCCGTCAATCAGGAGTGAAGGGTTCCAGGTGCGGCATGGGATGAATAGCCGAGATGCGGACGTAGGGTGGTACTTACAATATCCATGACAATTGCTCCAGCTGCAAATTCCATACACTAATCAAATGACCAACTTAAACCATGGACTACTACACCCTATCCTAAACCTTACCCTAAACATAACATAAATTGCAACCCTAACCCTACTTCTTGGATGAAATAAAGCATGGAGCAATTATCACACGAATAAATGTTGTGTCACCGGTACTTATGCCAGGGGGGCATTTCATCAAAGGACTTGTCAGACATTTTATCTGACAAATTTGCTCTCAGCCAATCAGATGCAAGCATTTCAGTAGCTTATAGCAGTTTGTCAGATAAAACGTCCAACATGTCCCGTCATGAAACATCTGTACCATGCAAGCCTCTACTTTCAAAGACCCTCAGAATTTTTTTATAGTATACTTGTAGCAAATTACTAGTGATGCCAATTTGCAGAAATTAGCCTCAAACTAACTTCCAATCAATGTCTTACCCTTCCATCCGGTGAGAGAAAATCGTTGTACAGGGCTAGAATAAACTTCCTCAAATCTTCTCCAAGCTCAGACGCTGAAAGAAAAGTATGAAAATACAATTCATAAAATAAACATATTTCCTTTACGCAATATATTTTATTCATGGGAAAACTAACGATATGAACTTAATTTATTCTAAGTACAGAATTAATAATATTATTACCGGTACCTGTCTAGAGAATACTTGCAAATATTTAAACCTTTAACAGTGATTTTAAGACAACCATCAACGTGAATGTAATCATGCATCAATGGAAAGCTAAGTGGATATAGAAAAACTAACCACGTGGTGACAGATCCAGTGGTCATTAGACGAAATGGGAATGAGACGAAATGGTAACTAATGAAAATGGTACTTCGACTAAAAGGTAATTAGACAGACTGGTTGTAAACAAAATGGAATTAGACTATGGAGGATGAGACCAAATTTACATTAGCTGAATGGGTTTCAACCAAATGGCAATTTACTGTAAAAAAAAAAATACACATTATGTACATGTACATGTATGTAAATCAAACTTATTTTTCATTTCAGTATTCATAACAAGAAAATCCAAACTCGACCATAATCGATTGTAAATCTATTGTTAACTATTTTTCTTTTTATGTGACACCACATATTCAAAGTGAGAATTTGTTTATATACAGATCTGTTATGTTTTTGTAAAATTATTCATACATGTATGTGTTAAAAAATTCAAATTGAATTCAAATGAATGGTTTTTTTTTAATTTAATATTACTATTTTTTTATGGAATCATAAAAACTTACCTGGTCGTGGCTCACATTCACTGGCCATGCCAGCATTGAGGGCGCTACTTTCTTCATGCTCCAATAGCTTGTAGAGGTACTTATCATCGTCTACAAACAGACCGTCTTCTTTCCCCTTCACGACATTCCCAAACCCTCGATCAAGGATCTCCTGTCCTCTCATGACTGCTACCGAACGATCTGCAAGTGTGTATTCACATGTAAAATGGATATCTTTTTTTATCTCAGTTGCCTGATTCCTAATTACTACATGTATCATTTTATGATCACTTGAGAAGTAGACTATTTTAGGTACATTTCCGGCATGGAACCAGGATTCTCAATTCAAAAGGATTGTGCAGGCAAAATTGTCTGGAAACAATAGCGGCTCAATTATGTTTGGGCAAGGCTGATACTTTTAATTGTGTGAGACTGGGTCCACTAGTACATTTAAAGCTTGCCAAAATAAGTTTATATCTTTTACATTGCTTTCACTGAAACCAAAATGACACAACCTGTTCCCATTAACCTGTTGAAGATGGGCAGTATTTGCAACAACACATATTTCCTACAGACCCCACAGCCTGAGTATACTCATGACCAGTATTCAATGGGTTCACCAATTTATCATTGTTATATCCCTTGAATATTCCTTATGTTTAGTTCAAGATACAGGTCTCTGCTTTTTTACTGTAATTACTATTGTACATGTAACATTGTGCAATATATTATCTTGTTTGAATTTTATTAATACATTGAGCATTTCCCATTAAGCTATAAAAAATACTTTTAATATTATTATTATCATTATCATTATCATTATCATTATCATTATCATTATCATTATCATTATCATCATTATCATTATCATTATCATTATCATTATCATTATCATTATCATTATCATTATCATTATCATTATCATTATTATTATTATTATTATTATTATTATTATCATTATTTCAAAACAACTGGCTTAACTCTGTCATAACCCTACCTGTAAGGGATTTTTCTTTCATGATCCAGTCAACAAACTGGTTTCCCTGGAATGTGTTCTTATATGACGTCAATCCTTTCCTATGATCTCTGATCACATCGCTTGTCTTCAAGTCACGGATCATCTGGGCACACTGGTCTAGTTCACATGTGAAATCTATCTCTCCTGCAGTGAAGAAAAGAACATGAGTTCTTAATATATAAGGTCGTGTGTTATGAACTCGCTACCCAAATAGGGTGGTGCTGTTACGCTTTTTGCTTTTTTTCAGCATTAATTTGACAATATTTTCCAAAGTAAGAAAGTTTATGTATCAAATTTGATCTCATTTTGAAGCTATGTTACTGTGCTAGCTCCCTGTGAAGTTTCATTGTTCTAGATAACATTCTGGTGGAGTTACAATGGTTTAAGTTTGGGACAGTAGGGGTGGTGCTGGAAGCGGCGCCGCCTGTACAAAGTCAATGGGAAATTTTACATTTTATGGTTGATTTGGGGAAAACTTGAATTTCTCTGCCAAATTTTGGTTTATGACTGTGAATGTGGTACCAAACTGAAGCTTATAAACTGTTTTATACCATGAAATCACTGAACAATAGGTTTGATGTTACAATAGTACCCAGAAAGACTCAACAATTGTTATTTGACCTAAAAAGACAATGCCTCCTGTACAAAGTCATTAGAAATTAGAGATATTTTAACCCGTTGAGAGCGGGAACCGGGTATACCCGGGTCCCGTCTAACACACTCATGGACGGGAACCGGGTATACTCGGTTCCCTAATGGTCACATCTTTATCACCAAGTACCCCCTAAAATTCACCTTTTGCACTACTTTAGTTGAATTTTTGCTATACACAGTAGCTAATTTATGGAAAGAGCGATATGTTCTAGTGAAAAAACATGTCATAACTATTTGATATATTTAATAAATAATCATTTTCAATAGATATATTTCTCAGGCACTCAAGAAGAATTGCGTCCACCAGTGTATATAAGTTACCATCAGCGATTTTTAGCTTTTTCGGTTTCGCTGATCCTCCTTTGTACTTCTTTTATTGTTAGCCCATGACAATTCAATGGATCAGCGCAAGGTGTGAGCGATTTTCTAACACGGGCGCGCACACACAAAAACCCGGATGTATCTGGAAATATAAAGAAGTATCGATCGGTGGCTGTAATTAGCCAGCACTTCCAGTGGCTTAGCTGAGAAGAAAACTATTCTTTAAAATTAGAGAACGGGTCGATATCTAACCTAAATGACTAACAATATCTAACCCCCAATTAGTACCTCAAAAAAGAGGATAAACGGCTTAGTTTGAAGTTTGTAAGAAATGAAAAGAAAAGCGTGTTCAAGAATCAAGTCGGCAACCAAAGGACTGGAATTCATTTTTGTTTCCTTTGTAACTAAAACTCATCTTAGGCCATGGTATAAGAAAATTCCATACATTCAATAAAAGATCTTTGAATAAGGATAACACTAAAAAAAAAAAAATAAATAAAAAAACACCCCTTTGTTTACCTTGTTCCATACTCATTAAGGTGTGAAACATTTTCTTTCAGGCCAAGACAAGATAGGCCTACTCAGTTTACAAACCGGTGGAATGCTTTTCTTGTTCACAATATTATTATCTTTTCTATGTAGTAATATCGAGTCTGACTCGATGTAGAGTATTCAATCATGTAGTGATAAGGGGCAATTGAGAACTAAGAACACCAGAAACATTATAGAAAAAATATTTGTTTATTACAAAAAAAATCAAGCTTCACTTCTAAGGTCCATTACCAGCGTGAGACCAGGCTACGCATGAGCGATTTTACCAGAACCCGCGCGCGCGCGGACAGGGTCGTCTCTTTTTTAATCTCGTCTCGGGTAATGACATCAGGCTAAACAATTTCGTCGTCAACGGGTTAATACCGTTGGGCAAAACTGCAATATCTCTGCCAAATTTTAGCCTATGATTGTGAATTTACATTGTACATGTAGCACCAAATTGAAGCTTTTAAACTGCTTCATAATATCATATCACTTTAACAATATGTTTGATGGTGGAACAGTACTTGGCAGGACCCAACCCCCTCATGAATTTGAAAAAAGCTATATTTTCAGGGCTAAATTTCAGATCGTTATATTTTTCATTCTAAAATTGTAAACCATAATGAATTATACCTTGTTTGAAAGGTCTTATTATTCTCTACCAGAATATAATAATATTATTAATATTTGGGTGATTATAGATGACTTGACGATAAAAACAATGAAAAATTTTTAAAATCTAAATTTCCTGAATTTTTTCTTAATAACTTTTTTATCTTGCACCTGGTTTAATTGTTCAATGCTCATTTAGATTCCTTGAAGAATTTCCTTTAAAAAAATGTATAGTTTTGATATATTAGGGTGTATACTTTTCGAGATACAGGTCTTTGAAGTGAAAAAGTGCCATTTGTAGTGAAATTGGCATGTAACGCAAAAGGCGGCGAACTTATAACACACGGCCATAATCATAATGTAAACCTGTATTATTACACTGCATCTGTTTAAAAAAACTTCTATAATTTTTTTGTCACAGGACATTGGCAGTTCCAAGTGGGGGGCACAGGGGATGCGTGTACCCCCTATAAATTGAAAACTACTCATTGAATTTCTTATCCCCCCCCCTTCCCATCTCTACAACATATCTTCAAACAGGAAACAAAAACAAACCAATAATTTGATGTTTTTTAAGATTTTTTTTGGCAAGAAATTTGGTAAATTGAAAATTGGTCTGAACCCACTTTTTTTCATGTGGTTTTAGACCAAGTGGAAATTTACCCATTACGGGATATACAGTAGCGCCTGAGATCAACGTCACAGCCTGCTGATTGCAATCGATCGAGTACAGATGTACACAAAGTGATTGGAGATGATGTTGTTTGATTGCAATCAACCATCACGTTGATCTCAGGCGGTTCTGTATGTCTGGATCGTTTTCTTACCCTGTTGATCCTCCTTCTTATGGCTAGAATCAGGAATCTGGGGACCATTAGCAGAAACTGCATTTTTCTTCACATCTTCAATCAGGCTATCAAGGCGTTGCTTATCGGCAACCTAACATTTGATAGGGGAATAAAAATATAACCAAATTCTAAAGCCCATCAGATAAGTAAAAGGGGAATACATGTAAATGCAAGTGAAAAATATTGATTTAAATTCAAACAAGCAAATAAATAGTTCTTGGGACTACAATCACGTCCTCCCCCCCCCAAAAAAAAAACCAAACAAACAAACAAACAAACAAACAAATAAAAAACAAAAACAAAAACAAAACACAACATATGCTTGGCGATAGAGAACCTTCACCAATAAATGTTTCATGTTGCAGAGTAACACACCACTAATTTGAGAGGGGGGGGGGGGTTCCAACTCAGTAGGCTAAGTATTTGGAATAGTGTTACTAGATACAGTCTTTGGTGCAATATAAATACCTTAAGTTTAAGATCAATATTACCATCATTTTCAGGTATTTCTCGGTTCTCCATCGTAGAAAAATAGAAGAAATTCAGGCTGATTGATGTTGATACATCTCACTTAGATCAAATTATATGGCGTTAACAGGCGATCACACAAGAATAAGAACTCACTAACACTACATTTGCGAATGCTTAGGCATGCTGCCTCTTTCGTTTTCATTTATGTCTGGACTGGTGGTGGAATCAGGGCGTTGCATGCTGTGTTGGGGTTAGGCGTGGCAGGATGGGGCAAGGATAAGTCAGGGCCAGGGGGCCTGGACGGGGTGATCAGAGAAGTTCTCATCGCAAGTATTTCCGTCCTCTCCCGAAAGAAGTAAAAAAATAACAGAGTCAGAGGCAAAGCACTCCGTCTTGGACGCTCAACGTCTAAATTCACTCACAATGACGATGCACAAAAACAAAAACAAAAAGTAAACATCCTGCACATTATCATGATCATCCTTCACATAAATACGAATACATGGGACTGTTATAAATATATGACGTATCATAAATGACTTACAAAATATACTTACTAAAGTCTGCAAATCATCGTTACCGCCGACATGGACATCATTGAAAAAGACCTGCGGAACAGTGCGCTTGCCGGATCTTTTCCGAACGTCTTCTTGTACACTTTCATCATAAGAATCGAGGCTGATTTCGTGAAAGGGCAATTCCAAATCACGTAACGTTTGTTTCGCTCGTTTGCAGTGCGGACATCCAACGATAGAATACACCAAAATTTGGCCTTTGAAACTTGAATTACTCATCGTAGATGGTATATTTAACGATGTTGATTTGAATTGTCTATTTAAGAAGTTAGCTGGTTGAATATTGATGGTAGTGGCTGCTTTGAAAAAGGAGGGATGGCCGATCCAAAAATTCTTTGCCTGCTATGTAGATTGATGAAAGAACGCAACCTCTGCAACCTCGCAGCCATTATTAAAAGCCAAATCGTTGAAATAATACGCCAAATTCAATGGGGTAACACATTTTCTATAAAATACGTGCAATTAGTGAGAAGCATTTTTTCTCTCTCAAATGTCATGAAAAATCCCTTTGAAACGACACCAGTAACTAATCATCATATTTTTTATATAAATAATGTTGCTTAAATGATGGACACGTAGAATTATACCCGGTACAGTCATTAAATAGGTAAATATGCGGCAAATCATATCCTTATTGTAGTTTGCAGACGAAGCGAAAAATCTTATAGCCCAAACTGGCGATTTATACCCATAAAACGCGATATGACGATCAGGTTTAAAGCCCCATAGCTCCCATAGTGATGTTATTAGAATACTGAATCAGCTGATGACTGCGCGGTGATTGATAAAGATGATGGTACAGATGGTGATAAGTGGCGGATCCAGGATTCGAAAATACGGATGGGCGCCCCGCCTGGATCTGCCACTTAAATGATGAGGATGATGATGATGATGATGATGATGATAATGATGGTGGTGGTGGTGGTGGTGGTGGTGGTGGTGGTGATCGATCATGGTGGTTATGATCATGATGATGATATATGATTATGATGATGATTATGATGATGATGATGACGAGGAAGAAGAATCATGATACTCGGACGACGGTATATGATTATCTAAAGGTCAGATGGCTATAAATACAAATTTGTATATCCCCTCTCTAGAGTCGTAGAAGCCTAAAACAACAACGACTAAGCTATATGAAAAGTCAATTTCATCGATCGAAATAATGAAGTTTGGGTCGTAAAATGATTATTTACTAATTGATTTTAAAATGTATGCCTTAGACCTATGCCGTCCCAAATAGCGGACAAAGCCCAGCCTTATAATAAATTGATTATTCGAAGTGTAAATCTCAAACACCTATTAATGACATTCTAACGATGATGAAGATTATGACACACCAATAATGTGGTGTGTCATAATCCACACTGTTAGAATATGAAAGAAAATTAAGAATATTATAATATTCATATAATGAATGAAAGCGCCGTAAAATATAAAAACAACAACAACAACATTATTGCGGCAATGGATAGGATCAATCGTAACTGAACTTGGAATATAACTGAAAATTTTGAATACTTTTGCATAGTAAGTCGATCAGCCCTTCGAGATTCGATATTATATTATGTTTGAGACGCTCTTCATGGCAGTGTGTGCAATAGGTCTGTAGAATCTTTAACTTTTTTTCTCTCTTCTCATTTTAAAGGGGAAGTTCACCCTGGAATTTTATTGGTCTTAAAAAATGAAGAAAAATAAAATAAAAATATTAGTGAAAGTGTGAAGAAAATCGACCAAAAAATAGCAAAGTTATGAATATGTAAAGTTTTGATTGTGTGACGTCACGTGCGAGCAGCTCTCCCATTGGTTGTGTATGTAAATTCCATAAATTTGCCCTTTTTTCATGGTTCTTGATAAAGGAATGGGTCAATTTGATATAGTCATGTATATGAACATATGTTTGATGGTATATCGACCGCACAGGTGACATAATTAATTTCTTTTGAAAAAAAAATGACATTTTATGGAATTTACACTACATAACACATAGGAGATCTGCTCGCATGTTACGTCACATAATCAAAACTTTGAATAATCATAACTTCATAATTTATTGGTCGATTTTCTCCAAACCTTCACTCATATTTTTCTTTTATTTTCTTCATTTTTTAAGACCAATAAAATTCCAGGGTGAACTTCCCCTTTAAATGAACCCCTCCCATACACCACCCCCTCTTTATTATTATCTTTATTATTATCATTGTTACTATTAATGGAATTACTGAATGATGTTATCTGTATTGCATTTCAATTAAGTATAAGACCTAAATTATTGTATTATTGAATTAATAGGTCAGCGTTCATGTTTCAATTCATGTTAAGTCATGTTAATCAAATTGATTTTATTTTGTGATTCATCGGAAAAGGGTGCGGTTCATCTTTAACATGTTTGATATATAACTCAACTTATTTATTCATTATACAAATGAATGAGCATGCTTTGAATGAAGTAAGTTTCACCGGGATGGGCTTTTTTTTCTACACGCTTTTGTACTACAATCAGAGGCGGCCAAGGGGCACTGTGCCCCCCCCCCCCACTTTACTCTAAAAGTGCCCCTTTTCATGACCAAAAAGTGCTCCTTTTCTTAACTAATAAAATGCCAATTTTATACTAAAAAGGGGTACTTTTAACATTATAAGGGGCACTTTCTATTATTAAAAGTGCCCGTTGCTAATCCATATGTCTTTTAAATCCCCAAATTTTCGGATCGAGCTTCGCGCTCGCTGATACTAAATAGAGTCTTTAATGCACAATAAGCTACAGTACTATTTTGAGCTCATAATTTTCAACTCGCGCTTCGCGCTCGCGAATAGATAATAGGGTCTTAGTAACTCCAATTTTGAGCTCAAAATTTTCGGCTCGCACTCCGCGTTCGTTGATACTTAATAACGTCTATAATGCACAATATTAACTCCAATTTTGAGCTCACAATTTTCGGCTCACAATTTGTGTTCGTTGATATAGTATTTCCCACTCAGTTTCGTAAGTTGGTCACTCCATTCGAAAATCAGTTCATTCAAATTCCCAAAATATTTCTACAGCGTCAAATTCATCATTCAAATTCCAACTTAGTTCATTTGCTTTGGTATTAAAAGCCTTTAAATCAAAACCCCCTCAAAAGCAATCAAATTAATAAATCGGCTGGAATGCGTGCTTTCCCGCAATCAAATCCGCACTGAAGCAATCAACTTTGACATTGGTTAAACCAACTTGGCATACAATTTGGCAATTCGTTTTAAAGTCTTTGTTACATTTAGATTAAACATTTAAGATAGCGATTTCTTTTTTCTGAAGCTCTATAGCTATTCCATTCGAATAAAAAGTAAATTGATAAACAAATAAAATTATAAAATAACGTTTACTTTTTATTGAGCTTTAGATCATTCTAAACATTTCTTTAGTGTTGAGTGTTGTGATGAAGCGACTATATTATTTTTAAACCTCTGGTTAGTTACTTTAGAATGAAATGTCAACGATCACTATGGCGCCCCTAAGTTTAAGGTCAATCTGGCGCCCCTTAGCTTCAGGTCGATATGCCTCCCTAAATGTAAGGTCGATTTGGCGCCCCTGAATCTAACACCGCATTAACGCCAATATGTCGCCCCTAAGTTTAATGCCAACTTTGCGCCCCCTTAGCTTCAGATCGATTTGGCGCCCCAAAAGTTTCAGATCACTTTGGCACCTCTGGGATTTAGATCAATTTAGCGCCCCTACTTTTAAGATCAAAATGGCGCCCAACTAAATTTAAGATCCTATATGTTTCAGGTCCATTTGGAGCCCCCTAAGTTAAAGATCAATGTGGCGCCCCTAATTTCAAGATCAATTTTGCACCCCACCCCTAAATTTAAGATAGAAGTGGTTCCCCTTAGTTTAAGATCAGTATGTCGCCCCTAAGTTTAAGGTTATTTGGCGCCCCCTAAATTTCAGATAGAATTGGCGACCATACGACGCTCTTTTTTCTCTTTGTTTTCTTTCCCCTTTACCCTCTTTTCTTCCTTTTTCTCTCTTTCCCAATTATTCCATTTATTATTTCTCTTTCTCCTCTTTTTGGAGCCCCCTGTCCGCCTACCCCCCCCCCCACCCAGAATACGCGCATGAATTGATTTGTTTTGTGGAAGAATTTTTGTGTGTTGATTATGTAATTATGCAAGGTAAATTGTTACATAAGTAAAAAAAAAAAAAAAAAAAAAAAAAAAAAAAATTGTAAATAATCATTTCACGAACTAATTGATAACTGGAAAAATATATCTCATACTTAATAAGTACATGTCGAAATATAAGGTACATACTCATTCACAATTGCTGCTAACAGCTATCCGCAAACATTTGATGAACAAAAATTATATAATTAAAAACAAAAACATTTCCTGCAGCTATAAATTTAGGCCCTAAGTTGAATGCTTATTACTGTAAGTTGAAAACTCGGAATGAATTTAAATGCTGCTATGGCGGTATTGCGCAATCATTACAGCGCCTCTGCTAACTTGAATGACTGTTTTACGTATATAGTGCACTTAATCGGAATTTGAACAAGTGAAGCATGCAATTGATTGCTGGAAAGGGGAATCTGATCTCCGGAAATTCGACTGCAAGCTAAATCGTCCTAACTTGAATGAACCGACTATGAAATGGAGTGACGAACTTCTGAAACTGACTGTGAAATACTATATTATAATAGGGTCTATCATAATGTACAAATTGAACTCATGATTTTCAACTCGCGCTTGGCGCTCGCGGCCGGATAGATGCTTAATAGGGTCTATAATTTACGAATATCACTACAAAACCTGTCGTGGCAGCATTTTAAAAGTTCTAAAATTTTTGCACGACACTTCAATTAATCATTGATCCGCACTGGCCCGCAAAGTAGCACGACGTAGCACGACTCGATGAGCAAACTAGCTGTAAACTCATCGAGCCAAAAAGTGTCATCTATCATTCAATAATTCACTGATTAAATTGCAAATTACCATCTGGTGCTTCACAATGTAGGTTAGGTATAATAGGAGAGTGACACTTTTTGTTCCCCGCCCGCCTGTACCATCCTCTCCCTGACACGAGCTGGTATTGTCGTGTGGTAACTGGTGTCACCAACACTTTGCAGAAGACACACCCGAGAAAGACAAAAGACTGACGGCAAAACAGCTGACGATATTAGGCCTATATGCTTTTATTGAACTAGAACAACTCGATATCGACATCAGTGGTTTAGATATGAAAAGGAAAATATCTACCCCAAAAAAAAATCAAAACCAGACCAAAACAAAAAAAAATTGACATAAGCATGACCCGTTTTGATAATTGAGGGGAGTTTTTTTTTATAATTATGAGGTGGTTTTTTTTTTTTCGTTACCCTGAAACTTAAGTTGTTCAAACTTTCTTTAAAATTTTAAGTAGTAATGAGGATTATTTCAATATATCAATGTTAAGCGCAAAGGAAATTCAATATATCACTCGTAGTTACTCAAGCAAGTTATGAGACTGTTCCAATAACAGGTTCGAAATTGAGGGTTTCTCTGTGAACTAATAGATCCTCCTAGACAAGTAGCTTATCATGCTTATGGAGGTTTTATTTATTGATTTATTTATCTATCCATTCCTTTTTCAATTTTTTCATATCTACAGTGATATTGCAATTTACATGTTTATAACATTTTTATTATAGTGATTGGATCAATTTTACAATACTTTACAACAGTAAATAAAAAAACAAAAAATTTTGATTCAGTAGGCCTATATGCAAAAACCATTTTTTTTTTAATTCCAAACGTTGGTTAATATAGGATTTCCCAGTCAGTTTCGGAAGTTAGTCACTCCATTTGATAATCGGTTCATTCAAATTTGGACGATTTGGCTTTCAATCGATTTTCCGGAGTTTAGATTCCTTTTTCCAGCAATCAAATGTATGTTTTATTTGTTAAAATTTCGAGTGCACAATATTCGTAAAACAGATATTCAAGTTAGCAGAGACGTTGATAAAAAATATGATTATGCAATACCGTCATACATCTTTCAAATTCATTCCAGGAATTCAAATAACAATATCTAGTATTCAAATAAGGACAAATTTATAGCTGCAGGATTTTTTTTTTTTTTTTTTTTTTTTTTTTTTTTTTTTTTTTTTTTTTTTTCATCATAGGTTTTTTTTTTCACCCCACGTTTGCAAATTGCTAGTAGCAATAATTGTGCAATAATATGTGCCTTATTACGGTACTTACTTAAGCATGAGATGAATTTCTCCCAGTTGTTAACTAGATCATGAGTCATTTTTTTTTTTAATCATTTCCTTTTTTATTCATCAGTTCATGTATTACAATTTATTTTTGCATAATTACATGTTTAACACACAAGAACTCTTTCACATAATTCACGCGCGTATTCTGAGGGCCCACGGGGTCTGGGGGCATTTCATCAAAGGACTTGTCGGACGTTTTATCCGACAAGCTGTAATAAGCTACTGAAATGCTTGCATCTGATTGGCTGAGAGCAAATTTGTCGGATAAAATGTCCGACAAGTCCTTTGATGACATGCCCCCTGGACTCTATGTAGGAGCGCAGGGGGCGCCAACAAGAGAAGAAATGGAAAGGGAAAAAAAGGTTAAAAGAAAAAACTGAAGGGAGAAGAGGAGATATAGAACAAGGGAAAGGGCGGGGAGAAAAATAAGGGAAATGGGAAGAAAAAAAGAGGCGCCAAATTTACCTTAAACTTAGGGGCGCCATATGGGCGCCACTTCGCTCTTAAATTTAGGGGGCACCAACTAACCTTAAACTAGGGTCGCCATATTGATTTTTTAACAAAGAGGGCGCAAATTAGATCTTAAATATAGGGGGCACCAAATCGACTGAAAGCTAAGGGGCGCAAAATTAACCTTAAACTTAGGGGCGTCATATTGGCGTCAATTCGATCTTAGATTCAGGGGGTGTCAAATCGACTTTAACCTAAGGGGGCGCCAAATCGACGTTAAACTTAGAGGCGTCGACATAGTGATCTCTGACATTGTTTTCTAAAGTAATGTACCAAAGCTTTTAAAAAGACCAAAAAGGGGAACAGTGACAACGTTTCATCATTAAGTAATCACAACTCAACAGAACAGAAACTTTTAAAGCTTCACAAAAATTAAACATTATTTTAAACATTTTATTCTAAAGGAACATAACTAGATCTTGAGAAAAAGAAATTGCTATTTTAAATGTTTGATATAAAAGTAACAGAGAGTTTAAAACGATTTGTCAAATTGCATACGAAATTGATTGAAACCAATGTCAAAGTTGATTGCCTCAGCGCTGATTTGATTGCGGGAAAGCACGTACTCCAGCCGATTTACTAATTTGATTGCTTATGACGGGGATTTTGAATTGAATGACTTTAAAACCAAAGCGAACGAACTAAGCAGGAATTTGAATGACGAATTTGACGCGGTAGAAACATTTTGGGAATTTGAATGAACAGATTGTCAAATAGAGTGACGAACTTCCGAAACTGACAGCGGAACCCTATATACAGAGAAAATAATTAATATAAAAAACGCTATTTATATGGGAAAGGTAATAAAGAAAACTAATATAAGTCTTCCTCTGAAGATTTGTATTGAACTACATTGTATAATCTCATTTGAAAGAGAATCAAATTTCTTTTTTTGCAAATGATGTTCAATGCAAAGGTGAATAAAAGGAGCTCGAATAATTTTTATACGAATATTATAAGAAAGGGCAAATGGTGATTGTTTGCTTGCCAATGTTGCGAGCATTGATTTTAAAAATATTGTCATTGCGCGATTTTCCATAATAATTTTTTTTTTCTTCTTCTTCTTCTTCTTTTTTTTTCAATGACCAGTCCCAAAAATTTAGTAGATCGCACTCTTTGAATAAATAGTATCAATGTAAATGATTTGATTCGGCACAGTCATAACCTTGTTGCTGAATAGCATGTAGCTATTTTTGTCTAAGTATTAGTAATTCTAAACACAACACAAAAAGAAAGTTCCCCCTATTTCAGATATCAATATTTTTTTAACCAGGAGGAATTTTAAAAATCTAATTATATGTCCATGTAGGAAATCTAATTAGCTACCATAGGACCAAATTTTAGGAAAAATCATTAAGTCATGCTTCAGTGATTAATGGTTGAATGCAAAAATGTCATTTTTTGAAGTTCACAAGCCTAAAATCACAACTTTGATTTAATGGAATCACCCCCATTTTCAGATTTTAAACAATTTACACGTCAGAGTGTATGCAAAACGTGCTTCCTAACATACGGAAACGAAATTTGCGTCAAAATTCACGGTTGAGTGAGCACGCAGCAAAAATTGCCCAAACTGCGATTTTTACTTCTTTGCCATCGTATAATCGATCAAATGAGAGGGAATTCCTGTTTTGGAAGTGTATGCAACCAATATACATCCATTCACGGTTGAATGAACCCATCAATCAACCAGAAAATAGGCCATTTTTGAATTACAAAGAGTCATTGTAGTAATTTTATGCACTAGAAAGCATCTCGATAACGTTTTTGGGGTTTTATTTATATTCGTTGGGCACGTGTCAATGATCCTATGGCATTTATTTAAAAATTCATGCTTCAGTGAGCACGTGAGACTGGAAAAGCCCTTTTCTCACGTACGGACTAAAATTCAAATTCTTACTTTGATTGAATATAACAATTCTTTTCAGGGAGTACCTTTGATCTTGTTTTCATAAAAATCCCGATGTTTCACGCCTCAGTGGGCACAAGATACAAGAAAATCATGAAAATGAGAAGAAAGTTTGGGGCTTCGTCATGGTTCAGTGACTTTTCGAATACGTAATTTGAATCAAGATCATGTTAGTTGGAGATCAGTTGAAGCTGTGTGCCAAGTTTCGTGACATAACTCAGGGTCAAATTAACAATAATCATCAATGAAATTTGTTGAATTTCACGTTTGTCAGGTATTGATTTCCTCCTCCATTGACTTTATGTACAGAGGTATTAACAAAAGTTTAACAAAAGTGAAATTTGGCATATTTTAATTGTCAGTTTTTGTCCATTTGACTGTGAATTATTGTATGAAACTTTGCACATAGCTTCAACTGGTCTCTAACTAACATGATCGTTACTCAAATTACGTATTCGAAAAGTCACTGAACCGTAACGAAGCCTGAAACTTTCTTCTCATTTTCATGATTTTCTTGTATCTTGTGCCCACTGAGGCGTGAAACATCGGGATTTCTATGAAAATAAAATCAAAAGTACTCCCCGAATGAATCGTTATATTCAATCAAAGTAAGAATTTGAATTTTAGTCCGTAGATGAGAAAAGGGCTTTTCTAGTCTCACGTGCTCACTGAAGCATGAATTTTGAATAAATGCCATAGGATCATTGACACATTCCCAAAGGATATAAATAAATCCCAAAAAATGTTATTGTGATGCTTTCTAGTGCATAAAATTACTACAATGACTCTTCGTAATTCTAAAATGGCCTATTTTTTGGTTGATTGATGGGTTCATTCAACCGTGAATGGATGGATATTGGTTGCATACACTTCCAAAACAGGAATTCCCTCACATTTGATCGATTTTACCATGGCAAAGAAGTAAAAATCGCTGTTTGGGCAATTTTTGCTGCATGCTCACTCAACCGTGAAATTTGACGCAAATTTCGTTTCCGTATGTTTGAAAGCACGTTTTGCATACATTCTGACATGTAAATTGTTTAAAATCTGAAAATGGGTCCGATATCATTGAATCAAAGTTGTGATTTTAGGCTTGTGAACTTCAAAAAATGACATTTTTGCATTCAACCATTGATCACTGAAGCATGACTTAATGATTTTTCCTAAAATTTGGTCCTATGGTAGCTAATTAAATTCCCTACATGGACATAATAATTAGAATTTTTAAATTCCTCCTGGTTCAAAAATTATTGATATCTGAAAAAGGGGGAACTTTCTTTTTGTTTTGTGTTTAGTTGGTCTAGAAATACGTAGCAATAATGAATAGGCACCAGGACAACCACCCTAAGAAATAGAATAAGGGTTAAGGGTAGATTTTGGCGGGGAAGTACGTTGTCCGGGGGTAATTGTCTGGAGTTAGTTGTCCTGGAACCTTAAAAGTGAGGTGCATTATTGATCCTTCCATAATGAATCTAATGATTGCATATCAACAAAGCTGACATTTTCATACGTTTTTCAAGTCAGTTCCATGAAATTCGAAATGACAACTGCTGCGAAAAGCCGATCAAAGACTATTAAAACAAATTGATTGTTTTTGAAAGATATTGGAATTCGTATTCTTTGTATCTAATTTTTATATATCTGAGTCTCGTTTTGTTTTGTTTTGTTTTGTTTTGTTTGTGTGTGTTTTTTTTTTTTTTTTGCGATTTCCTATGTCTTTGTTTTGTTGTCTGTACCATGGATTGTAATTACGATCCATATCTGTACAAATCAATTTGATAAAGGTAGAATTAAATTTTCCCACGAATCAGTACAGCAAGGTGCCAAAGTTTTTAACAATTGAGTTGGGAAAGTTGACAGGTTTTTGCCCTTAAGCGAGACAATTGTCTACCAAATCAGACATCAATAGCCTTGTCTCAAGTCGAAAATTAAAAGCTACTAAACAGTTGCCAGGCCAGTTATATCAACTACTTGCACTAATATACGAGAGGGATTTTTCAATCAAAGTAGAGGAAATCGAGTTCACTTTTAGTGCAGACTATCAGGACCCAACATTTCTGCTGTAAATAGCGTTGCAATAAGCAAAAATACATATATTTCAACAATATTTCTTAAGTGAGCTACTCCGACATCATTCCCGATTAGCTCTCTTTTTAAGAGAGACATCATTCCCGATTAGCTCTCTCGTCAACCTTTCTCAGTGATGTATGGGGCATGAAGCTGATGTTAGGATGAGATATCTATATTTGTTAGTTGCCGCTTGTCTTGGTAAGTCACTTTTCAGAGTTTAATCAACATCATAATCATTCTCCTCCTTATACTATTATTATTATTATTATTATTACTATTATAGGTTTTCCCGGCCAATTTCATACATTTATCTTCCGTTTTTATTTAATGTGTATTCAAATTCGTGTGTTTGATGCGACAGACTGACTTTAGTCAAACAATTTCGTATTCATGCTCTCAGATGATTGGACGGAAGTTTGAAGTAATATTGCCTTTGGTAGCATCCTTTGGAATGAGAACCATTATACCTTATTTAGTCATCCAATTCGAGGGGTTACCATTCACGAAAGTCAGCGACTCTACCACCAGGCCATTACTGGTCCATGGCACAGTCACCTCTGATTTTTAATCTGACTTGACTTCTTTATAATGTTTATTCCGCCATGGACCTGGTGGCAGAGTCGCTGACCGGCAATCAGTAGATGAGAGGTTCAAATCCCGCTGGTTCCCAGATTTTTTCTGACTTATTGGTCAGATCGAACATGCGATCTTATTCACTGGGTGCAAGCCATATATTATCAACTTCTCCAGCTAGCGTACTTAGACGTGTTAAAAAACGTTGGGAAACACCAAACACGTGCGTATTGAGTAACGACTGCCCGACGTTCTTGGAATGTTAATTGCACGTTCGCGTAAGTTCACGAGCGCGGACAGTCGTTCGACAATCGCTTGACAAACGTAGTAAAGCGTTAGGGGCCGTCACACTGAGGTCGGTCTATAACGTTCTATAACGTTCTTTCCCGTTCTTTAAAAAATTGCTGAACGGGCTTTGGTCGGGTTGGAACTTATAACTTTGAAAAATAATTTCTTGAATACGGTACTAGGCAGCTCATAAATAGTTCTCGTTACGACAATTCCGTCTTTATCGTGTCCGCAATACGTTGTTATCCAGTTCAGACCAAGTAAACGGCTAGTTCACTCTATACCGTTCGTAGCACGTCCAAACCGTCACTAAAAGTGCCTATGCCCAGCATGATAAAAGTTAGGTACCATGTTCGTAGTACGTCCTTCTCGTTCAGAGTAAGTCCTACCCGTTTAAGGAACGTTGTCACTACGTTTAATTTTAGAACTGGAAGCCAGTACGAATTTTTTTTAACATGTTAAAAAATATCGGAATGCCTTTCCGTTCTCTCCGTTCACCCCGTTCGCCAAGTTCGAAAACAGATTGTAAACGGTCTGTACGAGATTCTAAAAGGTCTGTACTACGTTCAGTCCGTGTGTAAACATATTGAGCCCGTTCAACAAGAACTACCAAGAACGCAGTGAGAACTAGCTCAGTGTGACGGGAATTATGACATGACATTCTGTTTAAAAATTGAAACGTATTGCTATCCAAGCCCGTGCTATAAAGTCCTGAGCAGATTGAATTAGGTCTCAAGTACGTCCACTCCGTGTGTACATAGGTTAAGCCCGTTCTGCAATAATTTCAATAACATGGTAAGAAATTGTTCAGTGCGATAGTAGTATAAGCGAATAGATCAGCTGTTTAATTGCCACACATTAATTGTTACAATTACAGAAATCTCACAACTTTTAGAAATAAATACGAAAAACGGCCATTGGTCCGAAAAGAACGCGTACATTTGACCTAATTATTTCTGGATTAAGATGAACAACGTTCGTATACAGTCCTCAATACGTCCATCACGTCTCTGCCTCGTCTGCAGTTCGTTTGTATCTAGTTGAAATCGGGTGAAAATGACCGTTTCCACGAAACAGAGCCCGTCTGAACAATCCAAACCCGTCCCAGTTAGTTGCAACCCGTTCTTAAAGGGGAATCCAACCAAGGAGAGAATCAACCTTACAGAAAAGAGGAAAATGAGAGGAGCAATCTAAAAAAAAGTTTCATCAAAATCGGTTATAAAATAAGAGAGTTATGGAAGTTTGAAAAGTCTAGTTGTTCCTTCTAAGGGGATCCTCAAATTGGCATCATCGGCTTCAAAATGGCCGATTCATGGACAACTCTCCATTCGTTTGTACACAAACTTTCAGATTTTCCCCATTTTCTTTCGAATATATCTTATACCTCCTTCTGACCTCAGCATATGTTGTGTGAAATATATTTTCCCATGACATATTTTGAGCTCAGAAGTAAAGAAGACATTCTGAGCTCAAAATATGTCATGGGAAAATATATTTCACACAACATATGCTGAGGTCAGAAGGAGGTATAAGATATATTTCGAAAGAAAAGGGGAAAATCTGAAAATTTGTGTAACAAAACGAATGGAGAGTTGTCCATGAGATCGGCCATTTTGAAGCCGATGATGCCAATTTGAGGATCCCCATGGAAGGAACACTAGCTTTCAAACTTCCATAACTCTCTTATTTTATAACCGATTTTGATGAAACTTTTTTTAGATTGCTCCTCTCATTTTCCTCTTTCCTTTAAGGTTATTGGATTCCCCTTTAATCGGTTCCAACTCGTTTCCAATGCGTTTCGTCCCGACCTAACTAGTTCTGGGTCGTTTTTAATCCGTCAAAATCTGTTCTTACTCGTTCTTACGTCGACCAAACAGCCTCCAGAAACTTCATCTCGTTCTTACTTCATTAACCGTGGCTAGAACGTGTTGAACGCAAATGCGTGCCCGTTTCCCATAAAAAACCTAGCCCGTTTTTGCCAGACCTCATGCGTCTTCGTAACTTCAAGCTGAAAATGAATATACAATGCTCGTTTGTAAGACGTATTAGCACATCTTTAGAACGATTTAAGTACGGCAATTTCGTTTGTAGTACGTCCATCTCGTTTCAGGTACGTTGCCGCCCCGTTAAATTTTAGGACGAGATGGGCGCCCGATTTTTTTAAACACTTTTTTGAAAATCCGACCGAGCTAGTCCATGAAGTTCGTAATCAGATCGTAAGAAGTATTTACTACGTCCACTCAGTTTACACACCGACAATGCCCTGTTTAGATATCATTTTTACAAGTAAAATAACTATACGGTATAATGAAATATATTCCCTCCCTAGAATAAATAAATAAATAATGATATATATATATATATATATATATATATATATATATATATATATATATATATATATATGAATGGATGGAATGAACCGTCTACGTGGAACAAACCATCCCTACCCCATGACAATTGTTTGAATAATGATGGCATAATACGGCCTAAGGCCAAAAAAAAAAATTCATGTTGACCCCCTATACCAATATAGGCATATAAAATAATTGTATTGTTTCAAAATGAAGAAACTTAGTGGGAAAATTTCTTTTGAGGTTTTTCCGCCTTTTCAGAACTATTAAAAATATTATAAGAAGGACAATTTCAAACTGAAACAATTCGATATTCTAATCATAAATCAATCTTACAAATTGTAAATAATAGAATAAGAAGAAAGTTGATATGAATACAGATACAGAGGCCTAAAGTAAAAAACACAAATGCGACAAAATATGGGCCCCCTATACCTCCCCCATAAAACTTTAATTTCCGGGTAAACCAGCCCCCAATTAAAGTTTATAATCATCTCCCTGTTTATGTCATGTGATTTATAATGATATATAATTGGTTTTGTTTTGTAAAATGTTACTTTGGGTATTAGTTTAAAACAAAGAAATATATAAGAAAAGAGACCAAAGAAGGAAACATAAATTTAATAAATAAATACTTCGGCAGGGGAAAAAGAATCATTTGAAACGTAATACACTGTAACATAATTTTATTTGAACCAACGTCATTTTTATATAGATTTATATATATATATATATTGTTCTTATTACTTCAAATAGTGGCCGTGGGTGCAGCACCTCAATCCAGTGTCCAAGACCAAGCTCTAAAGAAGCAATCAGACGATGTCAATGATGCTGTGGACATTCGGAAAAACATCGACCTTCTAGTACAACCCAGGAATCGTCGGGAAATAGAAAACGATTACACCGAGAGCAAGCCAGACGTTCAACGACGGGCTGCCGATTTTCTATCGGTATCTGATTTGATTCAGTTACTGATTGGTGACGACAGAGGCAGAGATGGATGGCGTAAAAACGAAGTGGCAAAGAACGCACGAGAAGACGAAGGACATGATCGCTTTGTAAGAGATGTAGATGTACAAGTACAGGAATTTGATCTTGATCTGAGAGATGAGGATAAGGATATCACGACTGATAGTGGGTTGCTTCAAAGAATAAAGAGAATCGCAAAGAAGAAGAAGAAGAGCAACAAGAAGAAAAAGAGCAACAAAAAGAAAAAGAAGAAGAAGAAGAGCAACAAAAATAAGAAGAAAAATGACAAAAAGAGAGGTAAACAGAAAAAGAAATCTAAGCAAAGTCTAAAGAAATCAAACAATAAGAAGAAGCAAAGTAATTCGAAGAGGAAGATCAGTAATAAAAAGAAAAAACCAGGCAATGGAAAGAAACAGTCACTGAAGGGAAAGAAGCAATCATCGAAAAAGGGGAAGAAGACCAAAAAGAAGAACATGAATGAGAAGCAGGGAAGTCAAGAAGATACGTCTGAATTGTACAAGCTGAAGTCAGTAAAGCCACTGTTACTCTCTTGCGTGTTGCACTCTCTCATTGAATATACCAGCAATCAAGAAATGGCTAAAAACGTGGGTCCTCTGGAATACCTCTCGATAGTGACCGGTAGTAATCTCATGAAGAACGGTTCCATGATGAATGACTCAACTGACATGACTGAGTCCATGATGACAATGAACGATTCTTCCGTATCGTCACATCAGGGTAACAGGACCATGGTGAATTCCACAACACCTTTGGATATTGGGAATCTTAATATAACAGAGGCAGATCGCACGTACATGCAAGGAATTCTTGAACAGACAATTTCCGTCTTCTTAAAGGAAGACATTACTGAATATGATATTAATGATATCATAATGGCACTGGAAATGGGCCATGAGAGTGTCACCATGTCAGAGGAAAATGATGGCCCAGATATGGTTTGTTCATCTTTGCAAAATGGCTTGTTGGCTAATATGAATAGCCTAATGGCCCACAATCTAGTGAAGTCCCTGAATCAAAGTCTAATGGCTTTGCTGAATAACGACACTCATGGTTTTGTTGAAGCACTAATAGATGGGGATGATCAATCATTCGAAATACTGTACCTCATGAGGTTTACAGGTAAAAGGTACGAAAGCCGTAAGAGGATGATACTTTTAACATGTATGTTTGAATCCCTACTTGACGAACACGTGGGGAGAGACATTATGATGTACCTCATTCCATACTTCACTAGCAACCCGATGGTGGCAGAAAACACTGGCAACGCAACAATGACAGGAAACACTAGCAACCCGATGATGGCGGAAAACACTGGCAACGCAACGATGACAGGAAACACTAGCAACCCGATGATGGCAGAGAACAGAACGATGTCAAATAATACAATGATGGGGAATTCCTCAATATCTGACATGATGGATCACGCGCCTTCTCCAATGCCCAGTTTTAACTTATCAACAGTTATTGATTCTCAGTACTGTCAGGATAACATGACAGACCCGATGATGATTTACATGTACGTCATGAATATGACTAGCATGAATAATATGTCAGAGATGAACATGTCAATGGCTGGCAATGGTATGAATATGACAATGAAACCACAAATGGCTTCATTGAAATATATCTTGTCGATGTTCAACATATCGACGAACGAATCCGTTTCAAATGCTCAGACAGGCCCCAGATTGTTACTTCCTGCATTACTGGCTTACCTTGAAGCGGCTCAGAAGCTCTTTTATATCCGGGGCATGCATGACTCCTTGCAACATCTTATCAACTCCATTGACATGGAGTCTGATAATGGTTCAATGGTGGAGGGCATGAACGGTACGTCTACCAACATGTCTTTTCCGATGAACATGTCTTCGATGATGAACGCAAGCGCAAACTCTACATCAATGAATGAGACAATGCATGGCTTGGACACGGGCGATGTGATCTGTCCTGCTATTGTCATGGACTTCCTTCCTCAATTAATGGAGAAACCTGTCAGGATGACCTTCTTCAGAACGTTCTTCAAGGCCATCAAGTTCTTGCTATGTGGAGATATTGCAAGTTGGGTGCAGGCAATCGACGACATGGAAATGGTGGATAATATGGAGGAGATGGGTGGTATGGGAGAAATGGAAGGAATGGATAACATGAATAATGATGGTATAAATGATGTTTAGAACAATATATATATATATATATACAAAAAAAGGAGAGAGCGTTAATCCATAAGTTCAATTTTGTTTAATAACAGGTCAATAATTTTAACGTTATGGTAGGCGTGTAATGATTATGGTGGCGGAAAATAAGTATTGACTTAACTAAAAATAATATTCAAGATATGTTAGTATAATTTAATGATATATAGACTAAGACACATTTTTAAAATTCAAATTATATATACCCTAAGGACACGATCAGATTACGAATAGATCAATGAATAACTAATCTGAACCACCACACTCATCAACGAAAATCAATATTATTATCATCACCGTCGACGCTATCCATATCAGGATCATCATCATTGCCACTGTCAAAGTCATTATCCCAGTACTCATAGTCAATATCACATTTAGCAGCATCACCGCTATCAACAGCATCATCATCACCAGTAACAACAACAACAAATATTCTTTGTATTCTTTTGTATATTGATGATAATCCGGGAAATGTGGAAATATTTTTTGCTTTCAATAAATTTATTTGATTTGATTTGATTTGATTTGACAAAACATTTGACTCCATCAGTCAAGAATATTTTGAATGGTTTAAAACATCAGTCATGATTAATCACAACGCTGTAATATATAACAATATGTACAATTCTTCTTTTTGTGTGCATGTGTAGTGTTTTGGTTAATGGTTAAAGGCTAATCGATTGTCTTTTATAATTCCTGAGTATGATAAACTACGATGCAGTATGCTAGTTACTAAACATAGATTTTTGTCATTATAATTATCATACAGTAATAATTTCACAGTAATTAATTTCTTGGTATTTGATTTAATAGCCCATGTTAAGTCAAAACATATCGTATTTTAGAATACCGTCAATAAACTTGGATTTAGAAGAGATAGAAAAAAAAATTCTGTGAACCATTTGTTTTGATAACTAGTTAAACGTACAATGTATTGTGTATTGTGAGATGTGAAAATACGACAAAGTGGCATGTTCTTCTGTATTTTTTTTTTATTGTCATTACTCTCAGTCTCAGTATGCTGAGAGTAATAAAAAAGTTTTATTTCATAAGGAGTTGCATAGTTATTTATAGCTGCAGCAATCAATCCGACGGATTATTGGGAAGCAGCGAGAATGAGAGAGAGAGATAGAGAGAGAGAGAGAGAGAGGCAGTTTGTGCATAATAATGTAGCTGTGGGAGTGTTTGTGTGTGGAGTGTATAGGTGGGTGTGTTTGGGAACATAGGTGTATTGAATGTAATGAGTATTGGAACACAGCTAAAATAGTGCATATTTACAATTCTAAAAGTTTTTTTATATGTTGTTTTATTCAACACATATCCTTGACATTCTGATTGGATGAATGTGGGTCTCATGACATTCAGATGAATCAGCTATTGAACTGTGGTGATGTAGCCAATTCAATAGTCGATAGCTCTATTGAACGGGGACATCCCGATAGTCAGCGGGTCCGATAGTTCGCGGGTCCGATAGTCCGCGGGGTCGATAGTCCGCGGGTCCGTTAGTGCTTAGAAAAGTAAGGACAAAGTTCATCTGTGGGTCAAAAGGTCAATGAACCATGTGGTTCTAGGACAATTACCCATAGCCAATCGCCCCTGGAGAACTACCCCTAAGAAAATATTACCCCCATATTTTTACCCCCAGGACAATTACCCCCGGATAATTACCCCCTAGACAAGTACCCCAAGGACAAATTATCTCCCGGATAATAGTTACCCCCACACAACTTTCCCTGAGAATAACCCCCTCCCCCTTCCTCTAAAGATTTATGTTAATAACAATGTATTTGGTTTGGGATTAATCCTCTATTTTTTCCGTTTTTAATTATATTTCCCGGTCAATCTCAAACTATCTACAATCAATTTGACAATTTTAGCAACCGATTTCGTCCGAAATTCGATTGCAATTAAAAATCAGCATTCAAATTAATTTTGAGCGCTCGAAATAAGAAGCTCGAGAACCAAACTGGAAATTGCGCGACCCAATATGACATTATGAGCAATCATCAATCATTTAATTTCGTCGTTCGTACCGGCTCCGTCTTTCTTAAATAAACACAACACAAAAAGAAAGTTCCCCCTATTTCAGATATCAATCATTTTTTAACTAGGACGATTTGATAAAATCAAATTATATGTCCATGTAGGGAATTTAATTAGCTAACAGGGGAGCGAATTTTAGGAAAAATCATTAAGTAATGCTTTAGTGATTAATGGTTGAATGCAGAAATGTCATTTTTTGAAGTTCACAAGCCTAAAATAACAACTTTGATTCAATGATATCGGACCCATTTTCAGATTTTTAACATTTCACACGTCAGAATGTATGCAAAACGTGCTTCCCAATATACAGAATGGAAATTTGCGTCAAATTTCACGGTTGAGTGAGCATGCACCAAAATTTGCCAAAACTGCGATTTTTACTTCTTTGCCATGTATACTCGACCAAATATGATGGAATTCCTGTTTTGGAAGTGTATGCAACCAACATTACTTCATTCATGGTTGAATGAACCCATCAAACTACCAAAAAATAGGCCATTTTAGAATTACGAACATGTATTTCAGTAATTTTATGCACTAAAAATCATCTCAATGACTTTTTTTTTTGGTGCTTATATTCTTTAGGCACGTGTCAATGATCCTATGGCAAATGTACAAATTCATGCTTCAATGAGCACGTGAGACTAGAAAACCTATTTTGTCACGGAGGGACTAAAATTTGAATTTTCACTTTGATTAAACAACACGGTTGTTTGGGGGAAAACCTCGGAATTTATTTTCACAAAAATCCAGATGTTTCACGCCTCACTGGGTACAAGATACAAGAAAATCATGCAAATGAGAAGAAATTTTAGGGCTCCGTCACGCTTCATTGACTTACCGGATATGCAATTTAAATCAAGATCATGTTAGTTTATGACCATCTTAAGCTGTGTGTCAAGTTTCATGGAATAACTCATGGTAGAATGAACAATAGTCATCGATGAATTTAGGCCGAATTTCACAATTGTCAGATAATGATTTCGATAAGGAATTCGGCATATTTTCATTTGTAATTTTTGTCCATTAGGCTTCGCGTTATTCCATGAAACTTGACACACAGCTTAAGGTGGTTACCAACTAACATGATCTTGGTCCAAATTGCTTATCCGGTAAGTCACTGAACCGTAAAGGAGCCCTAAACTTTCTTCAAAACTTTCTATCAAAAATTATTGATATCTGAAATAGGGGGAACTTACTCTTTGTGTTGTGTTTAGAATGCATGAATTTTGAATTTCACACTCATGAAAAAAATTGATTAGCAATAAACAATTTTGATCGCTTTAAAACGAAATCGATTGCGTTTTGTGTTAAATTGAATGACCGATAGCCTCACATCAACAGGTATCGTTTAAATCAAATACATATTAAGAGATGTCATTGAAAAGAGTTTAAAATACCAAATACCTAATAGGCCTATTGATCCCTTACAGGTGGCGGGGAGTATTGTTCTTGGGATTGTCTTGGGGTAATTATCCGGATAATTGACCAAAACATAATGGTATTTGTACCCGGTAATAATTTAAGGGCAGTAAGAGGCAATAATAATAAACACTATCTTCCACAGGAACAGTAGGTCTACCACAGAAATACCACACTCTTTATCAAATACTGATACCACATGAATACCTCACACACATGCTACCATAGAAATATATAACACACACTCGGTACCACATAAATTACTATATGCACTGTTTATATTTGTGTGTGTGTGTGTGTGTTGTGTGTGTGTGAGGCTGTGTGTGTGGGTTGTAGTGTGCTGTGTGTGTGTGTGTATGGGTGTGGGTGCGTGTGTGTGTGTGTGTGTTTGTGTTTGTGTGACAGTAGTTCTCAAACAATATTAAGGTCTAGTTTCCCAAGTGGTCTAAGGATTCTCTCTTTAGGCCTACTAGTTTCTTACAGGAATTTGACCAAGTGGAAATTAGACGAAATGGACATTAATTAGACCAAATGGTAATTTTACGAACTGATTGTAGACAAACAACCAAGAGGGATTAGACCAAACGGCCATTAGTCAAAGTGGATTTACACCAAGTGGTAGTTTCCTGCTGAAGTGTGGTAGTCGTGTGGTATTCCCGTGGTACTTTCATGTGGTTTTATGGTAATTAGCTCATTTCCATAAAATTATTTGGTATGTACAAATCTGTATTTTTGTTCAGTTTAGGCCTACCTTTTTTTTTTCGTTTAACACAAAGTAACATCACGAGCAATAATTATGAAATTTTCATTATTGTCAAGAAAGGGGGGGGGTGCTGGTTTGTTTGTTCGTTTGTTTACAAGTGGGAATAATGCCCTTATTATTATCATTATCTATAGAGTCAGACGGCTTTAAATGCAAATTGGTATATCCTGTCCAAGTCTAATGACGACTTAGCATTATCATCATGGAAAGATAATTTCATCGAAAAAATGAACTTTGGCTCGTAAAATGATTATTAACTAATTATTGTCATCGTGTATATCAATATAGCGGACAAAGTCCAGCCTGTTTTAACATGTAGAATAAATTTTCTAAGGTTAAGTCACATACATTAATTGAACTAATCAAGCTATCAAATATTAATGTGGTGTGTCAAAATCTACGACATTGTTAGAATGGCTGGGATCAATCATAATTGAACTTGGAATATAACTTAAGGTAAGCCTGTCCTACGATATTATACCTATTCTGTTTAATATGCTCTTCATTGCAGTATGTGCTTTGCTTGTTCTTTAGAACCTTAAACATTTTTTTCTCTTCCCTTTTTAAATGAACCCCTCCCATACACCCCCACCCCCTTTTTATCTTTATTATCATCGTTGTTACTACTACTATATCATAACATCGAAGTTTTTATAGAATTACTTAATTTTGGTATTGCATTTTAAATAAGTAAGACCTAAATTATTGTACATTATAAGGCCTTCATTCATGTGTCAGGTCATGTTTGATCATAATCAATCATTATTGATTTTAGTTTTAGTTTCATCGGATGAGGGTTCGGTTGATCTGCTTAATTATATATAGGTGTCTGCCTCTTTCATTAAAATTATGATATCGATAAATAAGGCTTAAATTAATTGTTTTCTACAAATATTTTAATATCCTGAACTTGCATTTTTGTTTTCGATCCTTGCATCATCAAATTCGAAGTTAAATATGGCGGATAACGACGACGACCAAAACTACTTCACCGGATGGGATTACGCCGTCTGTATCACGATGATCGTACTGTCGCTCGCACTCGGTCTAGTCGCCGCTTATATTGAACGGCGACATCGTAGGCGACATCGGATTACTTCAGAACGTTTTCTCCTCGGTAGTCGTCGACTAAACATTATACCTGTCTCTTTGTCAATGACGATCCCGTTCGCCGCAGCGATTAATATTCTTGGAACGCCTGCGGATGTGTACATGTACAATACAATGTTCTGGTGGATATGTTTAGCTTATATAATTGGAGGAGCCATCGTTTGTCGAATGTTTGTGCCATTGTATTTCAATATTGGTGTCGTCAGTGCTTTTGAGGTGAGAGGAAATAGAATATTAATAACAACGAAATGTGAGATTCTTATCTAATTAATTGGAACATGTTATCGTTTTGATTATTAATTTACCAAAAACGAATGGAAGGATAATTTTTTCTCCGCTTTAACGTTGTCACTTTAATTTGAACACTTTTCATTGCATAATTTTGTTGCAACTGCTTTCCGATTAGACTAATATAAATCAGTCTCTTTTATAAGATAGAGACAGCCTCGTAAAACGGACTTTTTTGTTGAGTCTAAGGAGAAATACGGAATCATAAGGAGGCAAGAATGAAGAACCATTTGATGTGTGTACCTGGTAGCGGTGAGAACTTATTGCCCATTGAAACAATCCATACGATTTTTAAAAATCATTTTCTTTAAGGACATTTATGTTTTTTTTAATTATTTTTATTTTCTTTCCTGTTTAGTATCTGGAGCTTCGATTCAACAAGACCATTCGAGTATTTTGCAGCTTATTATTCATTGTACAAATGGTAAGAATAGATATATTATGAAGGTATTGTTGGTTCAGTGGTAGAATTCTCGCCTGCCACGCGGGTGACCCGGGTTCGATTCCCGGACAATGCATATATTAGATGTTCTTTGAATGTTTTCATGGTGAAAGAGATAATTTGAAGGTTTACGGTATGACACCATGTGTAAGTCCTGAAAAGGACTGTTTTGAATCTTTCGTGAGTGATTGGTAGCTCTGAAAAGAACTGTTATTGTACGACGTTTCGACTAGCGTACTCTAGTCTTCATCAGGTACTAAAGCTAGAACTGGACTGTCTTGATATATATAAGCAGGAACAGATTAAGGTGGTGATGTGATTGGTCAGTTTGATTGGCCAATGAGACAGAGTTGATTGAGCTATTGTTCCCGGATTAGGATGCTATTGTTCTCGATGAGGTGTGAAGATTAGGCTTGAGTTTGAGTTAATTCCTGGTGAACTGGTTTGGACCGGTTCTCTTGTTGAGTAAAGGATTCCATATGTGTTGATGAGTAGGCCACTACCTGCTGTACGTATCGTGTTGACTAATTTCGATGGCTTCTCGTACAGTCTGGTAGGCCAATGCTTGATGGAAGTAAGTAGTTTGGCATCATCCCAGAGAATCTTGTGTTGAAGCTGGTAGGCGTGTTTGGCTTGCAGACTTCTCCCATTCACTTCTTGTAGCTAGTCTGGTGTTCCTTGAGTCTTGTAGACAGTTACGTCCTGTTTCGCCAATAGACCTTTTCCACAGGAGCAGGTATTCTGTATACTCCAGGGCGAGAGGATGAAGGCTTCTTGTCTTGTGAGTATAGAGGGCAGCATGCAGTTTGTTGATGATCTATGCCGATTCAATCTTGCCGACTTGAAATGCGTTGAAGCTTGTGGGAGGAACTAGATATGGTAGAACTATTGTACCCTTAGTTAGTTCCTTTGGCGGGTGGGGGCAGGCTTGGTTCTGATCTTTGTGTGGTGGATAACCGTTGATCGTTGTAAGAGCAGACTTGACACGTTCAAGTTCTCCTTGAAGGTGGTTGTATCATGATGGAGGGCTCTTCTGATCAAAGTCCTGGGGACAGACTGGATGACCGAGGGTGGTGGAACACACTGAAATGGAGATATCTGTCTGTATGAGTGTTTGCGATAGACTGAGTGTTGAGAGATGGTTGTCGGCTTCCCGTGTGACGAGGACATCGAGGAATGGGATGGAGCGGTCTTTCCCTTCCATGGTGAACTTGATCTTTGGGTGTTGGAGTTGAGTGATGAAGGAAGTCCTGTAGGCTGTCTCCATCATGTTGCCAGATGACAAATGTATCATCTACATATCTGAGCCAGAGTTTGGGTTGAAGGTTCGACGACTTGATGGCAGCTGATTCGAATTCTTCCATGTAGAGGTTAGCGACGATAGGGGATAGAGGTGATCCCATTGCTGCTCCTTCCTGTTGCTTGTAGAAGTTGTCTCGCCATTGAAAGGATGTTGAGTCAAGGCAGGTGACTAGAAGATCATGAATCTGGTCAGGTGACAGAGATGTGCGGTCTGGTAGGGATGGGTCTTCTTGAAGTTTCCTCTTGATGACACTGCATGCTTCACGTACTGGGACACTTGTGAAGAGTGACTCTACATCGAAGCTAACAAGAGTGTCTTCTGGTGTAATAGAAGTTTCTTGGAGTTTGCTGATGAAGTGAGAGGAATTTACAACGTGGTGTGTCGTTCTTCCCACTAGTGGTTGAAGAATGGTTGCGAGGTGCCTGGCTACGTTGTATGTAGGTGAGCCTCTAGTAGAAACAATTGGTCGGAGTGGGTTCCCCTCTTTGTGTATCTTCGGCTGTCCAAAGAAGATCGGGCAAGTGGTGGAAGACGATCTCAGGTTGAAATATAGCTGTTTGGGTATGTTCTCAGATTTGTGGAGGGCGAGAAGTTTCTGGTTGAGCTTCCTCTCAGTTGCTGCAGTAGGATCTCTGGTGAGTTTCTTGTAGGTAGGGGTGCTGAGTAAGTCAGAAATCTTGTTGTCGTACTCGTCCTTATCCATGATGACCGTTGCATTCCCTTTGTCAGCTGGTACGATGTGGATTCTAGGATCATTCCTCAGGTTCTTGATCGCAGTCTGCTGGTTTCGGGTTATGTTAGACTTCGGCGGTTTGGTCTTGGAGAGTGCCTGGGTAACAAGTAATCTGATGTTGTCGGCAGCAGCTTTGTCTAGAAATCGAAGGCTAGGTTCAACCTGTTGCACAACCTCTGAGAATGGAATTTTCTTAGGAGGCATCGCAAAGTTGAGGCCTAGCTGAAGGACTGAGTTTTCTTCATTGGTAAGTACTCGGTTGGTAAGATTGATGACAGTACGGTTGTTAGACGACTGACTTGAGTTAGAAGCAGGTGTAGGAGTTGGTGGGTTCAACTTGTTGAATTTCTTCAACTGCCTCTCCTTGGTGGACTTGAAAGTATGTTGGGTCGTTGCTTGATTGAATTAGTCAACACGATACTGTACAGCAGGATAGTGGCCTACTCATCAACAACATATGGAATCCTTTACTCAACAAGAGAACCGGTCCAAACCAGTTCACCAGGAATTAACTCAAACTCAAGCCTAATCTTCACA
The DNA here is from genome assembly GCA_940671915.1 of Paracentrotus lividus. Classification (NCBI taxonomy): domain Eukaryota; kingdom Metazoa; phylum Echinodermata; class Echinoidea; order Camarodonta; family Echinidae; genus Paracentrotus; species Paracentrotus lividus. Next base: position 31,926,473 of record CALNVZ010000641.1, read on the forward strand.
CCTCATCGAGAACAATAGCATCCTAATCCGGGAACAATAGCATCCAATCAACTCTGGTCCGTCCATTGGCCAATCAACTGACCAATCACATCACCACCTTAATCTGTTCCTGCTATATATATATCAAGACAGTCCAGTTCTAGCTTTAGTACCTGATGAAGACTAGAGTACGCTAGTCGAAACGTCGTACAATAAACAGTTCTTTTCAGAGCTACCAATCACTCACGAAAGATTCAAAACAGTCCTTTTCAGGACTTACACATGGTGTCATACCGTAAACCTTCAAATTAATGCATATATTTGAGGGCCGTTTGATTCAATAAATAGGCCTACCGGCCTGTCAATCGCAATTTACACAACATTTTGTTATATTATCTACAGGTGGTATCTCACTTCTTGGAGAAGTCTTTGCGACGGGGAACAAAATCACCCCGTGACTCATGAAACGTCGCGGGAAATCAGCAGAATTCTCCAAAACGTCTCCGCAACTATTTTCAAGACTGTCTCAAATCCGTCTCGGACCGTCCCAAACTAGTCTCAAATCCGTCTCGTGCCAAATGAGATACCACCATAATGTAATATTATCTAGACTGTTATAAATTAAATATTCATTATTGTCAATATTTGCGACAATATTGTCTCCTAAAAAATATTTCAATTGACTGCTGCCTTGTAAGTTGATAATTTACCGATGAGACACTCCTTCTCATTTCCCCCCTATTCAATATTAATTTGCCCTCATAATATGATATTATTGTCTCATTTTCCCCGCAGATGATATATCTTGGTGTTGTTCTGTACCTACCATCTTTAGTCATTCAAACAGGTTAGATAAACGCTTGCTGTTTTCATTCTTAAACTATAACACGATAGCAGTAAAACCAAATTGTCATTTTTTCAAATTGTAGCCATGCAGGATTTACAAGCTTAAAAATTTTGAACGGGTCTTTACAGCTCTTCGTTAAACTTTTTACCTAAAATATAAGATATTTGGATGATAAGAATTGCATTATATTTGAATTGTTTATTTTTAATGTGGTACTACTTTGATTTATATTGTTGGAAATTAAAATTAAAATGAAATTCATTAAACAAGTACCAAAAAAAAATTGTTTTTATAAAAATATTTCACCAAATTGTTTGATGCAGTTACTGGCTTTCATTTATGGGGGAGTCTGGCTATAATTTGGGTCGTTGCTGTGTCTTATACCTCTGTGGTAAGTTGAATTTTGTTGACTTTAATTTGGTAAGTTAAATTGTTGTTCAATATTGGAGGTATATATTGACTATAACTGGTACATGTAATTTAACCAGCCTATTACACATTTGTTTCATAAATTAGATTCAATTCAGTATACCCTTGTTCCAATATTCATTACTAAAAGATAAACATTTAAGAGAAAAAATTTCTAGAGAAATTAAAATGAGAATCAGGACTTCTATTTCGAATTTTTCCACTTATACTCCTATAGGGGGTAATTTTTCGAAATAAGATGAGCTCCTTTGCTAAAGGGGTTTGATCCATTGTTCGTCGAATTTGATTTTCTCAGCTTAGTGTACTCAGTTTTAGTAGCTTTATTTAGATGATACCCCCCAAAAAACTTGAAATTCCCATCGAAATGTGAAAAAAAAAGCTATGGTTTTTACACAGCATTGTTTGTTTTGTTTTTGTGTGTGGGGGGGGGGATTGATTTTTTCGGAATGGCCTAGCTAACTGAGTGGATCTAGTAACCCTTTTTGCAACAAAGACCTCCATAAATCTTTGACGTAAAATTGAATCGAAATATAATTGTTTGTTGTTATTGAAGGGAGGGATGCGTGCAATTGTTTGGTCAGATGTACTCCAAGCTATCATCATCTTCTTAGGACTCATAGCAGCTGTTACCATGGGAACCAAACAGGTTGGAGGAATGGGAGAGGTGATGCGCATTGCAAGAGAGAGCGACCGTTTCACTCAAGCTAGCTGTGTACGTATAAATTGTGGGGTTATTCGATTACTTGTGCCCTGTAACATAAAATATACGATCGATTTCAATCCAATCTCTTTGGTACTAAGGATTAACATCGATCGCAAGATTGATCGTATCTCTTTTATGTTACAGGTTATTGATGTAGTAACTTCTAAATTCTGATGGGTTATTAGAATACAGGTCGGTCCTGGGAATGTCTCTCAGGTGGCCTACCGAATCCAAAACATATTTCAAATATTACATGATCGACGATCTGCGACCATTGGCGACGTTTTGTTGTTGTTGTTGCTGTTTTTTTTTTAATGAATGGAAGGATGAAGGAGAAAACCATTGAAATCATATTTGAGCTGAGCGACCAAGTCTCCACCAATCGAATTTTGTCCCCACCCCATCCCCACTTATTACGGGGTCATGTGATTGGTGGAGTTTGTTGCTAGATCCGGCTATGGCTAAACAAGATATGCATCTTTAGTGAAATGTCAAGTCGCTAAATAAGGAAATGTTTTCCTACCTGATCTTGAATCCACTTCAGAATATCACCAGTATGGTAGAGGTTATAATTACAAATGTGGTTTATCACAGTTCAAAAATTGAAAGAATATAGACTATTTAATTTATACACAAAATAATAGCACTTCTTTGCGGATTGAAGTAAGGGAGACTCAAAGTCCCAAATAAAAGTATCAAGGCCTTGTTACAGTGTAGAGACTTGAGTGAAGAAGGATGTACTTTGTAGAATCGCCATGAAATATAATATAGCTGGAAACTCTCTTTATAAGACATGTGCTTAATATGAAACAGCTAAGATGGAGTGAAGACAAACAAGGTGTGTCACTTGCTAGTATAATATACATGTACATTAAACTGTATGCAAGACTCATGTGTTGGATGACTGCACACCCAACACAATAGGAAATGGAATGTTCTTGCCAATGACTTAGAAAGTGAGGCATTCAAGGAAATTCAATGAACATGTGGCACTTAGAAATAATGACAATTGAATAAAAGACAAGATTAAAGCTATTTACAATACAAGAAAGTTCTTGTAAGGTCAAGTTGCTACACATCATTGCAAACCCTAAGGGTGGTATCTCACTTCGCGGAAACAAAATTGAGACAGATTTGCCAACATGGCATTGTCTCCTCTTTTTTCCGCGACGAAATCTTTTGTCCCGCGTACAAAAGGTTACGTGGTACAAAGGACGGATTAGCCAGCATGCCATTGTACTAGATCTGTCTCCTGTAGCACACAGAATATGTCGCGGAGACAGATATAGTGCAATGCCATGCGGGCAAATCTGTCTCAATTTTGTTTCCGCGAAGTGAGATAGCACCTATAGGTCTCAGAATGTGCAATGGAGAATTCTATTAGTTTGAAGTAATGATTATCGTATTTATGTTTTTTCTCTCTTTGTCTAGTGTGAGTTTCGACCCCACTGTCCGTCACACGGTGTGGTCAGTGGTGGTCGGGATGACAGTCATAGTGGTCGGTACCATAGGAACCAACCAAGTCCTCGTCCAGAAGTATCTCAGTCTCGAGACACCAACCCAAGCAAAAATGTGAGAATGACAAATTTTAAACGATACATGTAAATAGTAAGATTCTGAATTTCATGGATTCCCCACTTTTTCAGTAAAAGTAGCGCATAAACATGAAAATGACCAACTAAACACAACACAAAAAGAAAGTTCCCCCTATTTCAGATGTCAATAATTTTTGAACCAGGAGGAATTTTAAAAATGTAATTATATGTCCATGTAGGGAATTTAATTAACTACAATGGGAACGAATTTTAGGAAATATCATCAAGTCATGCTTCAGTGAGCAATGGTTGAATGCAAAAATGTCATTTTTTGAAGTTCGCAAGCCTAAAATTGCAACTTTGATTCAATGACAACGGACCCATTTTTAGATTTTAAACATTTTACACGTCAGGATGTATGCAAAACGTGCTTCCCAATATACGGAAAAGAAATTTGCGTCAAATTTCACGGTTGAGTGAGCATGCAGCAAACATTGCCCAAACTGCCATTTTTACTTCTTTGTCATGGTATAATCGATCAAATATGATGGAATTCCTGTTGTGGAAGTGTATGCAAGCAATATCCATTCATTCACGGTTGAATGAACCCATCGAATAACCAGAAAATAGGTCATTTTAGAATTATGAAAATGCATTGCAGTAATTTTATGCACTAGAAAGCATCTTAATAACATTTTTGGGGTTGTATTTATATTCTTTGGGCACATGCCAATGATCCTATGGCATTTATTTACAAATTCATGCTTCAGTGAGCACGTGAGACTGGAAAAACCCTTTCCTCACGTACGGACTAAAATTCAAATTCTTACTTTGATTGAATATAACAATTCTTTTCAGGGAGTACCTTTGATTTTGTTTTCATAAAAATCCCGATGTTTCACGCCTCAGTGGGCACAAGATACAAGAAAATCATGAAAATGAGAAGAAAGTTTGGGGCTTCGTCATGGTTCAGTGACTTTTCGAATACGTAATTTGAATAAAGATCATGTTAGTTAAAGACCCGTTGAAGCTATGTGCAAAGTTTCAAAAAATAATTCACAGACAAATGGACAAAAACTGACAATTAAAATATGCCAAATTTCACTTTTGCTAAACTTTTGTTAAACCTCTGTACATAAAGTCAATGGAGGATGAAATCAATATCTCACAAATGTTAAATTCGTCCAATTTTAATGATGATTATTGTTAATTCTACTGTGAGTTATGTCACGAAACTTGGCACACAGCTTCAACTGATCTCTAGCTAACATGATCTTGATTCAAATTACGTATTCGAAAAGTCACTGAACCATGACGAAGCCCCAAACTTTATTCTCATTTTCATGATTTTCTTGTATCTTGTGCCCACTGAGGCGTGAAACATCGGGATTTTTATGAAAACAAAATCAAAAGTACTCATCCAAAAGAATTGTTATATTGAAACAAAGCAAGAATTTTAATTTTAGTCCAGATGTGAGAAAAGGGCTTTTCCAGTCTCACGTGCTCACTGAAGCATGAATTTGTAAATAAATGCCATAGGACCATTAACTTGTGCCCAAACAAAATAAATACAACCCAAAAAATGTTATTAAGATGCTTCCTAGTGCATAAAATTACTGCAATGCATTCTCGTAATTCAAAAATGGCCTATTTTCTGGTTGATTGATGGGTTCATTCAACCATGAATGAATGGATATTGGTTGTATACACTTCCAAAACAGGAATCCCCTCATATTTGATTAATTATACCATGGCAAAGAAGTAAAAATCGCTGTTTGGGCAATTTTTGCTGCATGCTTACTCAACCGTAAAATTTCGTTTCCGTATATTTGGAAGCACTTTTTGCATACATTCTGACGTGTAAAATGTTTAAAATCAGAAAATGGGTCCGTTATCATTGAATCAAAGTTGCAATTTTAGGCTTGCGAACTTCAAAAAATGAAATTTTTGCATTCAACCATTACTCACTGAAGTATGACTTGATGATTTTTCTTAAAGTTCGCTCCCATTATGGCTAATTAAATTCCCTACATGGACATATAATTAGATTTTTTAAATTCCTCCTGGTTCAAAGATTATTGATATCTGAAATAGGGGGAACTTTCTTTTTGTATTGTGTGTAGTTAGGATTTGTGGCATGATCACCCCCACCCACACACACACACACACTCTCAAAAACGCTCGGCGGCCCCTGTTGAGTAACGAACTAACTCAAATATGTAAGGGAGAAAAATCAATAACCCCATGACTTTTAGTGATTCAGAGAACTCGGTTATACTTAACCTTTCGAAATGAATGACATTTATACTGACTGTGTTTCAGCGTGCTTTATCATAATTATTTTCCTATCAAAATAATATTCGGATAAAGAATCTGACTGCAGTATTTTAATTAATTTTAATTATTGCTACTTTAAGCTTTTCTTGTATACTGGGTGTTTCCGAAAAAAGGGAAACTTAAGTTTAATCCACAATAATTTAAAAAATATTTCAGTGGTGATTTTGAAATTTATATCATTGTAAAGTGCAACTTATTCCATTTTAATGACACCACGATCAGCTCACCAATGTCACACATCACTGAACCCCATTGTTCTGAAAAGGTCTTGTAAAATTGTGCGTGGTTCACTTTCATGCTATTTTAGATGGGTTGTTTGAATGTCCCTGGAAAGGAAACAAAACTTTGATCATCAATAATTTCAAAGATATTTCAGTTTCAATAATGAGGTTTATATCGCTGGAAAGTGCAACTCATTACCATTCTAATGATACCTATTTCAGCTCACCAATGTCATGCATCACTGAACTCCATTGTTTTGGAAATTGTCTCGCAAAATTGTGATAGGTTCTCTTTCATGCTCCTTGAGATGAGTTGCTTAAATGTGCCTAACAATAAAAAAAAATCTAAATAAAGCATTCCAGTGACTTTAAATGAATGGTTTCGATAAATGGGTTGGAAATGCCTACTTATTTAGACAGTCAATCTTATTATCCATGTAATTTCATCATGTTACAGTTGTACTGCTCACGACAACTCAGAGAACCTTCGGTTCACCGTAGATAATGTAAGAAGCATGACAGTGCATCAATTACAAATTTGCAAGACATTTTAAAAACAGTAGGGTTTAGTGATGTGTGACATTGATGAGCTGAGCGAGGTATCATTGACATTTTAATGAGTTGCACTTTCTAGTGATATAAATTTTATAATCACCATAGTAATATTTTGGACATTATTGATGATCAAACTTGGGTTTCCTTTTTTTCTGGAACACCCACACTGAAAACCTAAACGGGTAGACCGACTAGCTTTAAAGCTAGTCGTAGTGATGCCGAGACTGACTAGCTTTAAAACTAGTCGGTCTCGACGGACTAGCTTTCCTTCAACACAACCCGGTTATTACGGACTGGCTTTAAAACTCGTCCGTCTTTACGGACTAGCTTGAAAGCTAGTCCGTCAAGTTAGTCCGTCATGACAGACTAGCTTTAAAGCTAGTCGGTCACGACAGACTAATTTTAAACCTCGTCCGTCATGACCGACTAGTTTGACAGACTAGCATATAAGCTAGTCGTAGTGATGCCCAGACTGACGAGCTTGTGAGCAGGACTAGCTTTACAGCTAGTTGGTCATGGTGTGAAAGCTAGTCCGTCGCGCTTTTCTGCCGCGATGTTCTTGCTGCTGTCTTGACAGACTAGCATGACGGACGAGGTTAATATGGCTTCACCAGCTTGTCAGAGACGTCAAATCTGAAATATTAGAAGACATTATAAAGATACGATTATAAACATGCATTTTGTCACAAGAATTTGAGCAAAAAAACCCAAACAAACAAAAAACAAAACATTTTATTATGATGATATAAATCAGAAGACAGGAATTAATACAAGAGGCACAATTAGTTAACATTATGGCAATTATCAAATAATGGGGGCACGGCGCCCAGGGGTCACCGCCATGGCTTGCATCATCATGACTTTTTGTTGTAGGCCTACCTGCTTTTGCATTTTCGGCGTATACACTTGTCCTTGGAAGCCTACTCAAAACCTTAAAGGGAAACAGTAACTTTCAAAAAACAAGAGCATTAGAATCAAAGAATGCAACCTTTGGAATATTAAATTATATGCCTCTAATGTAAAAACAAACTACTGAAAATTTCACGCATGGTTAAAAATGAGACAGTTTTATCAATGTTATACTTACCTGGGATTATAATGGGCATTGATCCCTTTCCTGGTGACATGACGTGTGGAGTTACACAAATACAAGTGTAACCTTTTTAAAGACATCTTCTATAAATCGCTTCTCAGTGTCAACCAGTAGATTGAGGGACGGGTTAATATTTTTCAATTCTCCCTTTTTTTTTTGGTCAGCCAAACCACCCTCAGATAGGATTTGCTAACAGCCCTCGAGCTCAGGGTCGGGGGGAACAACAAGAAGTGGGGTCGTCCTTGAAAAAACAGCACATGCGCAATGCGGATAGTAATATTCATCGTCTCCTCAGCCAATCAATTATAAAATTGTGTGTTATTTACAAATAGACGAGAATGATTTAATAACACAACTAAAACTTATGTATGAAATTTAATATGTAATCACATCGACAAGTCAAAGCAACAAATTAACTTGTTAATAACTGTTAGAAGATTGAATATCGAATTAGCTAGTCGACCTATAAGTTATATCTTGTTGACAAAATTGAGCTAAAATCAAGAAATTGTGTATTTGAAATTCATCAATGTTTACTGCATCCTTTAAATGTCGTGCTCTATCAATATTCCTTTTTCTTTCAGAATACAAGTAATCTAAAAGAAAAGTGGCGCCTATATTTATCATTAGAATTAAATTTCAATTTTCCATATTTAATGTGATTGGCTACTATCGTTGTAAATACACACAGTTATAATTGATTTGCAAGACATATACTTCGCGTTGGTGAATATAGCATTAATCTATTGAAAAAATAACCTATATGTGACTGAACATAAGGAATTTAAAAAAGAGTCTCACACAGTCATGTCACAGGAAGGAGATCGCCATTATAATCCAAATCTCTTAGCTTTTACGGGTATATCAAGTGTGCGTCTGTACAATTGCTCATTAAATGGAATTCACATACAAGATAATGCAACTAATAGTGATGTACTTATTTTCGCAATGCGCATGTTATTCAATCAATCAATTCATATCGAAATCAGCCGGGCATTCACCAGCAACTATAAGAATAGACGGTTCAGGGTTCTATAGTAACGAAGTATTCATTAACCTGTAATTAAAGAATGAAACAAATTTCTAACCTACTCGTGAATGGCATATTATTCACCGGATTGGATGTTATTTCGGCTATCGTATTGCAATCTGCAGATTGTCAAGCCAAAACAACCTTTGTTTGAGAATGTTGATTGTATCCAACTTCTATTCACTGTTGTTGCTAAGCCCGGGCATTCACCAGCAATCTGTAAGAAAATAGCCGGTGTTCTTGGAGTTCTATAGTAACCCGTATGCAATTAGCCTTGCGCCTGTAATTTAAGAATGGAGAACAATATTTGGAATCTACCGGTACTCTGAATTGCATACTTGTCATAATAAATGTTACGTCTCGTAAGCTTTCAGATTGTCAAGCCAAACAACCTTTGTTTCAGAATGTATCAACCTGATTATGCCCGGAAACAGAATAAATAGAGAAGGTACATTGAAACGACATTGCAACTATTGTATCAAAAGCTAGCGGCTGAGTCATTTAATGGGTACTGGGTCCTACACCAGCTACTTTTATCGACCTAGTCGGTCACGTCGACGGACTAGCATCAAGCTAGACGGACGAGCTTTTTAGCTCGTCCGTCAAGTTGAGAGATGTAGATTCAGTTGTATGCTACTCCGTCTAACATGACAGACTAGCTTTAAAAGTAGTCCATCTTGACCGACTAGCTTTAAAGCTAGTCGGTCCATTGACGGACGAGGTTAGGTTTTCAGTGCAGTACTAATAGTGTTTGTTTGTTTTTGTTTGTTTTTGTTATCGTTTTGTTTTGTTTTTTAATCTATTTATTTATTATTATTTTTATTGTTAAGGGCCATCATGCTGTCATCGATCTTAAAAGTAGTGATGGTATCACTGTGTGTTCTCCTAGGACTAGTGGTGTATGCAGCATATAGCTTGTGTGATCCTTACTCTACTCGGAAGATCACGCATATTGATCAGGTAACATTATTAAACATCTCTTTCTTTTATTATGTCTTCATTTTCTTGTTTCATATAATACAAATATGTAGTGTACGAAATCTATACATTTATCAAATTACAACAATATGTGGTTTTAGTGAGGCGATTCAAATTTTATCAGAAAAATGTGTGATGACTTCAAAATTGTTACTCCAATATATTGTTTAGATGTGCAGTTGTTATGAAAACAAGCCTTTCTGACGCCCCTGGATTATGTTGCCAGGATATTGTATCTCCCGCCTTCCCATAGTACAATACAAGCATATAAATCCCTCAATAGTTTATAACGTGTATTTTTCCCCTATATAATGGTCAATTAGGGAGATACAAGTCACGTATTATACGAATGTCTTCTAAAGTTCTCTGGAAACATATTGAAAAAGAAGAACATTAATCTATATTTAAATAATAGTGTTTGATTTTCGTGTTTTGTTTTGTTTTGTTTTTTGTTTTGTTTTTTGTCTTTTCTTTTTAACAGCTAACACCTTTCTTTGTGATGGATTTATTTTCCTCTAAACCTGGCCTTCCAGGTCTTTTCGTAGCAACAATATTGGCAGCATCCATAAGGTTACTTGCATTTATTTCATTAATCATAAATATTATTGTTTATATTGCTATTCATATTGTGACTTCTTGTTGTCCGTAATTGTAATCATAAATATATCGTAGATATCAACAGTAACTCAAAAAGTCTAAGGTACATTACCAAAAGATAAAGCCGCGGCCCGCTCCTTGAACGCCGCACAGTGGGCTTATAGACAGGATATACCGTTCCCCTTTTAGGATTTTTTTTTTCTTTTCATTTTTTTTTTTTTTTTTTTAAAGCCAAAAATGTACGTTAAATATTGCTTATCACAATCAATATTGTTCTCCACAATATCTTCTGATATTTTGTGCTAAAACAAAGTAGGGCTTACAAAGAAATTGCTTCTAAACATTTTCAAATGGCTGGTTAAAATGGAGTGTCCGGACATCCAATAACTTGGTATAGTAGTAGTAGCAGTAAGTAGACTTTGTAGAAGTAGTAACACATGTATAGTATGTTTTGGGTCAGCTTTCCTTTAATGGAATATATC
>CALNVZ010000641.1:31940663-32005258 GCA_940671915.1 Paracentrotus lividus
GAGGAACCAATATTTGGAAAATTTCTACCGGTTACTCTTGAATTGCATTACTGGTCATAATAAATTTTTACGTCTCGTAAGCTTTCCAGATTGTCAAGGCCAAAAACCCAACCTTTGTTTCCAGAAAGTATCAACCTGAATTATGGCCCGGGAAAACAGAATAAAGAGGAAGGTTACCATTTTTTGAAAACGGACATGCAACTATTTGTTAATCAAAGCTAGTCCAGTCATTTTAAATGGGTAAAACTGGGGTCCAACCCCAGCTTTACTTTTATCCGGACCTAAGTTCGGGTGTCACGTCGAACGGGCACTAGCATCAAGCTAGGAACGGACCCGAACGCTTTAAAGCTCGTCCGTATCAAGTTGAGAATGTACGAGATTCAAGTTGTCATCCTAACTCCGTTCTTAACATGGAACCAGGGGGGACTTAGCTTTAAAAGTGTAGTCCATCTTGGGACGACTAGCTTTTAAAGCTAGTTCGCCATTGACGGACGAGGTAGTTTCTGCAGTGCCAGTACTAATAGTGTTTTTGGTTTGTTTTGTTGTTTTTGTATCGTTTGTTTTTGTTTTTAGTCTATTTATTTTATTATTATTATGTATTTGTTTAAGGGCCATCATGCTTGTCATCCGATCTTAAAAGTATAGTTATGATGATATCCCACTGTGTTGTTCTTCCAGGGAATCTAGTGGTTGTATGCCCAGGGCATATTAGCTTTTGTGTGACCTTACTTCTACTCGGATAGATCCACGCATATGGGATTCCAGGTAACTTATTAAACATCTCTTTCTTTATTTATGTTCTTCATTTTTCTTGTTTCATAATAATAACAAATATGTACGTGTACGAAATCTATTTACATTAATCAAATGCTTACACAAATTGTGTTTAGTGAGGCGATTCAAATTTTATCAGAAAAAATGTGTGATGGACTTCCAAAATTTGTTCTCCAATATATTGTTTAGATGTGCAGTTGTTATAAAAAAAGCCTTTCTGACGCCCCTGGGATTATGTTGGCCCAGGAATTGTATCTCCCGCCTTCTCCCAACGACAATAGCAGGCATTATTAAATCCCTACATATAGTTTATAAACGTTGTATTTTTCCCCTATATTAATGGTTCACATTTACGGAGATTACAAAGTCACCGTATTACTTACGAATGTCTTTCTTAACATTCTTCTGGAAACATTTATTGGAAAAAAAGAAGAAACAAATTATCATTTTAATAATAGTGTATTTGTTCGTTATCGATGTTTTGTTGTTTGTTTTGGTTTTTTTTGTTTTTGTCTTTTCTAACAGCTTACACCTTTCTTTGTGATGGGATTATTTCCTCTAAACTGGCCTTCCAGTCTTTTCGTAGCAAACAATGATTGGCAGATCCATTAAGGTTATATGCTTATTATTCATTTAATCTATACATATTATAGATATTATATTGCTTTAACATCAATTGTGAAACTTCTGTTGCGCGTAATTGTAATATAAATATATCCGTAAAGATATCAACATGAACTCAAAAAGTTCTAAAGGTACATTACCAAAGGAATAAGCCGCAGGGGCGCCCCGGCTCCTTGACGCCGCCCACGAATGTGGGCTTATAGAACAGGATATACCGTTCCCTTTAGGATTTTTTTCTTTTCATTTTTTTTTTTTTTTTTTTTTTTTTTAAAAAAGCCCAAAAATGTACGTTAATTTTGCTTATCACAATCATCATTGTTCTTCCAACCCATTATTCTTTCTTGATATTTGTGCCTTAAAACAAAAAAGTAGGGCTTAACAAGAAATTGGCTTCTAAACATTTTCAATGGCTGGTTTTTAAAAATGGAGCGTCCGGACATCCATCGTTGGGTATAGTAGTAGTACAGTAAGGAACTTTGGTAGAAGTAAGTAACACATGTATAGGTACTGTTTGGGTCAGCCTTCCTTTAATGGGAATGATATCCGCTGTCTTCTTTAATGGAATATATCGCTTTCTTCTGAATCCCTAAAATTTGAATTTGACAGTTCCCTCTCTTCAGGCCTCAATTCTTTATCAGCTGTGACAGGGGAAGACATTCTCAAATCATTCTGGCCAAATGTTAGCCTGAACAGATACAGTCTGATTTTACACCTCATGAGTGAGTATATTATATTCATTTAAGGTTTCACTTTGTATTAAAAACCCACATCATGAAGGTACAAAATTGTCAATAATCATTGACGTTTGTTGTAACAAAAAGAGTATTTTCTTCTTTTTTCCGAAAAAAAAAATCCGAAACGTACATTACACCTTATCCTTTCTTTACCATTACAAAAAAAAAGCTTTTTTCTCTCTCTCTCTGTTTATTTACAGCTTTTGTTTATGGATTTATATTATTCGGGTTTGCCGCTCTTGCCGAAAGCTTACAAGAAAGCATTTTACCAGTAAGTATAAATTTTGGATTATCAACTTGTCTTAAGTCTTAAGTCATAGACTTGAGACATAGAGAATGCTTACATGATTTTATCATGTAAAATCATTCTACCGGTAAGTAAAATGTTTTAACTATTGACTTGCCTTAACTCTATCAAGAACAAGGGGAGTGCATTGTGTCCCTACCAAACTTTTTTTCCTTCTTTTTTTTAACACCATTTCTATCATGTTTGATCATTTTCAACCATGGTGACTTTGATACATATTTGAAGAGCTTACATGACAAAGGGACTAAATCCAAATTTATAACTTCAGAGGAAATAGCATTTGTTTACCAGATTTTGTAGACGCGTCTATGGAAAAGGGATATTACAAAATGCATTTTCTTACAGTTGCAATTAACATTTAAAGTGGAATATTAAAGAAGAGGCCAATATTGTTGAATTCAATTCCATTATCAAATTTAATACATGAGAAACAGAACACCGTTTAGTTGATCCCTTTAGCATATTGCGTTCACGAGAAATGCTGCTTTGAACATTGTATATATACAATCGGGTTTAATTGGAAGATCCGTGGAAGTTTTTAAGGGCAATTTGATGACGTCACAAGTGTGAGGAGCAAACCCCGAAGTAATGCATGAAGCATATCTATTACTATCTATAGTGCATTATAGAAAGATAAAACAATCGAGACAGAACAATAAATACCATTAGGAATAAAGAGAAATCAATGAATAAGAGAATAGAAACAACAAATAATTATGTTTAGGAAAGAGAGAAAAACAATGAATTACATAAGAAGTTGAGAAAAACAATGAATAACATAAGGAAAGAGAAAAATAATGGTAACATATAAAGGAAAGAGAGAAAAACAATGAATAACAAAAGGAAAGATAGAAAACAATGGATAACATAAAGAAATTGAGAAAAACAATGAATAACATAAGGAAAGATAGAAAAACAATGGATAGCATAAGGAAATTGATAAAAACAATGAATAAAATAAGGAAAGAGAGAAATACAATAGATAACAAGGAAAGCAGAAGGATCATCACCATGGGTATGGAATTCGGAAGGAGATACAACAGATTATAGACAGGAAATAGACAAACAATTAATAACATAAGGAAAGTGAGGAAAACAATGAATGAAATAAGGAAAGGGATAAAAAGTAGTGCATTATATTATATACATGTATAAGACTTGTATACATAGTGCAGCATTCAAGCTGTGCAACTTTCCCTCACACTTATGACGTCATCAAGAACCCCTCCAAATTTTACTTAATGTTTAAAATTTCAGGGAGGGGACAGATAACGTCCTCTAACTCCACTTCAGGTTGTCTGTTTTCACGAAATAAAAAGCAAGTTGTTCTACACACCCCACACGTATGTTCCAACCGCTCATTTCCTGGGCGCATCCATGTTGAAATGTTATAATTAGCATAACCACTGAACCGGTTCCGTGAACTTCCGTGAACTTTGCGAACTTTGCCGCTGTAATTAGCTCCTCCGTTCGTTAATGGCAAGGAAACCCTCAAAATATCTTATTTCCAGTGTGCGCGCCCGGTGGATAGCAAATACAAAAGAATATTTATGAGAAGATATGAATCAAGCTCGTTTAATTAAAGTTACTTATTTCTTCACAAAACTGACCCAAAGTACATATATTTCCCACAAGAAAAAGTTTGTAAAATTTTTGAATATTTATGAATAATATTCTATTTCTCATTTTTTTTCCCTTCCGAATTTTTACAGCTTTACCGCCTTTATATTTAAAAACTGCGATAATATATTTTTATATTTTCCATCACTTTCGGAGATTGAATATGAAAAAACGGTGATGTAAGAAGCTTCCAGAAAACAGGTAATTTTCAACAAATGAAACAGTGCTTTCCGTATACCATGGAGCTACTAAGTTATGCGGTATACTGTATATGCAATGTATCGAGAGGGTCAGGCTATAATAAAGTAAGTTATGTTAAATATAGTCAGTGTATGAACAACAGTACTTGGAGGAACAGGTATATTTTGTGGATGTATTTAGTAATTTATCATGGAAGCCTGCGCGGTAGTACCATGGAGCTACTAAATTAAGTAAGCCTACGGTACGTATCTAACATAATTATGTCATTAGTTTTACAATGCAAAGTTTGACACATGTTGTAGACTATGTGTAACTCTACCTGGCCTTATTTATATTATAATCGATCTATGAAGTATAAAATGACAATGACAATGTTTACTTTTTATATCATATAAAAATATAGTTTTAAAAAACACACAAACAAACATGCAGACAAAACAAAATGGGAAAACCTTTCATTGCCATGCACTTGTATTAATTTTCGAATTAATAAGCTTTCAAATATTATAGCCTTTAGTTTAGATCTCTATTTCAAATACATCAACAAAATACAACGTGTTTCTCAAGTTGTTGTTCTACACCAAGGGCGTAAATCCTGGGGGATACATCCCCCCAGATTTGGGGAGGGGGATTTCCCCTGTACAACATCCCCCAGTTTTCAAAAAGAAAATGAAAAAAATTACACTAGATAATTGTGTTATTGCTTAAAATAGCGCTCTCAATACTCTAAAATGCCTCTTTTTTACCCCCCAACCCCCAAATTTTTCCGCTCGGCTCGCTATGCGACCTCGCACTAAGTAACAAACAGTAACCTAAGTATCAAATAGTGGATCCAATGTATTTGATTGATACACGTCCTGCCAAAACCCAATTTACCCCCTCTCCTCGTCTGGGGACAACCTTAGGAGAAGGTGTGTTTGACAATCAAATACTAGTAGTGTGTGAGGGTTAATTGGGGCCTGCAGCCCACAAAATTTCGTATCAAAGATGTGGATTCGTTTTCATCGCTGTTTTTTTTTTTAAACAAAGTATGTAAATATGTGTCTTCTAAATGGAAATAATTATTTCCTGCTCGCACTTTGCTCTCGCTGATACTAAACAAATAGGATTTAATCTCCAAATTAAGCTTAACATTTGGCTCGCGCTTCGCGCTCGCATACTTTTCCATTACAAAATGAACAGGAATCAAGGCTACCATTATGATCTTAAAGCATACATCAAAGACAAATTTTTCGTACACCTAGTCCAGATACTGCCCTTCGAAATTATACTATTCCCCACGCAATGCGCGATCCCTCTGATCGCGCGACCTCCCGAGTGGGGGAAATTCGGGGGTCGCGCGCATCAGAGGGATCGCGCATTGTGTGGGGAATAGTAAATTTCGAAAGGGACAGTATCTGGACTACGTAACACCCCCCCCCCCTCTTCGAATACCGTTCTCTTTGGGCTCTATATGCTCTGAAATGTTCCCACTTTTATAGAAAAAGGTGCCCTTTTTTCATCGAGACCCCACTTTCAAATTCGTGACGCCGCTCTACTGGGTTTTTGTTTTGTTTTGTTGGGTTTTTTTTCGCGCTCACAGATACTTGAAGGACCTTTAATGCAAAAAAAATATTCAATTTCAGCTTTAAATTTCGGCTCTCGCTTCGCGCTCAGCTGATAGTAATAATAAAAATAATAATAAATGTGAACATTTATAATGCCGCCGGTATCCATCATGAAAGATGCTCTTGGCGCATAAAGAAAAATGAAAAACTAAATGCACAATGCACCAAATATCTCAAACCTTTACCTCAAAAAGTTCGGCTTGCCTTTGCGCTCCGATTACTTTTTTTCAATTACTAAAATAAAATTGAATCAAGGCAGCCATTATGATTCTTTAAAGTATACATTCAAGACAACTTTTCTTCGTATCTCCTCGCTCTCTTGAATAAATTTCTCTTAGATCTATGCCTCTGATCTAAAGTGTCCCCCTTTCAGAAAAAGTGCACTTTTTATCGAGACCCCACTTTCAAATCCATTCTGCTCTACTACATATTTGTTTTTTGTTTTATTTTGTTTCCCGCTTGCAAATAGTATATAGGACCTTTAATGCACAAACAATTCAATCATTAAATTTTCATCAGCTTAAATTTTCGGCTCGCGCTTCGCGCTTCGCTGATACTAAAAAACGAAGTATAATAAATGCACAATAACTCCAATTTTTAGCTAAAATTTTCGGCTCGCGCTTCGCGCTCGCATTAGATTTTTTTTCCCATTACTAAAATGAACAGGAATCAATGCAGCCACTGAAGCTAGAAGCATACATTCAAAGACACATTTTATTCACACTCCTTTTAAAGACCCCTTCTGTTATTTATTTTTTTTTTTTCGCCTCCATAGTTTCTGGTAAAATCCGGCACCCCTCGCTAAGTTTAGGATAAAGTTAGAACCCCTAAGTTAAAGTTAAATTTGGCGCCCCCTACATTTGAGCTCAATCTGAAGTCCATAAGTTAAGGCGCTCCCGTAAGTTTCAGATCATTTTTGGCGCCCCTACATTTGAGCTAAATTTGGCGCCCCAATGTTTAAGGTCAGTTTGGCGCCCCCATGTTTAAGCTCAATCTGGCGCCCCTACGTTTAAGCTCGATTTGGCGCCCCTGTAGTTTAATGTCGATTTGGCGCCCCCTAAATTTTAGGTCGACTTGACGCCCCTCAGTTTAAGGTCAATTTGACGCCCCTATGTTTAAGCTTAATATGGCGCCCCCTACGTTTAAGGTCAATTTGGCGCCCCCGTAGTTTAATGTCGATTTGGCGCCCCCTAAATTTAAGGTCGATTTACGTCCCTAAGTAATAAGGTCAGTTTGGCGCCCCTATGTTTAAGCTCAATCTGGCGCCCCTACGTTAACCTCAAATTTGGCGCCCCTGTAGTTTAATGTCGATTTGGCGCCCCTTAAATTTAAGGTCGACTTGACGCCCCTAAGTTTAAGGTCAATTTGACGCCCTATGTAAGCTTAATATGGAGCCCCTACCTTTAAGCTCAATTTGGCGCCCCCGTAGTTTTAATGTCGATTTGGCGCCCCCTAAATTTAAGGTCGATTTTACGTCCCTTACGTTTAAGGTCAGTTTGGCGCCCCTATGTTTAAGCTCAATCTGGCGCCTCTACATTTAAGGTCAATTTTGGCGCCCCGTGTAGTTTAATGTCGATTTAGCGCCCCCTAAATTTAAGGTCGACTTGAGCCCCCTAAGTTTAAAGTCATTTTTGACGCCCTCCTATGTTTAAGCTTAAATGGCGCCCGCCTACGTTTAAGCTCAATTTGGCGCCCCGTAGTTTAATGTCGATTTGGCGCCCCTAAATTTAAGGTCGATTTTTACGTCCCATAAGTATAAGGTCCAGTTTGGCGCCCCTACGTTTAAGCTCAATTTGCGCCCCCGTAGTTAATGTCGATATGGCGCCCCTAATATTAAGGTCGATTTTACGTCCCTACGTTTATAAGGTCAGTTTGGCGCCCTATGTTTAAGCTCAATCTGGCGCCCCTACATTTAAGCTCAATTTGGCGCCCCTGTAGTTTAATGTCGATTTGGCGCCCCCTAAATTTAAGGTCGACTTGACCCCCTAAAGTTTAAGGTCAATTTTTGGCGCCCCTACGTTTAAGCTCAATTTGGCGCCGCCTGTAGTTTAATGTCGATTTAGCGCCCCCTAAATTTAAGGTCGACTTGACGCCCCTAAGTTTAAAGTCATTTTGACGCCCCTATGTTTAAGCTTAATATGGCGCCCCTACGTTTAAGCTCAATTTGGCGCCCCCGTAGTTTAATGTCGATATGGCACCCCCTAAATTTAAGGTCGATTTACGTCCCTAAGTTTAAGGTCAGTTTGGCGCCCTTATGTTTAAGCTCAATCTGGCGCCCCTACGTTTAACCTCATTTGGCGCCCCTGTAGTTTAAATGTCGATTTGGCGCCCCCTAAATTAAGGTCGACTTGACGCCCCTAAGTTTAAGGTCAATTTGACGCCCCTATGTTTAAGCTTAATAGGAGCCCCTACCTTTAAGCTCAATTTGGCGCCCCTGTAGTTTAATGTCGATTTGGAGCCCCCTAAACTTAAGGTCGACTTGACGCCCCTAAGTTTAAGGTCAATTTGACGCCCCTATGTTTTAAGCTTGATATGGCGCCCCTACCTTTCAGCTCAATTTGCGCGCCTACCCGGGTTGGCCCGGGCCCATAAAGCCCCCCCCCCCGATACCCAGAGTCACCCCAGAATACACGCATGTGTAATAAAATAATCAGCGCCCTCACCCGACCATATTAGAGTTGAGGATACATAGTCCCATATATTTTATGTTTTTGTATGTAATTAAAAGCGTCAGCCCAAATTAAAAAGATTTTTTAAATAAAAGAATCAATCATATTCATGTTACCAAAATTCACAATATCAAGGTAGATTTGCTACAAAACAAGATAAAGAAACAAAATAAACACTGAAAATTCGGAAAGAAGATAAATTGGGTTTATATATTAATATGTAATCTTCCCTCAAGTGCCTTAATTAGCAAATTAGTTTTTAAATGCCAAAATCGGGTTTGATTGTCTAAATTGTTAATTCAAAAGTTAGATTCAGGGGAAACCGTGACCAAATGCGTTACTAAAACATTTTAAATCTCATTAGATATCTCATTGAAGATTTTGAAAAAATTATTTCAGCCTTGGAGAAGACAGAGCGAGAAAAATAACTGCCGCCCTCACGTAACAATATTAGCTGCCCTCTTGCGTCGATGCCTATATATATGTCAATATGGCCCCTTCCACGAAGCGGCAATTGGTTGCATACATTAGGAACATACGTGCCCACTGATTCGTTTCGTACATGATAATAAGTCTTTACTATTCCACTTTAACAAAATTCTTTTGTTCAAATGCGGTTACGTACCTGAACAATGGCCTGATATCAATAGCTCAATTTTCATCAAAAGTGCATTTAGTCCCTTTTGCATGTAAGCTCTTCATTGGTAGGTGTGTGGCTCTCCACGTTACCATATACTAATTGATTGATAATTTCACGATATTTCCATTCAGCTGACAGTATCAGTCTTTGGCATTGTAGGCGGTATCATCCTAGGGCTGTTTACCCTTGGGGTATTCTTCCATCGGAGCAATTCAAAGGTTTGTGCATCATCTTTACCCCCTACTTTTTTCACTTTTTATTTTTCACTTATTTTTGTCTTGTCTTCAACTTAATTTTCATATATATTATTTTGCCTTGTAGAAAAAAAATAAAGCAAATTATTCAGACAAGTGAGATCATTTCACGACTCCAATATGATGTATTTACTTTGCATGATAAAAAACAAACTTATCACTGCTTATGTTGGAATAAAGTCTCTAAATAGAAACCAAATAGAAATACACGTATTTTCAAAGTTGTCCGGTAGATACTTAGAGTTAATTGCGTGTTACATTTTCGAGGACCTGTATTACCTTAATAACTGAAAGGGCCACTAATTTCAATCAAGTTAAAACATTACGAAAATCCTTCACAAAAAAAGTGAGATAAAATAAATCAAATAAAAAAGTAAATATTCGATCATCTTAATTTTTGGTGAGTTTATTGATCTGACAATGACCGCGATTTTCCCATTTTACCAAATATCAAAATTGCTCATGATGATGATGATGACGAGGATTATGATGATGATGATGATGATGACGATGATTATGATGATGATGATGATGACGATGATTATGATGATGATGATGATGACGATAATGATGATAATGACGGTGATTATAATTATGATGATGATGATGATGATGACGAGAACGATGGTGATCCTAAAATTCATTGTACCGTTTGATCTGTTTTGTCTGTATCAGCTTTGGCTTGGCGTGACCAAAAATACAAAAATCTAAAGTTGAAATAAATCATTTTTGTTTCCTGTGTTAATCGTAAAGGGAGTGCTGATAGGAGCAGTGATCAGCCTCATCATCGTCATTTGGCTCAAACTCGGAAACGTGACGTCATCTTCGGCACCATTCGGCGAAAGCAGTCATTTAGTCGTAGCGGGATGTCCAAGTCTTAATACAACGACGACACAACCAGACGACATCGCAATGTCAGCTACGGTTAACACCGCGGGGACTCTCTTGCTCACAACTGCCGCCCCGCAAAGAAGGTATAGGCCTTATCTATTAGTCCCACTAGCGAGACCGATTCTAAACCATTATTTTGGCCTGACCTGGGGGCATTTCATCAAAGGACTTGTCGGACATTTTATCCAACAAATTTGCTCTCAGCCAACCAGATGAAAGCATTCCAGTAACTTATAGCAGTTTGTCGGATAAAACGTCCGACAAATCCTTTTATGAAATGCCCCCTTGAAGTCGGCGAGCGTGCTGCGACAACTGGCAAATTGAATGTCTCCCCCATACGCGGGGTCAATTTACTGTTATAGTTTGGGGTTAACAAAAAATGATCGTAGTCCGTCTCTACTGTTACAAAAATACTTGCTATTATAGTTACTTTGCCATGAATGGCAGCTTCCATGAAATACTGGATTTTGATTTGGTGCTGAGCAACGTTACCACGTTAGTTACCATTGTTGACAGAGATCACTAACGAGACTCGATTAAAAAAAAAAAAAAAAAAAAAAAACGATTCCAAACAAGTACGTGATCGTGTTGCGACAACTGGCGAACTGGCTTTCTCATCTTTGTATTTTTACAGCAATACGTCCGCAGAGTCGCCATAAACTGTTTCTCCTAGACAAAAATCTATGAGTGAATGCAAAAAAAAAAGGGGGGGGGGGGTAAACGCATAATTGTCTGCTGCCGCTTTAAGGATCTCGATAGTATCCTAATTTTCAATCAATTTTAAGTTGCGACAAGATAAGCCGATTTTCCTGACGCTTGTGCAGCCTGTATTTGATCTTGTGCAGTACCATTTTATCTCTCGAACCAGGCGATTCTTGGCTGGCTTGTACCGTCTATCTTACCAATACTACGCACCCATTGGATTAGTACTTACAGTGGCTATCGGCATGATTGCAAGTGCTGTGTCAGGTAAACCAAAGTGTAGTAATAATACCCATTACGCTTAAGTACTCTAATTGCCACAATCGGTACAACTCAGACGCGATTCATGACTTAGGGGGACAGTTAAGCTTTTCACGTATTATATTTGGGCAGTATTTCTGCCAATTTTTCTTTGTTGGTTCCCCTCTCATTCCTTCTTAATGGTGGTCACTATGTACATTGTAACGAACGAATAGAAACGAAAACCATTAAAAACGTCTTAGAAAAGGGGAAAAAGGGTATTCTCACCGACATCTAAATCGCTTAAGATGTAGACTTGTACTAGCTTGTGCAGAACGTCCCATTACGCAACTAAAAAATACCTTATATTTCCAGTCGAATTTAAGAGAAAGTAAATAACAAAACTCCCTGTCACCCCTATGTTTATGATTAATATCTTATATTTAATAATAAACATAGTGGTGACGGCACCCCACAGAACATCGATTTTTTTTTTTTTTTTTTTTAAGATTTATTACGTCACAGATCATACTGGAGATGTCGAGCCCTAAATTCAATATTATTGAATGAGGTACATATCCCACGTTGGAATGGTTTTTATTCTATGGATTGATTTAAATTTATTACCACTTTCAGGTTTTGGGGACCCGTATTCTCTTGATCCAGGACTGAAGTTGTACGTTGTGGACTCGTTCCTGTGCTGCTTTCCCACATGCCTCAAAGACCTAGTACGACGAGATGGACTACATAAAGAGTACAAGTACCCTGATAATGTAAGATATAACAATATGTGTGCAATCTAGTCATAGATTATTTGGCATTTTTAAAATTTCATATACCCAACACAAAAGCAATTATTAATAAAAATCCAGCGGCAAATCAAGGTGAGGCGGAGGGGACGCTCTCTGTTTTGAAAACCACTTATTGACTGTACCTGTTACAATTTGAAAATTTTCGGCTGCGCGCATTTTTTTGTCGGGCTTCGCCCCCCCCCCCCTCCTCCTCCTTCTTTTAAAATTCTGGATCTGCCACTGATTTTTTTTTTCCCCCGTTTCATTTCATGTCTTCTCGTTTTGATCTTGTCTTTAAAGATCGACATCAAAGCATCAGAAGTCGAGGAGAAAAGCTTGGATGATCAGGAGCTCGAATCACTGACCGATATTCCAGAAGGGCCAACCCAAACTGCAAACGAAGAATACAAGGAAACGACGTGGACCTAATTTTCAATATTGAAGTCACCTCTTAATAAAGTACAACTACACTGTTTAAAAAAAACAGAAAAAATACAGAAAAGTGATGTCAGCAGAGTCGCCATACAAAAGTGTTATTTAAAATAACAGTTTTGTTGTAAATTTCTCCTCTAATGATTAAAGACAGAGAAGAAAAAAATCATTAGAGTTCTATAGCTTACATATTTGATTAAAACGGAACGAATGTGTTACTTCTGATGTATATTTTGTATTTCTCTCGTAATTGATTGCAGGAGAAATTTACAACAAAATTGTTTTTACAATTACGTTTTTTTATGGCGACTCTGCTGACAGCAGATTTGCTGTAAAAATACAAATATTTTTTTACAGTGTATACACCACAATTCAAATTACTTTATAATGAGAATATGTAAAAGAGTATAGTGGTACACATTTTTATTGAGTATTGATAGTTCCAGAATGGGATAGTTCCAATACTGGAAAAATTTATATTACATAGATTATGTTAAGAACTAGACGTTTAAAAACAATTTTTTTTTAAATGGTATTAAAAGCCCAGGACATGTCCAGATTAATAGCGATAGGCAGGGTAGATACT
This sequence comes from Paracentrotus lividus, assembly GCA_940671915.1. NCBI lineage: Eukaryota > Metazoa > Echinodermata > Echinoidea > Camarodonta > Echinidae > Paracentrotus > Paracentrotus lividus. The sequence goes on from CALNVZ010000641.1 coordinate 31,953,736, forward strand.
TATTTAGCATTTGTACAATACAGAGTGAAGCACAAATAATGTCCCATCATTTTGAAGTTGTCATGTTTAAAGCATGAACATTTATTCATGGGTTTCAAAATATATCTTGGAAGAGTCATCCTTGTAGCATTTGTTGGTAACCTTTTCATCTGGATCTTTGCACTCATGACTGAGTAACAGACAATCAGAAGACTACAAATTATTGCTTGTGCCAAGTGGATGGATGAATATTCGGAGAAAAAAAAGTTGAAAGAATATTTACACACACATACACACACACACACACACACACACGCAGACATACACCCATCCTCCATCACACAACTACGCACATCATGACACACGCACCCATGAAAACAGTAAAAAAAAAAAAATCATAATAACCATGATAACACTACCCCTTTTCTAACTAGGCATTGATTTTTGTTTCTCCTACCTCCTTGCCAAGACCATCGCTGAATATTTGGGACGTAGTAATTAAACGGTTTGTATGAGTGAGAGTTTGAGATGTGTATAAGTGTGTGGGTGTGTTTGGTGAGGGTGCGGCCGGCGTGTATTTGTGTGTGTGTGTGTGTGTGTTGGTGTGGATGAGATACGGTATGTGCATGTGTATTCGCGTGTGTGTCATGTACATATACATAAGTAATAATGTTTTCAATTTGTTTATTCTTCAACCAGCCACTTGGCGCAAATGAGATTTTGCTGTTTCCTAAAGATTTTCCTTCAGTCATTCGTGTAAACATCAGAGCGAAAAGGATACCAACAATTGCTAAGAGGATGACTCTACCAGGACATAGCAAGAAATTCATTGATTAAATGTTCATACTTTTACAAGACAACTTAAAAATGATGAGATTTATTTTTTGTGATTCATTCTGTATAAAGCAGCCCTGTGTAAATAAAATAACATCAATTCATTCAATTATTTAGCAAAAGTTATTCATTATGATTAAATAAAATATTGACGAACCATTTATAGTTTTTAAAATATAAAAAAGAAAATGAACTGTAACATTGTTGTTTCTTGCAACATTTTAATATTATCATCTTTTTGTATTACACGTAATTAATTTCATCTAAACTTTAAGTTATTAAACGTGTTTTCATTGTTAAATCTCACGGCTCATGTGCCAAGTAGACTGATCGATTGTAATTGCATTGATGAAATAGTATTACTTTGCTGTCGAATAAGTTCGCTATAAATGAAAAAAAGGTTACAAATTAAGCAAATTGTAAATATAATTTTCCATAAAGTTAATGAATATTAGACTTTCTCACCTTTTTAACAATTGAGAAACCGCATTTAAAAAATCAATTTTCAGAGTTGCAACTTTTGTATTTTCAAAAATAAAGTGTTATGAATTAGCAGATTTGTATATAAGTTGTGTGCTATATTTTTTGCATGATGGAGGGAAGGAAAATGTTTTTTGACAGTAGGCTATACGTTACAGCTATTTTTTTTTTTTTTTTTTTTTATTAGGCTAAATAAAGAAATGAACCAAAACGTACCTTCCTTTTTGTCATTTATGGTAGTAATAAATTTTCAGCCATGTTGAAAATGGGACTTCCGTGCAATATAACGGAGTAATTTTGAATTCATCTTCATCTTTTTTCTCCTTTTTTTTCTGTCCACCATGGACAGCTTCGGGCGCCATCGGGCTAGGGAAAGTGAGAATTAATGATTTTATCAGATGGAGCGATGGGTGGAATATACAAGGCATTACATAAGGCCTGGCAGTGGTCATGAAAATCAGGTGATGGAACACACTTGTTACTGGATAAACATCCATCGTGTAAAATTACCCATGGAAACTCAAAACCCACCGTCTTTAAAATCAAATCGAGCACGACCGCGGTGGGTTATATAGCAAGTGATTCGCGATCATCGAGACATTGGATGAAATAAACTTAACCAAAAAAATACATACTTATACTAATTGTATTAATCCTTTTCTTAGGCAAGGGCGTTACATCTTGTCCACTTGTTATGCGAAATTCGATGTTTGACATTTCCCCCCAAATACTTACTTTGTAAATGATGTATTTATATTTCATGAATTGTTTTTCACCTGGAACACGGACTTACCTTCCGGGTTTCCTTTTTTGGGATGAACTGTATCAATATATATAATTCGTTTATCTATTATATTTTGTTGTGAAACAAGGATAAACTGTGTCTTGATTATGTGTATACATGCAACCAGTGGACTTAGGAATTTATGGCATTTCCAAGAGACATAGTAATAAAGATTGATTTTTTGCAAAATCGAGACAAAGACATTTACTGGGTTTTGAACCAGGGACCCTCGGAGTTACTAGAACACTTGTCCATATTGTCCTATGAGTTATCATTCAAACCAAAGTATGGCCTTCAAGAAGCATCTTTTTCTTCTCATCCGTGTCGACTTCCTTCATGTTTTCTGTCCGACCATTGCAGAACTTCATATCCTTGACCTCATCATCTTCCTCGTCCTAAAAGATTAATCAAATTTAATCAGGTAAAGTGAATTTAAATTGAATTTTCTGCATTAAGATTCAATCAATTTGTAAACATAACGATATTGATAATTAACATTTATATAGCGCTTTATACTTTTGTTTTGAAGCGCCTTACAAAGCAAACATAATAAATAATATGTAATGAACATATTAAGAAATATGATATAAACATGAAACAGCAATTACATAACAGAATAAATTGGCTTACTGTGTGAATAGACAAAACAAGAAATGAATTACGATAGTACGGTAAACATAATGCTAATCACTTACTAGTATTTCTAAATTTTTGCTCTAAAATGTTGTAAATGTGAAATAAGAAAAACATGACCAGAAAACTGAACTTCACTGAATTCTAAATCATTCAATATTAATAATACAGAATGATTTTTCAATCAAGCGTGATGATCATGAGGTAAAGATATATTTAGGAATACAACGAAATTGCAGTGCGGACAAACCTCGGAAAAACCTAACTTGGATCTAGTGTACCTTTATAACAATGTGATATTAAGGCTTATGCTATAAAAGTGTCGCGTTGTGGCGCGGCGCGGCGCGTTAAAAAGTGGAAATAATCGACGAAATAAAAATAAGGTGTCTTTAAAGCGTCCTACAAAAAAGGGAAGAAGATTCAGAATTGTTTGGCACGTATTGTGTGGTGTGGCGTCGTGTGTGTGTGTGGTGTGTGTGTGCGCGGTGTTTTGTGCTGGTTGTGGGTGTTTGTGTGTGTTGTAGTGTTGTGGGGTGTGTGTGTGTACTGCATGTTTGTATGTTTGGGAATTTCGTTGAAACAAATTAGCACCAGGTATTCCCTATTCCTTGCAATTGGCTCATCGGGACAGGACTGTTTAGATCAAACTTATATTCTCCTCCTCAAATTAGCAGCATTAGAATTTTCCTTTCTACTTCTACATCATTTCAATTATTTTATCAAATTGGCTCAATTGTCGATAATGTGTCAAATATTTTAAAATAGCAATTAACGCGGAAATCGATATGTATTGATAATATGTTGCCAATTTAAGGATGTCTAAACAATTCCAGTAGTTTACCTCACCTGTACCTGGATCGAGTGCAGCACAATATTGATGAATTTTGCGGAAAGAAATTAATGCCATGGCTGGGACTCGAATCTAGGACCCAAAACAAGTGTTGTAAATTTACTAGCAAAATAATGGTAGAAAAGTTTAGAATTTTCTTATTTTGACATATAGAGCCGTGACCTTACATAGGCTTTATACTGCCTTATACTTTCATGATAAATTTCATTGAAATTCGCAATTTAAACAATGTGAACGTGGACCAGGACCAGGAGTGGACCAGGACTAGACCATCGCGATTTCTGATTGCTGCTGAGTCATAGCTGCCGATAGCCGTAAACAGGATCGACCGAACTTTTCATCGTTTTGGAACTATTTGTCACACAATTTTGACATACACAAACCACACACATACACACACACATGCACACTAACCCCACACAAGGCTTAAGCTAAAGCTCGCAGTCCGAAAAATGATAATCATTTCCCAAAAATTTCACAAAAAATCGATCCAGAATCTTTTCCTTTTTTCGTAGGACGCTTTAAAGACACCTTATTTTTTTTTTCGTCGATTATTTCCACTTTTCAGCGCGCCGCGCCACAACGCTACACTTTAGCATAAGCCGATATTAAAACCATTCTTGTTATAGTTGATTTTGAAGAAATTAGGCGGATATGGGGTGCAAATGGATTGTTATATGCGTGTGCAAAACCAAATAGGATGGGTAGTGTGATAAAAAAAATATATATTTGCTGTCGAATTTATGTCTCCCAATCAAACAAATTATTTTTTTTGTTAAAAATGCCAGTCTCTGTCTGAAACTTCTATATGTCAGCCTTAAGCGTGTCTACGTTATTATTTCTGTGGCTCAGAACGTATGTAAGCCGCCTTGGCTCAGGGGTAGAGCACTGGTCTTGTAAACCAGGGGTCGTGAGTTCAAATCTCACAGGCGGCTCCATGATATATCTTCTTCTTTTTTTAAAGTTTTGATGATTGAGAAGCAAAAATCCGGGGATTTTCTTACATAATCTTTTACAGCATCCATTCCACAGCGCAACTTCATCTTGAATGACTCTGGAAAGCAACACAAGAGGGCGTCTGTAAAGTTGTTCTTCAGTTTTGGGTCAATGGTATCTGGATCAGTAAAGCCTATAAGTCGGATAAAAGATGCAGAAAAATTATAAAGATAAACCTTAACCATTTAACACTTCCAGAGATTTGTTAAAAAAGATTTCTATGTTTTAAGTCATTGTACTAAAAAAACACAAAATAGTAATATTATTTTGTTTGAGAATAAATATGTGACGTACGCCTACAATGTAGGTATGACAAATCACTAATAAGACATTTTCATTGTGATTAACGAATTCATTGTTTTAATCGTTCAGGGTGGTATTGCTATAATTCATTTCTTTTCATTTTATCTTTATTTACACCATGCGAGTTAAATTCTGATAAATTTGGATAATTATGTATTACTCTAAAATACCTGTAATCCTGCTCACAATCATCCCCACCGTGAAACAAATGAAGAGACCGATAGGGGCGTAGTAGAGAAACGATATACCGTAGAATTCTGCTATGGCAGGGCTATATAACAAACAATATTAGAACTATTTGATTAACAGATACTGAGTCAGTAGATAAATTCTTTTTAGTTACTGTTAAGTCTTATCAGATTTATTATTATCACCTTCACCATCACTTACGTCATCATCATAACTCTAATCACAATTATCATCATTATTACGATCATCATCATTACCACCACAATCTTGGTAATCTTTATGATGAGTACCATCGGTACTGGTCATCAACATCATCATTTCCACAATCATTACTACGATTATCAACACCATCCTCAATCATATTTATCTTCATGACATCATTATAATCATCATCATCACCAACATCATCATTATAATAATCAGTAGTAGTAGTAGACCTACTCTTTTAAGATTAAATGGAAACCTACTTGGACACCACCCCATCCTCTGCACCTGAGGTTATATCTGTGTAGAAGGTCGACCGGGTCGTACCAAACCATGTTGTTTCTTCCTCAACCAGCGTGGACTCTGTGGTGTTATAGACTGGACAGCCTTCGACAGAGAGGGAGTTCATCCCGCGGCCTGATGGGTAGAGCATCGACCCTATTTTTACCCAGCAAAGGAAGAGGACGCTCGTCACCAAACCTGCAATTGCCCCCTGTACACAGAAGAGTTTATATCAAATGACATTTTTGGCCAAAAAAAAAAATTGAACGATTTTTGTTTTGAGTTTGTCCTCACCTCTGCATAGCGTTCTGAAAACATTTTTTGCTTATGCAGAGACAGATCCAAGGTGGCGCCATTTGCGTGCGCCCCTATCTTTTTTTAACCACGCAGTTAACATTTATCCGGATGAGCCCCACTGTTTTTGCCAGATCTTGTATTCATGGAATTCGCCGTTATTTCACGTGTTTTCGCAGAATTATTATTTTATCTTTAATTGCAAATCTCAATCATAAATGAATGTGGTATACACGGTGTTGCTATTGATACTATTATTCAAAGTATTACTACTACTACTACTACTACTACTACTACTACTACTACTACTACTACTACTACTACTACTGCTGCTGCTGCTGCTGCTACTTCTACTACTACTACTACTACTACTACTACTACTACTACTACTACTACTACTACTACTACTTCTGTTACTACTAATATTACCTCTGCTGCTCCTACTACTAAAACCACTCAACTACTACTGCTATAACTACTACTGCTGCTGCTACTACTGCTGCTACTACCTACTACTACTAGTACTACTACTACTACTACTACTACTACTACTACTACTACTACTACTACCTATTGGGGTTAATAACACCCTGCTACTCCTAAAGGGCCTGTCCCACAGGAGGCGATCGTTGTGGCGACAACATATGCATGTTACAACCTGCCAGAATCGTGTCAGAATCGTAGGTGACCGAAGACCATATACCATATCAATTCTACTCCACGTGAAATTTAAATCTAACGTATGACATTAAATATTAACATAAAGACGCGTCCATTATTTGAGGAGGGGAAACGCAACTTACATTCATGAGTTTAGTGGAAATGCACGCAGCTGAAAAACAAAACCCGCGCTTACGGCGGGAAGCGACCGATTGACAACTGCATGCAATTATTACTTAGCGCACAAAAACTCGCCTAAGAAAACTTCCCTGTCGGTAAAATGGAATTGTCAGTCGATCCGTTCGAGGAAATTAGTCCTGGACATGAAATAAATAATTGAACTTTTATCATAGTTTTCGTAGGTAGATGCTTCAGGCCAGATTGGGGAAAAAGACATTTTGGCAAGCCTATAAGACCATTGTGCTAAAGTTGTAATCAGAATCTTTATTTCACATAGCTTGATGTTCCTAACGATTATTGATATAAATAGTGATCTTGCACATCTTGCGAAGACGCCGTCCACATTCGATATGCATGTGATATGCGGAAATATTGACCCATCGAGTAAAGATTCGTTTGTGATAATGTTCAAAGTGACAGGACTTTTTTTCAACCAATCGAGATGAATGTACCATATTTGGAAAGCTGAGAATTCAAGCTTTTAAAAACTGCTTGATCATTAAGGTGTAATACAATTATGCGTAAACGAGGAAGATGACTCTGCAGCGTATGAGCTATTTTGAGAGCAAAATTGGCCATATCGTACAGGAATTTGATCTTACTAGGATTTCGAATTGACACAAGTGACAGGACTTTTCCCTTTGCAATAAGTTATTCCTATTTTTGAAAAATTCGGACTCTTAGCGTACTTATTCAAGTTGATCATTTCTTTGAAAAGATAGCTGCTCGCCATAATCAAGAAAACAAAGTGAAAAAACTGTGCAAAATACAAAAAGTCTATGGCCGCGTTCGCTTTGCGTAGAGTGATAGCGCCCTCTTCCCCTTAAGTTTACAACTAGAATTGATATGGTATCTACGACTATGTCTACGATAGGCTACGACAACGACTTACTTCCACGCAAACAATAGGCTAACAATAGCTGGTATCCGATAATACAATAGCCTTGACCTTCGCGCATCTCGCGGCTCTACTTCTCTTGTCGCAGCTTAAAATCAACCAAAATCTGAACTTGCGCACTGTGGCGATCCTTGCGACTGACACAGGCGATCGAGTGTTTTCTACCTGATGGCGGCCTGTCGCCTTTAGGTTCGTGATAGTCCTCTCAGTCGCGCATTATAATTTGGGTCGTGAGTGATTTTTGAAAATTTCAAAAATTAGCGGCGACTGTACAGTATCTGAATGGGAGACCGAATCAGATTTTGGTGAATGTAGGTGGCGACAAAAGCCGTAGCGGCTTAAATTTCACTGTCCGTTCGCTTCAGCGATGCGTGCAACGTACGCTGGAGCGCGACTACCTACAACTGGCCGCCGTTCCGCTGTGCTAAACATGTTCTATTTGGCGACAATCTACGATAGCACCTTGTCGCGACAAGAGAAGACAGGCCACGGTCATTGACGTCAACCTAATTGACGACCGCTATTGTTTAACTTTTTGAGAAACCAGCGGCGAACAGAATTTTGCCATATATTTGTTGGTGACAGACGCAATAATTCACGATCTTATAGGCGATTGGACCTGCGCATGGTGGCGATGGGTACTAAAAAGTAGTTCGCATGTTGTCGCCACAACGATCGCCTTCTGTGGGACAGGCCCTTAATACTTCACCTGTTTGAAAAAAACAGAAGATTTTACAAAAGAAAAAAATACAGAATCAATCTGTATTTCTATGATAGAATCAATCTGTATCATTTTATAAGGGGAAAGTTTCCTGTAATTTAACAGAACATGCCGGTATATAAAAAAAAAAGGAAAAAAAGTGCTTCATTACAGGAACTTTGTAAATTTTCATACCCCATATACCAATTTTCTGTAATTTAACTGTAATTGTGTTAACAATCAAAATAAGGGATCATTCTGTATATTCTGGAAATGTTGTGCAATTTAACAGAACAGGTCTGTTTAAAAAAAAAAATTTTTTTTTAAATCTATTACAGGAAATTGGTAAAATTTCATACCCCATATACCAATTTTTTATTATTTTACTGCAAATTGTGCAGTAAGATTACAGGTGTTCTTGAAGCTCTGCTGCAGGAACTTTTTAGTTTGTTTAAGGAGAAATTTTCTAACAGTGAAATTAATACCTTCTTTCTTAATAAGCCTACTGGTGTTACTGCTACTAATACTTCTAATAATAATACCTTTAATAGTACAGTAATAACACTATTTATATTGAATGATATTTCCACTACCAAGTTGAAATAAATAAGATTATCATCACCTTTGAGTTGCTTCGATGCATGAATATACCAAGAACGAATACTCCAATTATACCGCCATAGGTTATCCCGATTATCGAAAGGCACAGCTATAAGATAATAAATCAATACATCAGATTTGATATGAAACGAACACAATTAAGATATATGAATACGACCTCGCGCACCCTTAAAAACCTCAATAAAAACCCTGCACTAATGGAGTGACTTGTACAGGTTGATATAATCTGGGGTAAAAAAAAACCTGGAATAATCGAGTGACTTCATTTTACAATTCGATATAATATTGAGCAAAAAACACTGCATTAATCAGGGGTCGCGGAGCCGGGGGCTGGGGGGGGGGGAGCTGCAGCCCCCTACTTTGTTCAGCCAACGTGTACAAAAACGCAAAAATGACCATACATTTGTGATTTTTAGCCTGTTCAGCCCCCCCCCCCCCACTTTCGGCTCAGCCCCTCCACTTTAAAAAACGCTTCGCGGCCCCTGTTAATGAAATGACTTGTACAAGTTGATATAATCTGGAGTGAAATTCCTACACAGACATGGTGATTTGTACAAGTATAATCTGGTGTAAAAACCCTGCAATAATAGGGTGACTTTTACAAGTTGATATAAGCTGCAGAAAAAATCCTGAAAAAATTGATTGACTTGTACGTTAAAGTTGATATAATCCGGAGTTAAAAACTTGCTCTGATGGAGTGACTTGTACAAGTTAATATACTTTAGAGCAAAAGACCTACAGTGTTGCAAATGTGATGTGAATTATGACAATTAACTCCACTGAACTTTACTAATTCATAAAATACATTTTAAATAAATCAAGGCAATTGTTTGTTTACCTGTAACACACCCTGTCCTAGCTGACTTGCAATGAAGGCAAATGCAATACTCAACAAGCCATACATCAAAGCTATAAAAATAAATAAAATGAAATTGTAACATTTGAAACACCTTGCTTTATTTTAATTATGCGTTGCGAACAAGTTATTAAAATTAGCAGTAAATTTCAATCTCATTTGAATTTCCAAAATCAAAGCAAAAAACAAAACAACGGTATTTCCTATGTCTCAATTAAGGCACTATAAAGATGAAGCAATATTTACAAATAACGTATTATTTGCTTAATTCGTTAAGTCAATATAGTCATGTTTATCTACCCTATTACCTTGCTATATTTCATTTCAGATTTTCAAAGTTTTATAAAAAGAAAACACATGATTATGAAATCAACAGATACATTGAACGTTTGAACGTTGTATCTCCGAGAGAAAATTGAGTTTCAAAAGGGATTTTTTACCAAGCAATTTGATGACCCTGGTGTACTTCTTTGAACTCATATTTGGCCAAAGCACCTTCACGCCGTCCTCACCCGAGAGAGCTGCCAGCGCGTTAACCCCAGACGATAAAGTGCTTTGGAATAGGAATTGTAGACGGAATGCAAATTTAATCATAGATAAGTAAGGGTTATCCACTACAACCGCCTAGTGTGTGATCTGCTTGTTTTGTTTATCCATCTTTTCAACGTAAAAATCCTAAATGAAATGACTATCATATGTATTTAGATTAGAAATATCTATAATTTAAAAAAAAAAAAAAACTTTGAAATTCTTTGAAGATTTTTGAATTTTTAAAAATATCTTTAATGCGATCACTGTTTATAGATGGATAATGGATATATTTAACTCCCTAAAAGAATAAATTTACACCTTTTTACAACATTTATAGTAAAGGATCCCCCTCCGAAAAAAAAAAAACATAAAAAACAGCAACTACAAAAAAAAAACTTATATGAACCAATAATAATATCATTTTACCTAATAGAAGCACTGACCACAGCAGATAGAAAGAGGCCCGGAAGTCCAGGCATATTCCCAAATAGATCCATCACCATTAAAGGCATGATCTGGAGGAAAAAAAATCAAATAAAAAATCAGTAGCACAATATTCTGATGATACTAATGAAAATAATGACTTCTGCTTGTATAGCGTGTAATTCTATAATATGATACAAAATAATGTAAAATATGATATGTGATATATGTTATAATATGTATATAATAAAACATACTATAACAAATATTATGCAACATATAATTATTACTCAAAGAATAGTGGTATACACCAGTACCTGATCTTTGCTCTTCACAACGCCACGTGTATAAGGATCACAGTCTACGTAGTACACATACATCACTATACCAGAGAAGATACAAAGTCCCACCGTAATGATTTTGATGAAAGTCGCTAGGACGATTGCGCTGCACATAGAAATGAACATTTAGCAAGTCAAATTTCACAACTTAAATCCATACTATCAATATGACCTATAAATTACTATCAACAATAATACTTTATTTTACACTTTGATATAGTTAACAACAATAAATTTATATGTATATTAAAAAGAGTTAACAATATATTCTAATTCGTTTATGTACGAATTCTAAAGTTTGATATCTTATAGACGTTTTATCTACCATGATTGAAAATTTATTAGGTATATATATATACATATTTTAAAGTCCTGTTTATCAAGAACTTGATACTTTGTTATTGTATTTTATATCAGACATGTTCCTCCCACTACACTAAAATAAGACATTTCAACATCATAATATTCACCTGAAAAGATATGTTCATGCAAAGTAAAGGTCAACTGACTTTTGCGTACACGATACTAATCTCAAGCTTAAGCCCCGCCCCACCCCATGTTTCTGATATAACCAAAATGGAAAAAAAAAAAGAAATTACACTTACTGAATAGCTTTTCTTTTTGTTCCGCATGAAAGAAGTCTCTGAATGACTGTCTGATTTATTCCAGTGCCGATGTTCACCGTACCCATCCCGATCATCATTGTCCATACTGAGTAGCGGACCCGTGGATCAACACTAAACCTGGGTAAGAAGAGTCAAGGGCGATGAAATGTTTTGTGTCAGATGGTCGTATGGCTAGATTTTTAATGCATAATGCATACAGAATGTATGCGAGGTTGTGAATGAATCAGAATTTACTGTTAAAAAAGTTCACGATGTCACATACCAAGAATAAAATTGCTTCTTATAATACCACATATAGGGTAGATGTAGGGAATACCGGACAGTAGGGAATATCGGACGGTCACCACATGTCCAGCCCTAGCTGCCAACATAAGATCAACTGAGTTGAAATACCGGCATCTATTGGTCAGGTGGTCTGTCTGGGAAGGTTGAATGCTGTATTCGACAACAACAAGTGAGAAATCTCCGAGAAAACTACCACAATCTGTCAAGGTAGGGAAATTTGCAGCCTGAAGAATGGCCTGAATGTGATGGTATAAAAATATAATTGGGGCATGACCTCTATTTCATGCATTATGGACATGTGTGGAGGGTGGGCCAAACGTGTATGGAGTGTTTGCACTGTACAAAGCCTGTGTATTGGGGTGGCAGTGTGTTGAAAAGTGCTAGTCAGTCATTTTTTTTTGTGTAGGGAATACCGGACACCACATGGACGGTTGTTTGTTTTACTTCCGGGTTGAGTTGCTAAGCATGTAGATCAAATAGTAAGTTGCATATATAATGTATTATATTTATTTATTAAATTGTTTGACAATTTTGAAATGTCTATTTCTCTTTATTATTAGTGAGTGTTTTGAAATTTTGTAGTAAAATACATATAATCTTCTAAAAATGAATAATGTTATAAAAAATCAATACAAACATGTTAAGTTGATGGTTTACATTCAAATCAGTGCTTCCAGACAGATCTTTATACAACAAAAAAAGGTAAAAACATACTGTCCGGTATTTCCTACACTGTAGGGAATGCCGGACAATTTACGATGACGTCATTATTTGCATATAACTGCCTCAACAAATATTTGATTACCTCAATTTTTTTTTGGAAAATAAAGTTGAATGATGTAGCTAAGCAATGAGAATCATTTTCTTTTGTGATTTTAATGTTTTCATGTGCTAATTAAGCAAATGAGCTTAAGTGGCCGGTATTCCCTACATCTACCCTACATTTAGATTGTGATTTTTTTTTTTTTTTTAATTTTAAGGGCATAAAAGTACAAAATACTAAAATGAATGTACCAATATAATATATTAATTGTTAGAGCATTCGGTTAATTTTTAGCACTCTGAAATATATCTGCAAATAGAAACTATGCACTAGGATAAAATAAATTGAGAATACGGATATTTTTAAATGTTTTATGATTACATGCGTCTTTGGATGCGTTATTTACTTCCCGCCAACTCAATCTTCAGCGCGATGATTTCTTTTAAAAGATGAGTTCCACAATCCGTCTCCTCATGAACAGTCGTGTTTTTTCGTCTGTTTCAGAAAAAGATTTTAAATGACAGATTTTGACACACCATGAGCACTGACGAAGAGTGTGACTTCGCCTTTCAGTTTTGAGAGATATGCTCCTTTTTATTATAAAATCTATAATTTTTGTTTATGGCATTGTTCTCTATCAACTGTGATTTATGTATTTTGGAATGCCAAACAGACATTTTTTTAAAATTAAATATAAGGAAAAGCACCGGTCCCGCTGGACTACCTTGGGACACAACATAATTACTCTTTACATAATCATATATTTATATTTACATACATGTATAGTATCATACAAATATGTTCCTAAGAATATGGTACAGTTTTCCTAGTATTATAATGGGTATAGGACCTACACTTATACGATGTTTTCACCCGTTCCCCCCCCCCCCGATACCTGGGGTGACCATAGGCTATATATGCTAAAATCACCAAGGGGTGCAATATAATGTATTGTGGATATTTCTTGGAATGGTCTAATGTACACCTACTCATCAAATTTGATCCTGCCCCCTTCATGACCGATTCTCCACACCTCTCCCAGACCACCGACTTCCATGGTACCCTTGATGATGACGGCAGCGACACCGAGTAGGATGATGATCGCCTGTAGCGTGTCCGTCCACAACACCGCCTTCATCCCGCCCTGTAATTAAAAATAATCTTTGCCATAATCATGATCTGACCATCGCCAGCAGCATCTTCGTCATAATTTTTTTTATTTTGAAAAGTATGAAAATCCAGCTCATTAAGATTATTTCCCCTGGTAATCAAAGAAAGCGCGATATCAAGAGTGTGCTCTACCACAGGCGCGGATGGGGGAAAGGGGGGGGGGAGGGCTGACGCCCCAAAAGGTTTTTATTTCAATAATGATGACATATTATTTGAAGGCCAAATGGCTCCTTTTTTTAACGCCTACCCCCTGACTTACCCTTAAGAGACATACAATAAAAATACAGTAAAGCAGTATCATCAATTATTTTGTATATGTGGGCCTACCCTGATGATTGAATATAGCTGTAGAAATCAAATAGATTTTGGAAAATTTATCTGCATGGAACACTCTAGCATTACTGCAAGAGGCTTAATCCTATAAGTCAATTGACGAATTGGGGTCTTCCCACGAGGCCGAGGGTCCACGAGGCCAAGGGCTCACAAGGTCGAGGGTCCACGAGGCCAAGGGCCCACGAGACCGGGGGTCCACGAGTCTGAGTATTCTCCCACGAAGATGAGTATTTTTCCCACGAAGCAGAGGGCCCACGAGGCCGAGGGTCCACGAGGCTGAGCAGTATATTGCAAAATACAATATGAGAAAAATCGACCTCGTGGACCCCCGGCCTCGTGGACTCTCGGCCTCGTGAGCGCTTGGCCTCGTGGGAAAATACTCGGACTCGTGGACCCTCCCCTGACAAATTACCCTTGCTTATGCTTACCACTGTTGTGTAAAATATACAGACCAAGCCCGTAGACACAACACACGCCCACAGATCCATACCAGTTACTGAATTATATAAACACAAAAATTATGAAATGAAAAATAATTATGTGAGGAGGTTCATTCTATTGGAGAAAGACAGATAAATGTTCTTTTTATCAATAATGAAAGTAATTTGAAATTTCACAATTTTTGCACCTCCAACCTTTATTTAAATCAGATATAACCCTTCCAACCTCTTCCAACTGCCCACAATCGAGTTAACCATCATGCTATTTGCGTCCAATATAATATCAATAAACAATTGACCAAAACATTCTTGGGAACAAAAATCTGTGAAAAAGATGCAATATTATAAATTTATATATTAGGTTGGAATAAATTCGTATTCTCCAACACAAAACATGAATTGAGAAACGAGGGCAAATATAATTGTAGCGACTGAAGATTTCTAGTTTTATAATTATTTGGAACAACCGTATATCAATAAAATTCCTGTGAAAATCATTGTAAACGCATCGACTTGAGGCAGGATTTCCTAATATGCATCCTGGCTATAGCTCCGGTCAAGTTCAAACTTGCAAATTGACTGGTCAAAAGGTGACGAGGTTACTCGACCCAGGTGAGGTGAATGGGTACCGGTAGGAAGCAATTCCTTGAAACCTAGCTAAGCCGGGTAATAATTAGTAACACTATAAGCGCTTAGAAACACCAAAGTGGATAAATGCATCAAGCGCTAAATAAATGTAACTATTATTATTATTATAATTATTATTATTAAAATCTACTATTAGTAATGTGCAAACTACGAGAACAAAAAGTTTAACTCTGTTTATATTCTGATAATGTGTTTTTGAAATCTTTTAATAACTCTTATCGTACAGTGCATATAATATAGATATAGATAATATAAATAATATAATTATTTCACCATGCTGCACTATATGTTAAAATGTAAATGTCATTATAATTTTTTACAAAATTCTAGGATTTTCGGTCTTTAGGCCCGTTGGACAAGAAGAAACACCAAAACTTGCTCTGACCAATATTAATTTCAAATCAGATAATTTTCATGGAGAAAACTAAAAAAAAAATATTTCTAATACCATGATATTTACAACTAGACAACGATTGAAAGTTAAACTTTTTAAGGATTTTTGAAAAATAATTCATTAAGTGATTCATTAAAAACGGAATCAAATAATTTACACTTCAATTCAATGCAATGTTCGATTCAGCTTAGTTAGGTTAAGTTATATTATTATTGATATGAAGTGTGTTATAATGATTTTGTATTAATTAAGTTATATTGATATTTGTTTTGTAGCTTAATAACCTTATATTTTAATGTCATTTATATGTTGTAAAAGCGCTTTGAAACTTTTTGTGTAAAGCGCTTTATAAATTTTATCATTATTATTATTATTATTACACCAATTAGAGTCATTATTGGTACGATCAGGAGCGATAGGGAAAGAGGGGGTGTGGATTAGAGCGAGATAAAAAGAAAGGTAGAAAGAGATTTGAATTGGGAAAAAAATTATACCAATGCGAATATACTCGGAATATAAACTTATGACATTTTTTTTTTTTTTTTGAAATATAATGTAAACGCATTTCCGGTATTAAACGATACTATTCCAAAATACTCAATAAATTAAAAACATTAATTTTAAACAAATGCAATCGAAAATGATTTTGCAAGATAACACATAAAAACAGGCATGTGTGACTCTGATCATTAATAGACGGGTCAGTTGTATATGCTATAATAATCATGAAAAATCTAGTATAAATCTTTGCAAGTCACAGTCCTTACAATAAACACTATTAATATTATTGTATTAATGTTTTAATATATATTGAGCAAAGTCCAATGACACTCATTTTCTAATACTGTTTACGAAAGAAGTTTGTTTTAAAAAGCTACGGACCACTCCCCCCCCCCCCCCCCCCTCATCACGTTTTATCTACGTACTGCTGACATCAGCAAACTTGGCTTATATGTTGAGATTTTTATATTTCAAACCACACAATTTACTATTTCAACAACAACAACAACAACAAAATAATAAACTTTTTATTCATATCGTTTTAGAAATGAAAAGAAAAAGGAAAGCATAATTATATATATAATGGGTTAAACAGAAACATATTTGACGTCTTCCTGAAAATGCAAATATCACGTATACGTCAGAATACGTATTATTTGTTTTGAAAATGGGTATCTTACGACCTGCATTGACCGAGGTAGGTTAAAATATTATTTCCTTTATTGTAGAGTTTCGATGCAAAAATCAGTTGACAAAGTATGGTGTTATTTCCATTAAGAAATATTGCCTACGAGGCGAATATCAGGTGAAGAGAACTTTTTACCTTATTCCGTCAGTGGCGTTGATTTGAATAAACTTGATTAAAATGAATGATATTGAATTGAATTTAGTTAACTTCATCAAGATATTTTGTTAACAAAAAATACAACAAAAAACATTCAAAACATATGAATACACAGAAAAATCATTGGATAAGTTTTGATATAGGCTACATCGCCCTAATGCCATTAGATAATGTACATTATTTGCGACACTGCCACCCCCCCCCCCCGATTATATATATATATTTTAAACATTAATGACACCCCTATATCCCTCGTTTTACTACCTACCTGCGTTTATAGCCAGTGCTGGTGTGTACATTGCAATTCCCATGTAGAGTATCTGTAAATAAGGCAATTGCCAAAATAAATAAATTGCTGCCAGTCACGTTGAAATGATTGTGATCCCTGATCAATAGTTCAGGGAAGAAGTACGCCTATTAACAAATCTAAATAGTATTATTTCAACCCCTTTTAAGATTGTAATGGTTTATTGTACTTTGATTTTTGGAGTTGTGATCGCCCGGGATTTATCAATCACCTGCTATTTATGAAGAATGTGAGGAAAATCGTATATTCATTCAAGATTCTACAGAAAAATGCATGCATGAATTCATTTTGCATTCATACGTTTCTTAAAAGTTGAAAATACCGAATTGCAATATAACGCCAGTTTTGTTAGGAGCAAATCATAAATCATTGCGCAATTAAAGTGTTTTAATTCGTTTTCCAAAATGTTACATTGTTATATCCTATTGGTGAATAATCCTTTACCCAAACTCTGTATTAAGAGTTAGTATTTTTAGTCTCATGCAACAGTGTCGATTTGTTTTGGCGATTGGGGGGGGGGGGTGATCATTGACTGCAGAATAATATAATAATGTCATAAAAGTGTTTATATGGTAATGCATTCGAGTTGGATAGATTTATTTGCACATAATATAATGCTTTTCATTTTCTTGATATCAAAATATCGGGGGTATGATTGTACAAACCATCCCCCCACGAAATTATTGGGGGAATACATCCCCCATCCCCCCCCCCCTCCAATCGACACCCATGGTCGTATGTTTAAAAACATACTCTGTAAATGATGTAGAGGGGCCAGGCTGGACTAGCAAATGCGGTTTGGCTATTTTTGGTCCCCATTTACCAATTGTAATGTTTTATTTCTATGTCGTATACACGTCTGTTATCATTGGTAAATAAATGAATTAAATCAAATCAACACTCTCTTGTTAATAAACATGTAGTACAGGTTAATTCTTGGACTTACCGTTTGGATTGAGAATATGACTGTGCAAACGGTTCTGACTGTGCGATTAAACCGCATTTCCAGGTACTAATAATTGAATAAAACATTGCAATTATCTTTAGATGTAATTGAATTATTTATCACAGTGTATCAAGCCGAAGTGATATAGCAACAATACCTCTGTACATGTATAGGCGAAAATAAAAGCTAGAAGCTGAGGAGAATTTGTTTGCAACCACTTTATTTGACCAAGCTTTCGGCACGTAAAAAGATTCCAGTTATTTCAATTTTCTACTGTCTCTTTCTTTCCTGCCTTGATTTTGACAATACTTCCTTTGTGCGTCAGTGTTCCTTTGGTTTTGTTTATACCGAGTGAGTAAACACACACACACACACACACACACACACACACAAAAGAAACCCCTTTTTCCGGTAATTAGAAATTCTTAGAAATTTCAAAAGCTTTCATTAAAAAGAATTCCAATTTATTAATCTGAAACTATTATGCAAATTACGCATCTTCGGTAACATTTTTGTGTGATATATGTTTACTCCTGGATGAGTACGGCGCATTGTTTACAAAAATCTATTTAAAAAATGACTCAATCAGAAAAGCCCTCGAGGAAAGGTCAGGCCGAAAGCTTGCCTGAATACACTTGCTACAAGATACATTAGTCATAGTAATGGGCAATTATCACTTTACAGATTTTCTTATTCCTATTTATGTAAATTTGCTTAGTGAGAGTTACTGAGGGAAATACAGATAAGCGAGCTTTCCCCAGAATGTTTGTTAACAGTAAAGAGTCTTGCCCCCACCCCCCGCCCCGTCGTTTTACACTGACAATTCAGGAGCCAGACGACCACCTTCACATACTTCGGGGGCAACTTTTATTCATATACATATGAGAAATTCGTTACACAAAGAAATAAACATTATTTATTAGGAAACTTTTTATTCTGCCAATTCTTATTTACAGTTTGAATTGGATGTTGTAAATAAATTTTTCAAAAGATGTAATTTTAAAGGTATACGGTCACCGATTTTGGAATTCTGAATTGTGAAATAGACTGAAATAGATTAATGATTCTTAAATCATTTCTCAAAGATAGATGGTTGATAAAAGTTTTTTTATTTCGGCTTCCATATGCCCGAGATATAAAACCCTACGCATGTTGTATTATACAGAATAGAAATCTCACCTCGTAAACACTCGTTATGCGTAAACGAAAAAATATCGGAATAAACAGACGAATGACGATGAGGTTCGAGATCGTGTACGCCACTAAACCCCATGCGAACATGCTGTCGTACATGTAAATCTCGCCAGGCGTTCCGATTACGGAAATTGCCGAAACGAAGCTAACCACCACCGACATCGCCACTGGCACGATGCTCATTTTCCGATCTCCGAGGAAGAATTCTTCGGCCGTTCGTTGACGTCCTCCGGAAAGGGCAGAATATACCCCGATCGCTGCCGAGAGTAAAAGCATGGTGGAGAAGACGACATAGTCCCATACGCCAAAGTGGCGACCGCTGCTTGGCTGGTCCATAATAATAAGTGCTGAAAAGAGGGAAGAAAAGTTCTTGCAATTATTATTCAGTCTTATATGCACAGAATAACCACTTAAAATATCAAATAAAAATGTAGTTCAATTATATAAGATGTCTAGGACCTTGATGCAAGTGCCTTCAAATTACCATACCACATGTTGCTTGAAGTGAACCAAAGACCATTCATGTAGTGAATACAACAATACATGTACATCGATGGAAAGTGGGCATATAATATTTATATACACATAAGTAAAACTAGATTTCATATCAGTGTTGGTTTTAAAAAATGACCGAACTTTAACCGAGCCGCTTCCTCCCAAATACTGAGTGAATGAAAATATAATTAGTATTGCAGTTCATTCATTGATAACTGGTCAAGTCAGTAACTTGCGAGAAAAAAGGCCATCGTGAATGTAATAGTGAGAGGAGCCTTCACTGTTAAAACGGTAAAAAGTGTTGTTTAAAAAAAGTTGTGTAAGATTCTTAAACAACAGTTGATTAAACTTTAAAGAACAGGTGTTGTGTAATGACTTTACATGAGAGTTGAATGGTTCATATAGTAATCAGCGGTTGTGTAGAGTCGTGTAGTTTCTTTTGTTTTCAGAAAATTTACGTGAGCATTCCAAGAGTGAACACAAATCATCAGGATTATCTGAAGTATAGTATATACACGTACCATCAGCATACATAGAACATTATGCTTATATCTTAGGGCAGTGTCGTAGCCTAGTGGTCGTATCACTTGACTGGGGATGGGGATACAGAGGTCATGAGTTCGATTCCCGGCACCGGGATTTTTTTTAATAAACATTTGTATAAGATTCTTAAACAATAGTTAATTAAACTTAATAAACAACAGGTGTTGTGTAATGACTTTACACAAGAGTTGAATGGTTCCTATAGTAAACAGCGGTTGTGTAAAGTTTTCAACAACTTATGTATTTTTTTAAACAGCGTTTTAACAGTGTATTGTTGTCAAATCGATCTTTTATTAGGGCAATCTAAATCATGCTCTGAGAACTCTGGCATTCGAGACACAATCTGTCATTTGTAAGACATTTGGAAAAGAGAAATATCATTATTGAAGCTCCAAATTTCGGGTACTTGAATACTTTCTGGGTAATCCAAATAAAAAAAAGCTTTGAACTTGTCTTTGTTATTTTTCTGTATTGTTTCATGTGAATCGTTGAATCTCAAGAATTATAGTTAAAGATGATATTCAAAGTATTTTTCACTTACCTCTATGTCTGGTTCCTTCCTTATTTCGGGTCAATTCAAGATAAATTAAGCTCTTCAATGAGGATCAGAGTAGAATATATTGAAGTATCTCTTCCGATGCTATCTGAATTGTGCGTAGTTTTATTCCAAATAACCAGAGAAAACAAATCGTTTTAATGACAAAGCTCAAGGTCATAAGTGTGTGTGTGTGTGTGTGTTTATGAGCTGAAAGGTTGATATCTTTGCAGCGGATGGGGATGTGTGTTCATGACCCCCTTTTAATTTTGTCGCATCAACAATCAACATCAGTCATGTCAGTTCATCTGTAAAAGAGGTCTTCGTGATACTTCGTTTTTACTTCATGCATTTCCATTGCATGCCGTTTTGTTTTGAATGCTAAGAACGCAGCTAATTTATCTCTTGAAAAAAACTCGTTATTTCATTGGGATTCCATAAATTCTCCATATCAGACTAAGACGTAGCCAAATTGTTGTAAGATAACCTGCCTTTACATGGTGGCAAATATCGTTAAAAAAAATACTTTGTGATTCTACATTTAAGAGGTAAATTGCTCAAGATCAGGATGAGATGGTATGCCACTCACTTGCTTAGTGTGGGAAAGTCTTACATTCTTTTTCCCTTTTCTCAAAATTTACCCAATTATCTTGCATTTTGTATTATTTCTAATGTGTGTGTTTTTTGTTTGTTTGTTTTTGTTTTTTCAGGGGGATGGGTGGGGGATGGGGACACAAGGTGGTATGAGGATGTGTATGTGCATACCATATATGAGAAAAGGCGTGCGTGTTGATGAGTGCGTATATGTGTATGTGGGTTTTTGGGGTAGTATGTGTGTGTGTGTGTGTGTGTGCATGTATGAGAGGGTGAATGACAATGTGTGATGGTGAAAGTGTGAGCGTGAGGGAGGTGTCAGGGTGTGGGTGTGCATGCTGGTTGCTTTTCTGCGATCGAGGGCTGTGGGTGAGGGTGTGCTTGTGTGTGTGCTTGTGTGTGTGTGTGTGTGTGTGGGGGGGTGCCTGCCAGTCGGTTGGTGTGTAAATCTACCAACCTGGTACCTCACAGTTAATGATTGTCCTAAGGAGAATGGGCCTACGTGAGGAGAGACTTTAATTTAGTTTGACGTCATAATTTCACATCAATCAGAAACTAATTCACATACCATTTAATTACCACGAAAGTACACAAACCAGTCTTAAATGTGTGTCAGTCAATGAACTTTGCATCCGGAGTAAACCTTAAAATTCTAAAACAAACAATGCTGAAGTTACTACTCAGTCGCTTCATCGACTTTAAAACCTTAACTTTTATGTATGTTTTTAAATGAGAGATTTAATGTCTAGTCAAGATTAATACATTACAACAATTTCATTTCATCAAGTGCACTCTGCATGCAATGTAAAAATTTAACAATAGGGTACATGCAAGTAATATGGGCCAGCAGGTAATATGGGCCACCTGTAGCAAATCATGTCGTGACCGTCGACCGGTGACCGGTGTGAGCACCAAAATGTTGTTCATATGAACTGTATACGAAAATATATCGTCGTGAGAGCATCTGATGGCGAAATTTCTCTGAGAAAATTGCTGAAAACCAACAAGGTACGTAAAACATACGGCATCTTTTTACCCTGATGTAAAATTCGCTTAGACCTGGTTGATGTCTTTACATAACTCTCTATCCTTCTCTCTCACATTTAGATTTGCTTTCTCTCGCTCTCTTTCTCTCCAATAAACAAATACGGAAAGATCTTAAATTCCGCAGGTGTCAACGAGTCGTCAGCAGCACACCAGGGATCATCGGTGTTTCGGCCATTTAAGTACTGTACATCTCTCCCTGGCTGGCCAGTGCTATGATGGAATTCCCTGAACAGCACCCCCGTTGACACCTAAGAGATCGTCTAGAAAGCACTAAGACGCCTTTTGAACCACCCAAGCCGAACCTGTCTCGGCTGCCCCACACATTCTCCTCACCGACCTCTCCCCCTCCCTACTACTGAACCCCATTGCTCGGATCCACCTTCGAACGGAACCTCCCGCAAACCCCCTGCACCCGACCTCGACAGTGTGCACCTCCGCTCCCCACCCATTCTGCTCACACTCCTGCTTCAGACTCGCATACCTATGTTTCCAACTTCCTCTCCCTGGCCTCCTCTATCCTTGTCTCCCATGGCACTGTCAACTCCACCATCACAATTTACATTTTTTTTTTTAATTAGGCGTTTTAGCAATGGACAAACAAATATATATATATATATATATATATATATATATATATATATATATATATATATATATATATATATATATATATATATATATATATATATCAATTATATCATTTGATACATATTAATATTTCTATTGTAAAAATACATTGTTATAGATAGCAGCTATTGTATTTCTCTTAATCGTAGGCATGGCGAAGTAAGAAAACTGTATGAGAATGTGGCAGTAAATCAATAAGATGCTGAGATGTTTTTTTTTTTTTTTTTTTTTTTTTTTTTTTTTTTTTTTTTTTTTTCTCGTTTATTTTTACGATTATGATGTTTCTGCAAAGTTAACAGTTCAAGCTTTGGCAGTGCACGATAACAACGATATAGTATTTAAACGTATGCTGTGTACGTCCTGCCTTTTTTAACTTATGGAAGGTCAAATAAATGCCATAGGCCTATATCAAAGGTTAACAAATGACGTACATATTGGTTATTAGTGGTGTTACCGTGGCCATTTAACTTATGGGGTTGTTTTACGATCAGGGTACACCATTTTGTCTCACTGGACCCCCAAAAAAGTTGTTTTGTTTTCCCCAAATTTTTGTGTATGTGTTTTAGACAAGTAAAGTGATATTGCTTTTAAATTTGGAGGCATGAGGTCACCAACTTATTTTTCTATAGAGGTTCAAATTTTGTATTACACGTAAAGTCAATTGCTTAATTTTTCGGAGAGGACATTTTTGACGGAACTAGATTTGACAACATTGTAACGTGAACTGTCTGAAAAATATGTGGATGTATGCGAAGTAAATATTATAAGATTGTTGCATATATACAAGTGTTCTTACAGTCATAAACATTTTTCATCAAGTGATGTCTAACTATGCGTAAAAACACCAAATTCGGAGAGGACATTTTTTTTGGACAGAATTGGCACACCAATTTTGGTTAATGGTCACAAAAATTCAGATTAACTGTAGCTTCTGGGGTTTTCAGTTTTTAAACAGTCACATTTCAGTAGTCAATTCTGATATGAAAAACAAGCTTAATGTTTGCTAATAATAAAGATGCTCATGCTCAAAATTAGAAAAAATAGAATGAGACTGCAATTTTGCCCTAAATTGCCAGATATAGTCAATTTCTAGAAAAATGAGTTATGGTCAATAGTTTATTTTTCTCTTGTAGGTTGCTCTAACAGTGCCCAAGAGCCTACCATCAAAAATTTGATATGACATTACCCAGAATTCGTTTTATGATGCACAGAAGGCCATTTTTTGACGGTGTACCCTGATCGTAAAACAAGCCTTATAAGGTTTTATCACCATCTTATTGCATGTTCTAAAAAAAAAGGTTTAAAAAGTTGATGTTCCTTGAATTCAAAATCAAATGTCGTCATAGACTAGATCACACAAGGATTCTACAAAATAAAATCTGAAAAGATTATTCGTAGACCTGCCTACTTTTATTAATGAATGTATTTTTTACAAATATTTTTTACATTTAAATTCAACATCATTTGCACATTAGGCCTAATGACCCCTAAAATTATTAAATTTCCACAAAATACCGTGGGCTGAATAGTGAACATTTCCGAAATTTTCATTTTTTATAAAATGGTTGAGGGGTCGACGAATTCGGGGGGTTAGTTATAGTGTATCAAATTTTGTAAAAGAGTAGCAAAAAGTTTTACTTTGTCGCAAACGGTTACAAAGACTTCTCTTTATCATTCCTTAGCAGAAATAAAGACTGTTTGCCAGTTTTACGCTCGCAAAAAAAGTATAGGTTTGTTTTCCCGTTCAATTTTTAACTCTTTGCAATCGAATTCGTTTATGTTCATTCGATTTAAACGATACTTCATGGAGAGGAGCTATCGGTAATTTGAATTAACTTTTAGATTTTTAATCGCGATCACATTTCGGACGAAAGTGCTTGTAAGATATGTCAAATTGATCGGAGATAGTTTAAACTTGATCAGGAAAACCTATATGAAACAAAATATGTTCTGTTGCCTGTGAAAATAAAGGAAGCTTTCAGAAATTTTCGCTTCTCAGTGACATAAAACCTTCACATAATACAACAAAAATGATTCAGAGTCCAAAAAGGTTGATAACCATTTAAAATGTGACAGCGGCGGAGTTAGGTTTTGAAAAAAGGGTGGAGCGCAGCTGACATATTTGCCGGAAAAATACGGGGTGCCCACCAGACGGTAGTTTTGTTATTCTAACACCTATGTTGAATGCTTGGTTGCGGAAAAATAAAGCCGCATATTTTTGAAACACCCCTCTACATTCTGGATCCGCCATGGACAGGAAAAAGGGAAAACATTGTTAGTTAAAACTGGCTGAATAATGATGTGTTCTCGAATAATTTTCCTTCTTCACTAACTGAATTGAAACATGCTCAAATTTGTTTAAGTTTGGAGTGAGCCAAATTTGCGCTCAATACCAAATGAAAATTAATTATTTTCACTCCTTCTAGAATGAGCGATTCTCACTCAGCACACACCGTATTTACTTTTATGTGCATGCCATTATTTTCCAATTTCCAATTTATACATCATAGATCGCGAATCCTTTATATTGATATTTGTTCTTGAGAATGACAGTGACCACTCCTACTTTCTGTCTAAAAAAGGGCTGTCCCTAACTCCTTGTTCGAGTGGAATTGATCCCAATTCGACTGCTTTTCCACTCTTTTATGTTAAGGGAGTAAACCACTGCTCTGTCTACTGAAGTCGTATCAAGAGATGCCCCTGCAAAATTACCCGCAGGACAACTTTCCCAAGAAATAACTCTAGGGTTATCTGTTGAGTTAGGGGTATATTTTGGCGGAGGTAGTTGTCCGGAGGTAATTGTATCGGGGTCAGTTGTCCTAGGACAATTTGAAGCATCACTCAAACCACAGTATGGCCATCTGGGGTTGATTCATCAAGCATCTTTTTCTTCTCATCGGTGTGGATCTCTTTCATGTTTTTAGCTAGACCATTGGCGAACTTCATATCCTTCGTATCATAATCGTCCTCGTCCTAAGACAATGATTAAATACAATTAAATAAAGTGAATTTCATGTCACTTCTTTAACAACTTCAATAGTCGTATAATATGGACATATAGTTGTTATGGCGTAAAAATCATTAAAATCTTTATTTTAATTTTTCGATCGTATTTTTTGCATATAGTTTCAAATTTAAATAATGAAAAATAATTATGATAATAGAAATAAGCTTGACTGACCTGATATTAATTAAACATTACGGGTTCAAACCTTGTATTCCTGTCTTATGTATCATTATTTATGGTAAACTATAATGTGGAGAAACTTTTGATGAGCTAAAAGAAAAAAATAAGGGATTGTCTTACATCAATTTCTACTTTGTCGACTCCACATCGCATCCTAATCTTGAGTGACTCAGGAAAGCAACAAAAAAGTGCGTCTGTCAAGTTGTTCTTCAGTCTCGGGTCGATGGTGTCTGGATCATTAAAACCTATCAATTTGTTAACACCGATTTAATAGTTAAGACAAATAAGAGAAAAACATGGCAAGGTGTGCAGAAAAGAAGGATAAATGTTTATTCATTATTCAACTGTTATTTTTTTTTACATGTGAGCTTGCTTGTTTAACGGGATAAAACAGGAAAAGAATTTTAAAAGAAACATTTGACAAATAACTACTAGTATTTAATTCATTATTTAATTTCATACTTCATGTTAAGTCAGTAAAGCTACAATTAAAAGAAAAATAGCTGATCTTTGTGCATTTTTTCGCATGCCAATTAAATTCTACCAACTTTTTTAAAAATAATAAATATGCCTATATTTGGAACATAATCCAAGTTTTGCATACCTGTGATCCTACTCACGATCATCGCCACCACTAAACATATGACGAGACCAATAGGGGAGTAGTAGAGGAAAGATATTCCGTAGAATTCTGCTATGGCGGGGCTGTGCAAAGCATAAGAGTACAATTATTAGATACATAAGAGAGAGAGTCAAGGTAGATTACATTCGTCTCTCTTAGTCATTTAATATACTTCAATATTTCATCATAATCATTATCGTATCATCATGGTCGGCATCATTACCATTATCAAACCTCGTTATCACCATCATCTTCATCAACATGAACCTCATCATTATCATCATCATCATCCCCATAAAAAAAATCCTTTACATAGTAATAATCAGAATTAAAGTTCTATATCGGAATATCAAGGAAATCCGTGACAAATTGAATCTCATGACATCTATTTTTCACGGATTTCCTTATTAATTTCTGTATATATCACACACACATTATTATTATATATTTATATATATATATATATATATATATTATATATATATTATAATATATATTGATCCTTCTTCAGGATATCACATAATACATTTAAACTTCAGCAGATTTACATTGATACATAGTAAGTTAGTAAGCAAGAAATAGAGTTAGGTTGTTGTAAACAGGTAAAAGAAAACGAGGAGACCCTGGTAAAAAAAAAAAAAGCAAAGCTTTTAGTGGTATATCATAATATATACATATTATCATTACATTATGCACTACTAGCACCTCAATCAAAACGCATCATCATTAGCAATCATCAACAACATTATCATCAGGTAATACCATCATCACCTTCATTATCCTCATTCATCACCATCATCATCATCAGCCATCACCATCACTTTAATTATCACAGTTAGCAGAATTTACGGGGAGGGATAACCTACTTGGTCACCACCTCATCGCTCTACACCTGAAGGAATATCCGTGTAGTATGTCGACGGTTGTGTCCCTAGCCATGTTCCTTCCTCTGTGGTGCTCACATTGTACACTGGACAGCCTTCGCGGAGAGGGAGTTCTTCCCGCGTCTGATGGGTGAGCATGGACCCTATTTTTATCCAGCAAGAAAGGGGTGCTCGTTACCAAACCTGCATGGCCCCCTTTTAATTGAAGAATAGACATTGATTGATATGTATTCTTTTTAATATTGTTATTTATTCTTGTATTTGGGGAGAGGGCAAAGAAGGCCTATTGTAGGCATATCAATCCGTTTCCATTAATTGCTGGAATGTTGTTTTTAATAAACGCTTTGCTTTGGTATTTTAGTGTATTCGCTTGTAAGTAATTTTTAGAGGAAACCAATTCTTTTGTGAGATATCACTACTACTTACATGACTAAATACAACTACATGTAATACTTTTACCAAGTGAAATAATAAGTTACTCACCTTTGAGTTGCATCGATGCATAAATATTCCTAGAAGGAACACTCCAATAACTTACCAAGAGGTAATTCCGATATAGAAAGGCACAACTTAAAATAAGAGTTATCAAACTATATGAAGCAGATATCATTATACCTGATAGATACAAATTGTATAAATAAAGGTGTATTCTTCCGTAGCCATATTCAATCGATGCGGAATACAAAAAATAGTTTGGTACGCTCACAAACTGAACTTCTGATTTAAATAGAATTTATGCCAATCCGTGCGCTAATGTAGTGACTCACAATCTATGTCTTCAGTGAATTATTTGTAAAGATTTAGTTTAATAATCTTCAATTTTTAATCTTAAACCAATCCCTGCGCTAAATGGAGTGACCAGTACAAGTTTAATTTCATCGAGTAGATCCTTGGTAATGAGTGACAAGTAAAGTTAATTTAATCTGAATTGATCGCTGCGGTAACGGAGTGACTTGTACACGTTAGTTAATCTTGAGTGATCACTGTGGTAACGTAGTGAGTGACTCATACAAGTTAATTTAATCTCGAATTTGATCCCTGTGGTAACGGAATTGACTGTACAAGTTATTTAATCTTGAGTAATCCCTGGGGTATGGAGTGACTTGTAAGTTAATTAATCTTGAGTCGATCCCTGTGCTATGGAGACTTGTACAGTTAATTTAATCTTGAGTAGATCCCTGGGGTAACGGAGTGACTTGTACAAGTTGATTTAATTTGAGTTGATCCCTGCGAGAATGGGGTACTTGTATAAGTTTATTTAATCCTAAACCGATCACTGCGCTAATGCAGTGAGTGTACAAGTTGCTTTCATCTTGAGGATCCCTGTGGTAATGGAGAGTGACTTGTACAATTTAATTAATCTTGAGTTAATCCCTTGGGTGTATTGTACAAATTAATAATCTGAGTAAATGGGGTAATGGAGTGACTTGTTACAAGTTAATTAAATTTGAGTTGATCCTGGCTAATGGATGACTGTACAAGTTAATTTAATCTTGAGTTGATCCCTGGGGTAATGGAGTGACTTGTACAAGTGATTTAATCTGAGTCGATCCCTGTGCTAATGGAGTCTTGTACTAGTTAATTAATCTTGAGTAGATCCCTACGGAGTGACTTGTACAGTGATTTAATCTTGAGTTGATCCCTGCGAGAATGGAGTGACTTGTATAAGTTTATTTAATCCTAAACCGATCACTGCGCTAATGCAGTGACTTTCATCTTGAGTTGATCCCTGTGGTAATGGAGTGACTTGTACAAGTTAATTTAATCTTGAGTTAATCCCTGCGGTTATGGAGTGACTTGTACAAATTAATTTAATCTTGAGTAGATCCCTGGGGTAATGGAGTGACTTGTACAAGTTAATTAAATCTTGAGTTGATCCCTGTGCTAATGGAGTGACTTGTACACGTTAATTTAATCTTGAGTAGATCCCTGGGGTAATGGAGTGACTTGTACAAGTTGATTTAATCTTGAGTCGATCCCTGTGCTAATGGAGTGACTTGTACAAGTTAATTTAATCTTGAGTAGATCCCTGGGATAATGGAGTGACTTGTACAAGTTAATTTAATCTTGAGTTGATCCCTGCGAGAATGGAGTGACTTGTATAAGTTTATTTAATCCTAAACCGATCACTGCGCTAATGCAGTGACTTGTACAAGTTGCTTTCATCTTGAGTTGATCCCTGTGGTAATGGAGTGACTTGTACAAGTTAATTTCATCTTGAGTTGATCCTAGTGTTAATGGAGTGACCTGTACAAGGTAATTTTATGTTGAGTTGATCCCTGTGGTAATGGATGTGGCCTGTACAAGGTAATTTTATGTTAACCGGTTGGAGACTGAGCCCGAATATACTCGGGATAGCTTTTGTCCACTCGTGGACTGAGCCCGAATATACTCGGGCTGAAAAGTCCTGATAAGTTCAGCCCAGTTTCCAACTGTTTTTCTACTCAATATTCAATGAATCAATAAAAACATGGTACGAGTCGAATATTTAGACATTTATCACCGTACTTGGAGCTTTGTTAACTTGAAATGTATGCGATTTATCGTAAAAAAGTCAATTTCAAAACAAAATCGCTTCCAACACTCGTCGCGAAATGTGAGCATAGCAACCATAATGTCACTGCCGTGAACCGTCCAATCAAAGCGAGGCTGTAGAGCCGCTCGTGCTTTCTCCCATATTTGGAAGGTGCTTATTTGCATAGTATATGCAAATTATACCAGCCCGATCGACGTTCAAGCTCAAACTTGATGATGAAAGTGTGGCTTTTTGTATTTTACCTCCAGCCCGAAACAAAACCTTTCTTTTCAAATTTGAACGTCCTGGAGATGAATGATTAGCAATGTAAACCACAATGGATGTTTATTGAATAGGCCCTATTGTGCGAAGGTGTGATCGCTCGCCGCTTTGAAGATTATCCCTATTCATAATTGAACGACATGAGTACTGCAATAACTCTCTCTCTCTCTCTCTCAAATACCATATTATATACCACTTTGTACCAATTTTTAAAAAAGAAATATGATAATAACGAACTTAATCTTTTATCTTTTATTTGATATTTCTTTATTTTCATACATCATAAGCGTACAAAAAAAACACTTCTATATACATTGTAATGGTAACATACATAGGGGGTTATAATAAAAAATAAAAATTAGGCTAATAGTGACTAAAAAGAATTTAATTGTAAACAAATGTTTATGAGGAGAGGAAGAACAAAATGTAAAGGATGATGAAGAGGGAAAGTACGAAACTAAAACGTAACAATAAATATCGGGGGCGGGGGTAATCAATTGCGATTAGGGTTACGACTGAACCTAAGCTGGAAAGGTCCCTCCCCGCCACAAACAAAATGAACAGATAAATACGAAATGAAAACAGAAAGAAGAGAAAAGCACAGAAGTAATAATTATAACTATATTGCTGTACCACTTATATATATATAATATATCATATTGTATAAGCCTGTGAATGGGGATTATTAGAAAAGCTTGAGTTGAGATCGTAACCATATGAATCTCTATAGTGATCCTACATTTTTAAAAAAATCATAATAATCAAACTGATAATGAGAGTTATGACAATAAAATGATGATAATGATGAATCATTGGTATTATTATTATGAATATTATTGAAATCAATATCAGTAAGCACAAGAAGAATTTACAAAGAACATAAAGGTTGTAAAATAGAAATAAATACATAAGTAAATAAGAATATTTGTAAAAAAAAAAAAAAAAAAAAAAAAAAAAAAAAAAAAAAAAAAAAAAAAGAAAGAGAAAGGTATAGATTTAAAAAATAACAAAAAAGTTAGAAAAAAAAAGAAAAAAAAAGAAGAGAATGGGAAAAAAGGGAGACTAGAGAGGGAAAAAATCGGAAGGGAGGGAAGAAAGCATGAAAAGAAGAAGAAAAGGGAATCAGGAAAAATGATATAATATATAAGCTTGAAAAATTTATAGAAACGGAATATATGACACAAATCTGAACTTCATCGTAACAACAAAAGCTCTAGCCCAGCCACATTCATAACAATAAGTGCGTATTTTGCATACAAAAACAACCTAAAATCCGCATGACAAAAAATGAATAATTCATGAGCTTTCGTGCCCCGGATCGGCGGCATGACTATAGGCCTACTACACGCATATCGCCGCCCTAGAAAGGTATGAATATTCAGTACCATCACGGATACAAACGTACCGCTTATTGGCTGTTAGCGTTTATCGATGAAAATAGGCCACTCCCCGTTCTTAGCAACCACGCTCCATTGATCTTTATCAAAAACCCTTCGTCCACAGCGTGTGGGCCGGGGTACGGTCCCTTCGTCTCCAACCGGTTAAGTTGATCCCTGTGGTAATGGAGTGACTAGTACAAGTTAGTTTTGGGAGAACAGACGTTTTGTTTTACTTCCATAGCATAATATTATTAATGAATAACTCAATTAATCCCTGTGTACAAAAAGATTTGATATAAAATTCATTCTAACACCTGAATTTAGCAACAAAACTGTGTAAATATATCTATTGATGGGCCAAAACAGAACTGACGTAGAATGATACCATCAAGGATGGTTTGAGTGCAAATTATATGTTATTGATACACATACTGAAACACACCAAATTCACTAACGCTATACATATCAGCAGTTGGTTGGCATGCCCAGAGCTCTGGGTGAGCGTGAAGGAAGCGTGGCCTCATTTTGATGAACATCTCCCGATGTCCATATGCTAACTATTACATATCATGGAAATACATGCATGGATTCAATTGATATCCTTTGCCCATATATTGATATGTCATTTGAACAATATGAGGACAAGTTGAGTAAGTTGTAAGAATATACAATATTCTCTGCCACACTATACTTGAGCTTTAATTCAATCTTGAGTTGATCCATGTAGTAATGGAGTGACTTGTAGAAATTAATTTAATATTTCGTTAATCCCTGTGGTAATGGAGTGACTCATACAAGTTAATTTAACCTTGAGTTTATCCCTGCGGTAATGGAGTGACTTGTACAAGTTACTTTAATCTTGAGTTGATCATTGCGGTTATGGAGTGACTTGTAAAGTTAATTTAATCTTGACTTGATCCCTGCGGTAATGGAGTGACTTGCAAAAATCAATTTAATAATCTTGAGTAGATCCCTGTGGTGATGGAGTGACCTGTATAAGGTAATGCAATGTTGAGTTGATCCCTGCCTTAATCTCATTTTGTATTAGTTGATCCCTGGGGTAATGGAGTGACTCATACAAGTTACTAGTAATTACACCTTGACTTGATCCATGTGGTAATGGAGTTACTCATACAAGTTAATTTAATCTTGAATTGATCCCTGCGGTAATGGAGTGATTTGTACAAGTTAATTAAATCTTGAGTCGATCCCTGAGGTAATGGAGTGACTTGTACAAGTTAATTAAATATTGAGTCGATCCCTGTGCTAATGGAGTGACTCGTACAAGTTAATTATATCTTGATTCGATCCCTGTGGTAATAGAGTGACTTGTAATTTAATCTCGAGTTGATCCCTGTATTGGAAATTCTCACGTGTTGTGCTTAGATAACGATTATAAGTTGTGTTGATAAAACACATTTAATGTTAATTAAAGCAATTTAGTTGTATACCTGTAACACGCCCTGTCCTAGCTGACTTGCAATAAAGGCAAATGCAATACTCAGCAAACCGTACATCAAAGCTACAAATAAAAGTGACAAATACATCATGTTATTCAGACATATTTTGATGTGACTTTTGGGGTTTCATAAAAAGTACAATTAGGGTATTACTTAATTTCACTTAAGAGCTTTACATTTTTCACAGTTTTTTGGAAATTTTTGTTCAGCATTGTGTTTCCTAAATCTTAGCAAATACGTCAGTATAAGGGAGACAATATAAAAACAAAGCGAAAGAGACTAGTGCCTCCTATAACATATGAATGAAATAATGAATTAACATAAATTTTATTTATTTTTATTACAAATTTAAAGCATTGTAAGAATTTTCAGAGCTATCAGATACAAATGAATGCATGCACAGAACCTTCCAAAGAAAGAAAATAGAAATATTAAGAAAATTTGTGTCTTTTGTATGCGTTAACAAAGTAGTTTTCTATTGAAATTAGCATTTTCATTGAATATCAGTATTCTAAAGATATTTGATAGTATTTTAAAGATATTCACCAAGTAATTTGACGACACGGGTGTACTTCTGCGGCCTCATATTTGGCCACAACACTTTTACGCCGTCTTCGCCCGAGAGAGCTGCCAGTGAATTCACACCAGACGACAAGGTGCTTTGGAAAATTAATTTAAATTTGATTAGAATCATAATCGAAGTGGGAATTTATTCATTTACCAATTGACGATTTTACAGTCTGTGGATCATTATTAATCATGTTACGTTCTTTATACGTTTTTAAATTTACTGGCCCACTCACTACCCGTAAACACGATTCTGGAATCGTGTTTTAATTGTCAGGGAAACTTTTGTACTTAACATTCCCAGCCAATTAATTTCACTAGACACTACCAAAAATTCTGATAAATCGAACGTCTACTTTTCGGGATTGTGTCCCATTTTGCTAGCCATAGTTAAACCACGGATTTAAGCTTGGTGTAAGTTAAGGACACCTTTTTAAATACGGGCCAAAAAGGGTAAGGGACCGTTAAGGGACCTAAAGGCCTACTTACTACGTTTTACCAAATGGGACCTTCCAATGGGAAATTATTGGTTTTCGGCCACCTCCATTGTTCTCTACCGTAATCTGATGTAAAAAAAAAAAAAAAAAAAAAAAATCGATCACCAGAAATTCGGAACTTACATAGAACGCATGCATGGATATTGATGTACATCAAGTTCCATCATAATCGTATGTATAATATTTACTATCTTATAAAGCACCGTTTAAAAAATTTGGACTATTCAAGCCACTGTAGAAGGCACTTTACGTGCAAATTAAATTTAAAAAAAAAATTAATATGAAGCAAGCGCACCTGATAGAAGCACTGACTACAGCAGATAGGAAGAGGCCCGGAAGTCCAGGCATATCCCCAAAAAGATCCATCACCATCAAAGGCATAATCTTGGAAATGGAGAGGAAAAATAAGTGATATTCCTGCTTCATCTTGAGTTATTAAAATCTATACTTTAGAAACTACATTTACTCATACTAATAAATACATAGTCTGATTAAAAATACATGTAAATAAACGGGTCATTTTTTTTTATATATTTTATCAATTCCTTTCCACACCCCGCCCCTTCCGATTATTATTATGTATTTAATTCATATTAGAAATAGAGTTTCGTCTGTTTTAGTGAAATAAGTATCGGTCATCCCATTATGATATAAGGTTCTTTAATTTAAAATGGAATGGTTTATTTCATTTTCTGTTTAACGGAAATTTTCTGATTTTCTGATAATTGAACCAAAAACGTCGGGAAAATGAAAGGTAGAAATGGTGAGCCCGCGTAATAAAAAACCCTTCGGAATAATGGACTTTAACTTTTTCAAGGTCCAACTCCAAGTACACCATCTTAGTCTACAGTTATTACCTGATCTTTGCTCCTCACAACACCATGAGTATAAGGGTCACAGTCTACGTAGTACACATACATCACTATACCAGAGAAGATACATAGTCCCACCGTAATGAATTTGATTAATGTTGCTAGAACGAGTGCCCTGTACAAAGGTGTATTTAAAAAAAAAATATGCCACGAGATCTGGTTAATGAAAATTCGAATATCGACAACAAATTGAAAATGTAAATGTTTCCCCATTGTCAACATCAATAATTTGTCATATTTATTCGTTTAAGCCTGAAACTGAATGAGTTAGTGCAGGATTTTCTATGTGTGTGTGTGTTCATAACATTTTCATTTTCAAAGACATCCATATTGCGAATGTATTTGACATTAAACAAAAGCTATGATATCCACAATATTATTTAAATGAAATATTTTGCAAAGTATTTGTCTCAGTTTTCTACATTCCATGTGTAGATGTAAAATGAATAGAAGATGGAAATTAAGTACTTTGAGGGTAAAACGCTGATGTTGCATTCAATTCCTCGGAAAAATAGTAAAACTTCAAAATGGAAAAAACTTAATCTTTGATTGTTATCAATATTTTAAGAAAAACAACACCTTATCTCAGATGTTAGAAAATCTTTAAAACATTATTGAACTCACTGAGTAGCTTTTCGTTTTGTCCCGCATGAAAATAGTCTCTGGATGACGGTCTGATTGATTCCACTTCCGATATTCATCGTACCCATCCCAATCATCAGGGACCAGACAGAATAACGGATTCGAGGATCAGCGCTAAACCTGGATAAGGGGAATCAACGGGGATGCAGGTAAGTTCGATAAAACGACCGATAGTAGCTTGTAATTCGGATCACAAACTGGTGTGTAGTTTTATTGACATCTCGAAATGTCTTCGTCTTGAACATGTTAAATGCAAAGCTTTGAATCTATCCTTAAAAACACTGGGTTATCAGACAGTGAAAATTGTAAAGACTCAAAATGCATAGAATTAAAAATGGACCAATATTATTCATTCACAAATATTTTCATTGTAAGTGCCTGTAGAAAGTACTACAAATTGTATCGAAATGTTTGATCATTAACACTGAAAAAAAAAAACCGGACCGGAGCTTATCGATATATACCAGGAACAGCAGCGGTCAAAATAGACTACCTTGGGGAACGCTATTACCATCTGTACTCAATGTGGATGAAAAGCTAATGTTTGGAAGCCGTTTCAAAGTGAATGACTATACACGTGTAAAATCTCCACTAATTGCAAATTTATTCCATAACTTGTTCCTTCAAAATTAATAAATTCTGTGGTGCAGATATCGCAGATTTAATAGCGACGATATCATACCGGGATGAAAAAAAAAATGACACGCTAAAACTATTCAAATATGGAGAGATGGAGTGATACATCGTGGGGTTTTGTGTCTATAACCTACTCATCAAATTTGATCCTGCCCCCTTCATGACCGATTCTCCACACCTCTCCCAGACCACCGACTTCCATGGTTCCCTTGATGATGACGGCAGTGACACCGAGTAGGATGATGATCGCCTGTAGCGTGTCCGTCCACAAAACCGCCTTCATCCCGCCCTGTAATAACGATGATCACCATCATCATCATCTTCATCATCACTAATATCATCATGTTTACCACCACCAACACCATCATCATCACCACCATAGCTACCATCACATCCCCAACCACCTTAGTAGGCCTATGATCATCATGATCATTATCATCATCACCATCATCATCATCATCATCAACATCATCATCATCAACAACATCATTATTATCATCATCATCATCATCACCATCATCGTCATCATTATAATCATCATCATCATCATTATCATCATCATCATCATCATGGGTGTCGATTGTGGGGGGGATGGGGGGGATGCATCCCCCCCCCCCCAATAATTTCGGTGGGGGGGGGCGGTGTGTACAATCATCCCCCCCCCCCCAATATTTTGATATCAAGAAAATAAAAAATATTATATTATGTGCATATAAATCTATCTATTACAAATTTGTTATCATATAAAACACTTTTATGACATTATTATAATATTTTGCAGTCTTAAATGCATATTTCTGACATCCATAAATCCCAAATTTTCTCACTCTTTCGTTAATTTTCCTCTTGTGAGCCTGATATACTTTAGTAGTCATGTATAATACACAGTACACCGTGCAGATAACACGGATAATGGAAGCTCAGATATTTCACTATTCACAATTAAAAAACAAACAAACATTCAAATCGATGATAATCAGGGGCATCGATCCCAAGGTACATAGGGGACAGTTGCCTCGATAATGAAACTGAAGGCATAAGTATTTCCCCTCAAAAATCCACGATGGCCTTTTTGTCAAAATTAATGAATATTGAGGAGTCTGTAACACTTATCTCGGCTCTTCATCGACAAGGTTACATTTTTTACTCGGACCAATTGATTATATAATGCACTTCCACTATTCTCCGGGGGCTAAATGCCCTCTTTTTAAATTAGTCGCTACTTTGCAATCAATTTAACGGTTAAAATTGCCTGAACATTTTTCAGCTCGCGCTTCGCGCTCGCATAATATAAGATAGTATAAACTGCACTTGTCTTTGTTCATCTTTTATGCTTGTATTAACGTCACGATGGTACGTTTAAAACTCCAACTCCCTCCCCTTTTCGTACTCCAATGAGGCTGCAAGTATTTTGTTTCATCAGGTCATTATCATCGAGAAAATTTTCAGCACGCGCTTCGCGCTCGCACAATATTGCCCTAACTGGAATTCGTCCATATTTATATAGATTTGCGTTTGTTGTCTTAACGTCATGATGTTCGGCTTCTAATCACCAGTTAAAGCCCCTAGCCCTCATCAATTTTGGCGTTATAGTCATGTATACTTACAAATACCATGTTTCAGTCAATATTATTGTGAAAATTTAAGCTCGCCTTTGCGCTTCGCATCACAGCCCTTTGATCCACGATTTATACTAGATCATATGCATTATAAAGTCTATGTGTTATTACATAGAACATTTTATCATTATGGCCCCTTTAATAAACCAATAAAGCTCCTTCCTGTTTCGCGTCTTGCATTATTTTACATTAATATGGTCCATTTCATGTCACTAATATTGGAAATATTTCAGTCGCGCTTCGCGTCGCATAATGAATTTGAAAGTATGTATAGTAATATAGTCCTACTCACATGCATGCATGTGTGTATTATATATAGTCATTACATCATCATGGTCCCTTTAACAAACCAGTTAAAGCCCCTCCTCGTTTAGCGCTCAAATTATGCTACACGCCCCACTTATGTCCACTATTAATGAGAAATTTTCAGCTCGCGTCTTCGCGCTCGCATTATATCACATATATTTTCTATTATATCACTGTGTATACAAGCATTACCCCACACCCAACAATGGACACTGCGATCATATACCATCGTATGTGTCACATTGAGGAAAAGAAATATCGACGATCATCCCCCCCCCCAATCGCCAAAACAAATCGACACCGTTGATCATCATAATCATTCACACATCACCACTACCTGACACATCCCCAACCACCTTAGTAGGCCATGATCATACACGATCATCATATCATCATCACCCATCATCATCAATATACATACATATCATCATATCAACAACATCATTATCAATCATCATTCATCATATCATATCATCATCATCATCATCATCATTATCATAGCAATAATCATGGTTTCGCCAAAAGTAAAATACAGGCGAGTAAACTGGTATATTAGGAGCACTGCTGTATAACTAATAGGGTAAATTACTTACTACTGGTTGTTATAGAAAAACAAATCAACGCCGGTAGACACAACACACGCCCATAGATCCATTCCAGTTAACTGGAATTAGCAAAGCGAAACAATATAGAATTGGTATGTCATCAGAGATAAATTGCCATAAACATCGGGAAACACATTCGAAACATATACAATCGACTGAGTTTTGTAAATATACATTTTTAACATAATCATTATGACGAGGTATATTTAAATAGGATTAAAAGCGTAAAAGCGCATGATTGGGTGGGTGTGTGTGTGTGTGTGTGTGTGTGTGTGTGTGTGTGTATGAGAGAGAGAGAAGAGAGAGAGAGAGAGAGAGCGGCTGCGAAAAAATACAGTCGGAATATAAACATAGATGGTAGAATAAAATATTAATTTTTTATTTTTTTTTTTTTTTTTTTTTAATTAAATTTATTTTAATTTTTTAATTTTTATTTATTATATATATTTGATAGCTTAGGTTTACTTTTTCTTTCTTTTTTTTTTTTTTACTTATTGACGATATCTGACAAAGTAAACTTTTCATCTAAGCCATGAATTTACTCATTACAATTCTTTAGGCTGTTATTGGACAAGATTGCGGGGGCAAATATTGGCGAACGGGGTCTAACAGTAATAAAAGAGATACAATTCCTGGCAATTTACATTATTAATATATCAATATATTCTTTATCAATTGAACTGTCAATGGAGCAAAGTACATTGACAACAATAACCCTGTAAGAGAGGGTGTGTTGTATATTCCTGTCAATATATAGCTGCCACCGACCCCCATGGCATATGTTTCTTTGCAATGGTGATTTTTACGATGCAGAGCCCACGATGGTTTAATACGATATTTCATACGTTTTGGTCCCATTAAGATCACCAGGGGGGTGTAACACAAAGACTTACGATTGATTAAAAGTTACGATTGATTTTTTCGTGGTGCCCTCATTTGAAAACCAGGTACAGTCATGGATTAGGATTTTGATATGATTAAGAGTAGGGTTAGGGCTATGGTTAGGATTAAGATCATCAACTTTGGAGCATCCTGTCCATGATGAGGCTAATGAGAAAAAAATCAATCGTAACTTTTAATCAATCGTAAGTCTTTGTGTTCATTTCATTTCATTTCATTTATTTTTTCATATCTCTCATGTTACATCGTTATACATATTCAATGAACAAAAAATACATATGTAAAATAACATAAAGGTATAAATGGCCAATGTGAAGTAGAAATTACATTAAGAGAAACATGATGGGACCTACATGAAAGCGAGCTTGTAAGGCTGTAGGCCCCAATGGTATGATACGTGTAAATGAATATAGAACGGATATGAATATTTAATCATGACCAATCAAAGTAAGAAGGAAAATTAAAAAAAAGTAAAGAAAAAAGAAAAATATGCAGTTTGTTATAGTCTTATTCTTAGCTGATGTATATAAATTGTACAAGGTAATAAATGCTCAGCTGGTAACAGAAACATTTCTATAATAAAAGTATTTTCGTAGCAAACATACATGCAAAA
The DNA here is from genome assembly GCA_940671915.1 of Paracentrotus lividus. Classification (NCBI taxonomy): domain Eukaryota; kingdom Metazoa; phylum Echinodermata; class Echinoidea; order Camarodonta; family Echinidae; genus Paracentrotus; species Paracentrotus lividus. The sequence goes on from CALNVZ010000641.1 coordinate 31,994,652, forward strand.
CATAATATAAGAGTGACAATCAGGTCGTGGTAACGGTCTCATTATACATTGACATCATACGTTTTAAAAAGTAGTTCTTTTAGTTTACTTTTAAAAGTATATAAAGACGGACTTTCAATAATCTCTGTAGGGAGGGCGTTCCAGTAACTTGGTCCTATATACATGATAGTTTTTTGGGCAAAAATTGTTCGAGTACGTGGAAGGTGATATGCGTTGCTCTGACGTGTAGGATAAGTATGTAGGGATCTATTCCTTCGAAACATTTGTAAAAAGATTTCAGGTAGACTATTAGTTGATAATTTGTACATAAATATACCTACGTTGAAAAAGAACAAGTCTGATATTTTTAGAATTTTGTTGATATGAAAAAGGTTATTAGTGTGTGCCAGATATTCTACATTATTGCATTTCTGATCGCACGCTTTTGTATGCGGAAAAGAGTGTTTATCAAATTTATAGAGGCGTTCCCCCACGCGAGAATTCCATAGTTTAAGTAAGGAGTAATTAAAGTAGAATATACCGACAATAAAATCCTCTTAGGAAAGAAGTGCTTGAGTTTGTTAAGTATACCGGTATTTCTTGAGAGGACCCTGCTCAGATAAATAATGTGTGGTTTCCAAGATAAATCACTGTCTATGTAAAGTCCCAAGAATTTAGTGCAATCAACTTGTTTTAATTCGGTATCATTAAAATTGACTTGAGTAGGAAGTATTTTTATTGTATTGCTAAAAAGCATATAATTTGTTTTATCTATATTAAGAGATAACTTGTTTGCATAAATCCAGGACTGTTACACCCCACAGGAGGGGTTCTTAAAGGGAGAGTTCACCCTGGAATTTAATTGGTTTTGAAAATTGCAGAAAAATAAAAGAAAAATATGAATTGAAAGTTTGAAGAAAATTAAGCAAAAAATGGCGAAGTTATGAATATTTAAAGTTTTCATTAAGTGACTTCACATGCGAGCAGCTCTCCTATGTGTTGTGTATGGAAATTCCATAAATTTGTATTTTTTTTCATGATTCTTGATATAGGAATGGGTCAATTTCATAGAGGCATGTATATGAACATATTTTTGATGATATATCAACCGCACAGGTGAAATAATTAATATTCTTCTGAAAAAAATGACACTTTATGGAATTTCCATACACAACACATTGGAGAGCAGCTCGCACGTGACGTAATATAATAAAAACTTAAAATATTCTTAACTTCGCTATTTTTGGGTCGATTTTCTTCAAGCCTTCACTCCTATTTTTCTTTTATTTTTCTGCATTTTTCAAAACCAAGAAAATTCCAGGGTGAACTTCCCCTTTAAGTTGCGGACTCCACTGCGGTTTCTCATGCTGTAAATTTCTTGACGCCCATGTTAGTGCGGACCTCAATTCATCCGGGGGGGGGGGGTGGGGATTCACAATACACAAGATGCAACAGTAGCGTGGCATAGAGATTGGTATACATGAACCCAATTGCAATATTTGAACATTTAATGAACCATATGGTTTTGATATTCCTTTAAAGATGCTTACATCATCGAAAACTGAATGTTTAGGAATCTCATGTATACAAAGCAGTCATGATGTCCCGGAATAACAATACAACATATGACCTAATCATTAGCATATTTACTCGAGATTAGGAGAGCTCAATTAAAACTAAGACCAGTGAAGGTTATCTAAGAACACAAACAGCAGATAAGATTTTTTTTTTTCAATCGATGACACAATGTTTGTATTGTGCTCACTTCCACCAACCCCTAATTAAGTGGGTAATTTAAATAATGATGGAAAATAAATAATGGTCAGAACCTCTGGTACCATCCGCACATTATTACAGTGTATAACAATAGCTGGGGATAAAATGGAAATTCAGAAAATATGCAAATGTGTTGTTAGATATTAACAATTGGCCTCTGACCATTGCGTAGTTAACAAAAAAAGGGGGATGGGGTGTAAACCTGTACGCCCCCCCCCCCTCCCGCGATCATCTAATGGAGACATGAAAAGCATAATAACGTATTAAGCAAGGCCGTTTGTGAACTGATTACGGATAGATGGCGCACGTGTATGCGGCCCCCTCCCATTATTGGGTAAATATTGTAAATGAAACCAGGTACCTATCATTTTACTACCTACCTGCGTTTATAGCCAGAGCTGGTGTGTACATTGCAATTCCCATGTAGAGTATCTGTAAATAAGGTCAAAGCAAATACACTGATGGTCATAAAGTTAGACAGTTAAAGGGGACTAATACCCAAGGAAATAATCACTTTTATATGAAAGACCACAATGAGAGGAGGAATTTAAAAAAAAACAGTTTCATCAAAATCATTTATAAAATAAGAAAGTTATGGAAGTTAGAAAAGTCTCATCGTATCTTCTATCATTTGTCTATAGGGATTCTGAAATTTGCAACATCGGCTTCAAAATGGCCGATCTTATGGACAACTCTCCATTTGTTTTGTACACAAATTTTCAGGTTTTTCCCCAAGGAATTTTCTTTTAAAATATGTCTCATTTACTTCTAAGCTCAAAATATGTCATGGGAAAATTTATTTCACACAACACATGTTGAGCTCAGAATGAGGTAAGATATATTTTGAAAGAAAATGGGGAAAATCTGAAAATTTGTGTACAAAACAAGTGGAGAGTTTTCAATAAAATCAGCCATTTTGAAGCCGATGTTGCCAATTTGAGGATCCCCATAGAAGGTACAACGAGACTTTTCAAACTTCCATAACTTTCTCATTTTATAACCGATTTTGATGAAACTTTTTTTTTTAATTGCTCCTCTCATTATGCTCTTTCCTGTAAAATTAATTATTTCCTTGGGTATTGGTTACCTTTAACAATACTCTTTCCATTACCCGTGTCAAGTTGAAGTTAAAATATCCCTCCTGGTTCCAAGATTGTTATTTTTATTATTACTTTTTTGTTTTACTTTATTTTTATTTTTTATTTATAAGCAGATCTAGAATCCGGCCTAAATAACCAAGAATTTTCTTAATAAATATTCCTACAAACAGGATGAAGCATTTAGACATCAAATTATATCGGAAATCATAAACAAAAAAATCATGGTATTTTGAGCTTCCCTTTCAGAGGTGCAGTAATGTTAAATCATGGACGTTTAATACGTCCATCGTTAAATCAAATAACAAAGATGTCCGGCGACAGTTGCTCTGGGTTCTATTGCATAGGGTAGGGTACCTGCAGGTAATATGGCCCCCTAAGCTCATTTGCCTAATTTTCATAAAATTACGAAATGACACACAGTCTAATCTTTGTTTATATGAATCAATTACTGCTGCTCTAACTTTATTGTGAAGAAAAAACAATTATCACCAACCCCCCTGTCTGCAATATTCAAATGTTGACGTCATCACGAAAGTGCCCATATTATCTGCATGTGCAGGTAATATGGGCATATGTATTTAATGTATGTTTTAAAAACTACAATGACTCTACCATGTCTGGCATTTGCTTAAAATGTTAAAAATCATTAACTTTCAGATATAATTTGAAATTATAAGACCCTTCAGTAAATCCTTTGACTATATATTTCATTGTTATGTATTTTGTATATTATTTCTTTTTTTAATATCATTTAAATATTATTTTCATTATGCAAGTCAATATAGGCTGACAATAAGTTATTTATATCAATAATACTGTGAATATACCCCCCAAAATCGTAGCAAAGAGATTGATGCCTCATCCCAATACTAAGTACCAAAATCACTTCCACCATTTTGGATGTCCCATATTACCTGCACTAATGTTGCTGTGTCAGGCAAGCATTCAATGCCACATTGCACCCCTTCACTAATACAAATTGACCTGTACACGCTAGTATGATCAAAATGAAACTATAAGCTTACTAAATATACAAAACAGTTGAGGTTACCACTTCAAACACTCTTTCACCATCACATTCTGTGGAATAACAAATTTTTACATCAAGGTAAAAAAAATGCCGTAAGTTTTACCTACCTTCTTGGTTTTCAGCAATTTTCTCATAGAAATTTCGGTATCAGATGCTCTCACGACGATATATTTTCGTATACAATTCATATGAACAACATTATGGTGCTCACACCGGTCACCGGTCACCGGTCGACGGTCACGACTTGATTTGCTTCAGGTGGCCCATATTACCTGCTGGCCCATATTACCTGCATGTACCCTATAGGGTTTCGGTTACAAAAGGGTTTTATGTTATGTTTATGAATTAAATAGATAAAATCTTAACCAGGGAACAAATAATGTTCCAATAGCTTCACAATAGGTTCTTTTTTTCCCGGCGCCGTCGGTCTTTTTCGGTCGTTTTAGACACTTTTTATGTCTACTTATTTTATATTGGCTACACGGACTTACCGTTTGGAAGGAGAATATGACGGTGCATACAGTTCTGACTGTGCGACTAAACCGCATCTCCAGATACTAATTCAAAAGAAAATGTGGGTATTACAATGTATTGTAATTTAATTCAAACATAATCATTATGTTCTAAATTGCAACAAGAAAGGCTAATTCATCTGATTTGGAGCCTCTTTGACATTGATTGCATTTCTTCATTGTTTTACATTTATCAGGAATTTAAAGAAATAGATACAATTTGATATCTTTCAAATACATGTACATGTTGTTCACCATTTTTAATGTACGAGGGGGGAAAATAAGGGCATGAAGGGTAGGAATTCAATAGACCTACTCTCTTCACAATTTTGAGTCATGTCATCTTTCGCATCTTTATGGAATTTTTATATTGAGGAACATTACAAATTCATGTACACTGTTCGTCATAATGGTCTAATTTTTTTTTCTGGCTCCAGCGACATTATGTTGCTCTGGCTTTTATTTCTTGAATGTGTTCGTCACCGCTTTCAATCTTCGGGATCCTTGCAATATCTTGGACGTTCCCTCAACACTTCCCGGGATTTTTCTTCCAAAAAAGTTTGTCACCCCCGAAGATGGCCATTTTTGTCAATTTTTCTTATTTTTGGGGCCAATTTTTGTTTACGCGACCCACCAAAGCCTCATCAGTCCTACCACAAGCAAACACGTTTGAGGTGTAGAGTTGTCTTTGTTCTTGAAGTTAAATCTAGTTTTATGGTGACAGGCTAGATTTTTTTGTCTAGGGGAGGGGTAAAAATGTATTGTTATTAGGGTTCAACATTGATTTTATTCATTTTCACACCACGAAAATTTTTGTCTTCCCAAAATTGTATTGTAAAATCTTAGATTGACATAAATCAATATAAAACTTTGAATAGTCACCATTTACAACCTCGTCATCAATGTTGAAAAAAAAATAGGGGAAAATGATAACAATTAAGGGTTAAAGGTTGTTTTTAGCATAAAGGTGGAATAAAATATCCCGAATTTTAACCAATCACACTTTTTACTTTAACCCATCCCCTAGATAAGAGACATAAGCCTATCCCCATAAATCTAGATTTAACTTAAAGAACATTATAAACAATACATCTCAGATGCGTTTCCTGGGGGTAGGACTGAGGGGGACTTGATCGGCCGGGTAAACAAAAACGGGGCCCCAAAATGAGAAAAATGACAAAGATAGGCATCATGGGGGTTTTCAAAACTTTTTTGACAAAAAATCCTAGTGAAGGCTTGGAAGAATGTTCAAGATATAACCAGGGTCCCGAAAGAAAAAGCAGTGACAAACTTATTCAAGGAATTAAAGACGGAGCAAAATTATGTTGCTAGAGCGGCAAAAAAATAAATAAATATTCCACCTTTATGACGGACAGTGTATATACAGTGATTATCAGATAGCATCTCACAAAAATACTGGGCACAGTGAATCTATTCAAACAAGAAAGTAGTGCTGGAAAAAAACCAAGTACGTGTTGTCATGACAAGGAAAATGTTATAGATGTATGTAAGACCTTTAAACTTAACATGTAATCTGAGTTAAAACTTATCCCACACAAAAATGTTCATGTCGGTTGCACAAAATTGATTTTAAAATCCTAATTTGCTGTTGTTTGCAAAAAGCCACGGTTACTCCGATATTGCCAGTAATTGGGACCGATTGGCCCTATGGCTGCAACGAAGGAGGGAACAAAATAGCCAATGGCTCAGACAGATACCAAGTATCATATCCATGGAAGAGATTGTGGCGCTTTCTTGTCGGGGAATTTTTGAAAAAAACATACGTCGGTCACAATGGCCACATTCCAGATCAGTGTTGCCCCAAAAAGACACATATATTGTAATTCTGACCCAGAGTGTTATATTTGAATCCCTATTTCAAACATGTTATACCTCGTAAATACTTGTGATGCGTAGCCGAAAGAAGATCGGAATAAACAGACGTATCGAAAGGAGATTGGCCAAGGTGTACGCCAATAACGACCACGTGAACATGCTGTCGTACATATAAATCTCGCCAGGCGTTCCGATTACGGAAATTGCCGAAACGAAGCTAACCACCACCGACATCGCAACTGGCACGATGCTCATTTTCCTATCTCCGAGGAAGAATTCTTCGGCCGTTCGTTGACGCCCTCCGGAAAGGGCCGAAAATACCCCGATCGCAGCCGAGAGTATAAGCATGGTGGCGAAGACGACATAGTCCCATACGCCAAAATGGCGACCGCTGCTCGGCTGGTCCATAATGGTTGATGCTGAAAACAGGACAGAAAGGTTTGATTAAAAAGAAGAATGCAATCCACTTGTTGCGATGCTTTTTCTTCCTAAGCCTTTAGGACCTCTTTCTATTCTGTATTCATGTTCTTAAAAATCAACATCGTTTCTTAACTTAATTAAATCCTACAAGGGATGGAGGATGCATGATGAAGAGGTGAAAGATAACGAGAAAACGAAGGAAAGATAACGAGAAAACGAAGGAAAGAGGGATGAAATATGTTTCAATGCGTTATCCGCCACCCCCATCCCCCCCCCCCCCCCTGGCAGGGGAAAAATGAGTAAACGCGATTAACAAAAATTTCTGGAAATTTTCACAAAATTTAAGTCAGTGATTTATTAGGCTAAGGTAACTATTCTACTTTGTCTTTCATAATAACTTGACAAGGAATCTTATTTATAAACAATATGCGTAACTATCTTCTGATGTAAATAATTCAATAAATTTTCCAAGATGCATGCTACACACATTCATTATGTATTTTTCCTGATTTGTCGAAAATTAACACGAAATGACGATTTAAAAATATAATATGTATAACTTGGTATGCCCAATTTATTCATACTTTATATCTTTAATTGTTTTTGGAAATGTTATTTTTCGTTAAAAGAAAATGTGTATTTTTAATGCAATATTTGTCAGTAGAATTAAGTTTTGTTCAGTACGTGTAACATATTAATTTGTATAAATTTCAATACTACATAAGATAATGGGATTGAAAAGATATCTATGTAATTGTGGATTGAGATTAACTCGCAATAAACAAGAACAGATGAAAAGATCAACTTACCGGTAAATGTGAATTTCCCTGATTTTATCTCGTTAATTTATGTGCGTCAAGAGTCCTTACTTTGTGCGTTGTGTTATATTCCAAATAACCGGAGATAATCTAGCACTGCAATCATAAAATCATTCTACATGTTGTAACTCTATGCACACACCCGTTATCTGTTTTAAACCTTTAAACTGTAAACTGCATTATTGACGGGTAAAGCTTTACAGTTTTTGCTGTTGTTTTTTTTTTACCTCAGAGATCCTTTAATGTCACGTGACTGCAGGTTTATGAGCTCAAAGCTTAAAGGTGAGTATCTTAATTTGGCGATGTATAGGGCAGGGCCCGTATTCCATAAACTATACTTAAGCAATTTTGCTTAAGTCTATGTATCTTTTCTAAGATTTTGTCCAGGAAAAAAATTTCTTAGCTTTTATTCCAAACACATAAAGCACTTTGTCTGAGCTCATAAAGCATTAAGCAAAAGTCTTAATTCTGTTAATATATTGTCATGTTTAATTTGCGGCCTCAAATGAGATTGCCATATAATTAACATTAAAGTTAAGCCACTAGGTAGTAGGCTTAAAGTTAGGATAAAATACTAATTTTTTTTATGTTCGATTTGAAGGCGCAATTCCATTTAAGACTTTTGGCTTAGCAAAAATCTAAGAATTTATGCTTCACTGCCAAAAATAGGCTAGAACAGAATTCTTAGTAAGCTGTATTTATGGAATATGCATTTCTAAAGATAAGCAAAAATGCTTAAATTTCATGCTTTTATGGAATACGGGCCCAGGTGTACAATATAAACCTCCCATATTTTGTATTATACTGCGTCAAAAAAGTCATTCCTGGGGGGCGTTTTATAAAAGGACTTGTCAGACGTTTTATCCGACAAATTAATAAAATTAAAATTTAAAATTAACATTTAAAATTAAAATTAATTAAAATTAAAAACAAATTAATAAAAAATAATAATAATAATAATAATGAAATGAAATGAAATAAAGAATAAGATAGAATAAGTAAATAAATAAATAAATAAATAATAATAATAAATAAATAAAGAAAGAAATTAAATTAAATTAAATCAAATCAATCAATCAGTCGAATCAAATCAAATCAATAATCATAATAATAATAATGATAATAACAATTTCCATTTTGAATATGCTTTAAGCATACTTTCAATTTTGTATTCTGATAACCATTTCAAGGGCATTTTTGGTGCTTCTAACTAACGACACTTGTAACGCCCATTTCCACTAATTCAGTAAGATAAAATGTTATGTATTTTGTTAGTAAAAAAAAAAATACTATCCGAATTAGCGTATATGTACATAATGGACAACAAACTGAGCATACATTAATTCCGGGCACAAAAGACCCCCCCCCCCCCCCCCCCCTCCCTCCCTCTCTCTCTCTATCTGTATATTGAGCTCCTTTAGAGAGTATGAAACAAATTTAGATAGTACATGTACGGTACGACGAAAAAAAAAGTTTAAGGGCTTAGCAATTTAATGGGATCCCGAAAATGACTTTTCGAAATGAAAATGTTTGTTTGATTGTCAACTTTCAACTAATGACAAAAGTTTCTTTGTTTGTGACATTGGTGGAGTTATTATTATTATTTTTTTTTTAAACATCTATAGGGCCTATACAACTCTAGCACTTTGTACTTGTTATTATTTGTTGTTTATTTCGCATATCCATGCAAAATTATTTGATGTTTCAAAATTGGGTGCAAAGGATTTCCCACTGCATAAATTATAATTGAGATAAAAAGAGAGAATGTTATTGTGTCCTTGTACTTTACTGTTTACCATGACACACAAGCTCATGTTATAAAACACATATCATCTACATTTGGGCAATTCCAAAAAAAATCCAGACATGACATGAAAAAAAAGTGTGTGTGTCCTAGGTTGTTTCATTTATTCATCTCATACCTAATAGCATGGTTGTTGTTAAAAATATTAAAAAAAATAATAATCAAATTCAATTAAAAAAAAAAAAAAAAAAAAAAAAAAAATGCATTTTCGTTGATTTCATTTAAATCTGTAAAAATGAATAGGCTATGTGGGAAAATACATAATCAAAATTCACTCTGTTGCAGATTTTTCCTAATTTTTTTTTTCAAAATGAAAAGGGTGAATACTTTGGTGTATTCCAAAAATTATGGGATATTTGGTAAATTACAATTGACGAAAAGCAGGGCAGCTGTATAGGTATTACAGTTACTGACATCCCTTCAGTAAATTTGTTATAGCATAAAAGATAAAAATGCATTTTTTAAATTTTTTTTTGCACATCTTTTCTGAAGAGTCTAGGTATGATTTCATATCAAACGTATTACGTTTAGTCTACCATGTCCATGATGTCTCGGACATGAGATAATGTAATTGGAATCCACACCATGAAAATCCATGTCTGTTCTGTAACGTCAGTTACCGATACATATTTGTTTGTCATTTCATAGAGAAAAAAAGTTTGGTCATATTTCTTTTCGCCCAATCCCTTCAGTACCATGAGATTATTGAGCTGTATTGATTAGAAGACCAATTGATTATTATCTACCGAGCTACAAAACAAACGATAAAACAAAATTATGCTTTGTGTAGCATCAGTTACCTTAGAATTTCCCAAACCATTTGAATTTTGAAGAACAGATTGTCCAGCAAGAGGGATGGAAACGAAATCAGAAATCTCACGTTCAAGACCTCTCGAATGTCATTTTATTTCTACCTCTACGTCTTATTTCCGTCACTTTCACTTCTCTCTCTCTCTCTCTCTATTTCCAACAAATTAATTAAAATTGAATTTATTCGCTTCCACTATTCTCTCCCTTGTTTGTCACTTTAGTTTTCTCTCTTATTCCCAACACAGTAACCTCTATTTTCGTCACTTTCATTTCTCTCTCTCTCTGTACCTTCACATATAAATGTTCTTCTCTTTCTATATCTATCTGATTCCTCTCACTTCTACTTCTCTCTCTCTCCCTCACTCTTATTCCCATCAATTTCTCTCCTTTCTCTTATTCTCTCACTTCTCTGTTCTGCTTATTTCTATCTTTGTCCGGTCACTTCTACTTCTCGCTCTCCCTATTTTTATTCCCGTCACTTCTACTTCTTTCTCTATCTATTTTATTCCCGTGCCTTCAACA
>CALNVZ010000641.1:32006296-32067982 GCA_940671915.1 Paracentrotus lividus
CTCTCTCTCTCTCTCTCTCTCTCTCTCTCTCTCTCTCTCTCTCTCTCTCTCTTGTTCCTGTCACTTCTCCTTCTCTTTCTTATTCCCCTCATTTGCACTTCTATTCTCCTAAATTTCAATTTCAATAACAATTTATTTGCTTCCTTCTCTCATTTATCCCAGTCACATCTACTTCTACTCGTCAGAAACAATGCACATATTCGCTTTTATGTATGCCAAATATCTCGAAGAAATTTATTACCTTTAACACAAATACCACACCGAGAAAAATCACAAATGTCGTACAATGATCGTACTTAAAAAGCAAATCATAAATGAATGATAATCAGGAAATTTGTGCGGTATTGATTGTAACCAATCCACCATCCCTGGATATCATCACTGATAGCGCCCTCCCCGCCTCCCCTCCATGCTTCAAATATATGCCAGTTGCAACTTGTTACGTTGTAAACGATTTCAAAAAAATGATTTGTGATCTCGTTGCAATCATGAAGGGCTTTGTTTTAACCATCGAGTACACGTGCCTCCTTGCTGGTAATCCCTTTTACAACATTCACAATGCAAACGCCATCTGACTGCATCCCCCCTTCCCCTATACAATTCAAAATAGTTTTTATCTGGCAAAGTTCTAGCCTTGGTTGTATCCTTGATTGTAACCTTGATTGTAGCCATTTCCTGCTGGTGCCTGTCCCATCCCTTGTCCCATCATGCCCCCTCCTCCTGGTCCCTGCATCCCTCTACCACCGGGAGCCGCGCCACCGTATCCACCTTGTCCCGGACCGTTCAGGTTATTCAGGACGTTGTCCCGGACGCCGTTCGCCGCGTCCTCCTCTTCCTCCTCTTCTTCCTCCTGCATCGCAGTGAGAACCTGTTCTCGAACCTCGGGGTCACCAATGTTGGCCAGGAGGTTTGAGTGATGCCGTAGGTGACGCAGCAAGAGTCCAAGGTCGTAGGGATCGTTGATGTCTACTGGTAGGTCAATCTTGGTGGCGCCCAGCACTGCTTTGATATTCTTCATAACTGTAATGAGAAAAAAACAATCAAAATTTACAAATACTTATGGCTGAATCGACGCCTCACCTCTTCCCCTTCGTACTCCTGCGGCCCAAATTATTAGTTAGCAATCTCTTCAACATTTTTTGAGACGGGTCACATTTTGGCCCCGTAAACACAAAGATTTGCAATCAATTTTACATTTAAAAGAATAATTATAACTGGTTACTGTTAAGTCTATTATACAAAGAGTGCTTGCACCAATGATTATGATTGTCTATTGCCACTTTACGATTTCTGGTAAACATTTGTGTTGTGGAGCCCTTGAACTGTTGAAGAGGAAAATAGTACTTTCTCTCACACGCACAACTACTAAGAAACATACCTTTAGCACTGATCGTCCCTTCTTCCCCACCGACGCTACTGTCGCTGCTGTAGTCGTCTGGCTCCCCGCCCTGGGGGAAAGTCCCAAATTCTGGAGGCCCTGCACCCATCGCACCACCACCACCACCACCAGCGCCACCACCACCAGCCATCGGACCACCAGCCATCGGACCACCTCCCATCGCACCACCTCCGGCGGGTCCAGCCATTGCCTGAGGCTGTCCAGGGTTCATGTAACCACCCTGTACTTGTCCACCTGCAGGAGCAGGATAGTTTCCACCACCCATTGGCGCATTCATTTGCTGATTGCCTTGGGGATAGTTGCCGTAGTTATTGTTGCCATATCGCTTCATACGACCGCTTCTTTCTGTATCACCTGAAACCTCGGCGTCTCCGTTGTTAGTAGTCGAACGTCGAGTCCGTCGGTGTCCCGAGATAAAATTGAAAAAGTCGTTGGCAGGATGGTACTCCTGTTCATCCATGGATACGAGATGATGTGTGTCTGTAATGTGTGAGCTCGGTTCCAGGTCCTTGATTTTGTGACCCGCTGGTTTGTCACCTTTTCGCGGACTTGCTCTCTTGCTGACATCGTCCTCGTCACCGCCATCATCAGCGTCTCTGCGCTTGCGGGCATGTAGGCTTAACGGGGCGTGTTCAATGCGATGACGGCCTGTTTTTAGGAAAGAAAAACGAAAGTCAGTATCCTATAAATGGGTTTCCAGTGCAGTCCGATCATGGTGATTGCACTCACAGGGAAAGTGCAACTCATTGGCGGCGATCCCGGAGGATTTTTACTGGGGGATCTTCCCCCCCCCCCTCGATTTTTAGATCGTAACATTTTTTTTTATCGCGATTATCAGCTAGTGAAGTTATTATAAAGAGGCAACATTTAAATACAATGCCCTATGTTATATAATAAGGTAAAATTTTCGGCTCGAAAACTGAACACAAGACAGTGATCAAATTCTCTTTCCTCATGTCGCTATATGTATTCATGGAATATGTTTTATTTGTTCCGATGCTTTATTAAAATCTTTAAATTGTCATTAGTTTTTGCATAATAGTTTAACTAGACAGATGGCGCTATACAAATGCGTTATTATTATAATGTGCGGAGTAGGTCATTCTATTTCGATTTTTTTTTATATACATCATTGCAATGATTTATTCTGCTTGAGTGTATTATTAATTCCCCTTCCGGTGTCCCCACCCCCCAGTCGTTACATGAAATCGCCGCCCTTGGGGCAACTGCTCTACAATTTTCTTGCAACAAGTATGGCAGCATACGTAGGCTATAGCAGACCTGACCAAGGACTATACGGTTATCAATAATGGACAAAAAAAAATCATCACATTACAATGATGATGGGGTCACTTAATAAGTTTCTCCTTTTGAGTGGCTGGTCGGGGCCCCTGTCGGTCATCAAAAGAATAGACTTCTACATGTTAAAGCCCCACAAGTTCTCAATAGGCAATATCACATAAATGATAAGCATGGAACTATACTTACGGCAGTGATTGACAAAGGGTATTCCAGACATGGTGTTACGAGGCAGACCGTTCTCCTTGCAGTGCCTGAACGTCAATTCAGCCTGGTTGACCAGTGTGATCTCTTTGTCATCGAGTGCGTCGACAAAGCCACAAGAACAAGCTAAACTCATGCCATCCTCTGAAATTCTGAAGAAAAAAAAAGAAGACTTTCCTTTGAATCGGTTCGTTGTCGTTAAAAGGGCAAACTTTTATCCCCCGACAGGTTGGGGGGTGGGAAAGGGCAACAGTCGATTTTGGTCCCTTAGGCACTTATTTTTAATTTTGGGATCCTGGGAAGGGGCCGGGGTCCCGGGCTCATCAGGCCTTCCCTCCAGTAACCAGCTGTAAACAAAATGCATGGAAATGAATGGTTTTGACTCATACTATAAATGTATCTAAAAAAGAACTTATCAAACTTTCGCGAACACTTCACGTTTGGCACAGACAGACAGCAGACAGAAGGAGATTACAACATTGATGCTTGATCCACACATTTGACATTTCCATTAAACTCAGGCTTACCTTAACTCAGCCAAGGCGCTCATTCGTCTGATATATGTGATGACTTCATCGTTTGGCTGATACAGTAACTCTCTGTTTCATGAGAATTAAAAAAGAACGATTTAGACTTTAATAACCATAAGGAATTAGATTTATTACAGCTTTAGAAAGTTCATAATTTTTTTAAACAATCCTGATAATTCCGTTAACATTTTCAAATGCTTCATTATGACGCTCTTACCCATTTCCTCTTTGATTTCTTTTTCATATTCATCTTGTCTCAACACCCCCCCACCGTAAATACAGATAAGCGCTCTAACTTTTATTTCTCTCTCTCTCTTATCTTCTCTCGCTCTCTCTCTCATACTCAACACACACACACACACAACACACACACAAACGCACCTTATTCTTCTTTATTTCCCGGTTCAAAGAAGAAGAAGAAGAAGAAAGAAGGAGGAGGAGGAGGAGGAGGAGAAGAAGAAAATAAACTTACAGTTGGGTGATTCTTTGTCTCGACTCTTTCGCTCATTTCTGAATCGTTCGTACCGTCTCCAACATTGAGCGAAGGTTCCCCGGCACCAGCATCCGTGAGATGCCGAGGGGCAGTCACTTGGTGTGTTTGTCCTCGATGGGAAGTCATGTTGAGCTTGAGCTGAGGCAATGGCTACGATGACAATGATGGCTGTAATTTGATGTAAACCCATGATCCTGAAGAGAGATAAAGCAAATGTTTAAATTCATGAAAATGATGATGTGGGTGATTAGGGGGCCGTCACACTGAGGTCGTTCTATAACGTTCTATAACGTTCTTGCCCGTTCATTAAAAAATTGCTGAACGGGCTTTGGTCGGGTTGGAACTTATAACTTTGAAAAATAATTTCTTGAATACGATACTAGGCAGTTCATAAATAGTTCTCGTTACGTCAATTCCGTCTTTATCGCGTCCGCAATACGTTGTTATCCAGTTCAGACCGAGTAAACGGCTCGTTCACTCTATACCGTTCGTAGAACGTCCAAACCGTCACTAAAAGTGCCTATGCGCAGCATGATAAAAGTTAGATACCATGTTCGTAGTACGTCCTTCTCGTTCAGAGTAAGTCCTACCCGTTTGAGGAACGTTGTCACTACGTTTAATTTTAGAACTTGAAGCCAGTACGATTTTTTTTAACATGTTTAAAAAAAAATCGAAATGCCTTTCCGTTCTCTCCGTTCGGGCCCGTTCGCCAAGTTCGTAAACAGATTGTAAACGGTCTGTACTAGATTCTAAAAGGTCTCCACTACGTTCAGTCCGTGTGTAAACAGATTAAGCCCGTTCACCAAGAACTACCTAGAGCGCAGTGAGAACTAGCTCAGTGTGACGGGAATTATGACATGCCGTTCTGTTTAAAAATTGAAACGTATGTTCTTAGTACGTCGTTCTCGTTCAGAGTAAGTCCTACCCGTTTAAGGAACGTTGTCACTACGTTTAATTTTAGAACTTGAATAATTAATATACAATGCTCGTTTGTATGACGTCCTAGCACATCTTTAGAACGATATAAGTACGGCAATTTCGTTTGTAGTACGTCCATCTCGTTGAGGTACGTTGCCACCCCGTTAAATTTTAGGACGAGATGGGCGCTCGATTTTTTTTTGAACACTTTTTTGGAAATCCGACCGAGCTAGTCCATGAAGTTCGTAAACAGATCGTAAGAAGTATTTACTGCGTCCACTCAGTTTACACACAGACTATGCCCGTTCGGCAAAATTTGCAGGGACGTAGTAGGAACGAGCTCAGTGTGACGGGGGTATAAAGGTGACGATTATAGGCTTAAAAAGCGATAACGATGATAATGCTAATCGACGACGACGACGACGATGATGATGATATTGAAGATGACTGCGTAGAATGCGCTTCCGAAAATCACCATTGATGCCACTTCGTTGGAGGCCTTCAAAGGGGCGCTTTAATCCAACATCTAGAAAATAAATAAGTAGATTTTCTAAATAATAACATTTAAAAAATAAAAAATAAATAAGCGCAACTAAAATGTAACCAAAATTACAATGTTAATCGAATGCACTTATATTAAGATGATTCCTCAGCATTATATCCTTACTTATGGATCCTGCTGAGTATCGTCATAGACATAGAGAAAGACGTGATGATTATGTGGAACACGAAAAGATGACGATTATAATTATGATACAGTTTGCCTTGAGTGACCATGATAAAGATAGAAATGATGACAATCGACAATAGGCCTAATAATGCCATTTGATGACGATCATTGATATTTGAAATTGATGATGATCTATTGTATTGTATTGTATTGTATTGTATTGTATTTATTTATTACCAACATTGCAAAAAATATACATAAACAGAATTCAATATAAATATGCATTTGGTAAATGGAGCCAACAAATAGCTAAAGCTAGTCTAGGTTGGCCCCGTCTAGTTTGCTTACTGTGATTATATATACATTTACATAAAGTAAAACATATCGTCGGCTTGGAGCCAGAAGGGCGCTATTGCAGATCAAGGATGTTCCGTTTGGAGCCAAAAGGGCGCTATTACCATTGACTTTGTACAGTAATAGCGCCCTTATGGCTCTCAACGGAACATCTATAGGTTGCAATAACGCCCTTATGGCTCCCAACAGACGATATGTACAAATTATTACATCATATTTTAAACATATGTACAAATTATTACATCGTATTTTACAGTATTTACACTATTTACATACAAAATTAATTAAATATGAATATACTCTACAAGAAGAATTGCCTTATATGATTGTCTAAAAGATTTCCGTGATTTAATTTGTCTAATATCATTTGGAAGCGCGTTCCATATGACAGCACCTGAGTACGAAACAGACTGTTTTCCAAGATTTGTCCTTACTTTGATGAGTGTTATATTCTTATTTTCGTTGCTTCTTGTCTCGTAAGGGTGTTTAACAAATGAGAAATAATCAATGAAACGGTGAGGAAGTTTGTTATTCAACAAATCATGCACGAATGTTGCAATCATGAGACGATATTGCTTAAAAACATCTAGAATCGATAACTCAGAAAACAAAGGAGCTGAGTGATGATTGAAGGATTTGAATAATATAACACGAGTAATCCTCTTTTATATGACCAAAATTCGACTAAGGAATGTTTTGTTTGCAGCTCCCCAGACTTCTAATCCATAAGTAATGTGCGGTAAAATAAATGCATTGTATACCCAGTTGTTGTATGTCCGGACGGGTTGTTTGTCCGGACAAAGACGGCAATTCTAGGAGTTTGTGATCAGTATTTCGTTAATTGATTGAAAATAATATCAGACAATATAACAAAGCACAAATGTTCACAAATATTTTTGCTATTTACTGCACAAATTTTGAGAAAATCGAGAGCAAAAGATGATGTTTTTATCTGCTTAAGTGTCCGGACAACGGGCCCCCCATCCTATAACATAACCAATATCTTTTTCGATACATAATGTCTGATTCTGTACAGAATACCTGATTTTTTGCTGGCAACATTACATACATTATTAATATGTTTCTCCCAGTTAAGTTTCTCATCAATATTAAGACCTATGATGACACTGTATCAACTAAGTTCAAAACTTTACCTTTTATTTCCAACTGCTCTAAAGTTAATATAATCTGATCTGATCTGATGATGTGTTCAAGTTTAGATGCCATTTGTGATAGTTGTGATGGTGGTTATGATTTCGATAACAACAAAACTATTCATTCTTCTCATTCTCCCCTCTCGTATCCCTCCTTATTATCCCTCCCTGTCATCATCCTTATCCAGACCTGTCCTTGTCATCATCATGAAAATCATCATTAACTAGTAACATCATCATCAGTAACATCATCATCATCATCATGTCTATGTCCATGTCTAGACATATCATCATCATCATCATCATCATCATCAGAATCATCAACATCATCATCATCATCAACATCAACATCAATATTATTATCATCATCATCAACATCATCAATATTATCAACATCATCATCATTATCATCAATATCATCATCGTCACCGTCATCATCATCACTAATATAACATCGATCTTACAAATAGCGCATTACCTTGCCTAGAACGCCGTACTGACCTTATACTGAAAACGTGCTTAGAATAAAATCGAGGAACTTCTAATCTTCCAAACCATGTGTTTCACACAAAAAAGACGTGGCATCAAAATTCTTGTGTCCTTTACTCTAGCTTTTCTTTCATATTTCTCAAATATTTTTTACAGCACCAGTCGCGGATTTCAAGTTGTTGTTATTAGGGTTTTTGCGCTGTTGTTGCTAAGGCAAGTCAAAGCAACGCATAGCTAGTGACGCGCGGATCAGGGACGCGTATTGACCTAATTTGATCGCGTAGTTATTATGACGTCACCCGAATCCGGATGTAAACAAACCATTTTCCCACGCGTATTCTTCATTGTAACGTCACAGAAGGATAATACTATAAGTTCCTATTGTGACGTATTGCTCAATTTATTACCGCAACTACTTTTTTTACAAACTGAAGTTGACTTTTTAATTATTGCTGGGTATTGAAACAATAACAGACTGCTTTAATTTTTTTTTTTGCCAATTAAACACGGAACGTTCTAATTTTATGTGGAACGAGATAAGAAAGAAATAAATAAATAAATAAACTTGATTTCAATTGAATTGTGAAAATATTTTTTTATTGTTTGATCCCCTTCAGCTCTATTTGGAATTGTTGAATAATCAATTATGTCTTCTTTTAGTCTTTTTTTTTCCTGCAAGCATACAATTAATGTACATAGGCTATAGTTTTAAAGCTCTCGCACTAAAAGCTTTAAATGACATGGATCAGTTATTCGTGAAACACCATCATTTTGAGGTAGAGAGAAAAGAGAAAGAAGAGAAAGGGAAAGGGTGGGGGTCTCCTCTGACCTGTAGCTTTAGCAAAAAAGAAAGGAAAAAAAAAAACGCAAAAAGGGCACATTTGATTATTGAACTTGATAAACGCGTAATTTCGTCACGCAAGTATGTCCACATTTATTTGGTATTTCAATTAAGTAGCCTATATAATTAGAGAAACAAAAGTAATTGTTAGTGTGACTCGGTAAGATTTATAGGGGCCTAATGTTATACAAACCGTCTATTCCTTATTTTTAGGTCTTTTATTGTTTTGATAGTTTTAAAATTACTACAAGCACTTTTGAGCTATCATCAACTTTTTTTCTCAAATGACATATGTACTGTAGGCCTATTAGTTTTTGCTTCGTGTTCCCCCCCCCCTTTTTTTTTTTTAAATTTTTTTTAAAAATTTGTTTTGGTTGTTGTTGTGCCTGAAAGTGTTTTGTTTCTTCGTTTTCTTTTTTAAAGGCAATTTTGGTGAATTTTGGGTGGGGGCGGGGGGCAACTACAGGCCGAGCCCGCAGCTGCGCTGTGACATAACTTCAATGACAATTAAATTGCCAACATGGCGAGCAGCAGACGATACTCGACTAACCTGAATTGTCAGAATTATCAGCCATGATTATGTGGTTTCTTGTTCCTGCTGTCATTTTCTTCGTCTTCTAATGCATGGGATCAAACAGACCTCGAGTTGTTTGACCTAGTTGAGATTACAGCAGAATTTTACGAAATCTTGAGGTTGATCGGTGTACGTTACCGGTTTCAATTAGCAGGGGTATGGGGAGTCTAGACGGCGCGACAGCTGTCGGGCGCCCGTATGTCCGGCCTAGACGTCGTGCTAGCGCTGACATGCTAGCACTAGCAGCAAAGCTGTTGGGACTGAGGACTGTGGATGACCGACTTCACAATTATGAACAAAGTCTCCTTGGAATTCAGAAATAGGCAAATATGCAAAAATGTTAAAGAACATGATTTGCACTCATTTATTGGATTATTGAAAAAGTAAGAAATCTCCGAATGATAATGTCATTGTCTGATCAAATTAATGTCAATATGAAATTTTGCATGAACGTTTAACAGTTAATGTTAGAAATTATAGCGCTGCATTGTTTGTTTGTATTTTAAGCATAAATCTATTAATTATTCATATTTATGCAAATTAAGTGTGTTTTAAATATTTATCAATATTTAGCTTTAAAAAATTTGTTATGAAGTCGAATTTCCTTTCCCCTCAGAAGTTGCTGAATATAGTAACTGTTAGATCTAATAACAATATTTGGGTTAACATTTGAAGGTTCAATGGAATTCTTAAGTATCTCCTTCTTTTATTACTTTCTTTTGTCTTCTATTATTTTATTTTTATGTATTTCTTAATGTTTTTGCCTAATTTTGAATTCCAAGGAGACTTTGTTCAATAATTCAGGGCTCGAATTAGCCCACGGCAACCCACGGCAATTGCCGTGGTGCCCTTGGTCATTGCCGTGATGCCCCTCACAATTTAAGCATGACTTACGGCAACACTAAACATGCCCTTTTTCTCTTTGCCGTGGTGCCTTATCTCCTCAAATGGTGCCTTCGCTGTGTAGCAGTGGTTCCCTTTCTAACCAAATGATGATTTTGGGGATATTAAATTATTTTCAGCGCCAGTGTGCCTTTTTTGCATCCCCCTCACTAAAACTTAAGTCTTGGCAACTCAACCAAGCGCGATCCATTCCCCTCCGGCTCCGCACCGCGCCGCGCCCGGCATGGCACGGCCCGCAGGCTAGGCGCACCTGCAGCTCAAAGCGTGGCAAAAAAAATATATGGCAGCTTTCAATTCAATACACATGGCGAGATGCATGTGAGTGTGTGTGTGTGTGTGTGTCATCGTGGTGTGTGTATTTGTCGCGCGATTCGATCGTCGTCTGCATGTACGAGTTGTGTGGATTAACCCATATGCGACGTCCGTTTTATCATTGTGAGAAAATAGGGCTTCCCCTGACCTCAGACAGGTACCAGAAGAAGAGCGAAAATTGACCAATCAGGAGATACCTTTCATATTGCCGAAAAAAAATCCCTCCACAAAGTATGAATTTAGAAGTGCTCTTATTGAGCATTTCATTCCAAGACCGTAACGAGCCTGCCAATTATTTGTTTTGTTACCTAGCTACGAGAGTAGCGCGCGCTGCAAAAGGGGAAACCCCAAGCTATCGATAGCGATATCGCGATCATGTTCTCACCACACGCAGCCATTTTCCCTGCCATGCCGCGTGCGATATTCAGAAAAAGTGACTGCACTTTTAGGTCTATTTTGACATGTCCTCACAACAGTCGCGATTGAAATATTTTGAAAGGATTATTCAAATTGTATTTGTAATCCCAGGATATACCATCGTATTTTTTGCTCTGTGATATTTTTTGGTAAGTTTTAATGATGATTTATCGTGCTTGTCGCGTTGTTGATTGAGTTGTGATGTGCGAGGCATCAATCAACTGCAGGCAATCTCAAACATTTCTGTTGACCACGCAATTTGCTGATTATTGATTGTTAAGATTCTCTATTTCCAATCAAAAAAATTAATTTAGATGACCCTAGATCTAGGTGAAATTATTTTTGTACGGAATTATTTACCTGTCTGGTCAGGGATTTTCTTTTTTATAAAAAATTCGGCGAAAACCAAGGCCCTTTTTTTTCCGTTTGCCATTTCATGTTCTTTTGCACACGCGAACGTCTTTTTTCATATTTTATGTAGCCAAACCGATTAAATCCATCCGAATCTTTGCAATCCTGTCATGAAATATCAAATAACCCACTTAGACAGCTAAAGAAAGGACTAAAGTTCCCGATTTTTCTGATTTATTTCTTCTTGTTATAAGATTTTCATGAAATCTTAGACTCTGTTACGCGAGACATGTACATCTTTCCAACATATAAGAGTCATCCCCACGCATTGCCTTTTTGTGTATGTGGAGCTATCCATGCGAGAAACTTGTGAGGAATATCATTGTCAATAAGGCCTTAAATTTTCCTCGAATGAATGAAACAAAAGTCAAATCCCCTTCTACATACTATGAATGAAAAAACAAAAGAAATTCATTCACAAACAGAACATTAAAAAACAACTTACATTTTATTTCTCCCGTGTCAAACCATTTTTTTTTTTTTGCCATTTTCTCTGGCAGGCCATTACTAGTCTTGATTTTCAGACCCTAAGTTATTTTGAATTTTTTATTCATTCTTATCTTCAAATTTATACCAATATGAATCTACAATTCAGTTTAGTCAATCATAGAATTTAATTTATTTCATTTTCCAACATATTATTATTATTGTTATCAACAGAATTAAATAACTGGTCTTTCCAAATGTCTATAAATTTTTGGGGTTACCGTGAAAGACTAACCGCTAGATATCGATAATTGTCAACAACAAGCTTCCAGTAAGCGTATTGGGTGTCATAAATATTCATACGTACGCGGTGAGTGGGCTATTCCACTGTGACTGAGGGGGTGTGGAGATAATAATTGTGAAGGTTTAACATTAATTTATGAGTAAAAAATAATCAAATCTACCGATGGTGTAATTTTATAGAACATGATATTATAAAGAAAAAAAAAACAAAAACATTTAAATGTTTTTAAAAGCTGAAATCATGTGTTTCAAGCTTGTCAAAAACATGTAGTCCCTATTTGTGAATGTGTAGTTCCTTAGGGGCTGGGGGGTGGGGGTAGAAACATCGATGGGGCTGTTCCATTTTACGAGGGTTGAAGCATTCTGAACATGGGATTAATTTAAAATAATAATTCTTAAAAGTAAAAAAAAGCACACCATACGAAAAATTTTAATTACATCAATTTTTTTCACAGACATGAAATAAAAACAAAGGAGGAAGACATATAAATATGTACTTCCATAATCTTGCCTTTTTTTGTTACACATGGCATTGGCAAGAGAAACAATGAAGTTCAAAGTCAAGTGAATTTAGAATTGTGAAGATATTTCCAGGAAATCAATGGTAGGTATTACAAAAAAGTATTTCATTAAAACTTCATGATTCACAGTCCTGGTAACAAATAAAAGTTCCTAATTGGAAAAATTGAAACGTTTTGCATTTCCTTACAGTTTCATCTGTGATCAAACTATTGTTGAAATAGTAACTGCTAATGATTAATTAGCAATTACTAATTGCTAATTAATCGCTGATTGCGCGCTTCTGTAGAAATGACTAGTTTAATGACTTTTCCCATTGCCTTGGTGCCTTTTTCCAGTTGCCTTGGTGCCTTAGAAATTTTTTTATATAAGACCATTTGCCCTTTTTTTCACAGGTGCCCCTTTTCACAGTTGCCTTGACCCTAGAAATTCCTAATTCGAGCCCTGATAATTGTGAAGTATATTGGTTGCACAATGTATTTTTAGTACTTTAACATCATTTGGACTGAAATACTGGACATAAAATGCCTTAAAATGATCAAAGACATAGCTGGCTTCAGTGTGTACCTAAACTTTTGGAGGTCAGTGTACTTATAGCTTCTTCTTCTTCTTTGGTTTTCTTCCTCCGGTTTGCGGAGATCAGCGGCTTCCCGCAGGTTGGTTGTCAAGCTGTGAGAGTTTGTTAAGCCGTACATGATGAATTTTGAGGATGTAACGTAGGCAGTGGGTCGTTATATTGGTAGACATTTGGTGGGAATTGTCAGGAAGGAAATAAAATGCTTGTAGCAAGGGTGGCAGAATCATGGGTGGTAAAAGCTTGGGTAACATCGTCAGGAGGGTTAAGTGAAGAGATCTGGCGAGTGAGTGCAATTCGTTCTGTTTCAAGGGCGGGGCAGGAGGCACAAAGGTGTGTGGTGTCTTCATCCTCGCTCGTGCATAGTCTACATGTGGAGGTGCAGGACTTTCCAATGGTGTTCAATCTGTGCTGAGTTAGATAGGTGCCTGTCATGAGTTGCGAGCGGAGTCTCGAAGCTAGACGGAGGTGAGAAGGCAGAGCTGCCTGGAAATAGTATAGCCGGAGATGGTAGGTCGTTGCATTGTTTCCACAGTGCCAGAGTGTGTTTTTCCTCAATAGCATCACGTACATGTACTTGTGTGTTGAGTGACTTGTAGATGGCCTGTCGGCACAGCCTTTTCCATTGATGGTAACTGAATGCTGGGAAGTCAGACACAGTGGAGGCAGGTTCAGCTTCATGAGGAGTTGTTTCCAGTATGGGATGGAGGGTATATTGGTAGCCAGGGCATTCAGCAGAACTCTGTGTTCGTACCTATCACTGGGTAAGGTGACAAGTTGTCCTAGAGATAGGAGGGTGCTGAGTTCGACCTGAAGGAGAGAGGGATGACTCCGGTCAGCAGGAGACTGTTTCATTGGCCGCGCTCTTCGGTAGACCAAGGAGTTTCCTAAACAGCAGAGCCTGGGCAGAGTCAAGTTTTTCCGTGGACTTCTTGAACAGTGCGAGAACGGCGACACCATACAGCATTCTCGGGATGCAGTAGGTAGTCCACAACTTTGCAATAACAAGGAGGCCAGAAGTTGTTCCGAGACGCAGACCTCGAATCAAGACGAAGAGGGTGTTGTATCCCTTTGACACGATATTTGGAACTGGGTCCTGTAGCCGAGTTGCTTTGGTGACACCAAGGTGAGGGTGTAGGCCAACTTCTTGGACATCTTCCTTGTTAAGGTACCAGGTGCGTTTGGTGCTGTCTTTGCTGTTGTAGACAAGGATGGCACTCTTGCATGGGTTGATTTTGTATCTCCATGTTGTGGCATAGTTGTGGGTCGTGTCTAGCATCGATTGGAGTTCACTAGCTGTAGATGAAATCAGAGCAACATCATCTGCGAGGACAATAACTCCTGCATACATGTTCTGTAGATGACAGCCCAGGTCAGTAGCTCGGAGGGTCTTTATCAGGCCGTCAATGAAGATGTCGTAGAGGAGAGGAGAGAGGATACCTCCTTGTCTAACTCCTTTCTCAAGAGCAAATGGGTAGCTGACGTCATTTTCCCGCAGCACACGACTAGCTGCTCCGTTGTACATCTCACCAAGAGTGTGTTGAGCTTCAGTGGGTACTGGAGTGTTGGAGATCTTTTCAAAGAGACCAGAGTGCCAAACACAGTCAAACGCCTTAGCTGTGTCTAGAAGAGCAAGGTAGGTAGGTTTCTTCTGTGCCATGTTGAGCTCAATAATCATCTGAAGGGTCATTGATGTGAGCATGCATGACTTCGTAGGTTGGAACCCAAATTGAAGCTCATCGGGCACACCAGATCCTGTGAGTGACTCTTCAATCCTTGGCTTCATGATAGATTCCAGCAGCTTTGATAAAGTTGGGGTGAGTGATATCCCTCTATAGCTGGCTGGTTCATTGACTGGCTTGTTTCCCCCTTTGTGTAGAGGAATGATGATAGCCTCTTTCAGTGATGCAGGGAGGTGTTCAATCCTGATTGAGCATTGAAAGAGAAGGAGGAGGAGTCTACAAAGTATCAGGCCCGAGTGAACAAGATGCTCTGTGGTGATGTTGTCAAGACCTGGAGCTTTATGTGGCTTGAGTTTGCTGATGGCTTCATCAATGTCACGTGAGGTGAGGGAGAGTTCGCCGTTTGTGGTGCTACCGATGTTTGTAGCGTGAGGTTCCAGTGGGTGCTGAGCAGGTCTTCCTGCAGGAGGGCCTTCAGGCAGTTCAATTCAACTGAAAGATGAGAGAGAATCACAAAAAACTAAGGGTGACCAAAAAACTTATTAGTATTATATAAAAAGCATTTCAAATAATAATAAAACAATTAATTTAACTTGAGTTATCAAGTACAAGAATATTCTTAATCTGATGCGGGATAAGGAGACTTCTATAAAAGACAGATATTCATCAAATTTTTGTTTTCAAATTCACCCTAGTTTAAATATTATTTTACTATTTTGAATTGTTTCTTCCTTTTTTTCCAGAGTGCTGGTCCATCTGACATTCGAAGAGCCTACAGGAAGCTCAGTCTACAGCTCCATCCTGATAAAAATAAAGAAGAGAACGCAGAGGAGAAATTCAGACAGGTAATTATTTGGACTGATGTTACCCCCTCCCACTACTCATTAATCATCATTTCTTTGTTACGGACGTACATTTACGGATGTACGAAATTTGGAGCATCTGCTACAAATGTACTGTTTTAAATCATTTGAATAAAGTTAATCATGGGATAATTTCCATTAAATTATTTCTTTATTACTTTTAATAGATGTCAAATAACACAAAACTGCTGGAATTTTTTTTTTTTTTTTGATGGGATTCTGTGACCTAGACCTTGGTACAAACTAATAATAATGTTGTATTTCTGAAGGTTCATATAATAAGCTTTAATATGATGTGTCATTTAGCTTGTTTTGATCAATTTGAAAAATTGGTCTGCTGGTTGACATGGCATTGCCCCATAGTCATAAATTCAAACTAAATATCCAAAGCCAAATAAAAATTGATATGTTCCTACTTTCTCTTCTCTATTGTGTTCATAGTTAGTTGCAGTAGCTGAAGTTCTCAAAGATGAAGACAAAAAGAAAAGGTTGGTAGCATGATGATAGTATAGGTTGTTTTACGATCAGGGTTCACCCATTGGTCTCACTGAAGCAAACAAGAGTTTTTGTTTGTTTTTTCCTCAATTATTGTGTATGTGTTCTAGAAGTGAAATGATCTGGCTTTTAGATTTTGAGGCATGAGGTCACCAACTTGTTTTTCTATAGGGGTTCAAATTTGTTATTAGACGTGAAGTCATTTGCCTCTATTTTTGGAGAGGACGCTTTTTGACAGAACGTGATTTGACAACATTGTAACATGTACTGTCTGAAAAATGGATTGTGGCTAAGTAAACGTTTGTTGCATATATATACAAGTGTTCTTATAGACAAAAACATTGTTCATCAAGTGATGACTAAATATGTGTAAAACACGTAATTCATAGAGGACATTTTTTTGACAGATTTGACACCCCATTTTTGGTTAATGGTCACAAAAAAAATCAAATTGACTGTAGCTCCTGAGGTTTTGATTTTTTAAACTATCGTATTTCAGTAGTCAATTCTGATTGGTAAAACAAGTCTAATGATGGCTAATAATAAAGATGCGCAGGCTTAAAATTAGGAAATATAAAATGAGACAGTTATTTTGCCCTAAAATGCCAGATATAGTCATTTTTTTAGAAGTAAATGTGTATTTCAATAATTAATTTTTCTCTTGTACAATGTAGGTTGCTCTAACAGTGTCCAATAGCTTGCCATCATATATTTGAGATTACAGGACCTATATTTCTTTTTTTGGTGCACAGAAGGCCATTTCTTGACGATGTAGCCTGATCGTAAAACAACCTGTATACTGTAAACCACTCATTTTCAAAGAATGAAAACTTCATGAACAGAAACCTCTTGTGAAAGTTACATGCACATTACAAATTTTTGGTTTTACAGGAATTGATCACAAAATCAACATCTATCAAAATTTGTCCTTTAACAGCATGGAACCCCAAAAGATTTTGATAAGTCAGTATGATGAGCCATGGTTCCAAAATTGTTAAAACTATGCTCAATCTGACACACTGGGTGTTATAGTAAAAAATCTTTCTTGAGAAACATTCAGTCGTAAGGGGCATTTAGACAATATGTCACAGTTTTTTCACATAAAACCCCCAATATTATGATGATGATCTGCGAGTACTACCAAAAAGGGTAGAGGAACCAAGACTTACATGTAACATGCCGGATTACACATGCTGTATGTAATAGGGAAGAAAAGAAGTACTGTTTCATGCAGAAATGCAGAAAAAAACCCAGTAAAAAAAAAAGACAAAAGTGATAAAAACATGGAATACCCCATATTATACTATAAACATGGTTTATGTGATTGATTTCAAGGTACGATGAGATTCTGGAGCATGGTTTACCAGACTGGAGGCAGCCAGTGTTCTACTACAGGAGAGTGCGCAAGATGGGTCTTATTGAACTTGGTCTCTTACTCTCAGCCATCTTGACCGTCGGTCATTACCTGGTCATCTGGTCAATGTACTTTGAGAGGAGGCTAGAATTGGTAAGACACA
Organism: Paracentrotus lividus; assembly: GCA_940671915.1. NCBI lineage: Eukaryota > Metazoa > Echinodermata > Echinoidea > Camarodonta > Echinidae > Paracentrotus > Paracentrotus lividus. Next base: position 32,023,644 of record CALNVZ010000641.1, read on the forward strand.
TACAGACTAGGAATGAATTATTAGACGAAGTTCTTTTTTTTATTTTTTTATTGAATTAAACTGATTTTATTTTCCACATCATTATTCACATATACATTTTATGAACATAGTATTACGATTCACACAAATTTCATTTTAAAAGAGGAAATGTAACAGAATATAATTATAACATAGATTGTGACAGACATGGGAAGACTGCGGCATAAGCATGGTGCTTGATGACCTAGCAGCCTTCAATTATATATGTAACTTAGAAAAAGTTCAATTAATACATAAAACATTTTTTCCATTTTTTAAGTAACAAAAAGATGACTTGCGGAGAAGAAAGATGAGAGAAAGAGGTTGGTTTTTCACATAAAATAGGATCATCTATAGTGATTGTTGCCAGGTCATAGACAATTAAGTGTTTTCATCATGTCAAATAAGCAAAATGTAGTAGGTAAATGCTCAGTACGTACTCAATAACATAGAATTTACAGCTTTCTTGAAGGTATACAGTGTGTTCAAATTGCGGATTTCAATAGTAAGAGAATTCCAAATATCTGGACCAGTGTGTCGAATAGATTTAAGAGCCAATGCCGTTTTAGGGTTACTTAAATGAAATTTTTTCGCTTGTCTAGTGGGATAAGAGTGAACATCTCTATTTAAGATAAAGGGGAAGGAAACCCTAGGAATTCATTAAATTGTACAAAAACAGGAAAATCAAAGAAGCTGATCAATGAAAATTTGAGAAAAATGAATTAATAATGAGAAAGTTATGAGCATTTAAATGTTGTGATCACTACTGGTATGGGGATCCTCACATTGGCAACGGGCCCAAGATGTGTGATGTCATTCATGAACAACTTCCCCATTACTTTTGTACATATTTCACTCAAATTGTCTTTTTTTTATTCATTCCATTAAAAGATCTGAGATTCTATTCATGGGAGGACATGTAATACAAGTTCACAAAATATAATCATGTGTGAAGAGTCTGTATACCATTAGAATGAGGAAAAAGAAGAATTTTTGGTATTTTCTTGTATGTCATATGGGAGAGTTGTTCATGTGTGACATCACACATCTTGGGCCTGTTGCCAGTGTGAAGATCTCCATAGCATTAGTGATCACAACATTCAAATGCACATAACTTTCTTATTATTTATTAAATTGTTCTCAAACTTTCTTTAATCTGTTTCTTTGATTTTTTTGTTTCATACAATTCAACTGAATCCTAGGGTTTCATTCTCCTTTAAACAATGGAGGGAAATATGACGGAAGTTGATTATTTTTTAATCGGAACATAAAAATTGCATTTTGTAGAAAATAGATATCAACAGCTTTAAAGGTTCTTAATTGAGCAAATAATGGACTTGTGTGATCTCGGTATTGTGAATTGGTACATATGCGCATAGCTTTCTTTTGTAAAACTAAGATTGTATTGGTATTTGTTGTTGTATTTGCCCACATAATATTACAATATGAGATATATGGCAGATTTAAAGAATTGTATAACATAACACATTTAAAGGTACATAGTATTTCGATTTACATAGTATACCAACATTATGTGAAATAATCTTAGAAATTTCGTACGTGGCTTTTGTTATGGCCGGTATGTCAATTTTCTTGTCAGAAACACATTGTGAAATCTTCTCTGGGTACCACCTATGGGCAGAAGTATATGATATACTGTAAAATAAACCTCATATTCTTCATTAAATGTTGGGAAGTTGCTAAAAACTTGAAGCAAGAACAAGATAAATATTAAATGAATACATGAACACAGAAATTGTGTATATATATGTTGAAGCTCTTTAAAAGTAACTTTGCACCAAAAGGACCTCCCAGAATCTTGGATAATTAAGGAAAAATGCACTCTATAGATCCTATAATTATTATTCCTTAATTTCAATTTCAGGAAGCCTTGATCAAACCCAAGCGAGAGAAAAAAGGCAAGAAGGCAGCGAAACAAGCCTCCAGCCAGCCGACGACAGAAGAGATCACTCAATCCCTCCTACAGGATCCTAACCTGATCCAGAAGCCTTCCATGGCTGATATCCTACCCTGGAAGATGGCCTGTCTGACCCTTGCTACCCTCCAAAGCCTTCCTGCAGCTTACAGGTACAGTAGAAGAAATCCATGAATATTAATATGATTCATCCAGTAGATTTGACAATATAAGTCTGTTATAAATCTTTTACTGGAAATGAGGAAAAATTGCAAATAGGAACTTACAATTTTCCGATCTCGCCTGATGAAGCTAGCAGCAGCTGGTGAAGCTACATGTAGCAGCAGCTGGTGAAACGTTGCAAGATCGGAAAATTGTAAGTTCCTGTTTGCAATTTTTCTTCATTTCCAGTAAAATATTTATAACAGACTTGTACAGTAGAAGAGGTGTTGTAGTTGTTGGCCTGTAATCACAAAGGTGTCTTAAGTTAACTGTAGGTGGCAAAATGTGACGCAATCCCAAACAGTAAATGTTCTATTTATTAGAATATTTGGTATTAAATGAAACTATTAAAAACTGCTTGCGAATGACAAGTACAAAATTTTTCTGAACCATTATAGCACGATTCCAGAATCCATCAAACGTGTGAGGAACATAACATAGACAGATTATGTCACATTTTGCTACCCATTGTTAAAACACAGATTTAAGCTATGGACCATTTCTAGTCACTTGACTGGGGTTGTAGGGTTGTGGGTGTCAACACAGCTTGTCTGTCCTTGAGCAAGGCATTTTATCATATCATTGTTTCTCCATGTCTGGGGGTGTTTTACAAAGAATTCAGTAGACTTATAGTCACACTTAATCATAGTTGCATGTGGTATATGACACATTATATACCTCATTTTAAGAATCTTTAATAATCCTGTCTTCTGATTGGTTGAAAGTGCAGTCATAATCTGACCTATGGCCGCCATAGTAATTTTTCCCGGTTTTACCGGTCAATAAAACATTTTTACAGTACTTTTTGCCCATGGGCATAGTGCGATCCCCATTTGTTTACGTACGGTACGTGCAAGGCTGCTTTATTTCAGATACCATAATTTGCGGCGAGATTTGGTTGATAATTTTAGACAACTCCGCTGCTTGTGCGTCAACGCGCGCACGCGCAGCGTAGAAAAATTCTTTCGTCGCGCTAGAACGGATCCCAGATTTCTAGTTGAGCGTTAAGCCTGAATTCTGATGACGATGTTGATCTAAACAAGCGATTTAGAGGTTAATCTTCCTGGCTATCTTCCTCGGCATTTTGCAGTTAACTGTAAGTAGAATGCAATTGTGTTGCCTGTGCATGTGATGTGGCGAGCATGCATGCTCGAACTGACTTAACTTTCATGACATGTTCTACTTCTAGGCTAGTCTAAGTTAGATCTAACATTATTTTAGAATCTAACTTTAGATCGTAGACTTCACTTAGACTTAGTTCTAGGTCAAAATTAGACCATGTTGTTTTTAGATTCGGCATATAAAATATATATTGACTGCTTTTATTTTCGGGACATGGTCGTTTCTAGACTGCTCTCGGGAATCTCCGCATCTGCCATAACCCGCGACCTGCGGTCTTGGGTTATAGCAGATGCGGAGATTCCCTTGAGCAGGATCTAGAAACGACCATGTCCCTCAAAGCAGTCAATATATCTATATTACTTCATTGGTCAGATCAAGCTCAGAAGATGTGCGCCATTGAGGAGTCCAGCAGGACATTGCACATTAAACAGTTAAGCTTAGAGTTTAAGAGCGACTATAAGTCTACTTCAGGCTCTTTGTGAAATGCCCCCTTGTTTGATAAGGATATCATTGGTGTTGGATCAGTATGTGTGTGCCTGTGAAAAAGCAACCAGCTGCACTACTCTGCCCTACATTGGCAAAAGGAAGCAACTGACAAAAGTGACATTTCCTGTAAATGAGCAAAATGCCTACGTCATTTACACTGATGTCAATGTAATCTCCTAACGTCTTACCTTAAATATTTCAAAGATGGATAAACTTTGAGACATGAAATTTGTACTGCAAAAAGATGGCACCACATAAAATATCAAAACATTAAAAACTCAAATTTGGTTAGTATGTCAGTTGCTTCCTTTTGCCAAAGTAATCAGGGAACAGAGAGTGTGCACTATAAGGGATCTTGTCAAAATTTATATTGTAGCATCCCTTACCGCAGCCTTTCACATAGGAATGGTATCCCTCTCTGCTACAAAAACTTGAATCCTTCATCTTATTTCCTCTAAACTCTCCTTGCATTATTTTGTCTGTTAGAACAGTGTCTTTATTGGGTGTGTAATTACTACAGATACAATATCTGATGATTTAACTGTACAATCAACAAAGCTTTTTGAAGGAACTGATGCAATTGTGCACTGAAAACATTCTCTCATTTAGGAAAAGGGACATTAGTCTTTTACCTGAAGACTTATTGAATGACTGGCTGGGGTAAGGATATGTTTTGCTTGCTTACTTACAACTGGGAGACAATTTTATTATATTAGGTGTCATCATGTTGCCTTCAACTTCTGTTGACTCTACGGGGAATTATACACCAATCCAACAGTGTTGTCTCTGTTTCTTTTGATACATGCACACCATCAATCTTCTCCGCTGTCTTCCCCACCTTTATCAGACAGCATTATTATTATTTTTTTAATTTTATTTATTCATTTATTTGTTATTCTTTTAGCATTGTCACTCCTTCAGTGGTTAATACAATGTTTTTCTTAGAGGCCCTGTATATAACATATAGGCCCCTATGTATTAGGTTTAAAAAAGGTTAAAAAGTTCGCCTAGTGATGCCATGCCTTCAATAATTGTTAAGATGCAATGTGCATATCTTGGCGCAGTGTTGTACATTACAGAAAACAATGTATAACAAAAAAAAAAATGTGTACATTTGTGTAAGTCATATGAACATTTGAGGCATTTTAGACATCAAATTTTGCCTAAAGTAACCAAGTTCAATTGTTGAGCATACAATTATTCTATTCTTATTACTTGTAGAGTATGTTTAATTTGAATATATTTTTTGGCACTACATGTATTTCATATTACAGGAACACAAAATTTGCTGTAAAATAAGTTGTTATTGTTATTAGGCAAAAAAAAAAAATTGTTTGTTTGCCCTCCAGTGGAAAAATTAAAAATTAGGGTCGGTCGGTCGATTTTTTATTTATTTTTTTTTTAAATTTTTTTATGAACAAAAATACTACGTCTATATATATTTGACTAAACAAAAAGAAACATGAATATTAACAGTTCTTTCAGTATATCTCACGAATTTATTTAAACAAATTTAAACTTTCTACTGATAAATTTTACATTTTCCGTCGAAAATGGTGAGTTTTCAATTTTTAGGTCTTTGAAGAAAAAAAAAAAATAATAAAAATCCCGACCCAAATTTTTGCCATTTTACGGTCGGTCGCGGAGGGCAAACAAACATTTTTTTTTTTTTGGCCTTATCACAGAGGCATCATGGAGCACTGGAGAGCCAGAAGGAAACAAATATTTCAAATACTTTTCAAACAAATATATGTTTGATTTGAATATATATATATATATCTTGGCACTACATGTATTTCATATTATCAGAACACAAAAGTGACTGTAAATGTGATTACTGTTATTTTTACAGAGGTATCGTGGAGCACTGGAGAGCCAGGAGAAAACAGATGGAGGAGGAGGAGCTTGATGAAGGAGACGATGATGGAGATGAGAGCACCAGGAGGAAGGAGCAAGGACCTAGGGAGAAACAGAGGATGGATCCAGCTATGTATGATTATGATCGTTCCACCAGTGCTTCCGTTACCATGGCAACCAGTGGAGATGCAGCAAGGGTGAATGGAGGTCTTGGAGCTAATGAGACAGGCGACTGGGATAAAACAAAGGTAAGGGCACTTACCCAGCATGAAACTTCTGTCTTTGAGCAAGGCATTCTATCAGCAATTGTTTCTCTCCACACAGTTCCCAATAAGCTTGAGCGCTAGATATTTCGCCGCTAAGCTAGGACCGGGGTAGTATTGTTGCAGTGTCACGAGCGTCATGCAGGAAGGACTTGAGCATTGCATAAAAAGCCACCATAGTTATTATTATTATTATTCCTAAATTAGAAGGTTAACCTCTTCAAAACGGACTCCTATATGTTTTGGAAGTTTGCGTAGTGATTCCAAGATTTCAATAATGGTTGGATACAATCTAAGGGTAGAGTATCTAATGTGGTTTACTGTTGATTGCATAATATAGTTTCACTACGCAAAATTTTTAACCTATAAGAGGCTCTTTTGAGGAGTGAAATCTCCTCGTATGGAAACAGCGCTTCAGGCGAATACATAATTACTCAGCTGATAAACTGTAGTAATGTACAATGTACCAAAATATGCCTTTACACGATTTAAGCTTTTTTGTCTTCTTTCCTTTTCTCCCAGACAAATTTTGAATGGTCCGTCTCAGAGGTGTCCAGTCTGGTCAAAGCCATGTCTAAGTATCCTGGAGGAACAACAGATAGGTGGATCAGAATAGCAGAGGAGATTAAAAAACCAGTTGAAGCCGTAAGAATTCAACCTGTATTCAGGACTCCACATAATTTTAATTTGGATCAGGTTGTACTTTTCAGGGTGTTTTGCACAGTTCCCTTTTTCTTTCTTTTTTTTTCGAGGGGGGGGGGGGGATTTTTGGAGGAAAAATCTCAGCTGTCTTGTCACCTTCATCTTTTTGTAACGGGTTAAAGATGTTCTATTTTATTTTAAAGGTTGTTCTTGATTGGGGGGGGGTACTTTTGGAATCCATTGAAATAATTTCTAGTCTTTTAATATTGAGTCCCAGGGTCTTTTTTTTTTGTTTTTTTGTTTTTTTTTTAGGGTGGGGTGTAAATAAAAATCAGCAGTGAAAATCAACTTTGGAAATTCATTTTTTTTTTACTTGTTTCTTGTTTTAATGCAGGTTACGAAGAAAGCCAAACAACTCAAAAGTCAAAAGTTTGCAACAAATGTTAATGTTGCCCAACAAGGTAAGAATACTATTCAAGATGAGACAGTAATATCACACTCAATTAGAAAAGATCATGGTCACCTTTTATCTTCAAGTCATGTGGTTTTTGAAAGACTTCGAAATAATAAGATTAATCAAAAAGAAACTTTTTTTTTTTTTTTTTTTTTTTTTTTTTCCAACCTGGCCAAGATGCTAATGAAGACGTCCCAAATTCACATCCAATGATGCCTTGTGTTAATCGCACTATGATAACTTCTTTATTCATAACTATACTCTAATACATTTGCAAACAAATTATTCACAAGTAATATTTGTGATCCTACTGCTCAAAACCACCAATACAGAAATGCCAAGTTCAAAAAAAAAAAATTTGCGTTATCTCATTCGCATCATGTTTGGAAGCAGTGCGCACGCAGCGCGTTACCATATGTGCGTGCGCGCAGTAGTAATTTGTAGCACGTAGTGAGCTATCTTGCATATAACAATGGCCTGTATGAAAACATCACACTCGCAGGATTTGATGCACGACAAGACTGCCAATTTTTAGGGTTTTGAGGCCAAAAAATGGTAAAAATCTATAATAACGCTACTTTTTTCCTGTTTTGCATGAGAAAGTGGGTGTTCTGGGTGAGATCGTGAGATGGACCCAAAATGCGTGAGAATCATGCAAAATGCATGAGACTTGGTAGCTCTGCCAATAAGTTACGAAAAGAACAACAGAACAAATGGCGGGAGAAGCAGGTCTTTCTGCGTAGGATATATAATTGATACATGTTGCTCTTACGTTGTGTTTTAACAGTGTATTTAGCTTAGTTATCCTTTAGTACACTACAAGTATTGATAGTATTTGATTGGAAAGCTTATAATCTGTAGGTTCTGGAAATACATAAAATCATAAAATGAATCCAGTGACATTATATTGGTGGGGTTTAAGCTGGTTGGTCACATTAGTCAGTCTACTTGCTTGCTTTACTTTCGAGATATCTACGATTATAATCAAATTTTCTAACCCGTTCCTTGACGCGTTTCACCGCATTTCCTGTTGTCAAGTCTCCGTGCCTACTGGGCGGCTAAGCTTGCAATGGAGCGGTATAAATTAATCATGCGCGGCCATATCCTTACCCGCGTTTGAAATTTCACTGTTTTAAGATAGTAAATGACTTGCAATTGATCTGAAACTTGCAGTTTAGTTTGTTTTTATGGTCTGAGCGATAGAATTCTATTCATTTCGATCTCTTTTGCGCTTGATTTTGGAAGTTACTAAATCCCTTTAACATTTTGAATTAACAACAACAAAAAAAATCTTGATGTACACAGGGATTACTGGCGGTATTCAGCACACAGTAGCCAGCAAAAAAGGGGGACTGGGAATGACTGATGACATCATCACCCATTCAACCAATGAGGCAGATTGGAATGAGTCTACTCATGAATATTCATCAGGGGCTGGATCTAAGAAAAATAAATCAGCTAAACCAGTCAGGACAAAAGATAGAACTCTTATGATTGCTACTGAAGGAAATTTGCAAGAGGATTCAAGTGTCAGTAATAAAGTTTTACAAAATAGGGAAGTTGGTGAGTAAACAATATTTTGTTTTACTTTATTCTCACTATCCTTGCTATTTGCCTTCCTTCTTTGCTTTAATATTAAACCCTCCCTTCCTCTGATTTTTCGACTTTTATGTCTTTGTCACACATAAAAATAGAATGATGCTATTGTTTACCCTTTAATGTGGTTGTTACACTTGAGGAATATGTGCTAATTTTAGACATTTTTTAATATCTGTTAAAAAAGTTTTTAACCATTCGGGTAACGTTCATCGTCAAGTGTTGTGCATCAAAACAACCAGAAAACTGAATTCTTTTGGTCACTTTGCTGTACAACACCTGATGATCAATGTCAATATGGAAAGGATATAACCGTAGCTTGAACAGATATTGACCAAGTCCAGACACCATAATAAATTGTTTTTGCTAAAACCACAATTAGAAAAACTGTCTTGGCAGCGGCACACATCCCAACAGACTGATAAAAATTGATGCCAGATGTTTTCAGTGTACATGTAGGTGGCTATGTAGATATCAACCTGCATTAGCCCTGTTGGTACCTCATAGTACATCCCTCTGTTGACTCTGAATAGCTGGCAATGGGATTACTTGACCAAGTAGACTTATCATATTAAAAAATGAGCAAAGAAAATGGGATGGCCTCTTGATTTAAACCGAAGACCCCCTGATTACTAGACAGGTGCTCTACCACCTGAGCTATAGAAAGCCCTATAGCGATGTTCACCAAGAGGACTCCTTAGCTTTCAGTGCGTGAGTGATCAGAAACTATAGAACCTGACATAAGCCTGAATGATAGAATTCAACTTTGGGATAAATGCGAGGGATCACGGCGAAGTGATGCACAGCTTTTTTAATTAAGTATTTAAAGTATTATCATCATCAGGAAAGATGATCTCTAGGATTATTATCTTCTTTTCCAGATGAGCTTGTCCATTCTGGTGTAGAGAATTGTGCTTGGACTCAGCGCCAGCAGAAAATCTTAGAAAAAGCCATGCAGGTCTATCCCAGAGGTGTGGAGGAACGGTGGGACAAGATAGCAGACAGTGTTCCTGGCAAAACAAAGGTTAGTACATCAACAGCATTCTGAGACAACCACCTCAAACTTGACCCTTATCTTTATCATAATGTTACATCATTGTACTTCATATGCTGTGTAAATGGAAATCTGTTTGTATATAATAATAATAATAATAATAACCAACTTGGACAAGATATTTCACTTCTTTTGCTTTATAAGTGTGTTTCTCTCGACTCTTTCAATAGTGTCTTTATGTACATTTGGTGTGTAAATGTAAATCTGTTTGTATAATAATAATAATAATAATAACCAACTTGGACAAGATATTTCACTTCTTTTGCTTTCATGATAGTGTGTTTCTCTCAACTCTTTCAATAGTGTTTTTTATGTACATTTGGTATAATACTATTCTTGTTTCAATGTTCTACATTGTGTACATGTAATAACGCATCAGCTTTTCTTGTTTTTCAAACAAAAAAAATTTAAAAGATTACTAGACATCCAATAAATTGCCCTTCTATGGTTTGGTTGGGGGTGGCAGGGAAGGGGGATGACATAGAGTGAATGTAATGTGAGCCTGTCATTGACTGAAAGCTATTCATTTGTGCATAATTTTACAATATCATGTTCATATTTTTGTCTTTTTTCCCTGTTTTCCAACACCAGGAGGAGTGTATTATTCGATATAAGGAACTTGTGGAGGTGGTGAAAAGAAGAAAACAAACTGCTTCTGCCCAAAGATGACGATGGTTCATCAAATACCTTTCAACTCAAACGTTATTATGAACTTCAGATGTTTTGATATTCTCTGTACGCAAGGTCATGGCCACCGAATGCCTTACAACTCAAAGCCAAATACAGTCATATAGGGGGGGGGGGGGTCACAAAGAGTTACACATAACTTAAGGTCATACTTAAATTCCAAACGTGTCCTGTTTTTGACACTCGATCTCAATGGCAGACGTCTCAATAGTGCACATCCCCTAAGCATGATCTGACCTATTGATGTGTAATATACCAGAATAACATTAACATGCACTTGTAGGAATAAGTTTAAGCTCAACTCGAGTCATTGAAGTTGAAATAATTTAGAACGAATCTGTTAGATATGTCCTCATATCGATCCAGTTACATGAAAATATTCCTACACGAAATTTAGTCCTGTTCTGTTAAAGATTTCAGATGATATTTGAGAAAATATCGGGAACAGTCGGTCAAATAGGGACTTAAAGTAGACAGCTCTCTCACCACTATTCACAGCATAACACACACACACAGATCCAGTGCGAATTGCATGCACATGATTACCCATTGACTTACCACGTGGCGGGGAAAATCATGCACATGCTTTGACGGCCCAACGAGCGATTGGATCGAAGCTTATTTTACTCTTTTCTCAGAAGTTACGCAATTTTTTGCAAATTCCTTTCGTGTATGGTATTTATTCACTATGCTTGAAATTCTGGTATGATCAAGATTGGAAATTGACAACTACTCAAGTTTATCTTTAAATCAAGCTCAACTCATTGTGAACCATGTTAATTTTTGATACTGATTTTATTTTTCTCAAGTATAGTTATTAGGAATACTACAAAGACTATTTACACCAAATCTTAGCATTCTGGGAAGTTCCATTTAAAGTTACATACCTTAGTGAAAAAAAGTATGATTTAACTAATAGATTAACAGGAAGGAATATAAAGTATCAAACATTATTTCAGTAAGACTGTGTAAGTAGTTTTTAGTACACTATTGCACACTACAATCATGCAAATTTTGTTAAATTTTGTTTACCGTTACCTTTTTCCTAGTTAAATAAAGCATCGGCATGAAATGGGTATACTATAATGAAAGTATAATTGAAACGTAAAAAAGAAATGAAGGTCACATGGGAAACAGTGTTTTAAATAATATTGTAAATTTAAAAGTTGTAAGGTGATTTTAAGTCCATTTTGTTGATTATTCTATTTATTATGTTTTGTCTTGTGGGGGTTCTCTAACTATAATCCGGTAACTTGTTCCTATATCCTTGTCTTATAATAGTTTTTCTTTTTAATAAAAATAGGTGCTATGTTTGAAGTATTATTTAGTCTGCCAAGCAGTGAACCAAGTTTTGTTGTATAGTGCAGAATTGTTTAGAAATTTCTCTTATTTCTTTTCTCTTTATCTAAGTTCCAGTTTTATCATTCCACGGTCCACTCGGAGGGGCTCAGGACCAAGTCAGAAACCAGGGGGGTGATTTACTAACAGAGCCCGCGATCGTTCCTAAGAGCGATATTTGGGATTGATTTCAATCCCAGGCTAAAATTAATCAGAACTCACTGGTTTACATTGCTATTAGCTTGGGATTAATTGTACGCTCAAATATATGACTATTCATGAATGCACTCAATTAACCAATCAGAAAATTTTATTTTGACAGGTTAAATTTTTGTAAGAGACTGGTGAGTGAGATTAATGGGTTAGCGCATGGAAATTGTGGTAGTCATTGTTGACGTCACAGTCAAATTGTCAGATTTATGCTACACGCATGTGTTTGAAATTATGAGGTTATGCGCACTCATGTTAATCTACATGTAGGGTTATGTACTAAGTTAATGCTTTAAAAGCGGTGCGCGACCGCTTCTAGATTTGGGATCAATTTTAGCAGCAAAATTGATCACAAATAGCTTTAAATCAGCAACTAAAATTGATATCGCTCTTAGTACTGATATCGATCTTAAAATTGATTTTATCCCATTTGGGATTAATTTTAGCTGTAAGTGAATCACCCGCCTGATTATAAGACTGAAATCTTGTTAAACTTGCAACATATAGACACATTTGCCCGTGTTTGGAATAGGGACTTTGAGTGTCATCTTGATATAACAAAATGTTGTAAATGTACTTGTTATAATAGAAGTGGACTGGTGATATGACATTTGCTCCTGCGACAGTTGCTCACGGCTTTACTTCGTCTAAGATATAGGGTAAAGGGCCTGTCCCACAGAAGGTGATCGTTGTGGCGACAACCTGCGAACTACTTTTTAGTACCCGTCGCCAACAAATACGTAGCAAAATTCTGTTCGCCGCTGGTTTCTCGACAAGTTAAACAATAGCCGGCGTCAGTTGGGTTGACGTCAATGACCGTAGCCTGTCTTCTCTTGTCGTGACAAGGTGCTATCGTAGATTGTCGCCAGATAGAACATGTTTAGCACAGTGGAACGGCGGCCAGTTGTAGGTTGCCGCGCTCCAGCGTACGTTGCACGCGTCGCTGAACCGAACGCCCAGTGAAATTTAAGCCGCTACGGTCTTTGTCGCCACTTACATTCACCAAAATCAGGATCGGCCTCCCATTCAGATACTGTACAGTCGCCGACTGATTTTGGAATTTTTCAAAATTCACTCACGACCAAAATTATAATGCGCGACTGAGAGGACTATCACAAACATAAGGCGACAGGCAGCCATCAGGTAGAAAACACTCCATCACCTGTGTCAGTCGCAAGGATCGCCACAGTGCTCAAATTCATATTTTGGTTGATTTTAAGCTGCGACGAGAGAAGTCGAGCCGCGAGATGCGCGAAGGTCGAGGCTATTGTATTATCAGATACAAGCTATTGTTAGTCCATTGTTTGCGTCGAAGCAAGTCGTTGTCGTAGCCTATTGTTGACAGAGTCGTAGATACGTATATGATCTCCGGTCACCTACGATTCTGACATGATTCTGGCAGGTTCTAACATGCATAGGTTGTCGCCACAAGGATCACCTCCTGTGGGACAGGCCCTTTAGGGTTAGGGTTGCAGTAGGGCTTTACATGTATGTTGTGTTAAGGGTTAGGTTTAGGATAGGGTATAGTGTTAAAGCCCAAGTATAGTTGTTGTAGAGAAAATTGTATTTTTCACAAACTTACTCAACTTGTCCTTATATTGTCCCAATAACATATCAATGCATGGGCAAGTAATATAACCATGTGCCATGCATGTCTTTTCATGATATGTTATAGTTAGCATAGACATGGGGAGATAGTCATCAAAATGAGGCCATACTTCCTTCACTATCACCCCAGAACTCTGGGCATGCCACACCACTGCTGACTGGTATGGCGTGTGGGCATTCTGTGTGTATCAGTCTGTGTATCAATAGCATATACTTTGCACACAAACCACTGCACATTGCACTCTCCCCAGTGTGATCCTGTTTAGGCACGGCCCAGAAACAAATCGATTTCCACAGTTTTGTTGCTAAATTCAGGTCTTAGAGTGGATTTTATAACAAATCATTTTGAACACAGAGGTTATTTGAGGTATTAATTCATATTATTCTGCTATGGAAGTAAAACAAAAAATATGTTCTCCCAAAACTATACATGAGCTTTAAGTCCAGGGTTGAAGCTAGTCATTCTCTTCGTGTATGGAGTATATAACCAGAGAAATTGTCGTATTATAAGCAATATACATGTACCTTATCTTACTATAACACTTACCATTTTATAATCTTTTTTGGTTATAAATATAAAAGTAGTTGGCTGTGCTTTAATTTTGTACTACATTCGACTTCCAATATATAACAAGCACGAATACAAGATTTATTTTCTCACATTCACAATTTTCAGCATCTGTACATGTCTTTATGTGTCTATGACCTGTATCCTCAAAAGCCGCCTAACTGCCTAGCTTAAATCTGTGGTTTAACTATGGCTTGCTAGAACGGAATATGTCTATCTATGTTGCATGTCCCTATCACCTTCACTGAATTCTGGAATCGTGTTTTAATTGTAAGGGAAACTTTTGTACTTATCATTCACAAGCGGATTTTAATAGTTTAGGTACCAAATATTCTGATAAATCGAACATTTACTTTTCAGGATTGTTTCCCATTTAGCAGGCCATTGTTAGACCACAGATTTAAGCCAGGCTTAAAGTTACGCGGCTTTTGAGAATACGGACCTATGGGCTCTGTATAACATGATTTTGTTATGAGGAACTTAACTTGGTCTCTGAGCTCTCATTATAACAGCAGTGGACTGTATTAATATATATACATTGCATGTTTAGTGCAGATACATGTACATGTAACTGATCCCTCTCGGCTTTGTAAGCTCTCTGGTTGTAAATTGCCAGTCTTGCCGCAATTACTTGAATATCTCATATGCAATGTCATATTAAAGATTCATGGAATTCATTCAAGGAGGAGTAAATAAAGAAGACTGTATTTTTCTTATATGAACATACATTGTAAATCTTTCATGTGTGAAGTTTTCTTTACCCGTATAGCATTCAAAGGCTTTGTATAACAGGTCAGCTTACTCCCCAGAGTCGTCTGCCAAAATAATGTATTTCAGATTGTCAAAACAAAATAAACTCTTTGGCCCATATTAACAAAGGTTGCCTAAAGTTAAGCCCAGCTTAAATCTGTGGTTTAACTATGACTAGCAAAATGGGATACGATCTTGAAAAGTAAATTGTTCGTCAGAATTGATAATTAAACTGTTAAAAACTGCATGTGAATCATAAGTACAAAAATGTCCTCAACCTCTAGAGCATGATTCCAGAATCCAGTAATTAGGAATATTGCAACGTATACACTTTTGTCTCCCATTTTGCTAGCCATAGTTAAACCACAGATTTAAGCGAGGCTTAACTTTAGTCCACCTTTGTGAATAAGATTTGCTGTTGCACGTGAGAGGATGGACGTGTGGAGAGATGGACATGTGGAGAGATGGCTTGGGGTGTGTGAGGAAGTTAGGGGAGGCTACAAACATGTACCAGTATGTTGGGCTCAAATCTGAAGTGCGGTAATAGGAAGAGGGAGCTGTGGATGAAATGACAAGGTGATAGAGGAGATCTAAAAAACAAACTACATTATTATAATGCACATTAAAGATAATCTTGAGCAGTAGTAAAACATTCTTGTTCATACCAGAATCTCAAGCATAGGAAATAAATACTACACACCAAAGGAATTTACAGAAAATTGCGTATTTGCTGAGAAAAGAGCAAAATAAGCATAATTCCTGTAAAATGTAGCTGGACGTCCCGTCCGCAAGCACATGTGTGATTAACACGGCCATGTGGAAAGTCTACGGGTAGATCATGTGCACGCGATTCGCACCGGATCTGTGTGTGTGTGTGTGTTGTGACTTGTGGCAATATAGCGGTCTACTCCAGGTCTTAATTTAACGGACTGTTTCGATATTTTCTCAACATTTCTTCTGAAATCATTAACGAAACATGAATATAATCTTGTGTAGGCTTATGTATATGTTAATGGAACAATGTCAGGACATATCTTACAGATTTATCACAAATTATTTTGGCTGTAAGAACTCAAGCTTGAAATCAGATTTGTTTTGTTTTGCAACCCTGGCTTAGGGTGGTATCTCACTTCGCGGAAACAAAATTGAGACGGATTTGCCAGCGCGACATTGCACTAGATCTGTCTCCTCTGTCTCCGCGACAGATTTATTTGTGCCACAGGAGACGGATCTAGTACAATGCCATGCTGGCTAATCCGTCTTTTGTGCCATGTAACCTTTTGTACATGACACAAAAGATTCCGTCGCGTACAATGCCATGCTGGCAAATCTGTCTCATTTTTGTTTCTGCAATGCGAGATACCACACTTAGGGTGCTATCTCACTTTGCGGAGTCTCCGCGACAGAATAGAAACTTCATCTCCGCGACGGATAAATAGTGACGTCTCCTGAATTTTTTTCAGAAATTGTCGCGGAGACGTCTCTTATACTATTCATGCCCGTAACCAGGGGGGGTTCGGGGGGTTCGAATGAACCCCCCCGCTGGCGACCAGAGGTCCGATTTACAAAAAAAAAAAAAAAAAAAAAAAAAAAAAAAAAAAAAAAAAAAAAAAAAAATGGATGAAATTTGCTTATCAATTATCTTTGGGCCGATCGAACGATTTGTTTACCCGTATAGCTAATATTGTTACTATTTTGGGGGGCCAAAGGCAGAAAATTTTTGAACACCTACCCCCTCCTATTGAAATTTAAGGGTTGCTTTGATCAAAAAATTTTACACAATTCAATTTTGATGCTTTTATGTCCAAGTGCTCAGTCATCCGTCACAGCACAGGTATCATTGAATAGAAGACAAGTTACTCATTATTATGTAATAAAAATAAAGGTCATGCAAGCCATAAAATTTTAATATGAGGCTCTCAAATTTGGGTTTACTCTTTTCAGGGACGCACTGTATAGGCTGCCAAAGATAGTGTCATGGGGCCGTGCCAGGAGTCTGTCATAAGTCTGTTCTTAAACAACACATAGATGTAGAATAACATGCATTTCAATGATTGTCCAAGAACTTATGACCGTTTCTTGTTATGGTTTTTCCACTGTATTCTGTATCATTTATTTGTATATTAGCCAGCGCAATAAAAAGTATTTCATTACTATAAGGACACATTCAGGTGTCCAGAGAAGTTTATATTGTATTACAGAAGTGTGTTTTGGATATAGAGACAACTGATGAATAAAATAGCGAGGTAAAATGAAATCCAGACAACTTTGCCTCAGTTTTTTTGGACTGACGAACTACTTAACCTCGACTTTGATAAATTTGACTTATGAAGGATAACAACATAAGAATACAATGTATAAAGAGAACTTGAAACTACTTTTACCTAGACTATTATTGAACATATGACTTGAAAAGTTTGACTGTACATGTATGTCAGAATCCTACGTACAATGTACATGTACATTGTCTAATTCAAACATACAGTAAAACTTGCATAAGTCAAAGGTCTTTTCATCTTCCCTATATATTCCACTGTTTTAACCCTTCATAAATCAAATTTTCTAAGTCGAACCAGAATCGACTGAGGCAAGGTTGACTTGATTTTTAATACCTTTTCCAACTATATATATTTGGGGGTTTTTTTTGTAAAAAAAAAAAAAATGCATTTTATTTGAGTAACTTCAATATAATGCACTTATTGGAATCAAAGTAAAGTTATTAAAACACTATAGATACAAAGAAGTGTTTCTTTCATGATAGTTTGTTATACAATGTACACATCTTCATAATTGTACAGAAATATGATATAACTTTTCAAATATGAACACACGAGACAACACATGCTGTGACTTGAAGTATACAATTTTTGATCCATAATTTATTCCCAGTTAAATGTATAAAACCGTAACATTTTCTCTTTCCAGGGCGCTAACAAAAATCACACGTTCCAAATACAATCTCAGAAGCTATACAAACGTATCCAATTAAACTTGAATACCCATTTCAATGTACAAGTATTTTCAACGATCAACTAATGGAAAGATACAAACATACAAACACTTCATTGTACATACATAGATATTTACAGCATACATACACACAGACAGTAATGGTTGAGAACAATATCATTCTTTGAGAGATGGTAAAAATACCAAAACTAAGATATATTACTTTTGGTAACGGGTAGATGGTGCATTTCTTTTGACAGTATACAAAGTCGATAATTGCCATACATACCAAAACAACAAAGTTCCATTTAAACATCTTACACATAGATCTTCAGTAAACTAGGATGGAGCCAAAAACATTTTTTTGTGAAGGACATAATGAAGTTCATGTAGCAAATATCTGGGGTCAATCAATGTCAGATCAAATACACTAGATAACAAAATTATATTGCTAAAGCACAAAAGAAAGTAAAACATTTCCATTTTTAAAAAAAAAAAAAAAAAAAAAAAAAATACTTTTTTATTAAAAAACAAAGCAAAATAAATGTATGACTACAAATACAGTCCATCCCTGTTAAAACAAGGTACTCGGAAACAAAGCCAACTGCCTCATGGACAATAAAAAACATACAAATTGGCACAAGTTGACATCTGAAAATATGAGTACCAGTTTCTACTTGCCAATGAATTGGATTTAATTGAATATGTATTCATTGTCCAATTGCAAATTCATACTGCATCTGATTTACAAATAATAAACAACATTCAATTGAGAATGAGTTTGGTATATCAGTATATCTTTGACAAGGTACTTGGCTTAGTCCCATGCACTTCGTAATAATGGGAGTAAATTGTAGTAATTGAGGGAAGCTTTAAGGGTTTCACCCAAGGGATATTTTGGCACCTCGCCCAGTATCAACTACAGTCTGAGTCAAAAATAAATTTAAAATGGTACAGTCGGGAAAAAATTATTTAGGTATGAAATCTTCTCAAAAAATGATGTGTGAATGTGGTACCAACTTAAAGCCAAAAGATTCTTCTCGCTACTGCAATTTGTTTTGTATAATTTGCTTTCGTAAAACAAAAGTTATGCTAAATTTTGTGCGCCGATGAGCTAATCGAAATTACACACATCTATTGTCTCGGTGTGCTGAATTCATGGCTATTATGTGTGAAACCCATAGAGAAGCATGCGCAAAGTATATATATTTTTTAATTATAGAAAACTGGTCATATCTCAAGATCTACAGCACCAAATTGGATGAAAAAATTGCAGAAGAAAGCCTGATTTCCTACTTTATGGAAATATCAAACACTTTTAGAATGTGATTAATTTTCATACTTAAAAAAAATGTTTTCCAACTGTACCATTTTATTTGACACAGACTGTATTGTCAATGAAATGCAGCATTAATGTAATCAAATATACACAAATGATAATAGTAAGGTACCTTCCCAAAAGTTAAAGCCGCGGCCCGCTGCGTGAACGCCGCACAGCGGCGCTTTTAATAATCAATCAATGGAAGAATAATACTAGGAGAACGTATACCTGTCCTATACAGCCCGTGACTTGCGCGTTCACGCAGCGGGCCGCAGGCCTGTTTAACATTTGGAGTACTTAAGGAGAGGTAACTTTCTCCTGTGCCATAGTGCTCTGTGATACAAACGTTAATGTTACCGGATATGATAAGAATCATAAGTCAGCATTTTATAGAAACTATGACAAATGTTGAGTCAAACAAATATATACAATCTATTAACTAAAAATTATGATGGTAATGAAGAATCTAAGGGACAAAACACGTACATGTACATGTGGAGCAGCTAGACAAATTGATTAAATATCCAGATATCATTCCTGATGCCTCATCAGAAACAGTTGAACCACCGATGGTGACTCTGATATGAAAACATGACAGAAATGTTCTTTGACACAACCAGTAAAATACCTTGAACAGTAGTTTTTGTACATAGATTCTCTACTAGGACAGCTGATAATTACTGTCTATTTATTGAGATTAAGTACAATGAGAAAAAGTTACCCAAAGCTCACCTATGTGTCAAGGCAATTATTGACTGATTTGTATCCGATAAGTTATGAACACATTCATAACTCTGTTCTTCCAATCATGTGAAAACTTCTTTATTTGATTTATATGCAAACAGTTTTTACCATGAAACTAAGTAGGCAACCCCAAACTTTAGATTTGAAACATGCAATGTAACTTTTCATTCAGAAATAATAGGAATGCTATAAAACTTTGTTTGCTATTAAATAATGACTAAAATGTTTCTAGGAGAAATAAAAAATGCACAACCTATCACATAGTATAAAAACTAAAACATACTCTGAACAAATTAATACATAATCTAAAATAATACAAAAATCTAATAAAACATGCCCACATTGAGCCATACAGAATTTAAAATTCTTGTGATTGCTAAAAGCTACTTTATACATTACGAAAAATATGTGAAAAAAGTATAAGCGAAATACAACCTAATAACTCAAAAGTACAAAACTTAGATGTACAAGTCACTTGAAGATTATAAGCAAGGAAATCAGTCTACTATTTTGAAAACTTCTCTCCCTAAATTGTTATGTCGTAACATTTCATTCCAAGTCAGTGCATACTAAAACTTTACGTATTCATTGGCAACAGCACTTCAAATGTCAACCTATCGCGGTGATTTCTATTACGAATTTGAAACTTTAAGATGCTCAACAACATTGTACTTGGACTACTCAAGAAATTTTCAAGAACATAAATAATCTCTTTGGAAGGATATGAAATGACTGACCAATGTTTTTGAAAAAATTTGACAATGGATAAACACCATGATCAACTAATAATATAGTGCATTGTCAACATATCCAAATCTCCCATACCCTAAGGATTATTGAACAACATTAATTCAAATAGTGAAAAAATATCTTAAAAGCACTTATTCTCAACATCAACTTAACAAGTGAAAACTTGAAGAGATGGTTATTTAATTCCAATTGCAAATCAAATCATGAAAAAGAAGTATAATTGTCCTGCCACGAGATATCTTTCAATGGCAACACCCTCTGCCCACTACCTATCCTAAGGCCATTGTTATTTGATTAGCTGCTTTAAAATTGTTCTTTATTGACATGTTCAGTGATATTTTGTTAAGTTAAAACATATTGTTTACAATAACATTTACAGCTAGATACACTGTAGTTTTCCCAACAGAGAAACTTCAGAATTAATAAGCTTTGCTCATTTGTAAAACATCGTACATGTACATTAGGTCTATAATGGGTGAAAAAATTAATAACTTCAGCCAAATTATGTCAACGGTTAGTGTACAGGGGAGTGCTCCAGCCATATCGTATCGCAACCGTCTTCTTCAAACAACCTTACTGACAGAATACTGGAATGAATCAAGTTCTTGTCGCTTCAGGATTGAGAAAGTATTAGTATAACATCCTAATAACGTCTACATCATCAAGGTGTTCATATACCAGCCAATCCATTGATGTTGTTCAACCACACTATATTCACTTCGTTTGCTAAGTTTGTTTAGCCTCTTTTGAATTATTTCTCAATGAACATAATGAGAACTTGGGAGGGCGTGCAAAATACGACCTTAAGCAAGCGTATTTTTTCAACAACTTCTCCTTCACCAGGTAGATAAACGAAAGGTACCCTTGGTAGAATGTAAATGAGTGCCAGTGGCTCTCATTTGAAACGCAGTAACCTGGTAATAAAATTAAGTCTCCTATTCACGTGTTTTCTTACCGGCTAGAATTCCTATCCCACATCCAAGCAAGAAAACACAGGATATAAGAAACAAAAGCTAATCTAGACATTTCAGTTTAGATATGTGATGATTATCCTTAAAATATTATGTTTAATATAAAGTGGAAAGTTTACTCCTAATTTTCTTTTAGTGCAGCAGGATTGCACAATTTTAATGGAAATCCAAAAAGTCCTGTGGAAGGGTGACAAGGCGCCTCCTCTCACACCCTCGATGGCTTTTGCTCCCCTCCCTGCAATGATTGTAACCTCCTGATGAATTGAATGACCTCCTTCAAAAATATAATTAGCAGACCCTTGCGCCCAAATTCACAAAGGTGGGATCTAAGCAAAATTCCCATGGCATCCCGTGGGTTTGTTAAATGTTGTTAATAATCACAAGCTTAATTTAGCGCGTACTGTAGGACCCGGGTCATATACGACTGAAACTATGCGCATTTTGTCACAAAAGCGCTAGCATGTAACGCTTGTTGCTATGGTTAAGTCTGCCTGTTTATTCAAATTAATTTAAATAAACGTGACTCAACAGTATGGAACTCATTAATTCA
Organism: Paracentrotus lividus; assembly: GCA_940671915.1. NCBI lineage: Eukaryota > Metazoa > Echinodermata > Echinoidea > Camarodonta > Echinidae > Paracentrotus > Paracentrotus lividus. The sequence goes on from CALNVZ010000641.1 coordinate 32,045,719, forward strand.
AAATTCAGTGGGCCATTATGTCAAAACCATAGCAAACTGGCGTCTAAATCAAATAGCGCGTTATTAAATATAATAGAACGACAAATCGCGCATTCAAATTGGACCTTTCTCACAGTACGCGCTACAAAATTGAGCCTTAATTATTACAGCAAAATTTACATAACTCTCACGGATCCGTGTATTTTGCAGAATCACCTTTGGAATTCGGCCCTTGATTGGCTCTGTTAGCCAAAAAATCCCTCTTGGGTATTGGACAGTTATCACCAAAAGAACAACCATCCGAAGACCTTATAATGGTAATTGAAAAATCGTAATGACACTGTTTCATATTAGATGCATATAAAATTGCAACAACCTAGTAGTATATAATTTATGGATCAAAATTGACATCGCGTTTATCCAGCTGATTCAGAGTATCCCCTATCAACAACATCATAATAACAATGAATCTGGCCTTTAAAAGCACAAAATGGTAAAAATATCTACCAATTTCCTGCACTAACAAATGCAATAGGGCCAACTTTTTTTTTTTTTCTTCTTTTTTAAATTTTTTTCACAGTCATTTTAATAAGTCAAGAATCAATCTAATCATAAGTTATTGAATCCATTGGAGACTTTGCATAGGCATATCATCAACAAACTCTCTGTAATTAAGCACCTAATATTGAAATTAACACATGTATAGTCAGAAAGCTACATCGTAACTACTTATGCAATTGTGCACCAATTTAAAAAAAAAAATACCATAATAAAATCAACCAAAAAAAGATTAGAGGTTTTTCCCGCTATCTAGATTTTCCATGCAATTTATGTTTACGCTCAAAATTCTAGCCAGAATGAATGACTGTAATTAAAAGTTTTAACAACAAAATATTCATGTTAAATCTGGAGGAGACAATCATTTATTCTTATTTCTCCTATAATTCCGTGTACCTTTTCAGGTTGAACATGTTAAATATCACACTGTCTATCCTACCCATATTCAAATTAATAAAAACTCCCGATACAAAGGTCTCAAAACAAGTTTTGAAATCGAAAAATAAAAAGTGCGGTCAAAAAAAAAAAGTCACACATAAAACCAGACCGTAGATTTAAATACAGCGACTAAAAATTCAACAATTTACTAATTAAATTAAGTTAAGCATGTGTGTATCTGTGCCCCAATTTCTATTTTACTTTTTTACATAATGGCGTACTCTCCAATCTATATTGTAAGTAGAATCATTATCATTACATTAATCTATTCGATCGCAGTTAATTCTAAATCTAATAGGACAATTGAAGAGATCATAAGACATATTATTTAGTTTCCCTTTTTTTTTAACAATCAAATTTGTAAAATTTTTACTTTCTAGAAAGCACACCTGATCTTCCCTTTTATCGTACGTAGAAAATCCTGTCTAACAACTATAAACCATTTAACTAAACAAATTGCTATGCACATTACACATATTAAGATCATAATAAATTTATTTCAAAAGCAATCGACACTGCTCAGTATAAATAGTACATAAAACATGGGTCAACTCTTAACATCATTTCAATAAAATCTATTTTCTTCCTTCCAAAAAGCGCATTCAAATAAAATGCCAACACGTGTCCGAATTAAAATTCGATATGAACAATTTTTTTTACACATTCAAAAAATGTTTACATTACTTTTACAGACATTCATATAAGACCATAATATTCTACATATCTGTACAAAATGCACATTCTTACTGAAAGTAATAGTATAAAAGTCAATACTATCTTCATACGATAATATAAAGAATACAGTATTTGTACGTGCATATAAAAAAACAAAGGGAAAAAGCAAAACAATGCAAAAGTCTAGAATTATTCGTTATCTAAAAACAAACAGATTGCAAAGATTTTAAACTTCTAAAAATATGTAAAAATCCATTATCTAAGCAGAAATGTAAGCATCCTTACTATAATGTTTCTTTTTAATTTACGATTATAAAAATTATATTAATTAAAAATTTGAGGGTCTGTAGGCCTTACATTGTCATACAAAATGCAGTAGCATGTAACTCACATTGATTTCATTTAAAACGATTATACCGCGTTGAGTCGGAAAAAAAAAAAATATGACACCTAGAAAATTAATAAACAAGAAAAACCAACTTAAATACTCCAAATTATTATACCATATCAGAAAAAGTACCCCCTTTTTTTTTTCCCAACAAGGCAGATCTTTGTGATATCTATTTAAATTTCGAAATTGATGCAAAAGGAGTATAAGTCAAAAACCCAACAAAAAACTATAAAAAAAGCAATCCTCCTGATTAGCTATAGCAACAAACTTTGTTCAACGAAAATGTCTTGCACTTAATAATTTGGCAGGTGCCCTGTACTACATTATTGCGACTACATCTGTGTGAAAAATGAGATAATATTATCTGTAAACAGGCTATGTGGCACACGTCAAAGACAAAATAATTCATCGTTTCCTCGAAAGGAGTTCAGAGGCCCCTTAGTCAAATGTCTGAGTGACAAATTTACGTCCTTTTGATGTGTCCTCATTTCTGTGATTACTTGAGTGATATTCAAGTCTAATTACACAAATCTAGTCTATTATCCTGTACATACACCACTTTCCAGAGTTATTCTGCTCACAAACAAATTTTCCTTCAAAAAGTTGATGCTATTCTTATTCCATTATATAGTTGCTTTTTTTTCCGGCTTTTGTAAAATGTTTCAGCTTATACCCCCCACCTTGTACAAATTAGAAATTGACATGTTCAAACCAATTTCAATCGCGTTTTATCCACGCGTAAATAGTATTAACACATAAGAATTTAACCTTAATCCAGATGCGGGAAAAGTCACTCTTCCAGAATATGTATATAATTTTGAGTTCATTAACGCTTTCTTTTTAGTACATTGCATCTAGTGTCTAGTTTTTCGACTACTCGTAGTTTTCAGCCAAAAGAGTGCAAATAAATTTGTGGACTATTCATTTCAACCGGTCTGTATCACAATAGGCTGCAATAATAAAGCTCTATTTTGAATAGTAAGTCGAACTGATAACGCATAGCTCCACACTTAAAGAGAATTAAATGCAAACAATTAAGTATTAATTACTCTCTAGAGCTTCTATAACATTAGCTTCTTTTGGCATGACAAGGTTATCAACACAATTTTGTACTAGGTTCGCATATAATCTTTTCTTCATTTCATTACTCAACTTGTAGCTGTTCTCAATAATAATTAGATTTAATTTAATAATAATAATAATGGTGGCTTCTCTATATAAGCGCTCAGGTCCGTCATGCATTGACGCTCATGGCGTCATCAGGCTAATTGTGATAAGGTACTTGTATTTAAATTGCTACCATAATTATAATAATCTCAATTTTAAGAAATATATTTTGTTAGCTTATCTTTCATAAAATTTAATTAACAACATTACTTTAAATCTTAAAAGTTTGACCAGAACAATTTGAAAAAATTTTCATTGGTTATACATTGTAGTCATGTATGGTACACAAACCTATACCAAAATTATTGTATAATTTGAATTGACTGAGTGACTCTTTTCGGTTAGTAAACTTTTTGACATTTATAAGTAGATTAACACCCGATTTGAGCAAATCTGAAAAAAAAATCTAGTGATTGAAAGCCGTCTTAGTGCATGACTAACTGCACTTACAAATGACTGTAACCTCGAGGAATTAGTATAATCTGAAAAATAATTTCATGCAGTAATTGTATACTAAATCTTCAGCTGATAATCAAATGCAATTTTAATGTGACATTTCATGAATTCAACCTTATCCCAATTTCAGATCATTTAAAATGTACTTGTTTGAGTCCCTTTACTTTGCTACCATATGAAGGTGCGTTGAAATTCACAATATACATTAGAGGAAAGTTGCAAAGGAAATACATTCATAATAGTGATCAATAATCATGTGGACGTAAAATTTACTCCATAATAATTGTTAAAATTCTTCACATTTTGAATAATAACTTGCAGCCTACTCTACTTTCAATGATACCTTAACAGGATTACTTTCAAAACCTGTAAATTCTTTTAACATATTGCATGAATTCCTAGTTGTAATTCCATACTATTTAATTTTTGTTATATGTAAATTTGGATTTTGAGTAAACTTCTCACAGTCCAAATAGTTTGTCGCCGTTATTGATATAGAATTTCCAATGTTCATCTTTTGTCTCTTAGTTCACAACTTGCAAACACATTTTTTTTTTTTTTTTCTTTCACCAATTATATTCATTCGATGTTCAAACTGTAAATTTAACAATAACACAGGAATATTCAATGAGGTCTTTTCTACCAATATTAGCCTTATTATTTGCCTGAATAATAATTAAGTTCTTAATGTAAAACTATCGATTTCATAACGTCAAAAACCATTTTACATGATTACAAAAGTTATCATAATTCCTCGATAATTTGTCAATTTGAAAACAATCCGATCATTCTTGAGTTTGTGGCAACTATTTTATAATTTGATAATTGGTCTAATTTTCTTAATTTTGACATGCCTCTTAAAACATATCTTTTTGTTGATTTCTCCTTCTCTCTTTTTTTTTGCAAGATGTATGCTATCAACATCTACTACATATTTTATTGTTCTATTTTTCCATTGAAAACTACACAGTTTCTAATTTCAGATGCCTTTAATTTAACAATCATTCCAACACCTAACTTAAGAATTATTTTTTAATACACTGCTCGTGTGCTGGGAGCTCAGCCAAGCTGACAACACACCTCAGACAGTTTGTATTTTAGTGCATCTGTACTAATCCCTTGTGCTGGTATGTTACACAAATACAGACAGAGAACAACAAGCTATGCGTTTACAGTTACCACTCTTTCTTTTATGGCCTGGCTACACATGAAGCGTTCCTGCTTTATTGCTCTTACTCCTGAATCTGTTAAAAAAATGAGTGGGGGGCGGTCGGCTGATTGTCAGATTCTGTAGAAAGGGGACGGAGAGGTTCATTTTCCAAATTTGTACACCCCGGTGAGATTCCAGTTGATTTTCTACTAACCATATCCCGGTCTTTTTGTCCCTTATCTGGTACTGTTTGTTCGCTGTGTGTCCTCCTTTCGGATACTATCCCTCAAACAAGGATTGCCTGTACACAAGATAAATAAAAAAAGAGAACATCAAAAACTTAATGCGATCCAACAAGTTATCTTTACAATTGACGATACTGAGAGACACAATTTAGTGGTAAGCCCGTCGTTTACAATTATAACTATTCGAATGAACTCTCAGTTTCTTGCTCTAAATAGCAAACAGAAACTATAATAAATCAATACTATAAGCTTACAATGGTATTTGATATATGATTTGAGATAAATAAATACTTATATTAACAATCTGTGAATTTTCCAAAATTAATTCTGAATTTTTGGATGATAAGAAACATGTCATTTATTGCGAATTCCACTCGTTGGACAGATAAACCCAACCAAAAGCGCATATATCTAATATTATTCTGTTCCATAAAATCCACTTGAAGCTGTACTAACACATATCACTTCGGGTCTGTTTACGCTGCTGTAAATAAAATCCTTTCGACTTGCCCTTATATCGTGTAAGGTAAAAAGCACTGAACATATAAATATTTGGCAAAATATTAACATCAAGCCTCTCAGTTTTCACTTCTGATAAAGTTGGCCCTACGTGTGTGAATCCAGGCTTTTAGCAATATAAACAGTTGAAAATTTCAGACTCCAAGGCCAAAAGACACTTTGTTTTCTTCCATTTGTCGTTACCTGAGAATATCTACATCGCCAGATGCTCTAATTTGTAAGCGTCTCAATATGGGACGAGTCTGAACTAGCATTATTTTAGTCTAAAGAGAATCAAGTCTCAAAGAACATTCTATAACAACATTCTTACCACAGGTACACCATTCATATTGACATGTAAATTCAGACCTTAATACAAGATATAATACAGTCAAAGATTTATTCGCTTCGCCTTATTTCAGCTTTTCCACTACGTTCGAACTACAATCTTTGAGTTCATACGAATATATCGTTCGTACCTAAGCAGTTTACTGTAAACGCAAACACGAATTTTGAACAGTCAAATTTGTTCTTCCCCCAGCAGAAAGACGCCCACAGTTTAAAGTGATTCATAACTCAAAAGCCCTTTACTTTTTAAATGAATTACAGATATCATAACTGCAAGAATAAATCTTGCTTCATTTCAAATTTACTAACCAGTAGAAACTCAATCCTGTACATATCTTACAGCATTTCATTAGCGTGACGTTAAAAACATCCTACAAACGCTTTAAAAAACGAACTTACTTTTACATACCGATGCAGTGCGCGTTGCGTCCGTCTGCCAGGTCACACATACGATTTGCACATCCTTATCCTCATCACCACAATTCCAGCTGTAGAGCGGTCGTAAATAATGGGTGTAGTATCAAATGCAATGTATGGTTTATGATTGGAGTATTTTTGTTTGTACACCCTGTACAATATACTGCCAATGTGCATCTAACATCAAGGTCACAACCAGGTGCACACGTCTTTTGTACAAGTGTTTTTAGCAGCTTGCATTGGCCAGCTGCCAACTTCATGCATTTCTACATGACTGCAGTAAAAGGTACATGCAGGAACACCTTGCACCTGAGAGCCCCCCAAAAAACTTGCAACTCCCTGTGTATTAAAGGAAAGGTTCACTCTGGAATTTAATTGATTTTAAAAATTACAGAAAAATAAGTGAAGGTTTTAAGAAAATCGTCCAAAGAATAACGAGCTTATGAATATTTTTAATTTTTATTTTTTGACGTCACATGTAAACAGGAGCTCTTTTTTAAAACCTTTAATTTTTTTAACTAATTCAAAACCAAAAACATTCCAGGGTGGACTTTCTACTTAGAATCAAAGGTAGACAAGGCACCCAGAGATGGATGACTGATGCAGCAACAGTTTAATACCGTAATCATGGAAATATTTGCGGTACATTAATTTTCACTGATTTTGCGCGATTTTTGCGAATTTCTCGCGAAGATCTGCAGGCGCGAATTAAAAAACCTGCGAATATACGAGCATGCTTATTTATGCCTGAATTGGGAGCGTTCGATTGCGCAAAAATAACAGCGAATACAGTAGCATAAAATGACAATTTTTTTCATTCATTTTCTAATACAATGCATAATCAAACATAAGCAGTACACTGCACATGCTAAGTACTATGAAAAGAACATGCCTTTTGTAAAAGATAACTTCAAAACTTAACACACTGCCTACAATGTTTTCTACACAAATTGAACATTAAAGGACAAAAATAAACGACGGCAAGGCAATGACATATACAGTGCATTCAATTAATGTACAAAAGAAAGTGATGTACATGTACTCAAGGTAGTGATATCCAACATGTAGTACTAACACAAGATAATACAATAATATACATATGGAGCCATTTAAACCAATTCAATATAAAAAAAAGTGTAAACAGTAACTAAACTACAAACACTAAAATAAAACTTTTGGTGGATTGAAAGTTACAAATGTAATTATAAATCAATAGTAGGATTCAAACTTTACTCCTAAACAGTGCATCCAAAACAAAGTGCTTGTAAATGGAAGATTCTACCACGTGCGATGCCAACACATGCAATCAAATACAGACACACTCAAACTAATAAAAAAAAAAAACAATTAGGGGGGAGAGAGATTCAAACTACATGTCAGGCCTTCATTTTTAAGGAGAGCGATTGCTCTCCCTCTCCTTAAACTCTCCTAAACAATTCTTAGGAGAGCAATAGTTAGCTCTCCCTTAAATTGCTAATTTAATCAGTTACCCTATGGAGTAACTCTCCTTCAGCCTTTCAGGAGAATAATTCATAGCTCTCCTGCAATTTTCAAAAATGAAGCCCTGACTTGTATGATAAGATCTTGTTTTCAATAACTCAACCAATATCAGATTCAATCATTCTCTGATAGTCACTGAAGGCTATTTTAACCCTAAAAAGGCCGGGTTATTTTTGCCATCTCACAGCGGGGGGGGGGGGGGGGGGGGGGAGCTGATTAGGCCCCCCCCCCCTCTTCAGATCTCTGCCACTGATTGCGCGAGCGGCACGAAAATATTCAAATTAGTAGGGTGCAATGTAATGTACAAGACTGTATAGTTCGTGTTTCCAAAATAATGTCTTTTTAATTTATATTAATTATGCTAATTTATGCATGAAATCATACTTTTTGCTCTAAATCATGAAATAAGGCTCCTAGAATGCTAATTCTTGATGTAAATATTGTTTGTACCATTCCTAATGATTGTACGTGAAAAAAATTCCGGTATCTAATTCTATTTCTTACTGTATGTATTTTTTTGTTTGGAAAACTTCTGTCATTATTTATCTCTGAATATTACAGCAATACCACTTATTATAATGGCTGATAACCATATTTTAAATACTCAAATGTGATTTTAGCATGAAAAGCCATTTCCCATATGTTTTGTACACAAATACAAAAAATCTCCGGTTTCAAGAGCCTGCGCTGCATTACATAATGTTGCGCAATTTCCGAACGGTACGCTCATTTTTGTTCAAAATAGGTTTTAACAGTTGTGAAGATGTAAGAGTATAAAGTCACAAATGCGCGGAGCTGGGGAAATTTTTTTGGCGACATGACCGCGTGAAATGTCGAGGGGGGGGGTGATTAGACGCTCCCCCCCCCCCCCCCGGCCCTTTTAGGGTTAATAAGATACCCTACCAAGATGCTACAATACAATCACAAACAGAGACACACAAACCATTTTACAAGACACACTCATGTTCAGTACATATTGATGAATATAAATGACCATGCATTGGTATACAATTGATGATCTTAAGAACCACTAAATCGAGCAAAGCATATCCAAGCAGCTAACCTTTGACGGGATAGGGGCGTGACCCCTTCCCACATCCCCATTAGGGGGACAGGTCGTAGGAGCAGAGCTTGCAGGGGGAGGAGGGGCGGAAGATGGGGTGCCCTGATGGCGCTGAGAAACACCTCCTCCTCCTCCTCCACCTCCTCCTCCCGGATGATGGTGGTGGTGATGATGCTGCTTGGAGGATGAGGAGGAATGCATCATCTGATAGACGAGATGCTGCTGCTCCTGTTGAACACACAATGCATCATCTTATATACATACTTGCTCACAGTTCAAAGGTTATATAGGCTCAGGGAAATAACAAATGCTCTGGCGACAATTGCTGGGGGCTTTAATTCATCCAAGATATCGGTTTAGGGTTGTCATAGTTTAGGGTTAGGTACATGTCTAGCATTTAGTTCAGGTTTGAATCATGCCATTTTATTAGTGTTTGGGATTGACCCCAGAGTAATATAGTCGCCTGAGCACATACTGAATTGTGGATGTCAAATTCAAAAGCGTCATTACATGGAGATATGTTCAGATTGAGTTAGTTAGGTCAAAAGTTGCGGAGGTTAGCTTAAATTATCACTCATGGACATAATTCAAAATCCCCTAATTTATGGACTTCAAATTTGCCACAGGGCCAAACCAATCAATTACTTGTTTTATTTTTATTCATTTATTTTCTTTTCGTGAAAAAAGAAATCTTGGGCCGGTATCTTGTTAACATAACCGAGGGAGGGATGATTTTAATGGGGCTACTCACTGGGGTAAGATGCCTGCCGTGGTTGACTCCCATATGATGTTGCTGCTGCTGCTGCTGCTGTTGTTGTTGCTGCTGGACCTGATGGGCATGGTACATTCCCATCCCATGAGCGGCAGGTGCCGATGAGGACAAGGATGACCCACTATCCTTGACCCCTGATGACCCCTGCTTCTCCCGTATACTGCCTGTATCACCAGATCTAGCGAGAGAATCAAGGGGGTGTTTCATGAAATTACTTGTTAGACGTTTTATCTCACAAATTTGCTCTCAGCCAATGAGATGCAAGCATATCAGTAGCTTACAACAGTTGTCAATGAGAATCAGTGAATATTTGTTTCATGAAATGCTCCTCAGGAGAGTATTTCATCAACATATTTTGTCTGACAAGTTGTCAGATCCAACATCTTTACTTGATTTTGATTTGCTGAGAAGCTTTGTTACTACGAATAAACAGGACTTGTCAGATAAAATATCTGCAAGACCTTTCATGAAACGCTCCCCAGACATTCAAAGAAATGACAAACATAAATGGTATTGAATTTTTGCAAACTGCGTATAGACCACGATATTTCCTCAGGTCCCTTCAAATTTACCATGGCTTAGCTGGGTTAGTCATTACATTCCTTCTCTATCAACAACTTATTAAGCTGCATGAATTTGAAAACTACAGTACAAACAATTTAGAAATGGTTGTGTAGGTGCACATTTCCCGGGCTTTCATGCTTCGTATCAGACACTAATTAATTAAGACACATCTTCACACGCTTCTGTTCGTAATCCCTTCTCGCTCGTCGTTAAGTACGTGGCCCATCCTTCGAATTCACGTGTTCACACGCAAACATCAAGTCACACCGGCCGGCAGACGATAGACATCAAAACTTTGAAAGAATGAAACCTCAAACATAGCTTTGGTTCGATGATCTATATTCTAGTCATTTCTGCTGGGTTCCTTTTACTTCATCGTTCCAAAATACACAGAGTCAATCAATCAAAGTGTTGACAAAGGGTTCCTTTACAGAATATCAAAAGTTCAAGAAGAAGGTTGAAAAATCGTATGTCTTCCCGGGTCGCGCCATATTGTACACACAAATTTTAGCCCTTCCAACTTTGGACAAGAGATGGCGCTATATGGCTGTATTAGCATTAACCAGTTGTGTTTTTGTATTTTCAGTTACTGTGTTTTGAATAGCCGAATAAATAATACATAAATAAATAAATAAATAATATATACTGCTTACCCATCTGGAGGTCTTGAGACTGGTGTCCCTGCTGATATGCTTCCTCCCGTTCCTGGTGATGACCTCGCTCCTAAAGTTCCTGTTCTTCCACCACTGACCTTTGACCTCCCTCCTCCTCCTCCTCCTCCATGAGTCTGCCCTCTACTAGGTGTCGTCCTCCCTACATCAATAACAATGTGATGACATTGATAAGTTCAAAACTTTTTTGTTTACACGTATACCAATTGTCCTAATTGTTAGGGGCAGTCCCTACTTGAAAGAAAAGAAAGAGCATTTTCACCCTTAACAAAGATGCATCTCTATTTCTATTTTTAATTTTTTTTTAATGCGTCTATTTCATGAGCCGCTAGGTTTGTAGGTAACCTTGTTAAATGTATTTATATATAAAATAATGCAAACAAGTCTTGTTTGGCATGATTACAGGAAACTACTTCACAGAACATGGTACAAATAGCATTGCTGTTTTTCAAATCATCTAGCACTACCATAATTGAGATAATGAGCAAGAAGGATTTCTCAATTAAAGATAAAGACAATAGTCGACTAGCAGGTAAAGAGTTAATGTAAGGATAACGAGTAGTCTTCATACCTGGAACTGGACTAGACCTGCTGTGGTTTACGCTCATAAGATGGCTACTAGGCGATGATCGGACTCCATGCCCTGGGTGCAGGTGCTGCCCCACCGCAGACACCATACTAGCTTCCGTACCCATAGGATGGCCCGGTGGTAGCCCCGCCGGCAACCGTCCACCGGACAACAACGACCCGCCATGACCGGACACCAGTGAAGGGCTACTGCTAGTGGTGGTGGTGGTCGCCGTCGTGGTGGAGGTCAGGGACAGGGAAATGCCTCCAGTGGAGTGGTTGAGACTGACTGGGGTGGAGGTCAGCTGGCTGATGTGATTGGTCAGGGACGAGTGGGGGTGGGACTGGCTGAGAGAGGAGCTGGGTGATTGGCTGACAGACTGGGCATGGGCGGGGCTACCACTCACATTCAATGATGATTGGTTCATGGATTGGTTTAGGGAGTGACTACTGCTGTAGCTACTTATTAAATCCTGTATCAATGAATAATGTTTGGAATAAACAGTGAACTTGTATTTAAATCTTTATAAATCCAAAGCAAAAATGTGACCAAACGACGAAAACAAAACAAACATTCTTACAAGAAGCAAGATAAATATTCAAACATTTTCTTTACTTAATCAAAACTAAAGTCACCATGCAAGCAATGAAATGTGTTGACATTGATAAAAGAATATGGAGTTGATTCCTCCATTTGTAAGAACTTAACACAAACCTAAATAAGTAACACAACACCATCTTTCTTATTACTATATTATTTTATTATAAAGCTTTATATGAGGCATAAAAAAAAATGTTGAAGTTTCCCAAATTACAATTCAAACAACGTTTGCATAGAACCCCCACTTTGAGGAATAATCAAGCCAAGGCCTACCTGTCCCTGCGAATTATGAAGAACGTTGTTGAACCTGGGGCTTCTGGAGTTGGAGCCGCTGCCAGCAGACCCAGGGCTGTTATCCCCTCCTGCCCCCACCCCCAGCCCCATGGCATTGGCGATGGAACCCCCCTGGGTCAGGGGAAGAGAGAGACGGGCGTTGACTGCTAGGAGGTGATCCCGTCGCTGGACCAGCGTGCTGATGTGCTGCTCCAGGCGAAGGTTCTCCTGGCGTAGCTGGTGCAGGCAAGATAGTAATGATGCAACTGGAAGAAATGATATGAAGACGATTTCATAACAGTTCTATTATATAACCACAGCTTAGATGTACATGTATAACAACATAGTCACTATAATTAAACGGTTATGCATTGGTAATAGAACAAATCCTGGTGAATCCTCTCATTCTTCAATTTCTTACTCTTTATTTTCCTTTTTTTTATTTATTTTTTTTTTATTTCATCTCACTTTTTATCTCTCTCTCTCTCTCTCTCTCTCTCTCTCTCTCTCTTTCTCTCTCCTTCTCTCTCCTTCTTACTCTTTATTTTTTTACTTCATTTCGCACTTTACAATTTATCTCACTGTCTGTCTGCCTCTCTCTCTCTCACTAATCATACTCTTCTTGTTCTCACCAATCTGTATTGTTTTTGTTTTTGTTTGCTCATGGGAAATACTGTTTTACAAGAAAGGCTCTACTCACTGTCTAGATGGGATGATTGCTGCATTAAGAATTCTGAGCTTTGATCCCACTGTCTCTCCAGCAGCTGTTCCATAGTGGCAGGCATTGCAGGTCTGTCAAGATAATGGACATAACCAAGGGGTGGTTGATTCACAGGTTTATATCTATTTGGTCTAACAGCAGTTGGCCCAATTCTCGGATACCACATGGGCTAAACCCATTTAATCTACCAACAATTTGGTTTTAAGTTTCATTCGGTCTAATGCATGTATACTTGGTCTAAATTTTGCTTGGTCTAATTGCCAATTCGTCTAATAGCCAAATGGTCTTATTGCATATTGGTCTAATGCCGAAATCAATATTTGGTCTATTACCGATTGTTCCTGGAAGTGACCAAGTGGTGTTAGACCAAGTGGACATTAGACAAAATGGGCATCAGACCAAATAAGAATTAAACAGAATGGTAAATAGGCAAATTGGCAATTAGACTGAATGGTAATTAGACGAACTGATTGTAGACAAAATGAAATTAGACCAAGTGCGATGAGACTAAACAGGCATTAGTCAAACTGGGTTTAGACCAATTGGCAAATTACCGATTCACAGCATTTCTGTGATATCATCATCATCATCATCATCCTCCTACACTTTTTCACCATCATCATCATGACTGCCAAGGACCTTGTTAAAAAGATTTTCCACTGTACTCAACCTATTTCCCCATCATCATCATGGCCACCTTCCTCCACCCCCTCCTCATCACCATCCTCCTCAGTTCACGTCATCATCCTCTTCACTATCATCAAATCTACACCACCACTACAACTACCATCACCACCACCATTACTCAACAGTGATATCATCATCATTATCCTCATTTATATCATCAATAGAATCATTACCACCAGCATCACAGCCAGCATCACTCCACTGTGATAACATCTTCATCATCATCACCATCATCCCCACCATTATCGTTCTCATTATTCTCATCCTCATCATCATCTTACCCAGTTGAATTGTGTTGGCTTTGTCTCCCAGCTCCTGGTCTAGGAGGACCTATCAGAAGCCCACTCTGCCCAGCGGTACTAAACACATCATGTATGGCCAGTTCATCTGAAAGTAAACACACCAATATTAATGATAGACATTGTAATATTTGTAGTATACATGTACATGCAACATTTTTATTTTTTAGGTATGTACAATGGTTGTTGTTTTTTTTAACTTCATAAGTCAGTCCTAGCAACATTTTCCACATCAATTCACCACTATTAAACAGAAATGACATATCACAACAAGCACCAAATTATGCTCTAGTGAATTTAGCTACCTAGTCTAGTCCAAACTTTGTAGGTTACACATGTACATATTTATTGAGCAAACATCAGGTGTCAAATTGTATTTTTGATAAAATTTGAAATACGATTGAACAAGAAAGATTCTACAAGAAAGCTTTACCACAGAAATTTACGGCTATTAAACTTGTAAACCACATGGGAACAAATTTAGAGGCTCTTCTTCACTGAAAGATTCAATTCGAATTCTTTTGTCCACATGCATGAATAATTTTACATAGTTGACATGAATAAGGTTAGGATAGTGTTAAATATCAATGACTGACTCACCTGGATTGGGCGTTGCACTCTTAGTGCTAGGTGAGCCATCTCCCAGTGGTGACAAGCCCTGAGACATGACACCTCTCTGCCCAAACGAGAAAAGACTGATGTCTCTAGAGTGAGGACTCCCTAAGGCTGAGCCGCTGGTCCTCCTGCGCTTCTTGCTCCCGTAGTCATCGTCCCCTGGATGTTCCCTGTGACTCCTGGAGCTCTTGGCCTCCTTGTTCTGTCTCCTGTGTTTCTTCTTCTCGTGCTTCTCACTCCCGCTACCGAGGATCGTCTGTTTGTCTTTGCGATCCTCCTCAATGATCGGCTTCTTAACGTCAACGCTTTTCACATCCGGCGCAGGAGACGTTGATGGAGAACTCACTTTCTCCACGTCAACCGTGGTACTGGAGCTACCCGGTGCACCGGATGTGGAGCTGGTGCTGATGGGCGTTGCACTATCAGTATCAGCTACCGCTGGTTCAGGCTCCACAGCGGGAGGCAAGTCTTTGACCATCACTGTTTCGGTTATCACCAAAGGTGTGGTTGAAACGGACGAAGGTGTCGGCGTGCGTGAAGGTTCTCGCGAAGCAGATTTCCGACTTTTTGAACTTTTGCTGTTCGTGGGGGTAGTTTCAACAGAAAGAGAAGGAGCTGGTGATTGAGTTCGCTCTTCTGTTGCTGATTTCTCCTCTACCGCTTCACTGGGTTCTTCTGCGGCAGTAGCCCCCTGCCCAGAATCAGTCCCACTTCCTTTACACTTCCCTTCCTTCTTACTCTTCTGTCCATTTCCAGAAGTCACTGTATTCCTTCTAAACTTGAGGATAAGCGAGCTATCACCACCCCCGCTTGAATTGGTCGTAGAAGTCTCTTCCGATATTGACGTTGACGGGACTATCGTCGTCTCTGTGAAATTTGCATTGGTAAACTTTGCACTGTGTCCTGTGGAGTTCCCGCCAGCTGAGTTAGGACCACCGTCGTTATTGTCTTTGGCATTGTAGACAGCACATACTTCAAATGTTCTGGCTTTCCTTTCAGATTTTGTGCGATGCCTCTCCTTGAGGTCTGCCTTTGTCTTATCTGATGGCCTGTCGTTCAGAGGCTTCTCTTTCTCAGGGGTATAGTTGGTTCCAAAAGGTCGGAAAGGTGGTATCGTCTTGATATCTTTGTCCTTCTTCTGTAACAAAGGTAGTATGCATCAGAAACATGTCCACAAAATCCAAGGATGAAATCAACAAATCTCCCAATTGTGCTGAATGTAATATTGTCTTAGACAGAAAGGTTTCTTCAACAAGCTTTCTGAATCATATGTGCAATCAACATCATTATCTTGTAGTGAAATTTATCATTTTAAGACAGGATGCACAAAACAGAATATTAGGTTGCCATTGCAGTAACTTTGCTTTGATAGTAATGTTGCCATAAAGCCATAACTACATTGTACGGTTCTGCTGGAAAGTTAATGTTACCTGTTCACACTCTCCTTCAGAACTTATAGACTAAACGTATGTAAAGTTTGAAGGAGTGTGTAAACAGGTAACATTAACTTTCCAGCGGTATTTTGCCATTGTATTGCTGTTCAACACCCAATCAAAATCCAGCATTTTTATAAAGTTCTCATTGTGGCAAAGTTACTTCTATACATGTAGCAAGTAGCATGCCATGGCACCCGGTACCAAAGTCTATTATGTAACCTTCAAAATAGAGAAATAAATAAAAAAAATTGCATACTTAAGAAAGTTTTATTTTCTATGTATCTTTTTAAAATTTTAGGGAATAGTTAATCCATTCAGATTAATGAGTGTGAGCTTTTGAATGGATTTTCTACATCGATATAATATGAATGTAAACAGCTGATAAATATGCAGGGCATGGCTTGGAGGTATACTTACTAATTTTTGGTAATGATAGTTGCAGTACCCAGTGTACTTTACATTATCATTATGCTGCCCAGCTTCCTCACATAATAGACCCTCCTGTTGTGCACTTCAAAAAACAGATAATAATAATAATAATAGTTGCGATTTATATAGCACTTAATATGAAACAATTTCATCTCTAAGCGCTAATACAATTATTATTACCCCGGTCATCGCATGCTTGTAAGTCTTTCTGACACCTGTCCAATCTCAAAGGATCATTTCGAATCATGGCAGCCATTACGGCGCACCATTCCTACCGGGTACCCATTTTGCACCTGGGTGGGGAGGAGCATTGTAGACAAAACGCCCATGCCCTAGGACGTAAGTGTCATGCCGGCCGGGATCGAACCCACGGTCCTTGCTTTCTCAGTCAAGTGATAAGACCACTAGACTCTGACACTTCTTACCAATCAAATCATTTTCTATTGCATGCGATTATACCAAATATCATTTCACAGCCCATTGATCTGCACTAAAATGTTGGCACATCATAATTAAATAATATGTTGCACTGCCAAAGAGATATGTTGATAAAGAAAAAACTTATTTTGTGACTTATCATCATCATTATATTCAAGACAACACAACAGTACATCACACACTCTGGTAAATTTCGATCTAAATGAGTGGAGAGTGTGAAATGTTAGTGAGGAATTGTAATAGAAATCATGATTTCATAACACGTACAGCCCTAAGAAACATATTACAGTCCTCTCCCTACATTATGACTGTATAGATGCTCATTATTACCGCAGTGGATTGCATTCTATTTGATTTCTTTTAAAAGTTTTTATTGATTTTCATACTTTTATAACATAACAAAGACAATAATCATACCAAAATCAAATGATTGTACTACATTGAAAGAAACAATAAGCAAATCACTACAATCACAAGTAAATCAAACAACTAACGAACCTGATATAAAAAAATAAACAACTTCAATATAACTCTGGTGGTCTTGATTTAATATTAGTTAAACAATTACAATATATTCTCAACAGGGGACCATTTACTATAATGTATATTTTCTTTTTGCTTTTGTGTAACAATCATTATGACTCCATGTAACATGGAAGCCTGCCAGCCATTTCGATTGCACGTCATACAGCATCCTGAAGTCGCCTTTGACTCCCTGCCCTTTGTCTCACACAAGAAACATGACTGGTAACAAGAAGAAAATACAGGGGAAATAGTTACGGGGGCAAATTCAAGTTTATATGACCATCAATTTATAATTGGATAATCTGAGGAATATTAAGTAAACACCTGGAATGAACAATAAATTCAATCTGGAGTCACAGGAAAAATACGAAAATTTCAACATGCAATACAGACAAATTGTAACGCCAGTTACTAACATGAACGCCCCCTCTATTTCTCACTTTGATGCAGTTTATAGATTAGAGGTATACTAATATCAATTTAAAATAGGAAAATTTTTGTCAGCATTGTGTATAGAGAAGAGAATTCGCCCAAACAGGCATTCATGCATTGGAGTATGTCTTTTTTTCGTAACGCGAGTTACCGAAGTCAACAAGCGAGAATCTAAACGTTCTTGACCAATGCTTTTCTTTTTGATCAATTTGGTCAGTATATCTGTTTTACATGTGGAGCAACAAGGAACTTGTGATCCTTGCAGTTTGGAAAATAGAGGGTTTTAATCTTGAAATGGTCCATCATTTGTAACGCAAGTTACCATGGAATGGCCCATGAACTTAGAAAGAATATTTTCAAAATACCTTATTATATCTCTCATGAGGTATCATTGCCAATAAGATTGGTTCCATCGTTGACACGTTACCAAAGCACACCTCAGGAATATACAGAGCACACACAACATGCGCCCAACCTGATAAATCAAATAATACGAAATACTTGTGTGAGAAAAAAAGAATGTATCTGATTAGTATCTTCAGTGTTAAAAGCTAATAAAAGCATTGGATAATTAAGATATTACAGATAAAGATAATGTGGAATTCTGGGGATGGTAGAAAGGAAATTCTTAACAAAGAACATAACTTGATTTGATCTAATTCATCATCATATAACATCAGTGATAAAACATTTCATATAAATTTAGTACAAAAATGAATATTAATCATTATATTGAAGGCTGACATTTTCCAATCAATTTTGCGGGAAAGCCAAGTCATCACCAAAATATAAATTCATAAAATTAAAAAAAAATATATATTATATTGAGAGACAAAATGTACACAAATCTACAACTCATGTCTTGAGTATTAGGTAGTAATGATAATCCCACAAGTTTGTGCAATCCTTATGGTGCAGGCAAGTCTATCATGAAAATAATCAAAATCCATGATACTTACTTCCATTGTCAGTTCTTTTTAAAGCTCCTTCTCTTTGAGGGCATAGCTTCACACCTCTGTAAACAGAAAGAATGTTTTTTCAATTTAGAATTCACAAAAATCACAACATTCATGATTTTCTCATAAAAGATCTCTATCATAGACTGAGCTGTTATTTTGTTTGAGGATCATGAATTTCAATTTACTCTGCAAAATCCTTTTGGGGGGGGGGGGGTCAACCTTTTGTGATGAGCTAAATAAATCAAGTCTGGAACGTTTTATAAGAAAAATCTTAAAGAATGTTTTATTCTTCTTGATAATTAATTCAAACTAGAAGTTAATAATATGTTGCCAAGAAGCCAGATGATACATAATCACTCAATAAAGTAAATTGACTGGCTCCTGAAAAAAGCATTATCAGTTGAGAGAAACATCCTGATATTTTGCCTAACTATGAAAGTATAAAGTAATATTTTTAGCATTGTATCCGAAGTCTGAAAAACAAAACAACAAAAAAACCAGGCTGTCACAAAGGAAAAGGCTTTGAAATGATGCACATGTTCATCAACACTTGAAATAGCTTGTCTCAATTGTACACAGATTCAAATTGTAGTACTGTCGAAATTAGGTCTTTACTGGGATAAAAGTCTCCACATTTTGTATGTAAAATGTATTTAATATCTCAATCGACATTAGAAATGTATAATATGAACAGGCTCTTACCACGCGAGCAGCTCGTTCCTGAGATTCACATTTTCGACAAAACCAAGGCCCAGTTGGTACAGCTACAATGCCATAACAAGCTAGAAAAATAAAAAATAAAAAAGACAATTGCAGTAAACTGTGAATAGACTGAGTGAATCTGGATAACTACCAATATTTGTAACAGTTTAATGTACACTAAACTTATGGTTTTACAGTGGACAGTAAAATCTTTAATGTTCTTCATCTACCTCTTCCAAGTGCACTCTGCACTCTGTATCTTTCTGGAGTCTTGGCCCTTGCAATATTTCAAAACAGAAATAAAAAGTGAAAATGACCAACTGCAAAGTGCAATGAATGTAAACTAATTTCATTTCTTGGAGGGGAAAAAAAAGAAGGAAAAAGATTGATTTAGGGGATGTAGACCTGGGTAAAGTACCAAAGCCCCTACTTGAGACTTGTCAGGACTGTGGCAAGATTTTAGTGTGTTAAACTTTCAGAGAGTGAACTTAATTTTGCATTAGGTATACATACGTAGACCCTATTAAAATATTTTTTACTTGCCATCATGATCACTGTGGGTGTTTGGATGTTCCTTATAAATTTACTTTTACTTAATCTTGCTATTTGTCATTTCATTTCTCTCTTTCAGGGTGAAATTTATATTTTGAATTTACTTCATCGCATGACAAGTTCTTTTTCACCATCTAGGATTTTTTTTAATGATAGTGAAATCAAATTTATTGAAACTGTTCTAATATCTAAACACTCAATTTGGAAAAAAAAAGGAAAATATGTGAAGCCAGCAACCCTGGCAGGGATACATCTTTTCTGATGTCAATAAAAGCTGTTTGGGTGTCAGTTCAGGTATTGAGAAGTTTTGATATCGTTTTTTCAAATTTTCACAATTGGAGGGATCCAGGTGGTATGCAGTGCAGTGCCGTACCAAAGAAAAAAAGGGATGGGATAGACTGTGGCTAGTGTAGGGTGGGGTGCATAGGGCGACATCAATACATTAGTAACGAGGTTGAGTGAAGTTAGCGGAATTGATTGTCGATTTTGATGAATGGACAGAAATTTCAGCGAAATTTTCGTGCTGCCGACGCTTCTTCGTGATTATGACTGCAAAGAAGACTCTCGTGACGCAGGCCAGGGTGAAACTTAATTTCCCTCAGCCTCACAGTCACACTGACCACCTTAATTCCAGAATAAAGACAAAGTGTGAAACTGAAACATGAACAAGCCAAATACATATTCAAATTTATTTTTTTTCACAAAACAATGATCTCATTTTCAATATTTTCATGAAAAAAAACAATCCAAATTATTCTGAAATTTGAGCTCATTTTCTTTGAATATAAGCATGAACACTCTTTCCTTAATAATGTCATCAAACTCTCATAAATATTTAGGTTCGTTTAATGAACAATAGTCCCGCACGATCATTTTACAGTTGTAAATTTTGCAAAACAAATTCAGCTCAGTCAACACACTCAACCATACACTCGCAGTTGCATACAGTTTTCAATAGGAAACCTACGTACCTTGGTGCACGGCAACATTACAACCGTGACCATCGCAGTAAACTAACGGGTTTTCCGTCCATCCTCGCTCGTCGCCGCAGACGCAGCAACTCCAACCATCTTCCTTCATTTTCTTCTGCTAATAAAGCTGAACTCTCAAGGATTGACCAGAATGGTCGGGCTATCCTGCGTGCCCTATTAACTTCATAATTCGATGCTTTATTACAGCTTTGAATCCCAATTTTTCTTATTTTGTGCTTGCGCCACTCAATGCGCATGCGTTAGTGTCCTAATAATGCATGATGGATAGTAAAAAGTCGAGTCAACGCCGCTAGCTTTCCCCATTGCTTTTTATACACATACTAGTAATGCATGAGGATTTCTATCCGAAGAAAAAGGTCAATGAACTTTGTGTGAGATACCAATGGATACGTGAAAGTTGCAAATGTACTTTTATAAATGTAATAACACAGTCATTTCGTTCCATCGTCCTGTGTCAGTGATGTTGGTAACTGATATCAATACAAACAGTAAAATGTGCATTGATATTTGATTATTCATCACTTGCAGTGTCATTTATATTACTTTACCCATAGCCGTGCAATTTTTTTAGCAGACTAAATTTTCACTAGTGCAGTCCCGGGTATAGCTTCTTGGGTAATGTGGTTAGATAATGATTGGTTTAATTTAAATTTTTGCAGACGTTTGCCAATCAAGCAGAAGTGTGACGTATTTGAATCAGAGATGATTATTGTTGTAATTATCTTTTAATTATCGTTTTTAATTGCATGGATTTGATTTTGCTTTGTTTTGTTTTTGTTTTTTGTTGCTCCTTTTTATTTATTTTTTAATGTCTTCACTTCAGACTCAGAGTCAGACTCATTTGTTTTTTGTCTGTAGATCTAACTTAATTGTTCATTTCTCTTTTTTTTTTTAAAGTTTTTTTTTCCCCTAATGATTAATCTTCTTCATGCAAAATTTGTATGTCTTTCATTATTTAAAAAATGATTATTCTAACCATTTTGTTCTAGACTATTTTATTTTTCTCTTGTAATTGCTTCTCATTTTTGCTCATCTCAGACTCAATTTATCAATTTATTACCTGTTGACTAAGCTTTATGATTATGATTTAGATTATTATTTTTTTCATTTATTTATTTATTTTTATTTATTTTTTGTCTTACAC
>CALNVZ010000641.1:32077926-32128794 GCA_940671915.1 Paracentrotus lividus
GGGGGGGGGGGGGGGGGGGGGGGGATGAACTATAAAAATCGGTAGAGCAGGACGCAATTTCTTTTGTAGGTGGGGGGGGGGATATACTCTACGCCGGTGTCTCCAGGTCATCTGAATTAGAGCTTTAAACCCTAAATCTTGTGTCAGAGATCAGGTTAGTGGATTAAAAAAATTTAGAGTAAAAGATATATACAACCTTAAGTTAAGTGCAACTTATTAAAGTCATAGATTAAAGGTTTTTTTTTTTCAGGTCATCCTGACATTGTAGAATATGATTTATACAATAATCATGTAATGTTGAGTTCTTGAGTAAGAGAATAACAAATGCTTATAGGGCCCTGTAATCAGAAGACTCTGGTTAACGCCCGTCTACGTCTTCTTCCATTTACTAACGCACTGTGTGTGTTACAAGAGTTGTGTACGGGTGAATAGAAGAAGACGTAGATGTCGTTAACCAGAGTTCGCAGGTTTCAGGGCCCTTTAAAATAAAGTATACTGGGAACTTGTTATTTCACACACACACAAAAAAAAATAGCAGAAAATCTCTCAGACACATCCTCAGAAAGCATACCCTTAGGGACCAGACAGGTTCCGCGATGGCCTTCCTGAACTTTTCCAGCTCCTCCTCCAGCTGCAACTTGTAATCCTCCGCCTCCAGCATGAACATGGTGATGGAAGAACCTTCTGATGTCCCTGTAGGATGATGCGTTCCTGCTCTCTCTCTAGCCGGTGTCTGATGGAGTCCAGCTTACCAAGCTCCCGCTGCCACACCGTCCGATGCTGCTTGAGAAGTGTGTTCTCCTTGATGATCAAAATGATACAAATGATAATGTTTTTGTATCAGGAAGTATTGTTGTAGGAATGTCACTTGAAGAGCTCTGTCATCCACTTTTTATGAAAATCAGTTATTGGTACCACACATTATTCAGGTACATGTAAGTACTGTTCTTTAAACGAAACTGTTCACCTAAATTTTAAAACCACCATTAGAAAATGCCCTTTCTAATATTATTCTCCATTTAAACGCCTGTTTAAAATATATTGAAAACTAACACATTTTCCTCAGAAGTAACAAAGATATAATTTCTTAATCTTCTGTGCAGGTTGATCTAAATGTATTCAATGTTCCAGTAGCGGACGCAGACCGGAGTCACAAAGAACTTACCAGGCCCATGCGTAAACATAATAGAGCCACTTTTGTCACCAGACAATTGGGCCCGCCGAAATGCATTCAATTCAATTTCTTGGATCCGCGCCTTTGTTCATGGTACACCACAGTCACCTTTTAAATCACTCTGAGAACTCCTTTAGATTTTTTATGAAACAACAGTGATCAAAAAGAAAGACATGGGGCTCTTTAGACAACTAAAGCTATAATAATAAGTTGCTCCTGAGACAACTTTGCCCTAAGTATACCTGCATGGTTAGAATCTACATGCTTTTCAAGGGTTTCGAATGTTATTACTGAGTGGCTTACAATTTCTCATTCCTGTTGCTAATATCCATTTAGTTCCCAAATGTCAGATGTGGCAGATGACTGTTATTTCATTGAAAATTAGTGATCTAGCTTGTTAGAGATTAGAACAGAAAGAGAGAGAGAGAGAGATAGATGGGGTGGGATAGGAGAGAAAAAAGACAAAAAAGGTTAAACTATACATACCTTGCTAGCCTTGGAGAAGTTCTTGAGCTGTTTCATCTTCAAGAGGGAGCGATTGCCAGAGATCTTACGTTCTAGTGCCGCGTTCTTCAGCTGGTCGTAGTCCAGCTTGGTGTACGCGGCTACTGCCAAGACCTTCCTTCATTCTCACAAGTAGTTTATCTGCAATATGCATAGAGTAAATAGAGGTGATGTATGTACATTTAAAGCCCAATGCATATTGATCTGCTTGGGGTGCGAAGATATACTTTTAAACCCCTAATCATTTTGCAAATTTCATGAGAACTATATATGCAATTTCTACTCACACGATTAGAGCGAGGGTTGGTGTTAGTGTCACAGATGGGGATCTGTGATTTGCAATAGCACCATCATCTTTAGGTGGAAGACTCAGTTTTAGACTTTGAGTCCTAATTAAGAAATTTCTCACTTGTTTGAAGGACACAAGCCACATGCATGGACAGTGACCTTCAGGGATATCCTACTGTCTCCAGTAGGCTGGAAAACTAGCATTTAGGATTTACCGGTAAAAAGAGGAAGTAATGATGTCAGAGTTCACCCTGGGAGGCTATAAGAGGAAACTAAAGTCAGCGATAACTGTCAACCTGGACAAATTTGTTTTCTTTTGTATTAACACTGTTTTGCGCTTTTCTCATTATTTTGAGATTTATCAACTTCAAATATATTCTAATTGTAATTGTAACACGTTTATCTTTGTGATCTTCATCATGAAGTGTCAGCCATAATTTACAGGGGAACCCAATTTATTTTAAACATCAATAGGCTTACTTCATAATGAGATTTCTAAAAAATATGGGTATTTCATAGCAAAGTTTTTGTAGGTCATGATCTTCCTCATATGTGTATCCGAAAATTAGAAAACAAAAGAAATATTTCAACCCCATTAAATTTTAAGTAACACTGTAGATAGTAAATCATACCAGGGACTTGAGAGGCCTGATCCTACCTCACCTGCTTCATCAGGGCGTCCCGTTTCTTTAGCTCCACTCCTGTGTGTAGTCAGAAAACCCCTGTAGTCCCGTCCTGTCATTTTCAGGTCTAGATGCAAATACAGATGCTATACAATCAGAATGTAAAAGAATGGAGAGCTTAGTTCCAGAAGGCACTATATCCACTTAAGATGAAAATTGAGTCATTGATAGCACTCCATGATTTATATTCAAGTCCACTATACTGTTTTTGTTTTTAACCGTAATTTTGAAAGCAACATAAGAAAATTATGCAGTAGACTAGATCTATAACTTTCAATATTAACCGGTACTTAAATTACAAAAACATTTGAACAAAATGGCCTTTTTGCATAAAAATTTGATCTAACACAACTCAGATTTAACATAATTTTACTTTATGCAGCTTTGCATAAGACATGCCTTTCGCATTTTACACAAATAAGACTTTCTAGATCAAATTTATTAGAAACAGTTTTCTTTGTACAACCTCTTTTGTATGGTCTCACTGAAGTGTAAGACAAAAAATAAATAAAAATAAATAAATAAATGAAAAAATAATAATCTAAATCATAATCATAAAGCTTAGTCAACAGGTATAAATTGATAAATTGAGTCTGAGATGAGCAAAAATGAGAAGCAAATTACAAGAAAGAAAAAATAAATAGTCTAGAACAAAATGGTTAGAATAATCATTTTTTAATAATGAAAGACATACAAATTGCATGAAGAAGATTAATCATTAGGGAAAAAAAAACTTTAAAAAAAAAAGAGAAATGAACAATTAAGTTAGATCTACAGACAAACAAATTGAGTCTGACTCTGAGTCTGAAGTGAAGACATTAAAAAAATAAATAAAAGGAGCAACAAAAAACAAAACAAAACAAAGCAACAAATCCATGCAATTAAAAACGATAATTAAAAATGATAATTACACAATAATCATCTCTGATTCAAATACGTCACACTTCTGCTTGATTGGCAAACGTCTGCAAAAATTTAAATTAAACCAATCATTATCTACCACATTACCAAGAAGCTATACCCGGACTGCACTAGTGAAATTTAGTCTGCAAAAAAATTGCACGGCTATGGGTAAAGTAATATAAATGACACTGCAAGTGATGAATATCAAATATCAATGCACATTTTAACTGTTTGTATTGATATCAGTTACAACATATCACTGACACAGGACGATGGAACGAAATGACTGTGATATTACATTTATAAAAGTACATTTGCAACTTTCACGTATCCATGGTATCTCACACAAAGTTCATTGACCTTTTTCTTCGAATATGAAATCCTCATGCATTACTAGTATGTGTATAAAAAGCAATGGGGAACTAGCGGCGGTAAAAAAAAATTGATGCGTGTCTACACCCGTGCCTGGAGATCGAGTATGCAGAAGATTAGCAGATTAGCTTTAAAGGGACTTGTAATTGATAAACCATGGGGAAATCACCTTATCTCGGATGAAAAAATAACATTGCACGACAGCCTGAGGGGTGTTACGTAATCTTAACCGATAACGCGTCTGGTCTGGGAAGAGAGCGACCTTGGAGGTAATCCTTCATGGCTAGACTAACTAACCAGAATTCTGAAGTAAATCTGATCTATGTTTTGTTTTTTAAATGGAGCATTATACAAGTCCTCTCTTTGTATTTATACGATGAGACCCGTTGAGAGTCTAGAAAGTAAGGATTGTTGAGGGATCGAGAACCCGAAGCTATTGATCGACTAAATTCGGTCAACTTCGTAATGTTCACTGTCCGAATGTTAATCTCCAGTAGGCTGACCCATGCGTGAGCCTCACTTTCGATTGTGTACGAGTCAATGGAGCTCAAGAAAAGCGCGCATTCCCCACGATCTCCGACTTTCAATCCCCTTTAAACTCCAACTTGCATAATCTCTCTCTTTTTCCCTTGTTCTCTCTTCTCTCTCTCTCTCTCTCTCTCTCTCTCTCTCTCTCCCAGGATGACCTGAAAATCTGGCTATCGCGGAACAAGGTTAGACTGCAGCATGGAGGAGATGATGACCTTGATGCTCAGCACGCTGAGGTCAGTGAGGTCATAGAGAGTGTCAAAGGTCAACAGGAAGCAGTCATGAAACAGCTTGAGCACGAGCAGTGGGCGCTGGAGAGCGAGCTAGATTCAGGGTTCCTCCAGGGTTTAAGCTTAGGTAAATACCTTCTCTGAAATTTGTGTCTTATATGTTTCTGCATGAATTTGCTTTATATCAGAATGGGAGATAGCGGAAAAGACAGATTATATTTTAGTGACATAACTGTGTGCATTTAAATCACAGAAAACAGCAATTATTCATAATGTGGAGGCAAGGCATAACCAACATAAATGTGCAAAGATATGTATACGTACAAATGTTTAATCATTCAAATCATTTGAATAATTACTTTTGAAGACTGATTGAAATCTTTCAATATAGAAATAACTCTTCTTTCCTTGGGCGAAATTTGAAATATAGAATATGTAACAAACCCCATGTAATTTACGTTTTAGGGATGTTTTTTGTGCGTGTACAATCCAAAAAATGCAGTTTTGATTGTAGTTTGAGATCTCATAAAAAATCCAGAATACAACCCCAAAACTTTATTCAATTTGAAAAACCTTTATGATTTATGAAGATAGTCGAAAATAAAAAAATAAAAGGTGAGACTTTTTGTGTAGAATGGCCCATATGTGGTGCTCTGGAATATGCATGCTTAGTATACAACAGGTTAATGGAAAACATTTTACACTCCTGTACTTTGCAAACATACATTGCTTGAATTTGCAGGTACAGAGAAATGTGTGATGGAGGGTATACCGGTGGAAGCAGAGATACTGGAATGTCCTGATCTAGAGCTAAGGGATGCAGTCCTTCAGGAATTTCTGACCCTAGATGATAAATATCAGGAGAGACTGAGAGATCTTGATAAAAGGCATTCTAAGACATTAGTGTGAGTATGACATTTATAATATATTTTATCCAGAGATCCAATTCGATCTACATGTACATGGCATTCCTAAATTTTTGACACAGTGACGAAAAATATAGAAGTATTGATAACTTTCATTAGTATTTGAAGGTTTGAAATTTGTTATACATAAATACACATATTTACTGGTTTTACATGACGAACCAGTCCGTTTGAGGACAGTATACCCCTACTTGCAACTCTATTAGTTCTCTTTTCCAAGTGTGACCAGGGACGTGAGAGGAGACCCTGGTGTGACAAACACCTCAACCAAGATATCTATCTAAAACACATCTGTTCCTTGACCTCGGTCCAAACAGTGGTCACCCAAGGTCACAGCTGGGGGCCAATATTGTTTATATTAAACGATCAAGATGTCTGTATCGATACATTTTTTATTAGTTTTTTATTCTTGTACTTTCCTTATTCCGAGGTCGACTTTCTTCGTTTGAAATTGAAAACGAATTAACATTTGATTTCTAAATATAATATGCCTGTGAAAACTTGAAATATACTACTATACTACTATTACGTAACATCCCAGCTGTTGTTTATCATTTACCCCAGGCCTGGCTCAACGCTCAAGCTGGCCTGTGGAGTTGTAAAGTTTGATAACAGGGATTATCTGGCCATGCAGGGTTGATAGTGCTTGTAGACTATGGGATGGTTCCCGATAATGTCGCTAGTTTTCCATTTCCGCGGGGTTGAAAAATCCACCACGCTCCTGTCATATGAAAATCCATTTTAAAAAAGGCAACATCAATGCATAATGTCGCGCATCTTCTAATTTCAATACAGCTAGAAAAAAATTAAAAAAAAGGCACCGCTCACTCCAATCTGACTCGGCTGAATCAACTGGAAAAGGCCGGCATTAACTGTGTGTTTACGTATATTAAAAGCAAATGCATGGCATGTACCTGTCGTTGATCTATGCGGCCTCGTTCAAACAATTCACATTTCTTTACCCCCTAGCGATAGTTGCGTATGTAAACAAACGAGATCAAACCTCGACGTCTTTGATTCCCAGTGAAAAAATGAAAGTGATTGTTGAGACAGGATATTGGGGCCCCAAATTAGTTTTATATCATAATCATGGATTCTTTACCTAAACTTTTAAATATGTCCCAACATCAGGAATATCCAGTCAAACTAGTAACCAAACATTATCAATGATTTGAGAGAACCACAACCTAAGTTCGAATCACTATTGATAATGAAAGAGTAATGAATCGGAACACAACTGAATCAATTTTGTTGCAAGAAAACAGGTGCGGGCTTGGGTCTGGCATTTTTCAACGAAATTATACTCCCTCAATTTATTTTCCTCCTATTATAAGAAAGAAGAAAATGTAATCATTGTATTCATTCAGAACTACAATTTAAACAAATGGTCTCCTTAATTTCCACTCGTTTGAAACGCAACCACGGCTGTCTTTTAATGGCAAGTGGCATGAGTCATTTTTTTATTAGTATCTAACTCTATGTGCCCCTCATGTAGGCTAAATTTCATTTCGCACTCCATTCTTCTTGTACAGACAGGTTAGGCAGTCGGTATATCATGGTTTTGATGAGTAACGTACAAAATTGATTTTTTGCTATTTTGATGATTAAGAAAATATTGCAGTTTTCTCCAAAACAATTAACTACAACACAAAACATATTCAAATAGATTTAATTTTATATTATCTACAAGATATGGAAAATGCAACTAAATGCTCATCATACCACCTCTTCCCCTTCCAATCTCCTAGCCATCATGGGGGAGAGAGAGAGAGAGAGAGAGACACACACACATAGGGGGTGGGGAGAGAAATATAAAGCAATAATCATGTAACTTGAAGGCTTAAATTGACAATGACAACAGAGTTATCAACAATCATGATTGGACATCGGAGATTAATAATGTGTTGATACAGAGTCTGCTGTCGTTGTCCTTTGACCCTTCATGTGTACATGATTATTGTTTTATAAGCAATATTAACCGGAATCTGATCAATCGGTCTTCGAAGTGGAATATTTTCAGACGACTAACGAATAAACCGAACGAGGTTGAGAATGCCTCGTGGCATTGCACTCACTTATTGATAGGTGGCGAAATGTGTAATACACGCAACAAATGGGGACATTGCCAAGTTGATCGATTTTCGTAATGTTTATTATTCTTAAATCTATTTGAATGCTGGTGCAAAATCTAACATATGCGACATTATAGAATTTGCTTTATATATTATTATAACATTATCATATCCCTAAAGTGTTGTGGGATGGCTAACCCTGGGAGAAGTCACAATTTGAGAACCATCCTATAGTCTATTGGAAATAGTTTCAAACAAGGTTTTTGATAAGGGGTTATGGGACCTGAATTGGAGGGTCAGCTCAGGTCTGCTTGGAAACGATGTGTTGACGTAATGCAATGTATTTTTGCAGTCAGTCCTCACAGAATTTTCACTTCAATTTGTAGATATTTATAATAATTATATAATTTATGCAATGAAAATATCACAAAACCATGAAATTAATCTCTCACACTTTCCCCCACCTAGTATGAATTTGTGAAATGAGGTTATACAGTAAAAAATTATTTTTGACCTTTTTGAAATATCATATAAAGAAGGATAAATTATACATTACTTTATAACAGACCACAAAGCTCTTATAGATATACATGTATCAGTATTAAGCACCTTATATGAAAAATGAATTGAATTATTATGTATTCTTTTTTTAATATATGTTAATTCTGCACAGTATAATATATAGTTATATTTTCTGCGCAATATGATATATTTATAGAGTCTGTGCAATAAAATGCTATTTTATATAAATTATTATTTGCAGAGATTCCTTTGGTGGTTGGAGTCGAGATGATCATATAATCTTTGAGAGTTTGTTGAAATTACCCCAGAGACATGCAGAAAAGACGTATGCTTTACATCGACAGACTGAGGAAACAGTTCCCCAAGAGGCCAAGGCACAGCTGGTAGAGAACCTGTGTCCTGTAAAAATAAAGATATGATCAAATTTTCGATTGATATCAATAGGAAGTCTATGGTAAACGTGTTCCAGAAGTTACAATCAATTTAAGATCCATTGTACTTTGTATCTCTTTATGTTACAGCTAGGGCACAGGTCTTATTCTGTGAAAGTCTACTTCATGAATATTTGATAATGACATAAATGGGAAGTTCAGCCATTTTCTATCTGTTATCCATGTATTGCTATGCACATTACCTCTTCTTTTCCTGATTTTAATATGTATACATGTACATGCCATATATCTTAGTCAGATGTACTCAATGGCATGAAAAAGTTTCTAGCATTCACAGGCAGATCTGCTAATGCCAGGGTAATATTTAAATAGTATTTGACATTGAAGATCCTTACCATGAACATACACAATATGCACAATGTATATGTACATGGGTATGACGAATTCGGCAGCGTTTCAAGTCCTCAAGTCTTCAACTACACGATTCTGCCCTGACTCCTAACCCATAATGCAACATCCTGATAGTGAAGTCTTAAAATTCAGGCTCATTTGAATGAAAACATACTTTTTCATTTCTTAATGAATTCTCACCATGATAATTATGTTGCCAAGTGGCAAAGCACATACTTTTCCTCAAAACATCTTAGTTTCCCAATACAAATTAAATTGTAGGTTAAGTTATACACTGTTTTGTTAATAGTTATCTCAAAAGGATTATACTTTAAGACTAGCTATTTATAACACAAAGTCAATTAGAGTGTTACTCATTTCCTCTCGCTTTAAATCAAATCAAATAAATGAAGGTGGAGCATGAGGATTGGATGATCAATCATCGTTACCACACACGCCTCAGACAAACCTCGTTAATTGCTGGGCCAAGACAAGCAGGAGCTGTATGAGAAAGCTGCAGCCATCTTTGCAGACGTGTGTCTCGCAGCGGAGCGGAATCCATTGCGGCCATTAACAAACATCGGCAGGAGATGATCAACAATCAGCTTCGTGAGAAGGTGAGATGGATAAGAATATGTCATTGTAAATTTGTATTAATATCATTATTGGGTTATTGATTTGTTAACCCTTTGAGTATCGGGAACCTACAATGTAGTGTCCCTATTATTACCGGAGATTTTAATAATCAATTGGTTTAGTCCCTCTTAGTAGGCTTATATGATTTGCATGATCCAAAAGCATCTCACTCTTTGATTTTGATTTTAAAAATCACATTTGTGTGTGCTCTTTTGCTGTTATATAATTGAAATGAGAAATCTGGAATTATATTTTGAAGGCAAATCGTTGCCCTGCTACAGACCCAACTGGGCTTCGCTTAAAGATAGTGGTCGCATTAGTTATCAGCTTTTAATTTTGTTTGCTAGCACTCTCAAAAGGTTTGTTTGCATATGGGTCAGCGGAATCTTCTTTCAGTGGACGGGAGCATGCTGGTTTTTTGCACGATTTGCGGTGAGCAAGCTGAATCTTGCTGGTCTTTCGCCTCACTCAGTCTCCTTAGCTTTTCTAGACGGTACTGAAATCTCCAAAATTACTGTTGTTGGGGCAGCTAGAAATAACACATCGACATACCAACTGCATTTGCAGTACATGTATATTTATTTAAGACAAAACAGATAACATAAATATTTTTTTTTTATTGTGTGTGTAATTAGATTGAGCTTTGGAGAGAACAGAAACTGGAAGCAATGCGAATTGAAGCAGAGCTAGAAGCACAAAGACTCAAGAATGTACAGAAAGAGCTAGAACTGGAGAAACAGAAGGAAGAAAAGAAAAGGGCAGCTGAGAAACAAAAGGTAAGCCCCTAAGCAAGAAGTTAGTATAATTAGTAAAGATGTTTCAGTGACATTATTTTGGTTTGATTAGACTGGACTACGTATTTGAATAATGTATTGGACCGCAATCATTTAATGGAATCTGTAATTATAGAAACAAATCTTGCATTTTAAGTTAAGTTCCTGAGTTGTAAGGCAGGTGCCTTTATGGAGAGTGCATAATTCTTGAAGTCATTCACTGATTGCACCTTATAAGACCTTGAACTAGCAAGAAAAGAGTGGAGGAGTTTAGGGGGGAAAAGGTCAACATTACAGTGTGATTGACAGAAAACTCAGTAATTGTTTACCTGTAGATGATGCCAAAAGCAAAAGAAGAGGAAACCTTGTCCCAGTTGGAGTGATAACATTGTCTGTTGAGAGCCAGAAGGACGTTATTTCATCTTAAATATGTTCTGTTGAGAACCAGAAGGGTGCTATTGTTATACAAAGTCAATGGTATTAGCACCCTTCTGGTTCTCAAAGGAACATCTTTGATCTGTAATAGCGCCCTTCTGGTTCTCAGCCAACGACATACACATACATGTATATTTATAAGGAGAATCTAGCTCGTGGAACTCAAATTCTTCAATAATTTTATTTCATTAGATCCAGGTATACAAGGAACACCTGCAGAAGGAGAATGAGAAAGAGGAGGCTGAGAAGAGAGAGAGATTAGCAGAGCTGCGGAAAGCAATGGAAGTTCAAGCAGAGCATGACAAAGAGAGGTAAGAGAGACAATTAACCCCTTGACAACTGCATTATCCCATTCCCATAGGTTTGATACAGAAATCTTTTTGTTTCCGTCTTTACTGGGTTAATAGTCGTATATGCCATGGTCACAAGAGAACGTAGGTTGGTCGAGCAGAAATTCCTTGCATCTGACTTAGAGTGGTAAATGTTTACTGTATTCGCTGTTATTTTCGCACACGATTAATTTTTCGCCTGAGTGGCCTCAAAACATGTTTAGTGGTTCTTGAATTCGCACTGCATGTTCACAAGCTCAAAATTGAACCCATTCAATACATACATAGGAAATCATGCCTATATATTCGCGGGTTTTTTAATTCGCGCCTGCCGCTCTTTGCGCGAAATCAGCAAAAATTAATGTACCGCGAATATTTCCACAAATACAGTATTCCAGTATGCAGGAACACAATAGCCATATATTGTCACCTTCGCGTAAAAAGACCTTTTACATATATACTGTATGTTGCTTACGGCCTCCCTGCAGGAAGGTGACAAAATAATCTTGCTACGGCCATGTCGAAACAAACAGAAACGTTCGCAGCCTCCCAACACAGGCTGCGAGGGACGCATGACTGGTCATAACCATGGCATAATGCTTCATGAAACACTGTAGGAGAGTGTCGCCTAGTAAAGCAATTTTTTTAACGTATGTTATCACATCTTATTTTAGAAGTGTCATATTCCAGCTGAGATATTTTTGGACTATGGATCACAATGAAACTCTTTCCTACTCATACAATGGCTGTCTGACATCTTGGAAATTGTTTGTTCAATCCCTTTGTACATTAGTGGGGCATGTACATGTATTGTGAAACATGGGAATTGTCAATTGTCAATGGTAAATACAATGTACATTTGTAGTGTAATAGTTCCAATGAATCTCTCATTTTGCTGCAATCTTTCTAATTTCTTTCATTCAGAGTTGTCTTCCGTCAACACCTGCAAGAGCTGAAGGAAGAACGTATGAGAGAAGAAAGGCTGAGATTAGAAGAGGAGGAATTGGAAAGGGAAAGAAGATTAGAAGCATTAAGAGAACAGGTACTAACATTACCGTTAAAAATGGATACCCTAAAAATGGCTAAAATGTGACCTGCCAGCTCAAAACTTCCAACAAACTTCCAGATTTGATTCTTATTTTTATGTTTCTTCTAAAATAAAATATAAACTTTCAAAAAAAATTTAAACACTTGGGCCTGTATTCTGGAGTGAAGCGTGTGTCGCATGTTCGTTCAAAGCTGATGTTGACTGATGCATTAGACAAAAGGATCGCACAATAGGTTTGTAAGAATTTGCGATGCATTTAAACTTAGTCCTCAGTTCAGAATGTGGGCCTTGTAGTTCAGTGAAGTATAATCACTAAAATATCATCAATCATAATTATCTTGCCCTAGGATCAGTTTGTATTGCGAGGTTTGTGCATCAGTGCCCTGTATCATAAGATTTATGCACGCTAGCAGCAAAGCCATGTCAGGACTGTGGCAAGATTTACGCGTGAAGCCTAAACAATTTCCCATACGGTTTTCCACAATCGGCAAAAGATCGGGAGTGCTTTTTATTTTTATTTTTATGATAGTGAAATCAAATCTATGGAAAACCCATTCTCTGATAAATATAACTAGATGAAGATATAGGAGGGCTTCAATTTAGAGTCCATAACTATTGCTAAAAGAATAAAAGCGTTGGGAAAAACTAATGGACCGAGATGCAAAACCTGCCACCCATAGTCCCACTTTTACTACTAGGTTAAGTCTTTGTATTGACATAGTATCCTATGGGTAGATTTATGATCAAATGCAAATCAATAGTGGCCAATCTGGATCCTTGTTGCATGGACTTCTTGAAAACAGTCCCAGAGTTAAGTACCGGTAATCAGAATGGTTGTTTCAAATTTGCATTGGTCGTAACTGTGTTCCACGGCACAAATTACATATAGAGTATTACTGTTCCCTTTTTATGCCTCCGCCACCGAAGGTGGTGCCGGAGGCATTAGTGAGCTTTCGCTGGACTACGGGGAGCTTATCTAGAACGTTAGCATAAAAGAGGGCACTATTTTCAAAATGCCTGCAAATCCTCGTTTTCTATCTTCTTCAATAACTTTGAATAAAAGTTTCCAATGGTAACCGCACATGTTCCCTTTGGCTTGTGAGATATTGTAACGTCTATTGTTGCAATACGAATTCAATCAAAAGGCTACTTTACTGGGGATACCCAGTTCTTTCTTTTTTTTCATACCAAGGTTTTATTGTGTCAAATGCATCTATGCGTATAACGGGTGTTTCCATTAACTGCTACCCTGCTACACTTGCAACTTCTGCTATACACCTTTTTCCCATTCAATTTGGACTCGACCATTTTTCCCTTTCTGTGATTGGCTATTTTGCTCATGAATATATATCGCCACCTTCTGATTTGCATGAAAAAGGGCTTGTCCGATTCCGTTTCCTGTGATGGAGGATTGGATGCCGTAATTGTGTGTGTTGTGTGTGTGTTACTCTGTGTTGATCTAACGTTTACGCTATACGTGAACCCGTAGGATTTTGACTGCCAAATCCTTGATCTGTACACGTCTTTCTTCTCTTTATTCTATATTCTTATCATTTTCACCATTTATAAGGGCAGTCGGGTGCTTGTGATCGTTTCTTAGATGTTGGATTGGGAAGACGTACATATCTGTATACTAAATACCCACATTTCACGAATAGTGGGCGGCAGCGCAGTCGTAGCGTCATTGTCTGACAACGGAAGGTTTTGAGTTCAATTCCTCGGGAGCAATTTTTTTTTTTTTTTTTTTTTTAATAATTTATTTTTCTTTTTTTTTGGGGGGGGTGTTGAAAAATTATGGGTTCCCATAGGGCTAACTCTCTAGAAATCTTGTATCTGCCACTTTAGGCTACACTGATTATCTTTAAGAAAAAAATAATCTTATTTTTAGGTTGTTTTTTCTGTTTTTCAATAAGTGAATGACAGTCAATGACTGTCAGAAAATCAAACTCAAGAAGAAGAAGAAAAAAATCCGTCGGTTGTGGATTTGAACTCACGACTTTCAAATGAAGAGCTTGTGACGCTGCTGACTGCGCTTTCGCTTCTCAGACAACAAACCTTTGTATTTTGTACTACCATATGTACGTTTCCCGAAATCAACATTTAAGAAACGCATCGAAAGACGGCATCTAGACGGCCCTTATTATTAACAGATAATGATGAAATGATAAATATAGAATAAAGAGAAGAAAAGCGTTTACAGATCAAGGATTTGGCAGTAGAATCCTACGAGTTCGTATCGTATTTTTCGCGTGACGTTTATCGCCACACAGAGTACACGCACACAATACTTCCTTCTTATGCAAATACATTTTCAGGAAAGGTGGCGATATATATATTCATGAGCAAAATAGCCAATCACGAAACGGGATAAATGGTCGAGTCCAAATTGAAAAAGGCGTATTAGCAGAATTGGAAGTGTAGCATGATGGTAGCAGTAATGGAAACACACGCGTATAACAGCTGACCTAAACATTGCTGATATAAAAGAAATAAACTACCGCCCTGCCATTATGATTAGTCAACTCAAATATGCTATCTTTTATGTTTAGCAAAGGGGAAATGCCTGTATACATTCCTATTAAAGCCCTCTCTGATTGGCTGGTCATGAGAACGTAATGCCCCAGATTAACGTTCTAGATTCATCTAGAACGTAATTACCCCAACTTAACGTCCTAGATTGACAACAGGAAACTTAACACCGGTAACTATGGAAACGCTCGATTTGCCACGGTTTCTCGAAATTTAAACGCTTTCCCAGTTGTTTCAAGGAAATACCAGTTTCATGCCCTCTTTTCGCCGTACTATCAGTATGCAGGGTTTGGGTTTTGAGATCTTTTGAATATAGCTCTTTCGCCATGCTAACGTTCTAGATAAGGTCCTCCGTAGTCCACGAAAGCACCTAATATGTTTTCGGTTGTCCGTCCGTACGTCCGTCCCGTTTCGTTCTCGCGATAACTTAAGAACCGTTTGACGGATCACTTTCAAACTCTGGATCATGTATGCATATGGTAGGGACAATCATCTGATTAGACTTTGGGGTCATTAGGTCAAAGGTCAAGGTCACAGAGGTCATTGTATGCATGAAAATGGCTCGTTCTGCCCTAACTTAAAAACCGTTGACGGGTCAACTTCAAACTTGGGTAATGTTGCCTATGGGAGGGGCAATGAAACTGATTAGATTTTAGGGTCATGAGGTCAAGGTCAAAGGTCACAGATGTCATTGTATACATGAAAATGGTTCGTTCTCGCAATAACTTAAGAACTGTGTGACGGGTCAACTTCAAACTTGAGTAATGTGTGCATATGGGAGGGGCAATGAACTGATTAATTTTGGGGTCAAAGTCAAAGGTCACAGAGGTCATTGTATACATAAAATAGTTTGTCTCGTGATAACTTAGAATGTGTAACGGATCATCTTCAAACTGTGGAATATGTGCATATGGGAGGAGCAATGAACTGATTAGAATTTTGGGTCATGAGGTCAAAGTCACAGAGGTCCATGTGTACATGAAAAATGGCTCGTTCTTGCGATAACTTAAGAACTAGTCGTTTGAATTTTATAACCTAGAAAGTTGTTTCACTGAAGTTTTTCTTTTGCTGATTTGTGATCTCATGTGTTTCTAAAACAATTAGCTGGTTGCCAGACGGGCAACCTTGGGCAATTCTGCATAATTAGCATAAATTAAAATTGGCCGCCATGCTTAAATGGTGAACTTAAACTTTGAACTATAGATCGTATTTTGAAGTATAAAAACATGCATATAGGGGTTACTTTATGCATACAATCCATTGCAAATGTTGTTTTTATGACTCGATGTCAATTTTATGATTTAAAGGTGAAATAAAGGTCGAATATAAGGAAATCCATTATATTTTGATTATACTGTAAATATAAGATTTTAAAGGGCTAATTACATGTAGATAAGAGCATCTCTTGTTGTTCTAAAACAATTTTAGATTGGTTGCCAAATGGATAACCTTGGGCAATGTGCATAATTGGCATATATTCAAAATGGCCGCCATGCTATATGATGAAACTTAACTTTTCAACTATAGATCGCACATTAAAGTATAAAACATGCATACATGGGTTAATGTATGCGTAGAATCCTTTGCAAATGTTGCTTTTGTGACTTGATGTCAATTTTATGTGTTAAAGGTCAAATAAAGGTCAAAGGAAATACATTATATTTTTATTATATTGTAAATATGAGACTTTGAATGGCTAATTACATGGATATGAATTAGTGAAAATTGATTTGGGTTATGCAGGATCATTTCCATACACTATTTCTTCATTTTTTTTTCAAAGCATATCAATGCTGGTCAATCCAAGGTCAACTTTCATTCTGGAAAAAAAAAACAGTCACACAGTACGGTGAGATAAAGGAATTTCAAGACTTCCAGAAAGCTGCCTTGCACATAACATCAAAAGAGACCCCTTGAAAAAAAGCCCAAGAAGCACTAAATGTGTGATTGGGGGTCTTATCAGGCATTATGGCCTCAAAGCCTTGATGACCTTCAGTAGCCTCCTATCTCTAGAAGCAGCAGAATTATCGAAATATCTCAAAATATCAGAAAAGTTTTACCGGGTGGCGAAAGGACTTTCTTTTTTTCTTTTCCAAAATAATTTTTGAGTACATGGGCATGATGGGGACCAAAGTCTGTCCTCGGTGATAGAGAGAAAACTGACAGAAGATAAGGGACAACCTTCAATGACCCAGAAGAGTTAGATTGTTCTCATGAAGGATTGCTTTGGAACCTGGCGAACATCCTGTCTTTCCCAGAGTATATGTATAGCCCTAGTAGCAAATGAGAGAGAGCATTCAAGAAAACACTTACGTTGCTCCAAAGCATTGCTATGAGGAAGACTGTCTTGGAATTGTCACTATGAAAAGCGCCAGAAGATAGCGGTTAAAAAACCGAACGCACCAAGGCATCCTGGACCTTAGGTAAGCCACGGAGGACGGAAGCAGTCTCAGAGACTTGAGGGATCTTTTGAGAAAGAGTAAAAGAACCCAACGGATCAGGAGAGTAGCTGAGCAAAGAAAGCGATGAACCACGACAGCTGCAATTGCTAAATTGTAGTCTTGGGTCATCAATACAGTTGAGATCAAGAAGACAGATCAGAAAGTTAGTGATGGATGGTAAATATAACCTCCCTAGGACCAACACCTATCTCCTTGCACCAAGGAAAGTGCTTCCAGACCTAGAAAGGTAGGGTGTTCTATAAGACTCCCTCCTACTCTGAACTAAAAACTGAGCTGTACGCTCATCAGAGAAGCCGACGATCGAGCTCTCTCCCTGATAGTGACAAAGCAACAGTGTAGTATCCCAATAGGGGCTGAGACATCAGATCCAGACTCTACGGAAACCACATCAGACGTTCCAAGAGGTCTGGAAACCAACGTCGAGGTATCAAAACCAACGCCACCAGATTCTCTTTAACTCTCCTGTGAACCTGAGGAATCAGCAGGTACGGAGGAGTTCTCCCCACTTTCTCCACTGGATTGCGAAGGCATTCAGAGCAAATTCCTTCCGATTCTTGAACCCATGAACAGAACAGAGGGAGTGTGACTATTGAGCAACCGCGGTGTACAAGTCGATACCAAAAATCCTAATTAGCTGTTTGAACACAACCAGACAGAGAGTCGACTCCGAGGGTAGACACTTTCTCCTGGAGAGGTAGTCCGCTAAGAAGATAATTTTGACCCAGGATTTTGTGAACCTATTAGAAAAATGTCTTCCGAGCCTCATCAATTGTACGGTTTGATGCACGTTCCGTTCAGCAACATTGAATTAGTGCATTCTTGTTTTAGTTTAAGCGGCCACGATGTACTGTCCGTCAGAAA
This sequence comes from Paracentrotus lividus, assembly GCA_940671915.1. Classification (NCBI taxonomy): domain Eukaryota; kingdom Metazoa; phylum Echinodermata; class Echinoidea; order Camarodonta; family Echinidae; genus Paracentrotus; species Paracentrotus lividus. Next base: position 32,095,984 of record CALNVZ010000641.1, read on the forward strand.
AGGACCAAAGTAGCATCCAGGCGGTGACGAACATAACGATGAGACTCGAACATGCGCACGACCGCAGTCGCTTAAATTCACTGTCTGATGACAATGACCCCACCCCAAACATAGAACCGCCACGTCCATGGGGACAGTTCTGGAAGTTAGGAAATCTGTTAGGGTTTGCCTTAGTTAAGAAAGCAGCTACAAAGTCAAAGAAAAGAAGCAGACATTTGATCCAACCAGACAGAGGGGATCATGGTGTGCAATAGCCTCATACTCCCGGCTTGTAAAACCCTAAAAATTCAACTACTGATCTATACTTCAACAGTTTAAGTTTCATCTATAGCATGGCGGCCATTTTGAATTTATGTTAATTATGCAAATTGCTCAAAGTTGTCCATTTGGCAACCAAGCTAAAATTATTTTAGAACCACAAGAGATGTCGCCTGCTCTTATCTACATGAAATTAGCCTTTCAAAGTCTTATATTCTCAGCATAATCAAAAATATAATGAATTTTCCTATTATTCGACCTTTATTTGACCTTTAAATCATAAAATTGACATCGAATCATACAAGCAACATTTGCAATGGATTCTTTGCATAAAGTAACCCCTAAATGCATGTTTAATACTTTAAAATGCGATCTATAGTTCAAAAGTTAAGTTTCACCATATAGCATGGCGGCCATTTTGAATTTATGCTAATTATGCAAATTGCCCAAGGTTGCCCGGTTTGCAACCAAGCTAAAATTGTTGTAATATCACATGAGATCACAAATCAGCAAAAAAAACTTCAGTGGAAACAACTTTTCTAGGTTCACTACACAAGGTATAGGAGCTTCAAATGGACTAAACCGTTTGAGGGATAAACTTGAAACTTGGGTCATATGTGCATATATGAGGGTCAATAAACTTATTAGATTTTGGGGTCATGAGGTCAAAGGTCACAGGTCATTGTGTACGTGAAAATGGCTCTCGTTCTTGCGATAACTTAAAAACCGTTTGAGGGATCAACTTCAAACTTGGATCATATTTACATATGGGAGGGACAATGAAATTATCAGATTTTGGGGTCATGAGGTCAAAGGTCACAGAGGTCATTGTGTACATGAAAATGGCTTGTTCTCGCAATAAACTAAAAACCGTTTGACGGACGATTTTCAAACTTGGGTCATATGTGCATATGGGACGGACAATAAACTGATTAGAATTTAGAGTCATGAGGTCAAAGTTCAAAGGCACAGAGGACATTGTGTACGTGAAAATGGCTTGTTCTTGCGATAACTTAGAACAGTTTGATGGAATGACATCAAACTTGGGTCATGTGTGCATATGGTAGGGACAATGAATTTATTATATTTTGAGGTCATGAAGTCAAAGGTCAAGGGTCACAGACGTCATTGTATACATGAAAATGGCACGTTCTTGCTGTAACTTCTGAACCGTTTTATGGATCAACTTCAAACTTGGGTCATGTGGGAGGAAAGATGAAGTGATTAGATCACTGGTTATTTATGTAAAATGCTCGTTTGTGCAATTTCTGAAGGACCTTTGACAGATCAACTTAAACATGTTTATCTTTTTATTTACATCAGTAAGCCATCCTTCCTGAGTTGGAAATAATTCTGATGACACAACTTTAATAGATTTGGGGTCAATATCTCAAAGATGTCATGGTATAAACATGGATGTAAAATACTCAACATGCGCATGCCTTTTTTTTCCGATGTGGCAATACGGAGGCATGCCTTCCGACCGTGCGCGGTCGAAGATTCATCTAGTTTTTTAATCATTAATATGAAATATTTTTCCAGGGCATTGCATTTTGTGTTATTAGCTCACTTACAGTATTAACAAGTAAGGCAATATTTCTGTCTTCAAAAGTGTTGACATTTCACATTTCTACCATTAAACCAATTGTAATCAGCATGTTGAAGTTGTAGTTAATATCTTTCATAACTGTCTAAACAATCCCTGCATTATGAAAATATAACTTATGAATTAATTATTTAATTGAAATGAGCTGCATATTTTTCATTAAGCAGTTTGAGTTTCTTTTCAGGTTGCAATTCATGTCGAGAGTGACCCAGTCCGTATGATGCAAGGCACAACTGTAAGTTTCTGAAATTGATTATACTGATAGAGGTTTAATGAGGGTATTCAGTCATAGATGATTTAATTCTTTTATTCCTAAAGAGAGTTCACAGTTGATTGATAAATGGTTTATACAATGTACTTATATTATTTTCACAGATTAGCAAAGTAAAATGTGAGGTACTCAAAGAAGTCAGTGAAACATTCATAAAATAATGTTTGGGCATGAAAAGTTGTACATGTAATACATGTAATCGTAGCCCTCTATCCTTGCCAAAATAATCTGGAGGACAACTTCCAACTAAGAAAATCCCATTTCAATTACATGTAGGTGTATATATATGATCAATATCATTGGGGGTTTTTCATCATCTTCAGTGATTGTCATTTTGTCATCTCTTTGTTTTCATAGATCTTCCATTTCATCATGATCTTTATCTCAATCCTCACCATGATCAATATTATCATGATGATCGTCAATACTATCATCTTACATGTAATATTAATTTTTTTTTCGTTAGAGACTCCTTCTCATCATCCTCCTCCTCCAAATCATCTCGTTCATCTTAAAAATCTTTATCTTCATTAGATTAAACATCATTGTCATCTTCAATTTTATCATCTCCGCTTTCATCATTATCGTTCTTATCATCATCATCACTATCATTATCATTATTATCATCATCACCATCATCATCACTATCATTATCATTTTCATCTTAACAATCATTATCATTCATGATCACCATCATCATTATCTTCTTCTTCTTCATCATCATCAACATCATCATACCACCATCATCATCACCCCCATCACCACCATCAGCATCATCTTTATCATCATCACCAACACCACCACCATATCATTATACAATGTACCGTAGTCTAATTTAGATCTGTTCTCTTTCCCCAGGCTTCCAAAGCTCGTTTGGGTATCGGAGTAGAGCAAGACATTAACATCCAACAGCCTCTGTTTGAAATGAACACATTCAGCTCTGACACGGTGAGTCAAATAAAAAAATTTAATTCTGCCTGTAAAGCATTTCTACTTATAAATTATAATTAACTTTTCGACAATTAAGAGTATGGCCATAGATTAATATTATACTTGACCAAAATGTCATGTCTTTGAATATTTACAGCTTGTCAAGCTTTTAAAACATTTCTAGATTAATTTTTCTCTAATTTTTTGGTCTCATCGGTCCACAGGTGATGGCTGATCCACGGCTGAAACTGGAACAGGCCTTAAGGCAGGCAGGTCTTCATGAGAATCCTTATGCAAGGCACATGATCAGCAGCACCAAACCTCTAAAGGCACCTAGACCAGATATGAAGTCCAGTCTCTTTAAGAATAATGATAATAAATAATACCATCTTCAGTATTATTCAACTTCTTATGATTCCACCTTTAGTGTACATGTACAATGTATTTGCCTTTAAAGGGAAAGTTCACCCTGGAATTTTATTGGTTTTAAAAAATGCAGAAAAATAAAATAAAAATATGAGTGAAAGTTTGAAGAAAATTGACCCGAAAATAACAAAGTTATGAATATTTAAAGTTTTGATTCTGTGACGTCACGTGCGAGCAGCTCTCCCATGTGTTGTGTATGTAGATTCCATAAATTTGTCTTTTTTCATGGTTCTTGATAAAAGAATGGGTCCATTTGATAGAGGCATGCATGTATATGAACATAGGTTAGATGATATATCGACCGCTCAGGCAAAATAATTAATGTTCTTCTGAAAAATGGCATTTTATAGAATTTACATTACATAACACATGGGAGAGCAGCTCGCACATGACGTCACAGAATAAAAAATCTAAATATTCATAACTTCGTTATTTTTTGGTCGATTTTCTTCAAACCTTCACTCATATTTTTCTTTTATTTTTCTGTATTTTCTAAAGCAAAGTTAAACCTAGGGTGAACTTTCCCTTTAAAAAAGAAGCGAAGACGGGCTTGCGCAGAATTTTTGAACAATGATTATGATTTCATCCTCTGTTCTCTATACAACATGCATACATGTATCACAATATTTTTTCAAGTAACTTAGCAACAAAACATTCCATTTTAATGCTATTAAAGTCATACATGTACTGTAGGCTAATTTGCTGATTATATGTGACCATCCAGCTCAAAACCACTCTAAGTCGCCAGAATTCATATTGGGGTTGTATGCGTTTTCTAAAACTAGAGATTCTGACCTTTCCAATGATTCTCAACACTATTTTACTAAAGTAATAATAATAATAATAAATACAGCATTTATAATGCGCCATTCTTCTAGTAAACTATTCAGAGTAGGATTACATATAATAATAATAATAAGATTAATTTATATAGCGCAGTCACTATATTAATATAATCTACTGCGCTTTCATACTCCTATTGCTGTACATGTAAGTTAAATATTACGTTAGAATAAGCGCCATCAAAGAATGCTTTCCTATCAGAGCATAAAATCTGCTTCTCCCGCCATATACTCTTATTTTTTTGCGACTCTTGGTGGTTTTGAGGCGGTAGGTCATTTATGTATTGAATGGACACAGTGACTCCATTGTTTAAAGCACCCATTGGTACATTGTAGCTCACCTTGCCTCATGAACAGAAGATCATGGGTTCAATTCCTTAGCGAGTCATGCCAAATACGTACAGAAATAGTATGTTGGCCTAAGGCTGCCTTCTGGGAAGGGGCTTTGGGGTTATAATAACATACTTTGCATAGGGCCCACTGGTAGAACTGTTTAAGAACTGAAGTGGCAACCGTAGGTAAATAAAACAATATTATTATCTTTATTAGTGTCAATAATTTTGTCAAAAACATTTGAAGGGCATTCACTTCATTTTCACACTCTGCTACTTTCCTTTCAAAACAATGATATAAGGAATTGTTTCTGATTCCAGGATAGGATAGGATAGGGAAAATAGCTATTCTGTACTTTTAAGACAGTTTTGTCCTCAACCCATTGATACTGCCTTCTCTCATTCCCATTGACTTTGTATACAGCTCATGCAAAAAATTTTAGACCAAGATCATTTTCTGCTCTGGAACAAGAGCGCTATTTGCATTAGTAATGAAAAGTCTATACACATAGGTCAATGAATTAATTGCTGAAAATGTGTATAGAAACCCTTGTGAAAAAGAGCTTGCAATGATCTAATAATTTTTTTCATGAGTTATATGAACTATCCAGTTCATATATATGTGTATAGGATAGTGGTGTAAAAGTTGAATATTTTGTGAATTATTTGTAAAATCTTGAATGTATTTCATCCATGAAACATGATGGACGACAGCATTGGCGGTGATCCCAGTGGGGATGGGGGGGGGGGGGGGGGGGGGGGGGGGGGGACGTCTACCCCCTCAATTTTTTCTTGGGGGATCGCCCCCCCCCCCCTCGATTTTGTATGTAGTTTGTGAAGCTAATAAAGAGGTAAAATATATAAAGCAAAATTTTCGGCTCGCGCTTTGCGCTTGCAAATATTTTCATAAGTTTCTGCATAATGTGTGAAGTATGCGAATTTTGAGCGTATTATTTTTTTGGCACTTTCGGGTGTTTCCGTCCCCACCCCCTCCCCCCAGCCGTGACATGAAATCGCCGCGCTTGGACGACAGTATTTAAGTCTACATTGTACTTATGAGAGCCAATATGGTGTTGAATTCTGTACATTTAAACGGACTAAACACCATTTTGGCTCAATCTCAATGGATTATGTTTTTAATCATGTATATTTTCCATGACTTAGATCCACTTTATAGATATTTGTATTAGAATATTTATTGAATTAAATCTCAAAACCTGATTTGCTATAGCATTTTTCTTTCCTTTGTCAACAACTTCGCATATTCACTTTGTTTAAGTTACATTAATGTAGAGAGTGATATAGTTATTCTAGTTAAGTGAGTGGTAAAGAATTCATAGAGAATAGGGAAGAGAAAAGGGTTGAAGGGAGGGAGTAGAGAGGGGGGGGCGCAGACAGAAAGAGGGGGAGGGAGAGAGAAAACAGAAAGCTGCAGAAAGATAAACAGAGAGGAACAAAAAGAAGACAAGGAGGATCGAAAGAAGGATATGTAGAGAGCAACCAAAAAAAACCCCAGAAAGACATACAGTGAGATGGGGAAAGCAAGATACAGAGAGTGGAAAGGAGAGAGAGAGAGAGCACAAAGAAAAAGGAGAAGACGAGGGAGAGAGAGAGAGGGAAAGCTGAGAGAATGATATAGGCCTAGAGAAAAAAAAAACCAGAAAGTCAGTGCGAGAGGCAGGAGAGAGAAAGCAAAAAAAGAGAGATAGAGCGGGGGTGGAAATTGAGAAGGCAAAACGAAAGAGAGTGGAAGGGAAAGCGAGAGACAAAGCAGAAAAGGAGGGCGAGAGCAAGAAAGAAAAGTGACAGAAAACTGAAAGAAAAAGAGATAGAAGAATAGACATGATAGTTGAAAGAAAAGATTTGGATAAATAGGCCTGACGAGCATTGATAAGGAGCGATTGTTCTCGATCTTGTATATAGGCCTTTGCTTCCTCAGAAACAAAGAAAAGGAGACAAAACAAACGAAGAAAATAAATAATCCCGTACTTTGTTTCGCTAGTATTGTTTTTCTTTTTATTAATTTTTTGAAGGTAAAAGAGAAATGGGAACGAGGGAAAAAGAAAATTAATCTCTGACTTTGTTTTTCTTTTTATTAATTTTGTTGAAGGTAAAAGAGAAGTGAGAATGAGACAAGGGTCAATCATTTAGCCGTGATTCAGAGGGATGGGCAGGGGCGGAGGAACAAATTTATAAGAGGGGAGTACTAGCATACCAGTGGCATCAAGAGAAAAATATGGGGATGGGTGCGTATAAAACGGATTTGCTTTTAGATTTATGCTTAGGCCTATAAGAATCTAAACGGTTTATTTAATTTTATATTTTATTTATTTATTTATTTATTTGTTTTGTTAAGTTGTCAAGTTCATTAGGGTAATAAAATAAAAAGGAATGAGAGTGCAAGCGTGAACCAATGATAATAATAATAATATTTATGCGTGATGGCGACCGAGCGGGAATTTTTCAGTTGGAAATGTCCTAATGTAGACAAAAAAGGGGGCATTCCTTAGTATCGAGAGTGCGCTTTTAGCATAAAATGCCAATGAATAACGTATATAAGGAAGGAGAAAAAAAAAAATAACATAAGGAACGTGAAAAAAACAATGAATAACATAAGGAAAAGAGGAAATTTGAGTAACATATGGAAGAGAGAAAAAACAATGAATAACATAAGGATAAAGAGAAAAACAATGAAAAACATAAGGAAAGAGAGAAAAATAATAAGTAACATTTCAAAAGAGTGCTTCAGGAGTTTCTTTCAATTGAGACTAAAACAATTGAAGCAAGCGACGTATTAATGACAATTATGATGTGCCTTGAAATCTTATTTTCTCAATGTAAATTCTACTACGAATTTTTATGTGTTTATGTTTTGAACTAGTTTTTATGTGTTAATTAACTGTTCCATGAATATATTACAATTTATAATTTTGTACTTGTATTAACTTTATTCTAATATGTTGGGACCCCGTTGTAAATAAGTTCTAGAACTTTCACGGGTCATCCCGTCATGCTTATGTGAATGTAATTGTTATACTTGACAAATAAATCAAATCAAATCAAAATAAGGAAATGAGAAAAACAATGAATAATAAGGAAAGAGAGAAACAACAATGAATAACATAAGGAAGGAGAGAAAAACAATGAATAACATAAGGAAAGGATTTTTAAAAAAATACAACGAATAACATATTAAGGAAAGAGAGAAAAAACGATGAATAACATAAGGAAAGAAAGAAAACAATAAATAGGGGGCCTAACATAAGGACAGAGAGAGGGGAAAAAAAATGAAAAACAATCATAAGATTGAAAAAAAAAAAGAAGAAAAGAGATTAACATAAGGAAAGATAGAAAAACAATGAATACCACAAAGAAAGAGAGAAAGAACAATGAATAAAAAAAATAATCAGAGAACAATAACGCATAACATAAAGAAAGATAGTGAAATAATTAATATTCATGATCCAGCAAATAGACCGAGTTTAAGGAATGTAGGCCCTACAGTGTGAAAATCATTACATTTCTAAACCCCGGCTAAGCGAATATTATCATAGGCCTACTATACGGTTAAGAAACACAGTCTGAAAGCAAAAAAAAGAAGAAGAAAAAAAAGAAAGAGATAGTATAGGGTTAAGAATAGTATGGGGTTAAGGATAGTACGGGGTTAAGAAATAGCAGTCTGAAAGGCATATTTCTAAACTATTAAAGAAGCCCCCACCACCCCCCCCCCCGGGCCCCCACCCCCGATTTTTAAACAAGCTCCATCTTCCATAATTTGCATTATCCCTGGATACAAGTTCCCAGGGGCGTGTCGGATGTCGGATGTTTACAGTTGTTCTTTGACAAATGCGTTGTACATTGTAATTACAAATAAATACAACGTCATTCAAGATTGTTGTAAAAAACACAAGAAAAACAGCCTTTTTAACCAATTTTATATTTTCCTTCATCTCATAGAGCTCTTTTATAGTTAAAAGGCTATCCTGATTCCGGATATGAATCCAAAATTAACTACAATATATATTTCGACAAGTCTTAAAATTACACCGAGTCGACTCGATTGAGCCTAGCTATAAGAAAGCTAGCTTATTAAGTATCACGACCACAGTACAGATGATCAGAGGCTCAGAGCGTGTTTAAATTGATGTAAGTTTTACTCCAACTTTAATGCCATAAATTGTTATTTACTGCTCTATATGAATAGTGATAGCACGGTAAATTCTATCAGTTTATTAAATTTAGTATAAAAAAAATTTAGCAATGAGCAAAGCCTGTTAAAAAGTACTTTTTGAATATAGACTTCCAGGAGCGAGCCACGGCACGGCTGAGCCTCCCTGGGCGTAGCCTGGGTCGTGTGCGCCATGCCTGAGCTGCCGGGTAGTAGACTGGCCGGGACTGGAAGTGTCCGAACGGCGCACAGTGGGCCAGGCGTCAGCAAAAGTGCGCCAAAACTGGTTTCTGGTCACCTAACCAATTTTGTTTTTTTAATATTCTCAGCAAAAGATAGCAACCTCTAGAAATCTCCATAAAATATTTCATCATGAAATTGATTTTTAGTTGGTTATTTTTCTTTGAAACGAAGAAATGACTTGTTAGTGTATGGTGGTGTCACCATAATTCGCGCAGAACCTTAGTTCGCGCACGACGGATATCTCAAAAAGTAATAAATATCGTGAAAATCTGATAGCACCATCAAGAGAGAGGGACCAAAAATTGCTAAAGATCCCAAACTTTCGTCACGGTAATGGTGTAATCGAATTGTGAAATTATTGACCAAACATCGGAAAATTTGCGTGTCCGTTGCGAAAATTTCGAGATTTTTACAAGGGCAGAAATCATCATTTTCCGAGTTTAATGTCATAAAATTGTGAGATGATATTAATATCATCTTATTCTATGAAATTTGACTTACATTTACTGTTATCCCTTTCCTTAGACTGGTGGAATTTCTTGATAAAATCTTTGTCAAACGCCCCGTGCGGGAATTAAGGTAACACTGTTTTGTTGACTTTTTCAGCAGAAAATGCGCGATCGTCGATCGACATAGAATTTGAAATCGCGATAATCGTCGAAACCCTTTGACCTAGTTCACTTCTTCGTACGGCGATTCGGAGTTTAGATTTTGCTGTTTATTTGGTATTTATAGTTTTCGTTGATTTTTGTGTAAAACCTGAAATATTGTTGATTGAATGTCACATTTTTTGTATAATTTTTGAAATTTGCGCGAACTATGGCTCCCCATCATATACCATGTGTAGATCTAAATGACAAATTTTCGTTATTTGGGATTTTTTACTAAATGGGTAGTTCAATATATTTCAAATTAAATTTGCTTGTTTAAGAATGAATCATTTTTAGTGCCCATTGAATTTAAAGACAAATAATTAATTCACTCGGAAGTAATTTTGGGAGAAACCACTAAATAATGGGGGGAAATTGCATTTTCTTTATTCATACGCATAGATTTTCAAAATTGCTGCCGATTGCTGCGCTAAAAATACAATGAGAGTCTTTGTTATAGTTTATGCTTTAACATCAATCCAAATTTAGCTGCAACCTCCTGCAACCTTCGGAGATATAAGCCAATTTTCCATCCGCATGTTCCGCCTCTTTTACCGTCAAATCCTGGCTAAAAAGCGATAATGCGCACGTATTGCGCACGACAAAGTCCCACCGATAAGTGGCGTAAATATTTCAATTGAAAGCCGAAAAACCAAAACAACCAAAACACATGAATACAATGATTTTCATGAAATACAGACATGTGTGCTTATGGGGGTGATATATAGTCCTTAGACTGTTACCCCCCCCCAACCTATAAATTTCATGACCATCTGAATTGATCTTAATCTTGAAATAGTATTATGTATATTTTAATTTGGGCTCACTTATGGGGGGGGGGGGGTGCTGCATGGAAATGAAACATTTATGGATGTTCCCAACTTCATGAATCTGAATCTACATAAACCATGGACGTATAACTTTTGTTCATGCATAAACATGATAAACCATGGTGTAAGACGTGTCAAATGCCTTTGTAATTTTGGACCAATAGGAAGCGTTAGTCGTACAATATATATATTTTTGTAATTTTGTTAAACAAAATTATCCCTTCATTGTTGGAAAAAGGTTTTTATATTCTAAAATTGAATGCCCGGTAGGTCATTAGAATTCCAGGTCTTCAAAAATTGTATAGACATTTTGGGGCCTTCTTCCAGTATTTTTACATGGTCCAAAATGGTTGACAAAGATTGGTGTTAGAAATAGGAAAAACAACATTTTGGCCTCCTGATAGTAATTTACTTTAAAAGTAGCTTCCTTAAATATCAGATCCAATCATCTCCACATTCCAATTCTATTGTAGTTTTCTTCTTTTTGTCGATATTGTGGTAGGATAGAGGAAAGTTTCTTTAATTAAGGATTTAGATTTATAATCCGTCTGAGTGGGTGGTGGTAAAGTACCGTTATAGTATTGTATCTTGATGCTGCACTATTCATAAAAGTGCACTTATTCACAATTTAAGGTTCTTTTAAAAGTTTTATTATGATAACTGTATTTTTTATTGTTGCGATTTGGAAAATAAAATACAATACAATACAATAAGTTCCAATTAGAGAAGGAATCGTAGATAAATAAATTGCAATAACTTTTTCGTCATATCAAGAACAAATAGCCAAAAATCAAATAATTTTGATGAATAGGCCTACTGGTCTCATCAGGAAAACCGTATTTTATGAATTAAAAAAAAAAAAACTCCCCTTTCATTAGTTCTTAAAACCCCATTAAAGTTAAAAAAATAATATAAATCTCTCCAAAAAAAAGGCATTTTTTCCTCGTCCAGGTAAAAACCCCAGCATGTTAATGAAGTCAGATAATTTAAAAGAATACTTTAATCATGTTAACAATGTTTCCGTGGCTATAAACCCCTTACACACCTCACTTATGAAAATCAGGCCCGTAACCAAGGGGGGGGGGGGTTTCGGGGTTTCGAACGAACCCGCCCCCCCCCCCCCCCCCCCCCCCCTCCCGCTGGCGACCAGAGGTCCGCTTTACCCAAAAATAAAAATGAATAAAAATGGATAAAATTGTTGGTTTTTTTTTGGCTTATCAATTTGTTTGGGGGCCGATGGAACCTTAGCTATCCCTATATAGCTAAATATGGTACTCTTATCAGCGCGCACAGCAGTGAACGTGAAAAAGTTTGATGTACCTTTTGCTACGCACCGACGTGACGTAAAAAATTGGGATGCACCTTAAAGTTTTGTCCACTTTTGCAGATTTCGAACGCCTGCCCGGTAAAAATCCTTTACGGGCCTCTCGAAAATAATATCAATTATGTAACTTTACAAATAAATCTCACTCTAAACATCAGAAATGGGATTTAATGACGTGCATAGACATTTGAAAAATCTCTGATTTTCATGCTGTTCTGGTTTCAAATTTTATCACACAGCAGTTGCGTGTGTTTAACCAATTTGGCATGGTTTTCTACCGTTGGAATGACAAATGAAAAAAATAATTTGTCTAATTTAACATCCCAACGGCGGTAAAAATTCCTTAACGTTGATGTTCATGTATATGTGATAGTATAACCTTGATCGCTAAGGGCACTCAGCGGTGGTCTAGCGGTAAATGACAGTGGTCTAGCAATCCACAGGTCGTGGGTTCGAATCCCGCCCGGGCAGCTATGATTTGTTTTTCTATACTGTCTGGTTTCAAATTTTATCACACGTATCCGCACAGCTGGTATTAGGGATGCGCGCGACCATTTGGCGCACGTTAAATTCAACATTCTCCGAGCGTGGAAAACGTTGCTTTCTCTCTCTCGCATCTCATGCGATATTCATTGTCCCTGGGCAACTGTCAATAAAAATAGCTATTTCCGATTGTACCTCTAAGGTTCAGTTGGTCAAGCTCGTTCCAAAAATATAAATTTGTCAACATTTTTTGTTAACAAAATTTCGTAAATTGGCTTCGAAAATGGCCTTGTTTCGTTAACATTTTCCATTGTAAAATTAAACTTTTAGGTTTGTTGCTATGGTGATAAAAAGGAACTTTTTTCGAGATTCTAATACCTTCTATAATATGTTTATTATGATTGATCTTGCAATTGTTCATTTGGTTTTGCAAGTCTCATTGGGCAGGAATTTTTGCTATCGTCCTTCAAAGTTTCAGTACTTTACATAAGGTTTCTTCATCTTACAACACTCTCCGAACATTTGGATAAAATCATATGAACCCGAATGATAGCTCAAGTTATGTGTGATTAATTTTCGTAGATTTATATATTGCTAAACGATAGGTAACATTATTTTGTTGATTAAACCTTTGTTGATGACTTTTTAAGAGTTTGGCAATCACCACAAAAGCGCAGTCTTCAATTTCAAACGAGAGTAGACTGCGCTGTTGGCCCGTTTCTCCACCTGGACCACAACAACGCCCATCTCGTTTACGCGAGAAGGTTTATGCTGGTTCTGCCCGAAGTCAAGAAAATACCAGGTCAAATATGGATAGAAATCAATATTAAAAATTCCCATTGGAATTCGATGGTCGACTTCAATTTTCACAGAATTAATGTCTTCTAAACTTATCGCTTATTTCATAATTAAAATTTTATATTTTTTAAAATTCTTAATTTGTGAGAAATAGTAATTTTAGAGCCTAAAATCCTGCCTTGGCACGACGTCATGGCATGAACCCCACTTAATACACAGGCGAACAATAGACATTTTTTTTTTCAATAATACTTCTTACAAAAATTTCTTATTTCTCAAATTCGGGCAGTACAAGATCAGAAATATTTTCAAATCATATATCCATTCCATATCAAAGAAACGGAATAAATAAGAATGAAAGTCACAATCATAATATTCAAATGGAATTTTAATATTGATTTCTATCCGATGTGACGGTATTTTTCTGACTTACCTGGCAGAATCCAGCATATAAACACACTTCCGCGTAACGAGATGGGCAGTGTGCTGGTGCCGGTGGAACAACGCCAAAACAGCGCAGTCGACTCTCGTTTGAATATTGGAAGACTACATGCTTTTGTGGTGATTGCAAACTTCTTTTAATAAGTCATCCAAACAAGGTTTAATCAAACAAAATAATGTTACGCGTAATGCGTTAGGCAATATATAAATCTCAACAAATTAATCAGCACATAACTTGAGCTATCAATTCGGTTCATATGATTGTTTATCCAATGTTCGGAAGAGTTCTGTAGATGAAGAAATCCTAGCAGTACTGAACTTTGAAGGCGTAGCAAAAAATCTGCCCAATGAGAAAACTTTGGCGCAAAAACAAAGAATAATTTGAAGATCAAATCATAATAAACATAATAAGAGTAAGAACCCCGAAAAATTCCTTTTTTTTATCACCATAGCAACAAACCTAAAGGTTTTATTTTCAATGGAAATGTACGAAAACAAGGCGCCATTTTTCGAAGCAATTTACGAATATTTTGGTAAACAAAAATGTTGACAAATTAATATATTTTTGGAAACGACTGACCAAACTGAACTAAGAGTACAATCGAAATAGCTATTTTTGATTCGACAGTGCTTCAGGGGAAACATGAATATTCATGAGAAAGAGTCGAAGCAAAAGAACGTATCCCGCTGAAAAATGATATTTTTGGGGACAAATGTCAGCGCACTAGCAATGTTGCATAAGTGCGTGTATAACGAGCGGCGTGCGATACGTGTACTCATTATGGTGTTTCTCATGTCTTGAAAACACCCTATAACATCCTCCCATCTCCCTGCAGCATAATCAAAGTAAAATGAATATGCCTATGTGTTTACTATGATATTTGTCTTGTCCAATCAGAAAAAAAGCATTTTAATGACGTATAAGTTTTTGAAATTGTTCTCTCAATTCTGCGGTCCCTGAAAAACCATAAGAGGAACTTCTCTTAAGATTTAGTTATCCGCTTCGGTGAGGAATTGTTTTGTCCGCACTTTTAGTTCATTCTGGCCCCACTGTGCGGCGGGTCGCGGCAGAAATAATTCTGGAGGCTGCGTAGAGACCCGGAGACAGTTGTAAGAAACTGAAAGGAAAACATCAGCCTTCGTATTACGATGCTATTGCTCTACTTTTTAGGAATAATCAAGGCAATTATGGTCCTTATCTTCGTTTCGGAAGCACTTGCTCAAATGGAACGGAGCGCATGTACATAAGTTGATGGAACGAGTGGAAACCAGTGTTGTGACTGATGAAGTGGTGCTGATCCTCGGAGTGTAGTGCTGTAAACAAGTGAATGATTTTTTTCCTTCAATCACGATTATGGCGGCACTTAATCTGGAATAAGTCTCCCTTACATTCACTCCCGTTCATTTCGTCAGTGGCGAAGACATCGTTCCACGCCACTGACTTTGTGCACATTTCATTTCGCTATTTCTTCATCAGATTCATTGTCTTTTATTCAGGAAACATTTCTCAGGAACTTTTTTCTGAACTCAAGTTTCTTCGGCAATTCTATTATTTTCGGTTTATCCCCGTAGTTCTTTCTTTCTTTGGTTTGGCAATCGAGCAAGTTGCCCGGGTTTATCAGGCGTGTCGTTATTCGGGCTTGCCAAAACGAGCCCCGCCTTTAATGTTAAATGTCAGTTGTTTTAAAGTTGTATATATTTAAAAATGAAAAAACTTCCACAGGTAGCTCATTCTTCTTTCGTTAAGAAATTCTATTCAATGCAGGATGATATTACTTTAATTTTTCAATGAATTCGTCATGGCTTAGGAATTGGATAAAGAAAAGAGAGGATGTTTTGTTATATTTGAAATCGAAACCTACGATGTATGTTGTATTCAAGGACACTCATTTACTCCCTGAAATAGAAAACGAAATACATAGACAATGGGGAGGTGAAGCTTTTTCTCTCATCTTACTTCGAACTACTAGGGGAGTAGCCATTCTTTAAATACTACTAACCCTCCAAATAAAGAGGTATAAAATAGAATGTTGGGGGAAAAATTTGTACTTTTAGATTTGACAATATATGATTATGATATTACACTTGTATTCTCTATATGGTCAAAGCAGATAATCCAATATTTTTGCTGATCTGCAACAAATTATAATTGAATTTGAAAATCCACATGTTGTCATCTGTGGTGATTGGAATTTGGTTCAAGATCAGAACCTTGATACTTTTAATTATTTACATATAAATAATCCCAGAGCAAGACAGCAGGTAAATTATATGAAAAATGATCTAGACTTATAAGACCCTTGGAGAATTAAATATCCCATGAATAAGTATTATACATGGCGTCAGCCGAATCCTTTCAAACAAGGTAGACTCGATTTCTTTTTGGTATCATCAGAATTACTTTCACTTGTTCATAAATCCGACACTATTTCCGGATATCGAACAGACCATTCATTAGTACGCCTTAGTTTACATTTAAATCAGATCAAACGCGGTCCTTTAATCTTTAATTTTTATTCAAATCTGTACCATGAAAAACCAACTGAAAATGTCGATATAGGTACATTATTACAAAATATTGACGTTCCCCCAGTTAACACCTAATAATGTGAATATTTGGAAGTCCATTAAGCAAGATGAGGTTTTTCAGTACTAAAAACTATGAAAAAACAAGTCCCCCGGTCAAGACGTTTTACTGTGAATTCTATCGCTTCTTTTGGCAACATCTTAAATTTTTTATGTTAGATTCTTGAACTTCGCTTACCTAACAGGAAAAATGTCAGATTCTCATAAGATAGGAATAATTACTTTGATCCTAAAGGAAATAAACCAAGAAATTTGTTAACATATGGCGACCTTTCACTTTTAATGTTATATACAAAATAACATCTAGATGTATAGCAAACAGAATAAACAGGTTTTACCATATTTAATACATGGAGAATCAAAAGGAGGATCTTACGGGACGTCTTTATCGTGGGAATATCCGTTTACTTAATGAATACTTTTGTACACAGAGTTAATAGATATCCGGAATGCTGCATGGTTATCGACTTTGAAAAAGCTTTTTGATTCTGTGTCACACAAGTTTCTCTAATGTTCTTGATTCTTTCAATCGGACCATCTCTGAAAAAATGGATTCATTTGTTTATGAAAATGCATATTCTGTGTTTTAGTGAATGGATATTGTACAGAGAGGTTGTTTTAGACGGGTGTCGCCAAGGACCATTATCGCCATACATTTTTTTACTTGTTAGCGAAATATTAGGAATTTTAACCAGACATTCAAAATATCACTGGCTTGCACTTAAATGGGAAGGGAATTAAATTATTACAATATGCAGACGATACCCTGTTAACACTGACGGTTCCGAAAAGATTTGCGAAATGCACTCAAAATTTTAGATGAATTTGAAAAAATGTCCAATCTTAAAATAAATATTACTAAAACTCAAGTTATATGATCTGAAAAAACAGAGCCTGTAAGAAACAGTTTTGTCAGAAAACCATCTAAATTGGTATCTGAAGGTTATATCTAGGTACCTTGGATAGACTTTCAGTTGATTTGTCAAAAATGATCGATTAAATTATTTGAAAAAATTAAAAGATATCAAACGACAGATTAATTCATGGTCAAAGAGAAATTTAACAGTTCTAGGGAGAATAATTGTAGTTAAAACATTATTATACCAAAATGAATTATCTCCTCTTATCTTCCGGAACCAAGCTGCAAATATAAAGATTAAATCGTTCTTTTATTCATTTATATGGGTAACAACCTGATAAGAATAGTAGAACAAATGTGTCAAATTATATGAAGGAGGTGTAAAATGATTGACATTTCACTCATGCCAAATCCTTAAGATATCATGGATCAGAAAATTTTTCAAAAGTAACACTGTGGAAGAAAATAACACTTTCCATTTGTTATGTTCACTTTTGCCAAAAATGTGCCTTTTTCATATGGGATCGGTTCATTTTAAAACATTGGCAGACTTGACCACCAACCCATTTTGAAAGAAGTCCTATTAGCTTGGTCTGAATTAGTTCAGCTCTTTTACCCGTGATATTGCATGTCAACCTCTCTGGAACACCCTCTTATAAAATAAATGATAAGTAATCTTTTTCAAAACATGGGATTTAAAAGGAATACATTTCGTGAACGATATTTTAAAAGAGGACGGATCTTTACTTTCTTATTTTGAAATTCAACGTAAATTTGATGTACAAATCATTTCTTCAGTATTTTAGGTTGTGTAATCTATTCGTTCAGGTTTTGAAAAGAAGACGCACGATTATTCCAAAAGCAATCGATCCTTTAATTACAGAGCATTGTTCCTTATACTGAAAACAGAAACTGGATGTTCACATATTTATCAAACATTTTTAAAACACAAAGTTAAAAAATGTAAAAGTTTAACAAAATGGCAAAATAATATAGATATCGAGGATGACCGATGGGGCTCGTTATGCCTAATTCCTTTTCAATCACTTTAGATACAATATGAGATGGTTCCAAATAAAAGTACTTAACAGAATATATATATGAAGAATGCATTGTATAGATTTGTATTGTAACTGACACAACATGTACCTTTGTAATAACAATGAAGAAAATATTTTACATGTTTATTGCTCTTGCCATTATTCTAACGTTATTTGGTCTAAGCTAGAAATTGGATACTAGATAGGACAGGAGAAACAATTACACTTATCGAATCTCAATAAACTATTTGGATTTGCGGATTAACAACAATCACTAAAATTGTATTTTGATAGTTGTAAGGTGAGAAATATGTTGCTAAATCACAAATAAATTGCCTTTATTTGAACAAATTATAGCAGCCGTAAGACGTTATTATGAAATGGAAAAGAACTATACACTATAATCAACACAAAATCTCAAGAAAGAAATTTTTAAAGAATGGTTGTACTACAGACAAACTGTTTTAAAACTACATGTAATAAGATGGCTGATATTAAACTTCTTTTTTTTTAATACAAATTAACCAGTGACCTAAATATAAATTTATACATCTGTGAGTTAATGTCTTTTGAATGCCGCATATATGTTTGGGTGACTGATTTTTCAGTGGCTTAGTGCAGAATGCTGGCACAATCATGTCATTTGTTATAAAAAATGGGTAACAGCCGATGTCTTCCTTTTTGTACTTTGCCATCGGAATGCAGTACGCCTGCACCATGACAGTGATTGTAAATATTTTAGTGTTTGATTTCATTTAAATGTATTGTGACTATATCAATTTACGCTATTATCTATTATGTATA
Source organism: Paracentrotus lividus (assembly GCA_940671915.1). Lineage (NCBI taxonomy): Eukaryota > Metazoa > Echinodermata > Echinoidea > Camarodonta > Echinidae > Paracentrotus > Paracentrotus lividus. The sequence continues at coordinate 32,114,875 of CALNVZ010000641.1, forward strand.
CTGACATATTTCAACAATTATTGATCTTGTTATATTAGTTCTTCTCATTGATCAATGTTTTGATGTGTATTGTTTATATTTTTTATATTTTTTTATGAAATAAAGAGAACCCTGTGGAAGGCGCCAAAAAAAAAAAAAAAAAAAAAAAAAAAAATTCTATTATTTATCATGTTTTTTCAGCTGCAGTCTTTCGCTTTAAAAAAAACCCAGCTTATTAACTTCATTTTACCTTTTGTAACCAGTTGCATTTCTGGATCATAATTAACTCGTATCTAATTTCATGACATTGACTGATTTGACCTTTCACTTTGGTAAGTGGAAAGTGTCTTTAATAAAACAAATTGGAGAAGAAACTTCAATTCATTTGTATAACTTGCCTTTTATTACACCCGTGTAAACGTTAACACATTTTTAATACTTTTCTCTAAATACCCTTTAACTTAAAGGGTAATTTGAATTCATTACCAAAGTAGATAGAAAATGAATTCAAGATTCAACCTGATTCCTGTCATACACAGATGACGGTTCATCAAATGACCTTTGCTCCAGTTATCAATACTGGTTATTATCTTGTGATTGTTGAACCCTATCACAAATTAAAATATTTTTTTAGTATCTTGTTTGGAACAGGTAAAGGTACAAGGTTCAATTTTTAAAGTGCAAACTGATAACTGAATAATGTACACAAAAATTGAAGATGCTAGTACTAGATGTTCCTATGTTTTAGTGCAGTCAGACCGGCCAGACCGACCTCAAACCAACTACAATTAAATGAAAATTTCAACAGAAGAATGTTGCACCTGGATTAACTATGTGGAGTGCGGTGAAGCCTAACTCAAAATGCATTCATTCCTTCCCTCTCCTACATATAACAAAGGGATGATTTGATTGAGGGGATAGTTTGACTTTCTAACAGTTTGTTTGTTAGTTGGTTTGAGGTCGGTCTGGCCGGTGTGACTGCACTATAACATAGGAACATCTAGTACTAGCATCTTCAATTGGATTATTTGCTTAGTTTTAACGTGAGTAAGGAAGTGAGAGAAAGGGGTGCTGCGCACTAGAGATATGTAAAGAGGAAAATTTGTAGATCTTAGACTCTACTGGTTTCTACATGTACATCTATTTCACTTTCAGGTAGTATCCTGAAGAGTATCCTAATGTCTGTAGTATCTGTCGGACGGAGAGTGGTTGGTAATTTGTCATCTGTGTGGTGGGCTGGTCCAAGTGTTTATCGGGTTGTGAGAAGATCTGTATTGTTTCAGTCTAAGAAAAAGGTAAATTCTATAAGTTACATGTAATACTTTCACATTTTACTAGGATACATACTGTACGTGTCATTGTTTAGTACAGTTTTTATGGCATTTGCATGCATAAAAATACAAAACAAAATATATTGTGTTTCAAGCAAAAAAGTTAGTTTAATTTATGTTTTGACGTTAATGTGAACAACATTTATTTGTTAATTTTCTCATCATCAAGAACATTAACATTGTCTCATAATGGTATCAAACTTACATTCAGTTGTTAAAAGGTTTCAAATAATTGATTTTAACCTTCTCATTCTCATTTACCCTATACCTATAGTTGCACTGCTGTGTAACTCGCACTTCAACTGCCATGGATTCGAGGTCATCCACTCAATCAGAACGCACATTCCAGTATGACAATGACTTGCCTTCTTTACCCGTTCCATCGCTCAAACAAACGCTTCATAAATATCTAGAGTCAGGTAAGTGTTGAACCCTTGTAGAAAATGATTTACTAACAATACATGTAGTTTGGATATAAATGATAATTTAGAAACACAACAATGCTCTATATTGTTTGTATTGTACTTTAGATATATATAATATTTCTTTGCAAATTCATATTAAAGGCAAAACAACTAAATAAAAAAAATTGTTGCAATATAATAATTTGTTTGCATAAATCTATGGAATGCTGGTTATAAAGTTATTCAAAGTAGAAGTGTGCATTGCTTTCAGGAGATAAATCAATCAGCATTAAAGTTTAAAATCAATTTGAAATGTTGGCAACTTGGTCATACACCTACCTATTAAACTACCAGGACGACTAAACTGCTGAGACCTAGTACTAATCTTCCAGTTATCCCTTTCGTGCATGCCGTTCTTCAGCTTGTCTGTTCCAAGCATCCAATTTTATGATGTCTAGGTAGGTCATACAAGTTTCATATTCAATTAGAGAATTTTTACACTCAATCAAGCTATGTGTACATACATTTTATCATGGATTACCAGTCTTTTAAAGCCCTTTCAAAATGTTTGATTGCAATTTTATTTCCCTACTTTTACAGTCAAACCATTCCTCGCAGAAGACGAGTTCCAGGAAACAGAAAGGATTGTAGGGGAGTTTGGTCATGGTGTTGGTCAAACATTACATGCTAAGCTTGTGGATAGATCAAAGAAAACAAAAAACTGGGTAAGTTGTTTATTTTTTAAATTATTATTGTATATTCCTCCTGGTTCTGAGATTGTTTGTGTTTTTATTTTCTGTTATGTGGGAGATAGAGCATCCAGTCTTATACAATGGGAGTCTAATTTTCAATTATTTCACATTGAAGATTATTATCGTATGCAAGTACAAATGGAGACTGAGTTCAAAGCTACAAATGCTATTGTTTGATCTGAAGCCTTCTAACAATATAAGAATTGTATTTTTTAATTGTAGTTTAGGATAGGACAAGCAGATATAAATTGTGGCATGATTTTGCTTCCATTACTGCTATCAAACTAGATACCAAAATAATCTCTGACAGATTTACAAAAGAATACTGGTAGTGTATTCAAAAGGATGCCAATTATTGCTTTTTAGTTTTATTCATAATGGTGATCCACTTATAAATTGTTAGTGTTAAAATACTTGAAAAGGCACTACATAAACAAGAGCTACATTGTATATCTAGTGCAATTTCATTTTCAAGTAATTGTCACAATTTTGCCTCAAAATGGAAAATATATTTTGAATATAAATTGAAACCCCCAATTTTTCTTATTTACAGCTTGAGCAATGGTGGGAGGAGAAGGCCTACCTGGAGACACGCCTACCTTTAGGGGTGTTACAGAACCCCACTGGACCGATCCCTGCCCAGGACTCCATGTGGCCTCCAAGGGAGGGGTCCCAATTGGAGAGAGCCGCCATTACCCTCTGGCATATTCTCCGCTTCTACCATCTTGTTAGAAAGTAAGCTGCAAGAGATACATGTATATAAACAGTGCGTTTCAGAAAAAAGGTAATCCATTTTTAGAGGGCCCATATTCCAAGTTAATTTGTTTTTGCTGTTCATATGTTACAAATAATTGAAAATGAACTCTCCACCTTTCCAATGGTACCTTTCTTGAATCATAAATGTAGAGCATAACTGAGTAAATTGCAAATGAAAATGATGGTACAGAATCAATTTTTAATAAGTTTTAAGGAAATGAAAGAAGACTGAATAGGATTGCGTGCAGTGATGTGTGACTCCTTTGAAAGCAATCATCTGTCTTCTTTCATTTCCTTAAAACTTGGAAAAAATAGATTCTGTATCTTAATTTTCATTTGCAAATTACTCAGTTATGCTTTACATTTATGATTCAAGAATGGTACCGTTGGAAAGGTGGAGAGTTCATGTTCAATTATATGTAACATATGAACAGTAAAAACAAATGTCTTGGAATATGGGCCCTCTAAAAATGGATTACCTTTTTTCTGAAACGTACTGTATAGCGTTTATATGAAATAACAATTGTGCCAGTGGTAGGACGGGTTTCAGCTCCAGACCAAGTGGCAGATTCCGCATTCACTCCGACAAAGGATTTCGTTGGACAATTTGTGTGGTGATAATATTGGTATCCCACCATAACCAAGGACTGAGCCATAACATCTCCTTGCTAAAGCCAATCGAGTAGGCAAAATACAAACTACATGTAAATGAGTATTTCAATAAAAGTTGAAAATTGAGATATACAGTGCGTCCCAGATAAAAGTATACCCAACTTTGAGAGCCTCATATTAAAATTGTATAACTTATGTGTAATTAATTTTAATTTCATGACAAGAGTAACTCAAATTCTTTCTAATGATACCAAAATCATACCGATACTGTCATGGATGATTGAACACTCGTGTGTTAAAAACATTGGTCAAAGCGATCTGTACCAAGTTGTCTGAGAAGCAGCCCTGGCTTTCTGATCATTCATTGTTTTTTTGAGGTCAGCCTTCCTGAGTCCATTCATGAGGCACAAAGGATTACTTGATCTATTTGAAATGCAAGGGCTGCTTTTGCTCAAACTTGGGACAGGGCACTTTTTACGCTTGTTTTTAAAGCCCAACTGCTTAGTCATCCGTCACAAACACATGTATAAGTTTGGTATCATTGAAAAGAAATATGAGTTGCTCTTTATCATGATATATATTAAAGGTCACACAAGCTATAATATTTTAATATGAGGCTCTCAAAGTTGGGTTATTACTTTTTTCTGGACGCAACTGTATATGTCACTCATTGTTCTGCTTTAATTTCAAGATGGACTTCAGCTTTATTTCATAAAGGGGAGTTTCATTCAAGTCGACTGGTAGATAGATTGGAAACCTGCTTTTCATGGAAGTGTTCTGCACACTCCAACTTTCTTTCCACTTCTTTTTTAATACTTCAGAGAAATGATTCCTGTTGATAAGAACCGTGCTGGCACTCAGATATTCTCCATGGACCAGTTTCGAGGCTTCTTCCACAGTTGCAGAGAACCAGGACTGGAGAAGGACACCCTCTACAGATACTTCAAGACAGGTCTGAATTTGATCCTCTAGAACCTCAAACTGCCTGTAACAACCCTTCTGGTTTTAGCCCACCACAGCCTCCCTAAACCGTGCCAAGCCCCCTACCTGAAACAACCTGAACCACATAAAACGTTCAGTTCTGTTTTTTTTTTAATAATTTAGGAGCGAGACGTAAACCGTCTTATCCTTTATTTTCCTTAACTAGTATTGCGGGGAAAAGCTATTCGGAGTTAATTTTATTTGCTCTACCTGTACTCAATTTTTTTTCTTCACCTTACAAGTATTTTTAATAATTCAACTGGAAACATGATGAAGTAATATATGAGTCATTTCATGGGGTTGGCACAAATTTTTCATGCAATGTCCATGTCGGCTACGGAGGTATCAACTTTTGCAGTTCACCATGAAGATCAATTCAGATGTGGTTAAGTTTTTAGCTGTCAATGAAAAATTGCTCTTTTTTCTCAGTAATAGATATTAAAATTGGAAATCTTTTATGGATTTGAAGCAACAGACATACAAAAAATCTACCACCGTTACACGGACATCACATTGTTTTTACATGGACAAGAAATTTTCATGAGTCAAATTGCAATATGCCATGGTCTTTGAGAAATAATACTGGATGGACCCCATTTTTTTGCTCATGCCATTATTGGAATATATTTGCCTGGTTTGAAAAAGATACGGAGTTTGAGTTGTGGTATGTCATAAAAATTGCCCCAACCCCGTGGAATCACCCATATACCTCCAAGGAATGTAGAATTGTTGCCATCTTGCTAAAACTATATATCAAATAAATCTTGAAAGAAAGCATAGAGACATATCAAATAGGTCTTAAACTCTGATATAATTATTTGTTTTTACAGAACAAGAGGGCCCATGTCCAACTCATGTCCATGTGATATGTAACGGTCATATCTTTAAGATGACCGTCTTCGACAGGGAGGGCCAACTGTTGACTGCTTCAGAGATATTCAGGTAAAGACAAATTAAATGGTCATTTAATTCTGTGAAAAAAAAAAAAAAAATGAAAAAAATTGTGGTTATCATATATTTTTTTTTTTTTTTTACTGTATACTTCGTAAAATTGGTTGTAATTCAAGAAAAGATATTTCTTCATAATATTTATGATGAAAGATAAATTAGTTAGATTTACATAAAATGTTATCTTTACAATGTAGTTTGTTGACTTATGCTTCTTTTATTTTCCTGTTGTTGTTGTACTTTGGTTTTATTTGGCAAGCAGTTACCACTGATTTTTTTTTACCTTACTTGATATTTTGTTATAATTCTTTCAAATGGTCTCAATGATGGGCTGTGTAGTTTATTAATTTCTTCTCATGTGATATTATCACTGAATGCATTTTTTTTTTTTTTTTACAACTTTAGATTAATTTAGAAATTTTCATTGTATAATATTTCCACTCGGCTGTCTGATCATCACGTTTACCTGACAGTTTATTTTGTATTTGTCTGCCCTATTTGATCCTTATAAATACATTGCTGTTATGCTGTTCTACGCCTCTGAATAGTTTACTAGAAGAATGGCGCATTATAAATGCTGGATTTATTATTATTATTATTATTATTGTAATGAGGTACCTTACATCGCGATCGCTGACAACGATATTTTTTTCATGTGTCCCAAGTTTATTTATTTCTTGTGGTAAGGGTTGAAATTTTGTATAAAAAGTCTTCATTAAGCCCGCCTTTTTCAGAAATTGATTTTCTCAATATTTGCAGGCAAATGTCATTTATCAAAGAGATGAGTCAGCAGAAAGGACAATGTATAGGAGCTCTCACTGCAGATGATAGACCCACATATGCAAAGGTATGTTTGTGTTATCACTTTTGCAGTGCCAGTCTGTGAATCACTTTTCAATGTGGTATATTTAAATGTTAACCAAATTTATCTTTTTTTTCTCCACTAAGAAAAAGTTGAGAAACATTGTAAACATTGATGATTCCATACATTTGTAACTTGTAAAGTAATTAATTTCTTATAATGTTTTCAACAAATAAATGAATTGTAAATGTTTGTTAACATTGTACAAGTACAATTATGGTTAATACTGACATCAATTGTTACATGTATCTGCATTGTATAACACTATGAAACCAACGTTCTTTAAAATTAGCAGGAGTTTCATTTCACTTTCCTAACCGAATACAAAATATCTGTTGAATGTTGTACATTGTATGTTTGACAGTTTGTCATGTGAGTGAAATGTTGTAATATGTTGAAATATCTTCAAAAGACATTTCATTTTCACTGGGGATCTTCTATATTTTACTCTAAGATGAACAAATTTGTGAATATGGTACGTCTGTCGAAGGCATTTTTCTCATTTTTTTGTTAACTTTTCTTTGTTCGTTCACGTACATGTACATGTATGGTAAAGGCACTTGGCCATACATGTATGTTCCATTGACAAACTATAAAAAGTTTATATTATGAGTACCAATGAACTTGGCTTGAGTTGCATTTGATTTTAAATCAGGTCTATTCCTCTTTGATTTATCCATAGGCCTTTGAGCATCTGGTATCGTTAGACCCTGCCAACAGAACACATATTGACACTATCAAGACCAGCATCATAGGCTGTGTTCTAGATGATGGATATCCAAAGACATATGCTGAGGTAATATCAGTTTAATCCAGTAGAATCTAGTTTCATTTGGTTCAATCTAGTTTCAACTAGCTAAATAACATGCATGTGACACTACTTCTAACCCCTGATTTGTATAGAGCAAACATTTGAAACAACAGTAGTCTGCAAATGATGAAAATCTCTTACTGTAAGAATGGCTAATAATAATTTTTTTTTAATGGGAAAGGTTTAATGCTTTAAATAATGTAATTGTTTCAAGGGTGCATAAGACTGATTTGAAAAGAGCTCTTCCTTGATACAACACACTTTTTTTTTTTTTTTGATGTCATTAATCTTGTTTGATAATCACTGTTTTCTCCCACCACCTCATATACATTTAGACGTGTGCCCATGGGATAGCCGGGCCATCACCTCACAACCGTTGGTTTGATAAGGGCTATACCACCATCATGACTGCTAACGGGTGTGCCTGCTCAAATGCTGATGTAAGTAACAGGAGCGGTAGTGTACATGTACCTTCCTGTCAGGTCATCTGCTTCCTCTATTCCAGCATCATTTTTTATCGCCATAAGGTAAAAAATGTAGGATAGAAAACATTTGCATGTTTTTATTTTTGCGCTGGTATTTCGTCAAGTGAAGTTCACAAAAATCACCTTAATGGAAATATTCCACTTTTATAGCAATTTTTGTCCCAAATTATCGTCTTATAACCAGACCTGTCTTTAAGTGTTTGTATGGAGTGTTGATCTATAGTCCAGGGGGTGTTTCACAAAGAGCCTGTTAAAGTAGGCTAGAATCGCACCTACATGGAAACTCTAAGTGCATCTATTTAAGGTGCAGTATCATTGATAGACTTCTTCACAGCACGCATCCCTGGGGCATGATCCGACCAATGAGCTAATGCATAACATACCGCATGCCACTAGGAATTTAAGTGTGACTCTAAGTACACTTAACTCTTTGTGAAACACCCCTCAGGTACTCTCTGCAAACAGGCCTCAGAACTTGTCAAGAATTTATGATTTGTATTATATACCTTTCTTCATACAGCATTCTCCTTTTGATGGCATGGCAATTGTGGTGCTGTGTCTGTACGTTCATCACAACATGTTGAAGAATGGAGGAGATTTTCCTGTAAGTATTAGTAGTGAAATTTCGGAAGGAAGATACAATAATTTAACTTCAAAATGAAGATAAACAACTAGAGCTTTATAATTGTAATGCGTACAATTATCGGTGGTATGTACTGATATGTATGTGTAATGCAAAAAAAGTATGCAGCAATTGGCTACAGGAGAGAGAGAACAAAAATGAACCGGAAAGAGATAGTGAAATAAACTTTTTGAAAAAGAAGAAAATGAATTGTGTAATGTGATGAATTTTACATTTAATTACCTTTTACAATTCGACTTTTTGGGAACCGTCTCAGTTTTGGAGAAAATCAACCAATATTTATCCTGATAATGACTAAATTTGGATTGAAATTTGAAAAAAAAAAAAAAAAAAATATGAAATTTTGGGTTTGCATGAGAATATGCCGATTTTTTATTTCTAAGACCCCACATTTTATAAGTGGAATATATTTACTATGTCATAAACTTTCAGAACATGTGTAAAAATAAATATGGTTTCGACCTTTCGGACGAGCTTTGGAGGATTCTAAAGACGTATGTTTTATGTTTTTACGTTAATTGCCCCATTGACGCACACGCGGAAATTGAAATTTGATGAGCGCGTGCGTCTGTATGGTCGGCTGGAAACGATTTAAAATATATAGAAACTCCTAAGAGAAGTGTCTAAATTGCCAATCAAGAAAAAACACCGGAATTTTATGCGATTTACAAAGTGCGCGCAAAACGCGCGCACGGGCGCTTACGCGCGGAAATTTTCAAAATTCTTGAAATGGCCTGAAACATACTTTGTATAAATATAGGGTGATTTTGAGCATTTTTAGATTTTGACACACCAGTTTTTGAAAATTTCCAACCTGTTACAAGCATTTATCAAATAGGCTGTCAAATTATTTTTTGTAAGGAGTTCCCACTCTAACTGGAAAATCTGAATATCAGGGAAAGGTCAGAGAATTTGATAAGAAGTTGTCAGTCTGTTGTTTGTAATGACAAAATGTGTTGTAATATTTTAAATTAATTAATTGTCTTGGAATTTTGAAAATCCATCAGAAAACCTTGTTCTCTTCCTATAGTGGGAATCCTGATTAGAGTCTTGGTTGTTTTATAGAATCTAAATATTTAGAAAGAGCATAGATATGTATTCTCTTCCAGGAAATTTAATTTTAAGATTCCTTTCAATGTTTTTTCCCTTCTGAACAATGTCAGACTTTGTCAGTGTTTATGCCTCCGCGACGAAGTCTCGCCGCAGGCATTATGTTTTCGGGTTGTCCGTCCGTACGTCTGTACGTCCGTCCCACTTTCGTTCTCACGATTACTTAAGAACCGTTTGACAGATCATCTTCATTCTTGGTACATGTATACATACTGAGGTGACAATGATCTGATTAGATTTTGGGGTCACAAGGTCAAAGGTCAAAGGTCACCTAGGTCAATAAATAGGTGAAAATAGCTCGTTCTCACAATAACTCAAGAACCGTTTCACGGATTATCTTCATTCTTGGTACATGTGTGCATACTGGGGTGACAGTGATCTGATTAGATTTTTGGGTTATGAGGTCTAAGGTCAAAGGTCACAGAGGTCAATAAATAGGTGAAAATAGCTCGTTCCCACAATAACTCAAGAACCATTTCACTAATCATCTTCATACTTGGGAAATGTGTGCATACTGAGGTAACAATGATCTGATAAGATTTTGGGGTCATAGGGTCAAAGGTCAAAGGTCACAGACGTCAATAAATAGGTGAAAATAGCTCGATTCTCACAATAACTCAAGAACCGTGTCACTAATCATCTTCATACTTGGTAAATGTATGCATACTAGGGTGACAATGATATGATAAGATTTTTGGGTCATGAGGTCAAATGTCAAAGGTCACAGAGGTCAATAAATATGTGAAAATAGCTTGTCTCATGATAACTCAAGAACTGTTTCATGGATCATCTTCATACTTAGTACATGTGTGCATACTTGAGTAGCACTGATCTGATTAGATTGAGACTTTTTACAAGGTCAAAAGTCAAGGTCAAAGACATATTTGTATACATGAACATGAAAATAGAACAGATGAATGTTCCATATATTTTGATCTGGCAATGGCGGAGGCATAAATTTCGACCGTGCGTGGTCGAGGATTCATCTAGTTAGATTTTGACACACCGGTTTTTCAAAATTTTCAACCTGTTGCAAGCATTTATCAAATAGGCTGTCGAATTATTTTTTGTTAGGAAAATGACGCTCTTCAATTTGAGACCAGCCACGATTCATTTGGCCACAATTTTTGACGCCAACGATTAGGTCGGCACTTTAAAAAAAAAAAAAAAAAAAAAAAAAGGTATTTGCAATTGATGGTGTATCCAAATCTGAAAAGATAATTAGGGGTTGCCGTTCATCCTGAAGAATTATTCAGGATTTTGTGTAGGCATGTTTTGGGCCAAAAATGGCATATTTTGGTAAAATTGACAAAATTCGCGTGCGCGTAGTTCCAACTTGAACAGACGATCATTTCGTTATAAATAGTCTAAACATAGTGTTTATGGTGTCAAATTGTTGTGAATATTATCAAGATTCCTTCATGAGCAAAAAATCAATGATCTGATACTGCATTTTTTCCCGACGCGCATAAATGCGCTCAAAATCGTGCGCGCGCAATTTTTCTTGAAATGCTTAAAATGACCTGAAACGTACTCTAAATTGGTCAAAAGGGAATTTTGAACATTTTAAATTTTTGCGCGCGCGTAATTCCTTAATGCGCGTACTTATGCGCGCGCATTAAGTTCTAAAAGATGCGCTTCAATTTCAAGTTCATGTGTACTAAATATGATTGATCAATGATTATTAGTTATGAAGTTATGATTGATAATGTGATTTTACAAAATGGCGTCTAGATGACGTCACATTATGCTAATGAGGTAGAAAAGATTTCAGTGCTCAGATTTTATGATGATCTATCATTGCTGAAAATTTGAAATACTTTAATGCATTATTTTTTTAGTTATCATCTACACAAGAAGTGTACATAAAAAGTAAAGAAAACAAAAAAGAAGATTCGGACAATTACAAGAGGTGATATGTACATACGTACATACCACCTATTATGAGAAAGCTTGTCCAATGCAAAATACATGTACACTTCATATGTGATGAACTGAAATGCCTTCTTTGATCGCCAATTTAGACTGCAATGCCGGGCGTCAAACCAAAGTAAAAGCGCCAATGCTGTAGGGAATTGTCTCAGCTACAACATACTGAACATGTGAAAGAGAAACGGCGCACAATTATTGAGGAACAATCCTCTTTGTACCAAGTTTATGTCGTCATTAATACTTTCGAGTCGTAATTTTGAAACGCAAATCAAAATTTTGAGTTTAGAAAGCCATTAATGATAAATGTTGCAATGACGTTATAAGTAAGAACTGAGGTATGAAATCGCATCTACCACTCCATACCTATCCACAATCTGAAAAGATAATTGGGGGTTGCCGTTCATCGTGAAGAATTATTCAGGATTTTGTGTATGGCATGTTTTTGGCCAAAAATGGCATATTTTGGTAAATTGACAAAATTCGCGTGCGCGTAGTTCCAATTGAACAGACGATCATTCGTTATAAATAGTTAAACATAGTGTTTATGGGTGTCAAATGTTGTGATATTATCAGATTCCTTCATGAGCAAAAAATCGATGATCTGAATACTGCATTTTTTCCCGACGCGCATAAATGCTCGCAAAATCGTGCGCGCGCCACATTTTTCTTGAAATGCGCTTAAAATGACCTGAAAGCGTACTCTAAAGTTTGGTCTAAATAGGGGGCGAGGTGCTCTTTCAACGATAACATGTTTTTATATTTAATTTAGCAGTCGCCGGCACGTAATTCCACTTTGTGCAGCATAAACCTTTATCCCCGGCGTGGCTGCTTTTTCTTGATTGGGATTAACAGTCATAAAAAGAATTTGTTCACGCACTCTCAACCTTTCTTCTTCAGTTCATGTGTACTAACTATGATTGAGCAATGATATATTAGGTATGAGTTATAACTTATAATGTGTAATTTTCCTAACAATATGGCGTCTAGATATGATCGTCATACATTTAACTGCTAAAATGAAAGTCGTCTAGAAAACGTATTTCACCGAGGCTCCGCTACACGATTTTAATTTACATGACTAACCAACGCATACGGTGCAGTTGCCTTGACAAATAATTCAAGAAATAACTCTTTCATTTTATTCCATGCATCTATTGCTGTTTGATGGTCAGTCCAATTCTACAGGCAATATAAGAATCGGTACAAATAAACATAAAATAAGAACAATTACCACTCGTCAGATTAGGAGCTTTAATTAATTTGCTTATGCGTACCAATTATTCGGTGGTATGGACGATACACATGTATGTACCAAGTCGTGTATCGATGCAACCCAGACAGTATAGACGGATGCTAACCTTGGCTTACAGGAGTAGATGATATTATATCATTTATAATATGATACACGATGGATAAGAGGAACTTGAAATAAACTTTTTCTAATGCAAAAGAAGAAATTATGAATTGTGTGAACACATAATGGTGATGAATTTACAACTTTAAATTAATATTACCTTTTACAATTCGACTTTTGGGAACTGTCTCAGCCTTAAACATGAATAAGCAATTTGGGTCCCACAGCACATAATATAACAAACCGATATTATGTGGTATCCTTACTGGAATAATATCTAAATTTGGATAATGAGAGAAGAGTCTTGGATTACGAATTAAACAATCATAAGAACAAAAACTGAACCCAATTTTGGTTGATATTGCTATTTTGAGTATATATTTATGTTTTCTCTGTACAAATTTCGTAATTTACTCAATAACCTTAGTAGCACATTCAACGATAAATATATAAGGGTTGGATTTTACTCACAATAACTGTAGACGGTATGTTTTCTCACCTAAAAAAGATCGAACTTGTCAAAGGATAAATTATAGTGTGTAAAAATATCATCACATATACAGCAATTGCATTCTGCGTTACTTCTTTCAGAAAAGTTACTGAGCTCACTATTCGTGCAGTGAATCTGGCTCTTCAAAGTTTACGTATGTTCTCTGCGTCTCTCTCCTATTAGGTTCCATATTAGCGTTAATGCATGTCCGCCATTTGTAGCACTGTACACAGTACGCAGAGATCGTAGTCATTGAAACCATCTCTGAGCGATGCAATTGTACGCATTACAATCTTATAACCAGCGCTCTAGCTTCCGGCCTTATCTTCATTTTGAACGTTCAACATCTCTCATTTGTACTCTCTTTCCTTCCGACAAACTTTCACTACTTCAAATCACTTAAGGCAAAATCTCCTCCATTCTCAACATGTTTGGTGATGAACCGTACAGACTACAGCACCACAATGTGC
>CALNVZ010000641.1:32129175-32140701 GCA_940671915.1 Paracentrotus lividus
AAAAAAAAAAAGAGCATTTGCAATTGATGGTGTATCCAACTCTGAAAAGATAATTGGGGGTTGCCGTTGATCCTGAAGAATTATTCAGGACTTTGTGTAGGCCTGTTTTTGGCCAAAAATGGCATATTTTGGCAAAATCGACAAAATTCACGTGCGCGTAGTTCCAACTTGAACAGACCATCATTTCGTTATAAATAGTCTAAAAAGTAGTGATTATGGTGTCAAATTGTTGTCAATATTATCAAGATTACTTTAAGAGCAAAAAATCAATGATCTCAAGCTGTATTCTTCGCCGACGCGCATTAATGCGCGCAAAATCGTGCGCGCGCATTTTTCTTGAAATGCTTAACCCGTTGGGGACTGAGCCCGAATATATTCGGGCTGAGGTCTATGGAAAATGTGTGTTATAGCCAAATCAGCTCGTCTCCAACAGGTTAAAATGACCTGAAACGTACTCTAATTCAGCCATAAAGTGATTTTGAACATTTTTAATTTTTGCGCACGCGTAATTCCTTAATGCGTGTACTTACGCGCGCGCATTATGGTCTAAAAGATGCGCTTCAATTTGAAGTTTATGTGTACTAAATATGATTGATCAATGATCATTAGTTATGAAGTTATGATTGATAATGTGATTTTACAAAATGGCGTCTAGATGACGTCACATTATGCTAATGAGCTAGAAAAGATTTCAGTGCTCAGATTTCATGATGATCTATCATTGCTGAAAGTTTGAAATACTTTAATGCATTATTTTTTGAGTTATCGTGTCTACAAGAATTGTACAGAAGAATAAAAATTCTGACAATAACAAGAGGTGCTATGATCATACGTACATACCACCTAATGAAAACATAAGATTTAGAAGAAGTCTTATTTAAGAAAGGAATATATATATACATGTACATGTTTACCTTCAGTGCTTTCCGCTACTGACGGTTTCTCATCCTCTCCTTGGACAATCGACAGGCGGAGTAACTGTCGGTTGTGCGGTGTGGTGCGGTGCATGGTTTCGTTTTACGGTTGGGTGGTTTCTTTTTTTCTGGTCGGATTGGATGGTGTCTGCATTTTGATACTAGTTCGGTTCTTTTGTTAAAGGGGAAGTTCACCCTGGAAATTTATTGGTTCTAAAAAATACAGAAAATTAAAATAAAAATACGAGTGAAAGTTTAAAGAAAATCGATCAAAAAATAGTGAAGTTATGAATATTCAAATTTTTGATTATGTGACGTCACGTGCGAGCAGCTCTCCCATAATGTTGTGTATGTAAATTCCATAAATTTGTCTTTTTTCATGGTTCTTGATAAAGGAATGGGCTGAATTGATAGAGGCATGTATATGAACATATTTTCGATGATATATCAACCACCCAGGTGAAATAAATAATAATTTTTTGAGAAAATGACACTTTATGGAATTTACATTACATAACACATAGGAGAGCAGCTCGTATATGACGTCACAGAACCAAAACTTTAAACATCCATAACTTCGTTATTTTTTGGTCGATTTTCTTCATACCTTCATTCATATTTTTATTTCATTTTCTGCATTTTTAGGATCCAATTTAAATCTAGGGTGAACTTCCCCTTTAAGTGAGTGCTTATTGGTCATTATGGGGAACTTTTCCTCAAGGCAAAGGTTACACTGGCCGCTTCTCCTTGGATTTGGATTTGCCTTTTTTTTTTTTGATGTCCCATTTTAGTGTGCATTTAATGTTCTTTTCCTTTAGTTTCCAACTGTATTTAGAGAGTTGTGTCTCGTTTTTATATTTCACGTGTTTAATTGATTTTGTATGGTTTCGGTAGCGATCTTTGAAGGTACGTACACCTACAAGACCGTAAATGGTGCTTCTATTTATTTTCATGTTGTACAGTTGCTTTATACACAAGGGCTGTCTCCATGCATTTCCCTCCCAGTGGGCATTGGTTTTTTTGCTGACAGTTACATTTGGGTCTGTGTTTGTCTGTGTCACGTGACTTGGATTGCCTGATGACTTTCTGGTTATGGGATTTTATTATGGCATCCATGTTCTTTGTGCACCTGTAGCTCACCTTTACTGTGTTCTTATTGAATATTTGGTTGAGCTTATGTCCTTTGTGAAAATGCTAGCTATCAAGTTTCAGAAATCTACCGGCTACGTTGGTTTTCACAGCAGCATTGTAAGGTGGGTTGAAGCAAGTGATGTTTCTACATGTGTATTTCTATTCTTTCTTTTAGTTCTTTCCCCCACTTCCCTTGGTTTGCTGTACTCTAGGGGGGTGTCATTTAACCGCTATTCTTCAGCGCATTATTGTATACTGGGGCTGCACCATGAAAGATAGCTTCGTTTGAAGACAATGTAGATATCCGCTTGCCAACTGCTATGGGTATTTGCTTTAGTATTGGTGGGGGGGGGTGGTTGGAGCCCATGTGGACGTAGAGGGGGCTGTTGTTGGGTGTCATATATGGCTTGAAGGTACCCGTATCAAAATTTAGAGTGACGTATAGATAATCTACTACCTTGAGGTTGGTTTGGACGGTGATGTTTAAACCCAGATCTGTAAAGACCTTGATGAGGTCTTTTCATGCTCTGTCAGCTCGGCTAACCCATCATCCCGATATAGGCATATGCTGTATGTGTTTAGTTTCTTATCTAATTTTGATAAGGCATATAGTCCTATTAGTTTGCATATTTCTGCTCCATCATATGCTCCCATTGATACATCAAATTGTTTATGTCCATCTTTTTTCAATGTTCTCCTCACGTGCATGATTGTGTCTATTTCGTTGTCTTCTATGCGAGTGAACTTTTTGGCCCAATGCAGGCAGGTAGTTAACAGTTCGATTGCGATTGAGGGATAGAAATCTACTATGTCGAAGACATTGAAAGACAAAAGGTCTTTGTCTTGGAGCTTGTTAAACCAGTCAAGTACATCAGCCGTGCTGGTCCACTGGTTTGCGGAGATTTTCCTCTTTATATCGTTTTTAATGCGGTTTAGCATTATCTTGCTTGCCCGGCCCAATTCTGGTTTAGTAGGATTAATCAATCTAACCTGAGGATTGTTGTTGAAATTTTCTTTACGGTCCTTTTATGTGACAAAAGCTGGCTTTTTCATGGTACCTTCCATTCTATCACTGATTTTCAGTTTTTGTGCAAACGACTCAGCCTTGTTTTCAATATTCGGGATCACCCCCTCCTTGGCAGACTTGTATTTGCTTGTTATGTTGTTGTTTGATAATTTCTCATAACTGTTTGGGTTCATTTCGTATATGTTCCGCGTTTTATCAGCGTGGACGAGCACCTTTTCCGATGCATTTATGCGTTTCTCGTCATCTCGGAGTTTCTTATGAAATTGTTCATTAGTTTGCCTAAATTCTAAAACATCTACGATGCCAAGTAGGTCATTTTCAACACCTGTCATTTCTTCTACTGGGGGAGGCGTATGTTTTGATTTAAATCCAAACTTTTTCTCTGTTTCTCTCATTTAATTTTCACTTTAATCGGGGTTCGTGTCACTCTTTGCCTTGTGGAAGAAATGAGCTCTCCATCTCATTCTCTTTATAACACCTTCAATACTTTCAATGAGCGATTTGATGTAATCTTTTTTTCGGAGGAATTGGAATGTTCTTACCGGAATAATCCATGTGAAACTGATCCATCGCTACCTACGGTTTATCTTCCTCTCCTTGGACGATCTTCAGTCGGAGTATATATATATATATAATACTGTTCATTGTAAATATTTCTCCTGAGGAAGACGGAGGCAATACCGTCGAAAATTTGAGACAAATCTAATAAAAATTGGCAAAAATGCATTACAACATTTTGTTTTTTATATATATATATATATAATAAGACCTATTCATGCCTATTCAAGAAAGAAATATTTTATGTATACCAACAAGGTGTATGATATTAATTTTCAATTGAAGTACTTTATTTATTTTGGTCACTGAATCCACTTTCTCACTTATATCTGTTTCTCTCTCTCTCTCTCTCTCTCTACACCTGTTTCTCTCTCTCTCTTTCCTACTATACTTTTTCTTGGTCTCTTTTGCATCTAGGGTGAGCATACAGTCAGACCTGACATTCCAATGCCGATAGAAATGATGCTTCACAGTCGATCAAGAAAAAGGTGCAAGATGATTACATCAATGACACAGAGAACCTAATCAATAAACTGTACGTGTGTGTGTGTAGTGTGGTGGTGCTGTGTGTGAGGGTGTGTGTGTGAAGGGTGTGTGTGAGTGGAGGGTGTTGTTGTGTAGAGGGTGTTATGTGAGAAGGGTGTGTGTGTGAGGGTGTGTGTGTGTGTGGTGCATGTTGAGTGTGTGAGTTGGTTCAATGGATGTGTGTGTGTTTTGATTTCTTTCATTTCCGAGATCAATTCTTCTATACTGTAAGAAGAGGGCGAGAGAGAGGAAGGAGAGACTGTAAAGTGCTATTTTATGAAGTCATTAAATTGTATTGCATTGATTAATAATATTTGCCAGGAGGTAAACAGCCTTTGCCAAAGGAACAATTGATATACAATATAACCTATAAGTTAGAGGTATATAAGAATAAACTCATATACTTTATAAGGACTTTAACAGAATCTCCAACAAGACATCCAAGCAAATTATAGTCTAAATATGATTGCCGAGAGGTATACATGTATGTGTAGTGCCTGAAGACATCGATGTACATGTATGTTAATACTTTGTAAATATTAATATGTCAATACAAATCTATGTAAATGTACATTGATATATATATATATATATTTCTATTATTTCCATTTCAGGCTTCCAATTATGAAATAGTATGTAGTTCCTACTACCAGTTTGGTAAAGATCACCTGAAGAAAAGCAAGATGCATCCAGATACCACTATACAACTAGCTCTCCAACTGGCTTACTACACATCAACAGGAAAGTGAGTGTTTCTTTAACCCTTAAGCACCTAGAGACTGCGTGAAAAGTGTCAGTTTACTCACTAACGGAAATTGTTATGCTGTGCTTCAATCACGTTTTCCCTATAAGAATTGCTCTTAAAACATAATTTTTTTGTGGAGAATTGGACAGCACACATCCAATGGGTAATCCACAACAAATATGGGCATGTTGCATCTCATATTTTTTATACTACCTTGACTAAAACGTGCTTAAGACAGGGGCGGTTTTGGGTGGTTTAGTGAATAAGCTGAGGGGCGGTCTCGGGCGGTTTAGGTGCTAAAGGGTTAAAGGGATTTATTAACTTTCAAAAACAAGAGCAGTTGGATCAAGATTAATAAAATTATATTGTTCCAACAGTAAAAACAAAATACTGAAAGTTTCATATCAAACGGAAGTCATTTGCTACCTTAAAACAGTATAACAAGTGATGCTAAGCATGCAGCCGAACACCAGTAAATGTACTACCCTTCTGTTGAAAGCTCAGTAGGCCGCCAGGGACAGGGACTACAGAACAGGAAATGGGTGTATGTTGTGCTGTTGTTGAAAAGCACATGGTTTTATAACCCATTCGGGGATGGGTTATAAAATTTGAGTATGAAATCATTGATATTTTGAAGGTAAAGCAAGCAATTAGCTTGCAATTTTGAAGAGATAACAGACTGACCTAAGTGTTTATAATTATGTTGGCAAAATGAGCTAAATCGAATAAATTGCGATTTGAATATCATTCAATGTTACTACTTTAATATACTTCCACTTATGAAGTTATTTTCAGTATCACACAAAATTCTAGCCCTGGGGAAGTACAGATTGATACTAATTAGGAGCAAAGAATCGCATGTTTTTTATGCAAGCGCTTTACTCTATGTGCGTGCACATTTATGACAATTAGCAAAAACATTTTACAAAGATTTACATGAATCACATTTTGATCCTCGAATTGGCACAAATTATAGGTTTGATTCACTCCTTTAACCTTTAAAGAGATAAAATCTTGATGACACTTTATTAAATGACTAAATTCACTTTAAAATACTGCTAAATTAGAACATGGAATGAGGTATAGTGATTCTCTTGATTTTTTTTTTTTTTTTAATAATTTTATTTATGTATTGGTATTTATTAATTTATTATTTTTATTTTATTTTATTAATATTTTCTCTTTGCTTTCAAATTTATTTTTTTTTGTTTTTCGTGGCGGGGGTATTGGTCGTAATCAATTAGGCTTTCAAGTAGAATGCCAAATCATTCACTTGAACGACAAGACGTTTACTCCGTCTTCTTTTATAATGGTTAAGGAGTGGATGAGCATAAGATTGTGTCATGGAAGATTGGGTGGGGGGGGACCGTCGCGTCTCACGTATCCAACTCTATGCGTCCGCCTCGTCGTCTTGTCCCAGTACCCGTTCCCAGAGCAATGCTCGCTCTACGACCAATGCCGAATCTTGTCTGTTTCGACGGGCGGGGCGGTATAATGCGCACGTTTTGAGCTACAAACTGGCTTCGCTGCGAACTCCAACTTTCTCATGATCACGGGAGACACCAATAAATACAATTCTTGATGAGGATTATTAAATGTAATAAATACATTATGTGTCTATGTATGTTAGAGTTGAATAATCTTTCATCTAATCATTTCACAGACCTGGAGCTGCTATGAGACAGCAACCACTCGTCAGTTCTATTCATGGAAGAACAGAGACACTGAGGGTCGTGTTATAGGAGGCTATTGAGTGGTGTGTAAGGGGCTATGTTGGATCAAAGGCAGATGTAAGGATATTTATATAAATAGAGTACAATCTATCACGCAATACATGTATACTGGATTATAAAGTACGACAAATACTAAATTATCCAGAGGCAGATTTGTTTCTCTGAGGCCGCAGGCCAAGGTGAAATAGATCTGCGACGAGGGATAATTTAGTATTAGGAGTTAATATAATCCAGTAATGTTGCAAGATGGAGCGTTCACTATTTATTATAGTAAATAGACCCCTAGATCTTTGACCTTGCCTAATCTGGATTTATCTTTGCCAATTTAGCTATTGTGACGTATTTTGTTGCTGCGCGTATCTATTGTTATGGGCTTTATCCGCAACATTTTTACTGTTATTACGCGCGAGAGCAGTTGAGGCAAACGATAGAATCAATACTCTCTGCCATTCATTTAACACAGGCTTTACCCTGACAAAACCGAAAGTTATATATGGTACATACAATATAACAAAATTGAAGTAGGTCACGTGGTACTGATCTATCTAATGACGATGCGTATTTTCCACCACTATTTACTATAAAACAGATAGACAATTACAATAAATTGAGATAGAGGCAATTCCATGGTCGGTAATGTGGGAGGGGGGGGGGGTGGTAATCTGAAGCTCACGGCTATTCGTCCGTGAATTCTCTCCTGTGTACACTAACCTCTTTCGTGTCTCACCCGTTTCCTTCACCAATTTAAACGCACCAAAGAATTAATATATGCCAATTTTTCCTGTATATACCTCAATCATTAAACAAAAAAATTATCTGATACGTAAAATTCTAGATAAACATCCCAATCAGTCACGACTTACGTATCTCCCACATTACTATGAACTAAACTATCCCATCAAATCCACATAGAATCGTTCAAAATTCATTAACTTTCCCAGGCACTCCGAACCGCTTGATGTCAAAATTATCTTCTACTTGTTCCACATGGTAGCCTCAAACTCTCAATATGTGTTCACAAAATGACAATACTATTCCAATCATCATACACCTGACTAGATAAACTCAAAACATCCTCCAGTTTACATATAGCTCATAGCACTAAATGCGCAGGGTCCACAAATAGACAGCTCCAAACACTGCTCGTCACACCGAAAGCCAAACAAACCCACATCGGGCAACAAAACTCATCAGCATATCAAAATTACTTTACTAACACATTGAGTCCATCAGCCTAGATGAGATACGGCAGCGAAGCCACAGCGATGGTGAGAAATACTTCACAAACCGACCTAGGGTCCCATACAAATATCCCCCAAAAACGCACCCACAACACACCCTGGGTTAGCACACGACAAAACATTGAGACATACACTACCCCAATAAAATCTCCTTTAATGGTCGTCTCCAGTTCAATTCCAGGCTAGTGGTCGATCGCTCTGAAACTCTACGCGCAAGGTGTACTAGTGCGAGCTTGTGCCTATCGACCGTCTGACCCCTACAGATAATGCGGGCCGTGCTTGCAGCTGCTGATAGAGGTCCCCTATTATTTGCAGCTGTCATCCGCATTTATGTCTTTCCTACGTAGCCTACTTCAACTTCGGCATCTATCTCTTCAGATACACTCGCCAGGCATGGTTGCCCATATATGCCGAATGACGCTGGTGTTCGATAATAACGGCCTACTAATAAGACAGAACACAACAGCAAATAATAAAGATGCACTGCTACACCCACCAAGCTTCACTACCCGACAATCAGAAAACCACAAGTAACTCAAATCCACACGAGCAGTAGGGTGGCATAATTCTGAAGGTAACTTAGACCCCTGTAACTGAATACTAACTGGATGGATCATAAATTAATGTCATGTATATATCTTTATGGTCGCAATTGCTTGCTGTGTGACACTGATAGGCAGATGTACATACATTGATGATTAGATTGATAGATGATACTCCAGGAAACGTCTGTCAGAATTGACTGTCTTGTTAATGTATAAATTTATCATTTTGCTTTCAATTCTAATGCATAATCCTAGACATAATTTAGACATGATGTACATGTACATGTACTTAACCACAAAATATGATGTCCTTTAAGCATCATTAAAGTAAGATATACATACTGTATAAGCCAATATTTTCGCGTACAGATATTTTCACGATTTTGGACTAGTTTAGGGAAATTTGCGAGAGCAAAATTTCGCGATTTTGGTGATGACTTCATTACTATAATATAGCCTAGTATTGAAGTGGAAATTTTCGCGATGATTGACTCGCGAAATTCGCGAAAATAAAGTCCCAGCAAAATAACCACTTATACACTTATTTGGATTATAAAAATTTATGTTATATCTTTATGGTCGCAATTGCTTGCTGTGTGACACTGATAGGCAGATGTACATACATTGATGATTAGATTGATAGATGATACTCCAGGGCCCCGTAACACAAAAGTTAGCAATTGATTGCAAATTTGGAAGGACTACTCTGATTGGCTGCTGGTCAGTCTTTTGAACCAAAAGTGTGTGTGACAACGATCTTGATTGGCTATTGCCACTTTGCGATTGATTGCAAATCTTTGTGTTACGGGGCCCAGGAAATGTCTGTCAGAATTGACTGTCTTGTCAATGTATGAATTTATCATTTTACGTTCAATTCTAATGCATAATCATAGACGTAATATAGTCATTGCTTGATGAACATGTACATGTACTTAACCACAAAATATGATGTCATTTAAGCATCATTAAACCTGGTGTATAGTTTTGGTAACAAAAAAGGAATTAGCACAAAACCGATCAAATGTAGTTACATGTTGTCCACATTGCACTAAAAGGTATGTGTGAGAGATCTTGTGACATTCCTTTCATTATTTCCGATGAATTTCATCGAAATTGGTTGAATAAAGTGTAATTCAACTGCCGTTTAGACCTCTGCTGACAAGTTCGCATGCCGGAGGTTACGGCGTGATTTAGTGCAAACAATCTGTGTGTAACACCCACACAAGAGAATCCCCATTGGTTTTCCACGTGAGCGCTAACCTGAGACGGGTCCCCGACTTATCTTTTTTTATCCTTATATTATGAAATATAGACACTAAAACAAGATTTCAAGTACTATAATTTGCTTTATCATAGTTCTTGGATTCAATCTTTCATAATTCATCTTACTGTGAATCAAAATTAATTTTTATTTCTCCCGAAACTATACACCAGCTTTAAAGTAAGATATACATATCCAATGGACCAAGTAAAAAAAATATGATTACAGTCAAGTTAGGTATGAATACGTATTGAGCTTCATTGTAGTTAGGATTATTCTGTTATAACAGGGGCCTTTGAAAACGATTGTGAAACTGCATATAACATGACTATATAAAGTTTCAACATTACATGCACTTTTAAACCAAACATAATTTAACAAATGTGATGCATCACACGGAGATCAGACACAAGTCGCTGAGCTATTTCAGCACAGTGTTGAGGAAATCAGCTAAATAATAAAAAATTTCTTATTTGAGTGGAAATATTTTTTTTGAGTTTCTGAATTTTCAATGTTTCTTGTATGCTCTGTAAAGAAATGAGTAGAAATGATTAGGGGAAAGCCTTTGAAATTTATTGTTTTGTTGGAATCTTTGAGTCTTTTCTGGCGACTTGTGTCTGATATCGATATGATGAGTCACAAATGATAAAACTTTGTTCTTGCTTTCATATACCTAGCCCTCATACCAACTATCATTACTGCGGAGAGCTCATGATAAACACAACACTCTGATGGCCGAAGCATCTAGTGGTCAAGGTATTGACCGACATCTTCTCGGCCTTTACATCATCTCTCAAGAAATGGGCTTGCCTGTACCAGACCTCTTCACTGACAAAGCTTACACTGCAAGGTTAGGAATTATTGACGTTTACATTGTATTTCATATTCTGATGCAGACATGGTTTTGACAGATCTATATGTACCTATTCTTCTTCTTTCGTGTCCACCATTTACAACATAAGTATAATATAATATAATATAATATAACATGTTATATAACATAAACAAAATTATATATTTGGCCACGACTTTGCACATAGTACAGCCCTCTCTTTTATATTCTACACATACTAAAAAACGCTAAGACCTTTTTTGGCATGAGGCCGACGAGGTACATAAATAAATAGTTTATTGTAAAAACAAACATCATTGCAGCAAAGCCAAATTGCGATGAAGTGACAGAGTTAAGAATATGGATTCATTTGTGGTTTTTTTCTTCATTTTTTAGTGGTGGAGGGGGCAACTATCC
Source organism: Paracentrotus lividus (assembly GCA_940671915.1). Classification (NCBI taxonomy): domain Eukaryota; kingdom Metazoa; phylum Echinodermata; class Echinoidea; order Camarodonta; family Echinidae; genus Paracentrotus; species Paracentrotus lividus. The sequence continues at coordinate 32,140,105 of CALNVZ010000641.1, forward strand.
ATTGTCTACCAGTACCCTTGGTTACACCCCTATTCTTGGAGCTATAGCACCAATGAGAAACGATGGATACATGTGCTGTTACAGGATTGGGAAAGAGGAGTAAGTCATACTTTCAAATGCATTATTTATTATTTAGAAGTAAACATTGCATAACAGGCAAGAAGTACTTATTGCCTTATTTCATATAAAAATTTGTTCAATACAAAATGCTGTACTAGTTTTTAGTTGTTTTACTTTAAAAAAAATTTCTCTGAACTTAATGTGCCAAAACTTGAAAAATATTTTTTGAAGTAAAAGTATTTTAACTTTACATTGAAAAAACACAAATTTTCGATTTTTTTTTTCAGAACATCTAAGGATTTAAATGATCAGTTTCCATGTGAAAATCAATTTTAATATTAATCTTGGGAAGTGACATATGTTCCTGTTTCTGATTATCTACATATCTCTAGGCTCTAGATGACAGTGAAGTGCCTTCAAGAATTAAATTAAATTAAACTAATGTTTCAGAATTATACCCGTGAAGGACACGCTAAAGATTCCTGTAGGTGCACATTTGGTTAATTTCTTTTGATTAGGGAATACAGTGCCAGCCCC
>CALNVZ010000641.1:32147177-32167253 GCA_940671915.1 Paracentrotus lividus
ATTTCCTCCAGTCCCCCCCTTGCATTAAACGTCTATATTCGCTGTTATTTTAATACAATATCTTACCCTAATACCAAGAAAAATGTCGTATTAAATCGTTTGAACAAGAGGAAACATCAAAAAAACGTTAGACTTCAATTTCAACATTATATTTACGTTAAAACGTAAAATCAATTTTTAGGAACTAAAAAATGTTTGTTGTACAACTGCTTTAATTTTAATAGATGTTTAGAGAATATGCTTATATGTAATTGATGATGTCAGTTTGTAGAAACGCTTTTCAGAAAAATTTTTCCTTAACAGACATTTCAAAAACGATTTTGAAATATGTACTTAATTAAAACGTCTCTAAATGATACTGTGTATAACGTTCTCCACAACATCTTATGTCGTTACGTAACATTTCTTTTTAATAGAAATTGTTGCATGTAGCATTATTGCAAAAATATTGTACAAAAATAAAGATCCATTTATGCCTACAACATCATTCTACACATTTTGAGACCAATCATTATCTGTTAGGCATTTTATAATGTTAGGAAAAGATTTATTTAGAAATCTCTTGAGTATAGGTCTCTACCCAAAAACATTTCTATATGATGTTAATTTGAATGTACGTCATACTAGTCAATGCCATTACCAATGAAAAACGTTAGAGTAGTAAATGATTTAACAAACAATCGTTATTTAAATTAAATAATCCTCCAATGAACCCATTGCATAATCCTCATATTGATATCTTTACTCAAACATCTTTTCTCTAATTAGCAATGCACAATGTAGTACTAAAATAGTTAAGAACGAGATTGAGATACCGCCAAATTCACATTAGTGCTGTACCCAAACATGTCTTTACTGTTAAAAACGTAAACCAACTTTTCAGAGAATAGAAAAATGTTTGTGTAAATGTAGATTATATCTGCATTTCACATAGAAGTACGTTTTTGAATGTTAAGAAAACGTTAATCTCACTGGATTCAGTTTTATAGAACATTTTCAAGAAAATATTCTTATCCTACGGACATTCTCTCAAAACGTTTTGAAATCAATGTACTTTAATAAACATTTCAAAATCGACATTCTTCTTTAAACATAATGGCAAAGTTGCATTTAGATTAGTGGCAAAAGATATTAAAATTAAAACCAAAAACAATTTTGCATACAACAATCATCTTTACATTTGAAATTTCATATTATCTTGTTAGAATTAGGAATGTTTGCAAAAAGAGATTTAGAACCCATGAATAGAGTACTCATAACTTTTCTACAAAACATCAACTTTTAGAATAAAAATGTTTGCTGTAAAATTGTAGTTGATAATCTTATCAATAGAGTGTTTGATGTGAAAGAAAACGTTAATCTCATGATAGTTCAGTTTTAGGAGAACATTTCACATTAAATGTTTTCCCACGGACATTCTCTATATAACGTTGTGAAATTAATTCTACTAATAAACATTTCTAAATAAAAATTCTTTTTTAACCAATACGCGAATGTTGCATTAGATATTGCAAAATTATTAAATAAAAACATTTTCTGCTACAAGACGGTGCATCTTTACATTAAAATCAAATTATCTGTTTAGGAATTATAGAATGTTGGAAAAAGAGATTTTAGAGAATCCCATGAAATCAGGTCTCAATGGACGTTCAAAAAAATCACCTTTTCCACCCTGATTATGATGTTTAATTTGAAAGACATTGCAAGGGACAATGTATCCTTTAATAGCTTACCGAATAAAAATGTTGGTAGATAACTGTACCAAACAAACGTCTTTTAAAAACTATTAAATTCTCTCAGTACCCCATAGCATACGTCATATTGTTGTATTTTATAACAATTTTCCATAATTACAAGACAAATGAAAAGCGTAAATAACTGTTTCGAAAAAGAAAGAACACAAAACACGTTTAAACGAATACAACATTATCTTTACGTTTAACAGTAAATCAATTTTTAGGAATAACAAATGTTATCAGAAATAATGTGTCTGACTAACATCTCATCAAATAGAGTCTAGTTTAAAATGTTAAAGAAATCGTTTTCAATATTATGATGTCAGTATTTAATTAACATGTTCAAATAATGTTTCCTACAGGAATGCCATTTCAATCTGTTTTGAAATAATGAAGCGCTTAATTAAACATCTTTTAAAATTGATTGTTTTCTATACTTTCTCGACAACATCTTATAATGTTGTTTACGTAAAACACTTTTCTTATTACTTCTAAGGATTAATGGTTGCCTAGCACTTGCCAATAAATATTAAAATAAGAACAATTATGCCTACATACACATCTAACACATTTAAACATCACAATAATATCTGTTAAGCTTAAATTTTAGGAAACAAAGATTTTGCAGAAATACTCGATTATAATTACTAAGCTCATTAACGTTCAAAAGAAAACTTTTCTTTTATGAATGTTAACTTCGTAAGATCATATCGCAAGGACCAATGTTGTCCGATTGTACTCAATAACAATGTTGGTCTAGATAAAACTGTCAAACATAACATTTATAAACCCACATATATATTCCTCACGATACCACACGATGCATTAACGTCTATTTATTGGCTATATTTCAATTGTATACATCTTACCTATAACTTAAGCAAAAATTTCTCGTTTTTAAAATGTTGTACATTAGAGATGAAAGCACACAAAAACGTTTAGACTTTACAACATTATATTTACGTTAAACGCTGTATAAAAATTCAATTTTTACGAATAAAAATGTTGTGTAATTGTGCTTTGACTAAATTATCATAAAGTGTGTATTAATGTTTAAAGAAAAGCGTTTATGGTTATGAGTCAGTTTATTATAGAACTTTTCAGAAATGTTTCCTACAGACATCCTTCAAACGCACGTCCTTGTTACCAAAATAAGTGTACTAATAAACCGTCTCTTTAACCGGAGGAAAAGAACAATTGAATATATCAACAACTGCTGTTTATCTTCATATCCGTTATCTCACAAATCATCTTATTCTTGTCCTGGCTTTTACCGTAACATTTAATCTTGTTCGATACTTATCACTAGAAATGCTTCTTACTGTGCCCAATAAGACACTTGCTAAAACATTTTAGTAAAAGTAATAACAATGTAATTGCATACAAGTACATATCCTGAACACATTTGAAATCAACATTAAGTCTGGATCAGTTCTTAGGGATAAATAGATTTGAAAAAATAGATTATAGAAAGAAGATAATATATATACTTAAAATAAGAACCAATTACTTAAATATAAATGAAAAAAACAACATAGAAACTCCCTCGTTTATTTAGTTTTAGTAAATTTAGTATTTATTTACGTTATCACCTATATCAATTTTCTTTCTTAATGTGTTCTCATTTAATAAGAACAAATAAGTTAATGATTATATGATAAGTGTTAATATATACAATAATATATAATCAATGTGTGTAATAACTACAAGTGAATCCTCTTTATCCATTTCTATACCCATATTGATGACGATCGCCATTACTTTTTATCCCTTTTTCAACAATCATTCTTAGTATGATCTTAAACGTATTATTCACTAATTCTTCACTCCATCTAATTCTTATCATGAAAAAGCCTCTTCAAGAGTCTTGCTTTTTTCTCGTACTTCCTCTACCTCACCTCTTTTAGAACAATAGTGTGAAAACTCTTCATTTTCAAGTATCCAAGAAGCTATGCCACACTCACCAAATTTCACCGAGGTTTCTCAACCAATTATCCATAAAATATCCATTAATCGATATCCCAAAATATTAAAGACCTTTTTATCAATCATCATCACACTTAATTAAATGCAAGAATAAATACCAGCTCGTATCAATATTTATCCATTTAAAGTGTAATAATGCATTTATAGTAAACCGACAAATTATATCGATGTTGTATAAACTGAATTATTAATATACAAACATTTCTCAAACTACGAACAAAAAAATAAATACCAACGTTTTCAAAATCCATTATCTATAAAAATATAAACAGTTGGCTTTGTAGCGAAGTTCATCTGCTTACCTTCGACGATGAAAATGATTAATTCAATGGACAACAATACGACGCCAGACCAATGATGTGCTGGATATAATCCCTAGTTATATCCTGGCAATCTGCAACAAAAGGAAATATGCAATTCTTCTAGATCCACTCTCAGGCTGACGAGGCCAAATGTCATGATGTCTAAATGTAGTCATCAGGAGCGTCGTCTAACACTTGTGAGGAACTACCAATCAAAGATTCCTTGTAAATACAAATTGACACATTCACTAGTCTAGCCGGCCAAGCTCGTAACAATACACCTCGCGTCTCGGTGCTCATATGAATATCCACGTTCTTCTATCCTATACCGGCATATATAAATTCGACTTACCCCTTAAACCTCTAATAATAAACCACAGTGTATGCTGGACCACGCTGCTGTCGCCATCATAGGCCTACAAACATCTTTTGAACCACCCTTAAAGATCGTATACATAAAACATTGCCGCCAAAATACCAGAAATTCCGCAAAAAATGTTCTTAGACTTACACTTATTAGAGCCGTAATTAAGTCCTGAAACTCTCTCCAGGGAACTTTAAACAAAAATCTGTACCATCCAAATAACACCCTATCGCACACGAAACATAACCCGTAGTTACAATGATATGAATGGAACATCTTGCAGCACTAGCGCCCCTAGTATTAAATTGAAAAAAAAAAGGGCCATCGAGTGCTACTACAATTTGACACAAATAGGTCTTCTTTTTCTCAATTGGTAGTGGCCAATTCGCGATGTTGCCCTTAACACAGCCAAATCAATCTCTCTCATCTGCCTAAATCCCACGTCCAGGACTGTATTAGCACCACTCCAAAATATCTTCGCAGAACACATCACATGTAGCCCTAGTGTCAAACGGAGCCATATAATTAAGGCTTCATACAGCCAATTCACTAATGTTATGTTTATTTCTTGAAGATAACACCAGTGATAAAGAATGAAAAAATAAAAAATCATCATAGCCTTTTAAAGAAACTGCTCTTTGGACAATTCGTCACATAGATTGGACACAATTCTGACACTACTAGAGCGCTATGAACACTCGTTTATGTTATTAAGTTGCTCCTGTCTAGAAAAGAAACCTTACATGTTATATTGCTTTTGTACGCTTAAAACATTACATTGGGCTAGCTGCCTAGTAATTTTGACAAGATAAACAACTAATGATTTCGCCAATCTCACTTTTTATAATAAATAAACAATAAATATGTAGCAGTTGCAATGATATATTTAGCGCATACATGCCCACAATTGTCCCATATGCATTTTGCCATTCGAGTATCGTCTGATGCACATCTACCTCACGTCGGATATCTAGGGCACCCTATTTGTTTACCCTAGCTTACCTAGAAGCGCAATGCAATCACCCATCGTTCACTCTTCACTGATGCAAAAGTCATCCTCTCTCCTCCTCATACGCACACGATCTGAGAGACGCGGCATCACGACCCTTACCGGATCTACAGTCACCACAATTATGGGTTAGAATTTTCTGGCAAATTGCTATAGCATCTGAGTACGATAATTTTGCCAAAAAAACGTAATTTTACGCTTTATACGATCATCTGACTTATACTTTGACCTTTATGGTCTACACAGCAAGCGAAAATAACCATTCCACGTTTGTCGAAATGAGTATAAGTCTGGTTATTTGTAAGGTTGTCTAAAAAAGTTTTAAATCATTTACATATTTTTGTATAATATTCATGTAGAAAATGCCAGATAGTCTGATCGTGTAGCGCTCTCACGATTGTTCGTTATGCCAGACGTCCTTCGAACAGTCAGCTGCGGCGAGATGACGGCGCATGTTGAAACTTTCATTGTTCACGGTGAGCCGATTCAAAAAGTTATATACAATTTTTGGATTAAAACTTCTAACAATTCCTGCATCCATTTTCTTAAATCCAAAAACTAATGTGCCACATAACAGGAACTAGATATATATAAGGACGCCCTTGTCCTCTCCGGCCCGTACTGGACGCAGCAAAACCACTTACTATAATTGCTTTAAAAAACAGAAAATATTCTAAATTGCTCTCAAACACTACCATTTGTAGCGACACTTTATGATGATGTAACGTCTGAAGATGCGTTGTCGATGTGCCTAAACTACAATCTCCTCTCCTGATCAGGTACATGCATCATGGTGACCTGTATTGTGGTTAGGCAAATGGCCATAGTGTTGTGTATCTTAAACACTATCACACATGTTAAACCTGTTAAACCCCGGAAGTTACGCCCACGATTACTGTCCGGACTCGCGAAACCATATAACAATATTGCATCCCCATTGTGTTACCAAATGAATGATAGAATCTCACCGCGTGATAACCAAAAAATAGTAGAAGAGTCAAACGCCATAAAATCCAAGTCCTGTAACTCAAGAATCAACTACCAATAAACCCTTAAGAGCCCGAAGTGCCAATACTCGAATATTGTCATTACCATCCTGTGAGTTATGGTTTATATATAATACTTAATACATCTCTTTTGTAAATCTTTCCACATGTACAAAGAGAACACTTTACTTGCTAGTCCAGATTCTAGCGAAGATCATGTAACAATTGCGCCATGTCAACCGTAATATATGAGCAATGAGCTTTTAAACTAAAGATGGACCTTGTGAAGTACCATTTCAACCTTCTGATTATAGAGTTCATGAGGAGATGGTTAGCACCCTTGACACAATAGAGTGCTAGATGCCACAAAGAGAATTAGAACAAGCCCAAACGAGAAAGTGAACAAAGGTATAATTGCAAGAAAAACATATCCTAAATAACATTCAAGCCTGAATCTCTATACACATATAAATGTAGCCCAAAGACATTGTGTGTTAAATGACCTCATGATTAATAGAGGTACCTAAAAATTTACCTTATATAAATATAAGGATCAAATAGAACAATGTCACACATGAACTACTTTCTAAGGAATCTACCGCAATATTCCTCCTAATACGCCTTATGCATCCAACTCAATAACTATAATAGTAATCAAACCTATCATGTATCGACTGAAGGTAAATCTAACTAAAGAAATGTGAAATTTGTGACCTCCCAATGTGCTTTATCATTTCAGCATAGTAACATCCAAACAACAAAAGCCTCCAGATGATGATTACCCTACGAACATTTATATCAGATCTTTCCCATTTGTACGTTTATTGTCAAAACCTTAAAATATATTAAACCGATATTAAGTTTATATATTACAAAATATATCACCGTCCTTATTTTAATATAGATCAATATGTATTTCTAATTGTCTCGAAAAGCTTCGCGCAAACAGATCTTATCCACATCGCCTTATAACGTCATATTAAATGTCGCTTTCTACGACCCTCTTCCTACACTACGTGTCCGCTATATCGTTAGAAATCTTTACTCACCACTCGACTGTACACTCTGTGAGTCAATGAACAACAATGCTTAAGCCCTCTTATGACTCTATAATATATAGCATCTACTAGACAGCGATCTGTTATCATATGCAATTAAACAGACGACATTAGCCTAACGTAATCATTTCTAACTTAAGAATCTAGCCTAGATCTAACAGTTTAGATCTAAACAAAAGTTAGGCTAGAGAATCAGACTTCAGTCAGATCTACTCTAGATCGATCATTACATTCTAATCTAGTCTAGTGACTAGTCCAGATCTAAGATATATCTAAACCTATTTACTGCCCCAAGACCAGACGATTCAGCAGGGACATGAACACGGGCTCCGTACGTATGTGTGCGACTACCGTCCGTACCGTCGTCCCGTCTGAATTCTCTCCGTCCATCCGTCCGTGCCGTCTCCGTGCGTCCCGTATGTGACCCAAAATCTCTTCAAATTGCTACTACTTTCCGCCATTTCATCCGGATTCTCATTCCGTTTACCTTCTATATATAGCACTAAATGAGGCTAGCCAAACTTCTTACACGAATTTGACTTTGACTTTGACCCTGATTTTGACCTATATTCGTTAATTGCTACAAAGGCACTCTCGCCTTTTTCAATCCATTTCGATAATCTGTTTGCTTTATGAATGATACACTAGTCGCAGGCTACAACAACTCTACTACGAATTATGACTTTTGACCCCCTTTGACCTGTTACTGCATTTTGACCTATATTGTCAATTGGCTCAAAAAAGCTCGACTCCTTCGCTCGCCATTTTTCTCCATTTCGAATCCCGTTTACTATACTTGATAAGCACTAGCTTGAGGGCCTACCACAAACCTTCTTTAGAATTTTGACTTTTGACCTTTGACTATTTGACCTTGATTATACACTCTAATATGTACATTGCTACAAGACAATGTTTCCTCACCATGTTTCTTCCGATATCCACTTCACGTTTGCTATCTATGTCGATATCAGCACTAGGTGATGCATACAAAATTTCATTCACCGATTTTGACACATTTGCCTATTTACTTTTAATTTTACCAATATTGTTAATGGCTACAAATCGCTTACTCCTATTCGCCCAATTTTCATCCAATTTCCAATTCGCTGCTTGCTTATCGTATAGCACTCACTATCACATTACATAATAACTCTTACACAATGAATTCTTCGACCATTTGCAACATATTGACTCTATATTTGTTATTGGACTCACAACAATGCTACTCCTCAACCATTTTCACTCCGATTCGATTCTTCTTGCTTTATAGAATACTGGAGGGCTACAAAAACATTTTATGACAGAATTTTGACTTCTGTTTGGCTCCCTTTGTTGACCCTTGCATTTCGACTTTATTGTCTAACTTGGCTATCAAAATGCAATAACTCACTTCCACATTTTTCAACTAGATTTCAATTCCAGACCTCTTTATGTACTAGGACTAGTGATATAGCATACAAACTCTTCACAAAATTACTTGACCTTTGACCTTTCTGACTTGATCTTACTATGACCAGTTCATATTGTTACAGCTAACAAACCATCCTACTCCTTCGCCACTTTCATCCCGATCTTCATTCGCGTTTGCTTTACTGTGATAAGATAGTAGACAGCTACAGCAACTTCTTCAAAGCAGGACAGATTTAGACTGACCTTATCTCTTTGATTTTACACTATATGTTAATCATGACGCTTTACAAATGCTACTCCTCGCCATTTTCTCCACATCTTGATTCGTTTTGCCTTATGTGATAGCACGGATCTAAGGTATAATCGGGTTTTACATTACGCACTCAGGCGGGACCATATGATTACGCAATTCAGACTAATTTACTAAATCCACTTGTTACTATTGCCTGTAAAATTCATATGCTGCAATCAAAATGCCATGAATCAGAAAGCCCAACACCAAATGGATAGTTATTCAATGGCTCCCGCATCGTCTTGATCTTGGTCTAATCTGGAAGGCAAATCAATAAAGATAACTATGCTTTGACAATCTGAAAAGCATCGGTATCTTACTACATCACGCATTGCTCCTCATACATTCTGCACACAGTTCGACCTACGTTTCTCTTCCCTTTTTCCTCATAACATTCCTCACTGTTTATGCGTGATCTCACATTTTAGATCCTCAATAGCAACAACTAACCAAGAATACCCACAACTCTAATGGGTGAGATCTGTCATAGAAAATGACCACTTCGACAGAGACGGCAAATTACAGAATCCAATTCTGACCTTTTCCTCTAAAATTTCACTGAAACCTACACATACGAAAACAAAGCATCATATTACTAGCAGGATTGGTCTGACACAGGAGGGCGGAGGGACGACCGTGGAAGTCTTGTCCAGACACCAGACAAAACAGTGAGAGCCTATTTCATTTTTCCTTCCTTCGTTCTTTTTGATTTTTTTCTTTTTAAAACAAGGAACACCCAAAGATCGATTAAAGCCAAATAATATATTTCGAATGATATCAATACCCACGCCATCATCCGAATACAATTGTTCAGGTTTGGACAGGTATCTATGAGACAGCAGACGATCTCTTAAACCATACTATAAGAGAACTCTAATCTTCAACCACATAGAATCAACACTAAGCAATGCAACACATATAGTCTCTATGTATTTATCTTATCAGTAGACACAAGACACATCGTAGGAACAAGAATACATCTGTAGAAATAAAGATTAGGAATATCGTACTAGAACAACACATTAATCAAACCAATACTTTTACTTGCTCCTCAGAATAGATATCCGACGCTTTAATTTCTATGATTTTATTAATCCGGACACCAGCCTATGCAAATCAATGAGTGGTGCACGGAAATGAGAACTCTGACCATCATATTTTAAGTAACGATCACTTCTAAGATGTTTTGAAACATTTCTCATTTGTTGTTGCAGCATTTTTCCAGAATATAAATACCATGAACATAACACATTCCTGCGAAACTCATATGTTTGGAAGCCCAACATATGGATAAACCAGTCTGTTTTCAAACAAAAAACTTAAATCCAATGGACTGTGCCTGTAGCAATCCCACCTAAGCAGAACCCACTACAACATTTACGGAAACCACATCATACCACTGATGGAGTGTTCAAGAAGAGCATACCACAACACACCTGATCTAATCGAGTGTCTCCACTAGGCACTGACCAAACATGCTAATATGAAAACAATGGCGGAAAAACTCATCCTCCATCTTCGTAGTCTCGAGCCGGCCAACAAATGCCGCCCTGACCGTTCTTGGACCTCTACTTTCCCTTTCCTAACTCTCCTTCCTCATTATTTTTGCGACCCTCAAGTATAAGCACCGCCACTAACACCTAATGATCCTTCTTACTGGCTTGGAAGGAAAAATTCTCAAGAAGTAAGCTTACACCGAGAAAGAAGGCGAACAAAAATAACACAGCACAAAACAAGCAGATATACTCCATCCCAAAGACCATAGGGAAGCATCAGTCCCACACTACCCGCACACCCAATAACACCACACACCCATCCACACCACCACACAACACACACCAACCAAATACACCCTCCAAACAACACACACCACACCAAGAACACACAAGCACAACTGCATCACCCTCATCTCACCTTACCCACAACTTATCACAGACACCATACAAAACCACCAACAGCTTATCGACTAAGAGGATTAGCGACAATATCGACCCAATCTTTTGTCATCACAGACCCATCAAATCAACCACTCAACACACATTCAACATAATCCATCACTGTCTACCATTGCACTTCAACCCACCACAACCAAACACGCACCCAAATACCACGTACATCAAGCTCCTACGACACAACCCACACATCACACGTACCCTACACTATAACGCAACAAACACACACCACTCACACCACAAACCACACACACACAACCCACATACCTCAACACTAGATACAACACCACACTCATCAAGTCAACCAACATCTTTACACAAATATACCTATACAAAACCAACTAACACACTCACCTCCACAAACAAAAAACAAAGACCACAATTCAACGAACCCATCATACCAATAACAACCACATTCCTAATACACAAACACTAACAATAACACTATACACACAAAGCTTAACACAACTAATCAACCTTTCACAGCCAACACCCAAAAGCAACACAATAAAACAAAATCAAACACTAACACCACCTGTTCATTATCTCAGCTCATGAGGTTTTTTTGCACGAAAAACAAATGTGTTGCCGAAAATATGAAATTTAAAAAACACCACCAAAGCGAATCTTGGTACAAATAATTACATACTTTTGAGGAACTAGGGACTCTAGGATATATGATTTGTCCCTCTCATAAACTAGCTCTCACATATATCTTCAAATATCCTATAATAAATATAATCACATATATTATTCCACTCACAGAGAATCACCATCTATAAACATTTACAAGCGCGCAGTTAAGCTCAAACACACTATATATAAGCGATGAATTTATGGTTGAAATATCCTCCCCAAACCATTTGACTTATATGAAAGAAAAAAAAAACCCACATAGTATTAAATTTACTTTTATAAAAAAAAACCAATAATACAAAACATCCACCACTACCTATACAACCAACCAATATAATCAATTATCAAGCAACTCACCAACTCCAGAAATCAATCCGATACCAGCACATCTCACCTTCACACACCATTCACCACAAAATAACACATACTTCCCCACAAACCACGCAACTACACCACAAACTCTAACACCTCCAAAAATGACGAGCGCATCTCAATCAACACCTCACTCTTCCTCACAACACAAATAATCACTCGCAACTAACAACAGGGGCAACAAACACCACCATATAATCAATACGCCCATATAACGACACATACAACCCTAGTACACAACCATACCACCCCCCTCAACAAAAGCACCAACCACCACACACATACCGCCACCCACGCCCAAACCACCCAAACCGCACCCGCCGAACTCCTCCAACCCCACACCCATAAATAACCACACTCACAACAAATCCACTCACCCCTATAAATCACAAACCACACCACATACATCAATAGCTCATCCCCATAATCAAGAAACCAACTCCTACAAGAATACCCAACCAATACACATGTTCACCAGCCATTACTGCCCCAAAAAACAAAGCCACCGCACACATAATCAACCATCACAAACACACTAGCCCGAACCTACCACGTCCACAACCAATTCGAAATGCCGTATCGTCACCATCAACCACCATACAACCATCCGAGACCCTCTACCCACACGCGCAGCCACCAAAACAAGCCTATACCCTCCACCCCGACCCTCTGCAATACAATAACAATCCCATACACAAAACGCCCACCACCAAACTACCAACGACCAACAAAACACACCAATCACAACCCTTCCAACAATAACCAACCGGCAACAACAAACACCATGACAAAACTTACATCACCAACAAGCTCTTGACCACACACAAAATCTCACTAATTACCCACAATAACCAATACCCACACACCCCCCACCAGACACTAATCACCAACAATCGCACACAACACAACACAAAACAACTAAAACAACCTCCAAACAACTACACGCACCATTACGCTAACACACGAACTACACACGACTAACACAATCCATACGCCACATCTCACTCAAAAAACATACAATACCCAAAACTAAAGATACCATTACATCCTCTACAACCACAGAGACCTTGCATGCAAGATACATAGCAGATATGACAAACTATACCATTAACAGATCTCTCACTTTATCAAATATTATGCTTTTTAAATAATTAATTGCAATCAGGATTTGTCATTGACCCCCTCATCTAACGATTCATTTCTACCCGCCTTAATATACGACCGAACAACGTTATGACTCCTAACTGTAAAAAAGTTAAGCCAGATTCAATATCTACAGTCTTCCCTATCAAATAACATCACTAGAATCACACTCCTCAATTCCGCCTACATCACATACAACCATCTATCCTACACCACCTCAACCTAAACCACAATACTAATCAACAATCAAAGAGAGAACACACTATAACAACTCTCGAACAATCCTATACACAAAAACAACCACTACAAAAATCTAGAGCGAAGACAAACATAACGCTTCAATTGAGCCTGATTATCAGTCGCTACCATTTATGAACTCTCATCATATATAATATTAATTCAAAGACTCAAAAATTACAACTATTATGCAGCACTAACGCCAAAACAGAATAGGTAGACGCGGCCGCTGCACCCCGGCGACCCGACACCCGAAAAACCCTTAAAGAGGGGCCGCCAAATTGTAGCCGCTTAGAGGGCACCGTCTCTACTAACAACATGTGAGCAAATGCCATACGCATATGAACTAATAACCCGAACACCAGAACCACTCACAGCTACAAGACATATAAGCACCTACTACGTAACTCCCACTTCCATCCCAAACAAAACACCAATCCTCCGCCATCACCCTAACAAAAACCTCCAACAAAAAACAACTATAAGCCAAACCACCAGCCCAAACATCAAAACTAAACGATCATCGAACATGTCAACATGAAAACACACACTACAACATATCACCTACTCCCATGAACGACACAACCACAACCACACTACCAACCAAGACACCCAACAATACCACCAGCACCCCATCACCACCATCAAAAAACAAAAACACCAAGAACACATCTAACCCACCCCACCCCTCCTTACATCATCATCCACCACGACAGTCCGATACATACGACAAAAAACAAAACAACACAATGCAATCATAACACCAACAAGCACACAATCCACCAACGAAATTATAAAGACGACAATAACCAAGAATCTACAGTAAATCTGACAACCACTACTCACCCTCGGACCTCACAACACTGGGCACCCAAAAACCTCTCAAATCAATCACACATTAAGCCCCCCCCACCCCCCCTGTGATTGCCAAATCAAACCCCGCCACGGAACCCACCCGCACCACTACCCTTCGAACCATCTCCATCCCACCCACAATCAAGTCAAAACACAGCAGCTAGACGTACCTCGCCACATTACCACCCAGTATAAACCGTAATCTCGACACAGAAGCTAAGAATCCACATACTACAAGACGCATCATCCTCGACATTCGCATCACAACTACACACTGATTCATCCTCCATGTTTGAAATTGCCAACAGTCTCGCTCAGAATTCACGATCAGCTTAGAACACACCATATGCCGACCTGAAAACTATACATACACACGACTATACCCTAATTGCACTTAGTAGTGTACCTTACTATAACTGAAACCGCATTTAATCCAAAAACGACCTGTAGCACAATTACAACACATGTAAATTACCACCAACTACACCAATAGAATGTAGTTCGAATATAACTAGAGAAATAGTTGAGAAGGCATAAAAACAAGCCATCTCATTCTTTTTTATTGAGGACACATACTCACTTTAACAATATTACCCCAACCCACATACACAGAAACAAAATGCTACTCCCAGCCTCTATACAAGTTTGAGAGAAGGAAATTTTAGCCGAGAAATAGAATGGGACAAAAGGAGATGTAGCTCCATCGAGACGAGTCCGCAAGAGAGATCACCTAGTAAAAGATGGTATAAAAAAAAAGAAGCTATAATAACGAAATGAAATAGACAAACGGGAATGAGAGCAATCGTTAATTAAATACGTTGAATCAGTCGGGTAAATTGAAGGCTAAACTAAAAAAGCTAGATTGCTAGATGAAAATTGAATAGAACCAAAGGAGTTAATCCAACTATGGATTCTAGACATGACTGTGCGAGTTATGGGGCGCACATAACACTCCCCCCAACGAGCCCGCCTGATCATGGCACCATATGACTTAAAATCGCTATAA
The DNA here is from genome assembly GCA_940671915.1 of Paracentrotus lividus. Classification (NCBI taxonomy): domain Eukaryota; kingdom Metazoa; phylum Echinodermata; class Echinoidea; order Camarodonta; family Echinidae; genus Paracentrotus; species Paracentrotus lividus. The sequence continues at coordinate 32,162,522 of CALNVZ010000641.1, forward strand.
ATAATCCTGGATATAGTTAGCTTCAACTGACGGTAGCAATACTACCTCGTCACACGTCGAGTAGCAAAACTGTGCCTCACACTACTTTGAACATGTGAATTTACTTTATTTCCTTGACCGAACTATACCATTCTTTTCTTTTTAATGAGTTGAAAGGAGGGAGCAGGAGTACACATTCAACGAAACAAAGTCAACAATTGAGTAATCAAGACCACAAATCAAAACCCAAGATTCTTAAACTACCTATGTTCGTGCGAGAAACAGAACCCTAAATTTGTTCCATATGGTATTCATTATATTCTACATTTACAGGTCTCTGGAGGACCCTATAAGAAAACCACGACTTCTGCTGCACTCATCAGCAATATTTTCGTGAGTTGACGTTGGTTCCCGACAAAAATTATTTTCTCTTTCTTCTGATCCCCACGGATGGCATTCTTCATATTCAGCCACACTACATACGACACAAGAAATGCTTATTTCAATAAGAAGTGCAAAATAATTGGGTCAAAAATAAATTTCAGATTAACTCACCCAAATGAAACAAAGATGATAAATACATAAACATGACCTGGAACAACATGAAATAAGGAGTAAAAACACAAACCAAAAAACGAACAAACGTACATGTGAGAACCTTGGTGTAGGTGACTGCAGCGACATAGAGATACCATCTCTGTTTTCATACTAATTCAAATCCAAATATATTTTACCTGAATTATGACATCTTATAAGCAAAGTATAATCTCGAGTATTACACGGAGAATAAAGAGAAGTATCAATAATATTTCTTGAAAAAATCAAACATCTCATATATATTATCAATCCGTAACATGATATTTACAATTACTAACAAATAACTAAAACAACACAAAATAACCAAAGAAAAACATATATTGAATATGCTTCCAGGTGGAACCCATACTCTATCCATGCAAAGTAAGATCCACCCACGAGTTGCTAGTAACGATGGTAATTACGATGTCAACTGACTACACGAGGCTCCGAGCTGTTTTTTGAAAAAAAGTCGAGGGACTGATCGAGCTGCAAACATCAGAGATTTTGGGAGAGTGATCTCTGAAGTGCGGGGTGTGAGTCGGGCGGCTAACAGCTAAAAAAATAAAACAAATAGTATGCGTCAGTTTCAAGCTTTTTCTGATACATGTCTGCTAACCACAAAAAATGCGGCTGAAGCCCCCCCCCACCACCCGGCTCCCCGGCCCCGTAGTTGACGATAAAATAAAAATACTACAAATCAACAACGGACTGCGACATATGAATTTACTCATGATTACAAGAACAGCAACCTGACTACTGGACGAGGCCACCTATTAATTACAAGAAATTATAAGCAGGCGGCCGCGGAGCGATTTTGACAAGTGGCCACCCCACTCCCTCTTAGGGCTAGCCGAAATGGGGTGACGGAGGGTTCCGCCCGAAACAGGCTACAAAATCACAAACTCTATGCTTAATCTTTTACCCCCGCGCGCCTCTACTACGTGCTTCGATACTTGTGAAATTCATACCATAAAGCAATCACACTCCCAAGTGGGTACGCGCAAGAGATTTCCATTACCTTTCAACGTTTTCAATGATAATGCGATTCTGGACGTGAACATTTACCAAAACTATAAACGCGTCTTATCTAACCAGTAATTCCCACCCCCCCCTATTGACAAACAAGACAATATCAGTAGCCAAAATCCAGTTAAATTGTTGTATCTCAGTACAAATATATATATTACTTATAAAATCGGTCAAATCAATAACAAGAAATGGAATCAAACAGTCCCATTGCACATAAAATCAAGCACGATTCCTATCAATACGGACGACAAAACAACTCTAGTAAATCCGTGACGTAACAGCTGCTGATGACCAATCACAAGCCGCGATTCCTCTTTGAGCTGCTTGCTCCGCATAGGGATGTTTTCATGACCCGGCTTTTTATGACAGCCACGCACATTGTGCTGGCTGCTGACCCAATTAGTAATAAGTTTTTTATGACGTTAGGTTTTTTCAAGAGATCGAGAGTAACCGCTTCACATTATGTTTTGTTCATTTGGGCCTTTTCATAAAAAGTCAAAATATTAGATCGATAGAAATTTGTAAAAAAAACGTAAAAATGTCCAAAATATTAACCTAAAATTAACATTAAATTACAAAATAAAAATCAATCAGGGTCAAAATAATGTTTTGATATTATTAAAATTCAGGCCTTAACTAAAGTGTAATTGAAAACTCCAAGAAATTTCATTAAATTTTAAGCGAGATATTACTTTCCGAAGTAAAGCTTGCACTGATCTTCAAAAGTAATTTTTCGGGGTCAAGTAGAGGTCACGCACAATTTGGCAAAAAGTGAGCTCGATAAATAAGCGCGTTTTACGCGGACCTGCGGGTTGGCTGTGATGTTGTATTTAAAAAGCATCCGCCCCGCCCCGCCCCCTCCCAACTTCAACGATGAACTTTTATAGGAAAAACTCTAATGCGACAGTCACACAGACACTTACGTTAAGTTACGTCCGGTTGCGTCCAAAAATTATTTTCTTTTCTGCGGATCCCAACGGATGCCTACCCGTCATAGTCAGCAGTGGAAGTATTGATAATTTCGTTCATCCAGTAAAACAAAGAAATCGGAAGAAATGATAGAATAGAAGATGAAATGAAGATTAAAACAACACAAACGTATCTATACGTAAGTGTCTGTGTGACTGTAGCATAAAAGAGGCCATAATTCTTTCATTCTGCGTATATACTTTACAGTCATGCCATCCGCAATTGACAACTTCAAAGTCCCGTAGAAAAACACATTAAGAGGCGCTTATTATTTTTGTAAGAGCCTTATTAGTATTGCCTTTTGGTCTGGTTAGCTTACCCATCTGGGGCCTGGCGGCCTCAAATGCTATACTATATTTGTGAATGATGTATACCCAGTTGTTGTATGTCCGGACGGGCTGTTTGTCCGGACAAAGACGGCAATTCTAGGAGTTTGTGATCAGTATTTCATTAATTGATTGAAAATAATATCAGACAATATAACAAAGCACAAATGTTCACAAATATTTTTGCTATTTACTGCACAAATTTTGAGAAAATCGAGAGCAAAAGATGATATTTTTATCTGCTTAAGTGTCCGGACAACGGGCCCCCCATCCTACTGACTGGGCTTGTCCCTTATTGCATGTATTGTCGGTGAATGGAGCAGCAAGCAATGAAGCTGCATAAGGCCTCATCTGGTTGGGCTGAGGATGCTGATCGGTGATGCAAATATGCATGGTTGCAAATATCGATTTTGATTTCGGTTTTTATTAGTATTATTATGTAATATCAATTATTAGCACAATGCTTTCAAGAGAAATATTGCTGAGCTAGCGCCATGAGCGTCCTTGGGGTCCTTGGACGATGTGTGCGCGCGCTCTAGAAGTTTACACTATTGTTATTATTATAATCAGGCGGCCTTTGTGATAAAAATAGCAATCGGAGAGAGGGGCAAATGCAGAAAATTAGTAGAATGTTATTCCTACCTTTTGAAAGTCATGCATTAAATATATTTATGTTGTTACCATAAAATTTCCGTTTTTCTCCTTTTGTATTAGGCCTATACTGCCGGCTGCCCCACCCCTAGCCTACCACTTGATAGAAAAAAACAAACAAAACAAATGAGAATAACTGCGCGAACGTACATTTTCTGCGATATGGATACATGAAATACATTTATATTCAATTTGTAATTAACCGCCCCCTAAAAAAAAGGAAGGGGCACGCCTCTTGCGTAGGCCTATAAAGTCATAAATTGGCGATCGAGTGGCATGTCCACAAAGCGACACTCTCATTATCAATTCATATTCTGCCCGTTTCGGGATTCGGGTGTATCATGGTATGGTCCGGGATATGATTTTTTTATTTTTTTTATTTTTATTTTTATTTTTTTTTTTAAACAAGGGTCTAAATTATGTGTTTATAGGGGGTCACCTGCCCCCCCCCCCTGGATCAGCGCATGAAGTCCATGACGGTTCATTTCGGGCAATTCAAGAAGGATAAAGGGAATATTTTTTGGTGTTTGTCCAATAACATTTCTTTAAAATGGGCTATAACTTATGTATAAAAGCAACGTTTTCTCACATTGCCAAAAATCTTTTATAAATCAGGCCTAGATCGTACGATCATATTTATTGTGTTTTTTAAAATTAAAAAATTTTTTTTTTATAAACAATTATCATGGTTGTAGGCCGAGCCCATACTGAAAGTGAGAGCATCTCATTTGATTTCCTGTTTGGTGAATCATTAATCACGAGACATTCCACTGTAGATACAATGTAATTACTTTTATTTTCAAAAACGGGGATCGAAAGGTCTTTTGATTTAGGCTTTTAACAGCTGCACATATTCAGGATCTTGTCAATGGGTCAAAAGTTATAGGGACGTGGTGCAATATAAATTAGTTTACTACAGGGGCGGATCTAGCTTTTTGCTCAGGGGGGGGGGTACCCGGAGTGAAAATTTGTATCCAGACGCTGCGAGGGAGCGAAGCCCCGAGGGGGGGGGGGGGAAAAGGGTGTTGAAGGGGTATCCCCCTTCCACGAGAAGGCGAGCATTTTCAATTTTGACACTTTGAAAATGGTGCAATCTGATGCACAGTTTAGTCTATCATTTCTCCCTTAATTATTTTTATTTTTATTATCATTTTTTTTAGGCAGCCGAGAGGGGGGGGGGGTTTTGAACCCCTTAACCC
>CALNVZ010000641.1:32167278-32248729 GCA_940671915.1 Paracentrotus lividus
ACAGAGAGAGAAGTGGGTTTTCACTTAATTTGTTAGTATGTTATTGAGTTATTTTAAATTATGACCTTGTTATCTTGGTGTCGTCCCGAACGTTTATTGAAACCATTGGGGTCTAGACCATGGGTTTTATCTATTTTTTTTTTTTATTTTTCTCTTTTTTTCTGTGGTTTGTTCGGAGAATATGGGAGAGACGCTCGCTAATTATAATCATTTAACTCACTTATGGTAATTCAATAATTCAGGATATTTATTGGTTTAATCAGTATGTTATATTGTTTTATGGATTGCAAGTGGTTTATTATGTGTATTTGTGTCCTTTCATTGAATTGTTTTCAAGATGTGTTTGTTTTATTTTGTCATCTACTTTTGGATTCTTTTACTTTTTTGTTATCGCTTTTCAAATTATTTTTATAGGTAATACCTGTAGCCGAAGACACCACAGCGCCCACCGTTTATTCTTTATATTTTCTGTTATTTGCATATATGACGTCAATCCCAACTGGGGATGGCGGGGGGCCATGGTAGTACGGAGTTCCTGGCAATGGGCATTGGCGTGTTTGTGGGGTGGCTGAATGGGTCGGCGGCGTTCTAAGGGCAATGGGGGACCTCGGTTTGTTGTGAGGGAGAGCTCAGAGTAAATACGAATACTGGCTCCTCTTTCATCTCCCTTCTTTTTTTCCCATCCATCCTTTTGCACATCTCTCTAACAAATTATATTATTTTCGGCTGGAATGTGCTGGCTAGATTACAGTGTTGAGAGGGGGGGGTGTGGTTACGCTTGTGAGGTTTGTCGGCGGGGAAGATTTAAAAAGCTAAATTGTTGGAATAGGATTTAGAAAGAAAAGTGAACGATAAATAGCAAGCAGGGAGAAAGCAGAAAGATGAAGAGAAAGAGATATTTACATCGGCGGGGCTAGATGGATATTTTTAATCAAGTAGAAATTTTAATTTTTAGAGATTAATCCGTCGACATTATTTTTATTAACCTACCTTCTTTTCTGGGCGAGATTCGGTCTGCACAATGGGCGGTCTTGATTGCCAATACTCTATTTGCCGTTGCAGGTGGGTTATTGTTTTCCGGGGGGCCGGTCGGTTAGCTGAGCTGACGGACGGGTGGCTAAAGTTGATTCGGTCTCGAGTGTATACTGCTCTCTTGGATGTTCATTGTCCTTGGTGTGGGGTAGATTGTTCTCTTTGGTGTTTTGGTTGGTTATTGTTTTCTTGTTGGTGTATTTATTTTGTTCTTCGGGGGGTAAGTTTTCTCCAGGGGCTGTTAAATGTCTTTCTTTAGTCATGAACCATTGTGCACTTTAATACTTTACAAGAGTTGGATAGTTCCTGATTATGTTATATTAATGGTTGTGTAAAAGTTTAAATAGAGTTTTTCTTTTTTCTATTTTGTTCTGTACTAGTGTAGATCGTTATTGTCTGTCTTAAAGGCCTTACTATTATGAACTCTTAGGAGCCACCTCCTTGATTCCTCAAACTTCTCAATTTTACGCCTGATTCATAACCTATAATGCAAACCATCTTTTGAGCAATTCTCGTTCCTTCGTATTTATACTGGTTTATTTATTCTTTCTTTTTTTAGATTTGTATTTCCAGTTGTCCTACACACTTGAAGATGCTTCTATACTTATTTTCTCAGGAACGACTTTTGTGCAACTTTTCTTTTATTTAATCTATTCAAACCAATAGGAGGAAATGTAGCACGAAGGAATTTTCTAATATTATCGCACTAGTGCTTCCCTCTTCAAAACATTTCAGTTTTCTCTGTTTCAAATAAAAATTAAAGGTTATTTTAGTCACTCTTTATTATTCATAATCAGATTGATTCTGTAAAGGGTAATTTGTTTGGTAGACTTAGTCTATTTGATATTTCGGTATGGACAGCATTGAGTCATTAATGAAAGAGTGGCGTGTGTTCAGCTTCGGGCTCCTCTCGATTTTATATATTAAATTTAATTATTGGATTTACGTTAGAACTCTTTATGTGTATATCGTAAAAATTCATTCATGGCAATACATGACATGTTATTGCCTCTGTTCAAGAGTGCGCTCTCTTCGTTTTAGCGCAGTACGAGACATGTTGTGGTCTCTTATGGGTGTGTTTTATTTATCGGGGAACCGTCTAATTTATTATAAATTGGAATATGTGGTTTATAAAACAATACAGTTATAAGATTAAGAAGGATAATTATATATCTCATCTTTTATTTTCGTTCTATATTATTTAATCATTGGTTATATGTGTGTATATATGATTTGGATTAGTGTGGGGACGAAAGATATTGAAGTTCGTTATGTTCTCGTGCTAAATCATGGTGAGATTGTTAAGGCATGTCAGTCAGTCTATATGTTGTGGTGGGAGGATAGATCCTGATTTGCTTCTAGGTGCCTAGTAAGAGAGTGAAACTCTTATACTTGTAGCATTATTTCGGAAGATAGTTTGTTGTTAGATATCGTCATGCAAAAGTAGAAGGGCTCATTTAGATCCGTCTGCTAGGTTTTCCGGTGTGTCACGCTCTCTCTATTTTAGGTATATTTTGACCATATTGTTTGGCAGTTGTTGTGCGGATTTGGTCGTGTTGTAAGTTTGAGGTGAGGTTTGGATGTTTTTTATTTTCATGTATTCAGATATCTATATTTGTTCACACGGGAGCGCATTTTGCGATTTTGGAAGTCCAGTTTTTCGGTGGTGAGTATTCATTATTCCCCTAAGGGGAAATTTAGAAACCCAGTTGCTTAGACGCTTGTTAATTGCGAGTCTTCGGTTCATCGAACAGGTGTTGTGGCTTTGAGTTCGTTTCTCGATTGACACTGGTATGTTAGGTTTAATTAAGCTAGTATGTTTACGGGTTGTCGGGCTGTATATTATCTTTCGGCCCGTATATGTTATTCGGGGTTTGTTCTTCGGTTCCATAATGTAGTGTAAAAACGCAGTTGTTCAAACCAGACTCTCGAAGTTTGATCCAGTTGTTATGGTCAGCCAATTCTGGCTGTATCGCTTTATTCTGGAAAGTGAAAATTTTCTTGGTTGGGAGTTGAATTTTACCGAGGTTGATTTTCTAAACTATAGGGCCGGAGTTAACTAAATCACTGTTCCAAGGTTTTGACATTTAACTCAGTGTTTGATTGTTACTAGGTATTACGCAGTTTGAAATCAACTGGTCCAAGTTGGATTGACCAAGTTTGAATTGGCTACTGGTCCAGACGCCAGTTGGATTTGACCACAGTTTGTATTCGCCTTACTTGGCGTGGTTCGGGCAAAGACCAGTTGGATTCTGACCCAGTTGAATTGTTACTTGCTTTTTATGTTTCCATTCACACGTCTTGTTGATTATGATCAGCTGACATTGTTTTTTACTTGTCCAGTTACTTCTAGGGTGGTGTTGGACTTGTCAGTTGGTATTTGTTACTTGTGCTGGCGGTTATGCTATTTCTGGATTGCCCAGTGTTGTTGATTTTGTATCTGTGTATCGCATCTGAGCGCATGATAACAGTTCAGACTAGTGATCCAGTTAACGTTCTTTAAGGTGGAATCCAGAGCGGATTTCTGTAACTTGTGTATTCCAGTCACAGATTTCGCAAACTGGACCAGTTTATATTTCATTTCTCAATATCTTGGACAGCTTTAATTCTTTTGTTTTTACTAATGGACACGGCCCAGTAAGAGGTTCACTGAGCCAGTAATTGTTGAATTTGTCAACTGACAGTATAAGAATTCAAACACGTGGTGAACCAGGTAACATTATCAAGCCTGGTATCTCTAGTATATCCTATTGGTCACTGGACCGGAAGTATTATTTTCATTATTGGACGCAGTATCTTATATTTGATTGCTGGGTACAATATTTATTACTGTTTGCCACACCCAGTTAAAAATAACACCTTTTACTTTGAAATACATAAAGAGACTATAATATATGCAACTGTCGCAATCAACATATGTCTTCACGCTAAAATACAGCTATGCCGACACTTTATTGTTACTTCCTTGATACAATCCTGACTATGCAGCGATTTCTTTTCATCGGTGATATGGTTATTGAGCAATGGTATCTTCAAATAGTTGATTATTGATGGTTGAAAAGAAGTGATGAGAGTTTGAGTCTAAGTGCTTTACATATCTATGTATTTTATGGATTTATTATTAAGGTTGTCAAGATCCGAGGATGCAATAATTATTTGGTCAATGTAAAATATTTAATGTTAAGGAGCGTTATGCAGTTTGAGATTTTATTCTATGCTTTTGTTTCTTTGAGTTGGATTATTTTTTTATGTTTATTCACTGGAAGTGATTTCTATGTTTATGATTTGTCATGTTGTGGCTAATTATTGTAGTTTGTATAAGCTCCTAATGATTTTCTTAATCGTGTATAGGCTTTCATTTAACTGTGCAACTTCTATCGGTTTCCTATTGTGACCTAATATTTCGGTTGTTCTGCTCTCTTTGATCCTTTGACTAAGGCCAACAAGAATAACACATATCATCAATTATATGTAGTTATTATCTGCGGGTGTTGTATGAAAGCGATTACTTGACTCACTTTATGAGGTTGGTCTTGATTGAATGGGTCTAATTCTGTCCTATGATACCACATAAGATATCAAATGACATGCCTGCAATGATTTCATATGTGGTCCTTCTGGGAAAAAACCTAATGTACTAGCATATTTCCACAAGTACGTGTATTGCCCAGTAATAAATTATAGTGGTATATGGACAGACTTATTGTATTTACCTGTGGGGAATAGATCAGCATTATATGAAATTGCTAGATTTGTATACCACAGAGATTGATAGAATTGATCTCACGCTCTTAGGTAGTTCTATAGGTAGATTAGTCTTAATGGGGGTAGTATCTTAAAGGAGATAACTTTTTGTGAACTTTGATATTATAGGGATCAAAACATGTTTACAGCATTGAAATTAGGCAATCTGGCGTAAAGCTTAATATATTACTTACCATATTCCTCCATCCTAAATCTATTTGTTATACACCAGTGACTGCTAGCTTGTGTTGTTTACGGATTGCTAGCATTGTTCCAACAGTGCAACTTGGGAGGTGAGGTGTGTTACATGAGCGCGTGGTGCAGGCCGTGTGTTCATTTAGCATAGACCGTATAGGTTTCAAGACAATATACGCATGAGCACCTAATATTACGTGGTCGAAGCTGGCACATATTGTATATTTATATGTTGTCTTACGTTTGGCACGTTACATTAATTTTGTGATTCATTCGTTTGGGTTTTCCGACTTATCACCCAAACAGCTAGATGTAGAGTAGAAAATAGTACATCGGTGGGAGTCCATAGTTCTCTGGTGGGTCATTCTTCTCCATGGTCATTAACCAGTGGTGGCTACATTTACTAGCTATGAACTATACCTAGGTTACATGTTTAGGGTCGGCAAATTTCATGAAATTAGACTTGCAACTTCTCTTTTATAGGGAATAATAAACGGAACCTGTCGGTGCAGATATAATTATGCAATTAAAGTATGTTTCATTGATTATCTTTGTGAGTTTCCGGTTTTTCTTGTCTTAAGGTGAGCTCTATGATATGTTATAATCTATGATTTTGATTCCAGTCAAGTCTCTCAAATTTTGGGATATGTAATACATATTTTGTTCATTGTGAATTTATAGGGTTGTTCTTCTTTCATTAAAGCTAGGTATTCACAAGCAGCGTCATTTGGCAATATGTTTATTTCAAACGCTAGATTTTTATCATCTATACTATTGATCGAGTTATCATCGCTAGGGCCTAGTGTTAGAGTAACATAGATATTTTAATGGATTTTCATTCCAAAATAGCATCTCATTCAGGTTACGGGTGGATTATTGTCTCGTCATAATATTGAATGATGGCATCCTATTGTAATACTCACCTCATTGTTTGAGTTTGTTGTCTCATGTACATACTATTCGTACTTGAGGATCAAGAATATGTTCCTATGTTGCTCTTGCGGTTCTACGTAATGTTATCTGTATTTATTACATGGTTTAGTTTTTGGTGTAAAGAGTCGACAGTAGGGATGAGGGTTCGCATTCCAGAATCAAGGAGATTTAACATGCTAGAGGTGTTCATGTATCTTTCACGATTTAGTTTTAATAATTACTTGATGGATTTGCTTAAGTTAAATTATTATTGCGATTCGAACATCATCATCTTTTTGAAAGCTCACACGTCCAGCCAACTACGTGTCGGAGAGGCCATGTGTCTCTGTTTTGAATGATTATGGAAGGGCAGGTACGGGCGGATGTTGTTTGGCGGGCGCGGAGCTGGATCAAGTGGAAAGGTATTATTCTTTGTCTTCTTTTCCTGTTGCATTTGCCAATATTCAGGTTTATTCAGTTCGATAGGTCGTGTAGATTGTTAGTCATTGTTATTATCACAAAGTAGTTTTGGTGGGGATGTCATGTGTGGTCATCATTATTAAGAATCTGTTGTGGGCTACAACTTGTATTTTCGTTTGCATGTTGTTGTTCAGAATTAGTTATATGTATCAGATATTGGCTAATATACATTTCTAAGCCACTCGTATGAGAAAATCCATGGGCAAATACTTGCGAGAGATATCAAACTACTTGAGATGGTTAATTCATGCTCAGAATCTGTCAAAATCGTTGAACATCAACATGAGCTGAAGGTTTTGTTGTTGTCTAACGCCGAGCCAAAATTTAACGGTGGCAGTGAGTCCCTGCTTCTTGTCTTGACGTTTCAATACAATAGTGGGTAAGTCGCCGACCGTAAAGCAAAGATTGTTGTTGATGATCGAGATAACAACAACTCATTTACTTTATAACTAATATATTAATTCTCATCGTAGTTTCTCATTAGGTGGTGTTATTCCGTTCCCTAAAAACCATAAGCAATAACTAACAAGACAAAAAGAGGAATTGTGTGTAGTCGTTTTACACTGTATTCGATTAGCTTCCTACACTGTTACAAGGTGTCAATTAATTTGCAGAGTTTTTCTGCACAACTGCAAAGAGTTAGGATTGTTCGTGTCTGTACGTAGATTTCGTTCTTTCCTTATAGTGGTATTAAGTGGAACGAATGACTCATTTTGTTAGTTCACACTTATTTGTGCCGCTTTTATTTTCTAAAACCCATATTGAAGGAGATTTAGTAAGAAAAGATTATGAGGAGCTTTTTTGTTCATTGAAAAACCATATAAATTCTATTATGCTTAGCTGGTTATCATGAACATTTGCTAATTTGCTATAACCAGTACATGGGTGTTGATGTTAGCCTTGAGCGGGATTCATAAATCTATATGGTGTTTTTACTTGTTGCAGTAGTAGGTATCCAGAGCTTTTTTCAGATACGGTGGGAGGGTGGTTTTGTTGACGAGGCGATCGTATTTGTAGGGTTTTAATATAGTTACTGACTCATGTTTTCTCATTCAGTTGTTGGGTAGGTTAAAGGTTTCAAACTTTGGAGGGTGGCATGGACGTCCACTAGCAGTCACCGCGCTCTGGATGTCTTCAGCCTACGTCCTCCACGTGCTCTTGTCACTTTCCTCCTTCATTCTGCCCTACTATAAAAAATGGTGGTACTATTTTCGGGTTGTCATGCCATGTTTTTTTCCTGATCATTATTGGGCTGTTGCAGCTCGCGCCCCCTGTGTGTCATGTTTGGTTTTATAGTCATGATTCTTGTGTGGATGGTTAATGATTTTAGGTTGATTTTTTCGGTTTTTTTTGGTCATGATGATTGTGAGTGCTGATAGTCTACTTACTTATTTTTCCATTGTATGAATTCTTAGATTCTAGGGTCCGCATCGCCTCCTCCTCGCCCCCGCGCCCCCCCGCCCCTCCCCTTGACGCGCCCCTCAACCACCCCAAGCCATTCCCCTTGCCTGTTATTTTTTGGGCCCCCCGAGTGGATTTTTTTGGGCTTGGTCTTCTTTTTTTGATGTTGCCACATGGGGGGCATGTTTACTGTTTTGTTGTTGGTTGGCGGTGGGTTGGGTGGTCTGGGTGTGTTGTAGGAGGTGAGTTTGTTCCTTCGGTCTGTTGTTTCTATTTACTTTTCGTTGTCTTTTTATTTGCAGCCAGGTCTTTATGTTCTCTTTCGTTTTCTTTCTTTTTCTTTGTGCGGGCTGTTTGGCGTCGGTCGGTGGTTGGCTGCTCGGGGCGGTTTTTCGTGCTGCGTTGCTGGTTTGAGAGAGAGACCGAGAATATGTACTATTGTCAGTAGTACAGATGTATTTGTTTTCGTTGTCTGTGTTGTTTTTTGTTCTTTTGTGTTTTCCTTGCTCGCGGGGTCGTTGACCGGTTGGCCTCTCTCTTTTTGAGCTGGGGGTGGCGTGTGTGTGCGCCGGGGGCGGTCGAGTTCGCGTCTTCCCAACCCGCGATCCCGACTGCCGAGTCCACACAGCCACGGCGTAACCGCGCGCTCTTAAGAAGAAAATAAGCCAGTGCCTGCACATGCCCCAACCCGCGTTCTGCGGCGCTGCGCTGATTGGGTTTTAATTTGTGAACACCCACCCGCCATCTACGCCCGCCGATCGTCTCGCGTTCGCTGTCAGGTTGTTTCGTTTTCGCAATCCGGCAGCTTGCCGGCGGTCCGTATGCGTAGCTCTTCTTTTTTTTTGATCTTTACTCCCCGCATCTAGGTCATTTTGCTCTGTGTTTTCTGGTTTTTTCGCCGTTTGTGCTGCTTCCGCCCGGCCGATACTGTGACTTTTACCCCGTCCGTCTGGGGGACTTTGTCTTTTTCATTTTTTCTGACCATCGCCGGGGCGCGGGGGGGTGCGCGGGCGTGGGCGTGTTCCATTTGAGCAATATAGCACAACAGACAAAACATAAGAAGTTCTCTGGGTCTTACGGGCACGGGAGGCTTGTTTGTTTTGTTCGGCTTGCTTTGTCCTTGCTATTCTTCCTGTCTTGGGTATACTTCTGGGGCTATCTTTGTTCTCTCCACTGTTCTTGCCAATGTTGCTTGTTCTTCTGGTTTTCCTTCTTTCTCTTTTAAATACCAAAAACCCCCCGCCCCTCCACGTGGGCCTGTGCCAAGTCACAATAACGATTATGATTATATAATGAGACATATAGAATGCGAGCCCATATAAAGTACAATGTAGTGTCTCTTTTTTCCCACATTTGGCACATCTGCACGCTTAGAATCCTTTGCATTGCTTCCCTAGTTGTTTCTCTACTGTCATGTGCTAACTGTCGCTCAGTATAGTGAGGGCCTCTGACTCATCTCGGCTATACCCAATCGTTGCTTTATCAGTGCGTGCCGCCGCCCCCAACGCCATCTACACTCGGGCATCAAAGCGTTCGGTTTTGCTACTGCTACGGGCCCGGTTGCCGTAACAGAGACTACACCACTCAACATACTTATACGCACGTTGGCCACATAGGCATAAGAACATTCGATCCTCGAAATATCTGGGCACGATCCGACTTTGCGCTCCTTCCTCTGTTGTGAGAAGCCTTAAGTCATTGATCTCTTTCTCGTCTCTCCAACTCGCCTGTCATCTATTTTGACCTGAACCCGAGTGCCTCGTTTACGAGAGAAGTCTCAAACACATGTCTGAGTGTGAAAAGTAGATGGGCTCTGCATTTTGTTGAAACTGCCCGCCGTCTAAAATTGGTTGAACCCTGTTTTTTGGTGCTTTCATTTCTTGGATTTTTTGCTTGTTGATCTTCAGCATTATGAAGCTGGCAACTATTGATTAGAACTGAAATACTATTTATACTCACCAACCACCACCCCCCATTGATAATTTGAAATTGGGGTCAAAGTTTAAGGGTGGGCGGCTCAAAGATTCTCCTAACAATACAGCGGTGTTTCTCCCGGTTCGCGCAAACGGTCGCTGAACCTTCGTGCGCTGCCAAGCAAAGGGAGGCAAAGCTAAAAAAAAAAAAAAATGACAGAAACAACGCTCTTCATATTTCACGTTTTCTAAAGGTTTTATTTCATTTAACGATTTATAACTCAAAAACATCAAAGTATTAAGATTTTATTATTATGGTGTTGGTTTCGTTAATTAGTAAGTTGGTATTAAGGTGGTAATTTCATTGGTTAAATGTGCATACGTTGAGATGCACCCTTTCGTCGTTCATAAGCTGTAAGATAATCCAATATGCTGCATAATCAGAGCTCGCACACCTGCATTAGCTATTATGGTCGAATCCACTGGCATGCATATTTTTGTAATAAATTGAACGATCTAGAGTAGACGAAAATTGTATTTTTTTTTTTTTTTTTAAATACTGTTATAAAACTTTAGGGGCTATACTCGGGGAATATAATGAGAAGCCATGAAATGAATTAAATGTATGTTTCACAAAAAACAAAAAAAAAAATTGTCAGTGATCACTTACCCATCTTGTAGGTGAGATATACAATGTTGGGTATAGTTATCCTATGAAATGCGTGTATTATATTGCAATTATAGATGATAAAATAAAAAAATTAATAATAAGAGATTTTACTAATTCAGGCGGGTTTTTTGGCTGTCTAATGGCCCGGGGGGGGGGTTGAATCACCCCCCGAGATCTCCGGCCCCCGAAGCGAACGCGGAATTTTGCACATGGTATTGTGCAATGTATTACAGTTAGCATCGTTAATTTTCCTGATAATAATGTTATTTTATTTTTATTAATTAAATTATGTTTAATTTATGCATGAATTTATTCTTTTGCTCTATTTAACTAAATAAAGCTCCTAGAATGCTAAATTTGGTCAATATTCTTTGTGCGATTTACAATTGGTAATTAATAAAAAATCGGTATAAAATTATTTTCTTATGTTTTTATTGTTTTAGAATTTTTTATGTATTTCTCTGTTTTTGACCTTTTGTTTCTGTTTTTCGGTCAAAATATGCAGAATCTTAATGAAATTATGCTAAATAATTTTAGTTCCGTTGAAATGAAAAAGTCATATATGATTTTGAAGTTAATTAGAAAAATTTGCATTGGACTTACAAAATTGGACGTTTTAGGCGTTTCGGTCGACGATATTTTGAAATCGTCCGCAGTCGTCACCGTATCCGATTCGTGAAACGTTTCAAAAGAGCGCAGATTTTGAAAAGTAAACAGTCATTGGCGCGCGGTCAAAAATTTCGCGGCGGGCATGGTCGGAAAAGTAAGGGGGGGTTCATTCAACCCCCCCGCCTATTTGATTAGGTTCTTTTTTTTTTTTTCTTTTTTCTTCTTCTTACTTCTTTCTTTGTTATATTATTTTAGAGACAAAACAAAGAAACGTTTTAATAAACATTAACATAAATAAAAATTTCTTTAAATCAACATAATGATTCGTAATTTGTTTGCACATTTTTGATTTAATCGAGATGTGACATTGGAAGGATGAGCATGGGCTGCTCTACGTTGCGTCTTTATACATGAAGATTTTTGTTTGAAAACTGAGCTTCTCTTATTTTTTTTTGTTGCATTTTTTGTGACAAGAGGAGAGCGCGGCCCTCCACAATTACTGTCAACACGAAGACATGCAGCTGTACATACTAAACACTACATGGTCATATCATAGGAAGATATGTAAGAGAATAATAGAGAAAATAAAAATGAAATAATAATTGTTTGTAAGATTGATGCATCTCTAGCAGTGGATTGAAGCTTTGAATAAAATCTGATTCTCTAACAGGTGGGCAAAATCCAAATAATCCTTTAAGATTGTGGCGTGGTAATGTACGGGGGGGGGGTTAGGAGGTTTCAAAGGCCCCTAGTCGGGCTGCTAACAAAATGATAATAAATAATAATATGCTAGCAATTTATGTTAGATGTGATGAGATTAGGTCCATTATCAATGTAAATTGAAGAATGCTGCGGTGCCGTGGAGGGTGGTAATCCTTCAACGTTCCCTTCCTCGGGGGTTCAGCTCCCTCGGCTGAGGAGCGTCTGCGATAAAATAAATTCGGCCTGGACAGACAGATAAGTTGCCCTGTATAACTATTATATTGACCACGTGTATATTTGAATTGCACATTGAATTTGTGGTGCTGTTAAAGACAAATTCAAAAGACTTTCATCTTGCGTTTTTTGATAATAAAAGATTAATTGTATCAAATAGTAGGAATGGCTGTTGATTATGTATCTACTGAAAAATTTATTTTTATATCTTAAGGGGCTTTGGAGAAAAAAGCGAACAGTGATGGTCTAAAATGTATTTATTTCAGGTATGAACAGACTAAGGAGACTGGTGTTAAAGATGTACGAGGAAGAATTGTAGGAATCAACATTTTTTGGGTTTTGTTTTTGGTTTGGTTTGTTTTGGGGTTTTTTAACCTTGACTACAGAAATTGTTTATTTCATCTTGTGTGGCACTATTTTGAACTAAGTAATTTGAGTTAAATGGACTTCGATTGGTAACTGCATTTTGGATTTGAGGATACTATCAGTAATGTATGTTCTAGTTGCCATGGTTATATGTAGATGTATCTGAAATTACTAATCGCAAGAAATTGGAGTGTGGGAATTTTTATATTACTGAATACTGTTTGGAATATATATATGTTAGCTTTGTTTTATAGTGCGAACGGAGACAGGAATTTCATATTAGATATCTCTATTTCAGTATAGGGTTTCGGCTAGACAGTGATAGTGCTTAGTTATTTTGTTTTGATTACTTGAAATTCAGAATTTTTAGATTTTATGAAAACACTTCTTTGCAATGAATTGATAGTTAAGATTTATGGCTGAGTTTAAATGATAGGGTTTATTTGGAATGGTGTAGAAGAAAAGTTGCTTTGTACTTAGGTATAAAGTCCATTTCTATATAGAAATGTAATTGAAAACACTATTGAAATAATTATCATGGTATCTCTTGATTGCGACAATTGATGTTCAGGATCTTGCATGCGTTGTGCAGGGGGGGGTGCAGTGTCTATAATCACATTGTTTAAGACCCTTGTTTTAACTAGAAAGAAATGTAAAAATAAATCGATAAATAATAAATATATTATCAGAATATTGATCATGATATTCCCTGGATCATACCGAAAGCGAAATATTGCAATTGTAATGTTTTGTAGTGTCGTTGTTTGTGAAATAGTCTTGACTTAGATATGGCTTCGCGTTCATATTTTAGTGAACTTTATTATGGCCTAGGATGAAGTGGTCGTTGCACATTTGTCTTTTATGGTGTTAGAGAGGCGTTAAGTTAAATTGATTTAATACGGGTGTTATTTTATATGTATGACATATGAGAAATGTTTACATGCGTGAATAGCCTATCTATTTTTGTACGTGTTTATTTTTAGGGTTACAGTTTATGTAATGGAAAGCAGTTTGTCCATGGGTGTCTTGGTGTGATTGAGATATTTGTTATCGAAAGATGAGCTAGGCAATCGGGCTAGGGGTGAGGATGAGACCATCGTCGCGTTATAGCTAGATCAACAGGGATGTTAATTAATTTCGCGAATGTTTTATAGTTTAACAACAATCAATGTTATTGGTGAATAAGTTAAGTCATAGATTTTGCTATCAGGTAGGAAGACTAAATTCGGAGTTTGTACATTGCCCTGCTACATTGTATCGATGCTATTATTTCTTTAAGGCCCTGAGGATGAACTATAGAGTTGCTACACTCAGTGTACACTGAGACGGTGTAGGGGAGCGCCGCGCGAAGACCCACTCGTCCAGACGGAGCGCACAAGAGATCAGGCCTACTCCGCAAGTTTTTAGAAAGCCATTGTGTGCTAATATTGATATTAATAATAATTCAATCTAAATAACAGAAATCAAAATCGATTATTGTCAAGATTAGATCAGTCCAGATTATATGTTCATAAATTCACTTGATTAATTTAAGTACTCCTTGAGATGATGAGGCTCATAGATAGGCATGAGTTGTCGGATGACTTTGATCGCTTGTGTTATTTTATTTTTTATATAAAGGTTGTACACATGTTTGATATATTTATCTCGGAGTCAATATCATTCAGAACTAATGCATGAGAATTACTTAGTGGGTACACAGCACTTAGTCATTTGTATGAATGAGGGGCGGGTCGCCCGTGTGGCGCGCGCTACTCTTAAAGCAAAGAGAGTAGAGGATTATGCATATCTTTGTGTATGACTCGTCGATCTTGGACATTGACTTACTGTTGCCTATAAATGATATGTATTGTAGTGCTCTAGAGATATCAGATATTAATTATGGTATTGACATGAAAGGATAATGAAAGTTATAAATCTGTCTGATAGCTTTAATTAATGTTGATTTCTCTATCTAGCAATGTTAATATATAAGCATTGCGTTTTGTTTGTAGCATATATATATAAATAGAATATATATGAAATAATTATAGAGATTAAGTTATGAGAATTGATATGATCTAGTTAACATTTTATTACATAGCATTGCCAATTATCGTAGATTTAGTGGTCTCGAGGATTCACACGGATCTGTGTTTCACGCTTAGGGCAGTATATGAATGATATTTCAGTATAGGTCACTGCGATGTATTATTACTAAATATGTAATTTCATAGATTAAACTAGTTGTAGTTTAGGATAGAGGTTCTCATTTTGGTATTACGGGTGCTAATAGAATGAGGTCTGAGGGACTTGGATCATTCTTTTGTATAGATGATGTTATGAGTCTTATCATGTGAGGGATATTAGATAATGGATCGACGTGTGGACTATCAGCAGTATTAACATGAGATCTTGCCATATAATGCGATATTTTTATTTGAGGTTCATAAATTACGCGTTTGAGATATCACTCTACATATTAAATTAATGAGATCCACGAGACATATGAAATTGCTATTACTACGGTGTTGTTTAAAATCTATTAAATGTATTTACTTCTGTGTGTTTTCTCTAGTAAGTTTTGAATTCATTGTGTGTGGTATCCGGGTTGAATTTGGGGTACTTAGATATTCTATACTGATTGTCCAGATTGAGAATGTTTTCTAGAGGATTGTTAGGAACAAGATTATGACAAATCAGTTGACTCAACTTAAGGTTTAGTTCGCATTAGGTGGTCTTCAGTACGTGATATGGCATTGCGTAGATTCTGTGGATAGCTACTGGTTATCAGCTCTGTTACTTCTCAAGTGAGTGAGGGGGTGGTAGGTTAGGTTTTAGGTCGCTAGTTATGTTCTTCTTATATCATGTCTACCTGCATTAGGTAGCTTGGGTGATGTGTACACGGTTACTTACATTCTAGGAGTTTTCCTATCCACCAGGAATCGCCAGTGTTCATAGTTGAGCTTTGAAGATGTTCCTCCACTATAACGCTGGCTTCTCCTTGTTGCGTTGAGAGACGTGAGAAATACACTTATTCTTAGAGCTGGATTCTCGAGATCTTTCGAGACGAGCTGCAGGATCGTACTTAGATCGGTAAGTGAATCTTGGTGATGCGCACATACTGTTGATGTACTTGTGAGTGCAAGTTCTACTTAGCATCTGATAGAGAGAGGTGCAATTTCTGTCTGCTTGAGGTTTGTGGAAATTTGAATCTATCAATCTTTAGGACAGTAATCGCGATAAGACAGATGATGGTTATAAAGTGTGATATGCGCAAGCACTATCGATAATATATGTTATCACAGATCACCCTAAGTTATATAATTAGTATGGTACCACGCAAACATGGAGTAGGTGTATTGTATACCACGTTCTTTCACTTGGTTGTAATCTAGACGAGGCAGGTCACTATCCTGGTTTCTTAACACTAGAGAATTCTAAGTAGGACGTTGTGCGTCCTAGAGAACTTATTTGTTTGAGCACCTGAGGTCGCGGTTTTAACTGGTCAATACGAATGAGCACTTATATTGAGAGATACGTCGTGGCAGAAAGCATTATATAAACTATGATCGGCTGACGTGTTATAGATTTAGCTACGACTGTTACTTTTCGTTTATTTACAACCATATATGATGGAGGTAACGTTTATCAGAAACGACATATTATATACGTAACATTGGCATTTGTAACTCTCTGTGACAGAGGCCTGCTTTTACCTCTTTCGTAGTAAAAATTCTGCATATCACTGTTACCCTGCACGCGTAGGATGGAGTGACAGAGGCAGAAGGTACCGGAAGAGGTATTTTTGTAACTAGTTAGGTATTACTTTTTAATACTCACAATCAGGAAGTATTTATCGTTGTGATTTCGATCAGCAACTTCGCACACAATGTATTACAATTAAGTTTTAAAACTGACTCACTGCATTGTCCGATAGTCGTGTGTAATGTAATTGTCACGTGCAAGCGGTGTCCGTAAGCGGCAGCTTATCGCCCTTGTTTTCGTTGTACACTGCAATATGATCATACTATTCATTTTCTATATTTCAGGGTCGGCCCGTGTTAGGGCGTGTCTGAGTATGTGGCCAATTTGTGATCTACAATATTTAATGGCACCTACGTGCTCCGCTTAGATGCATTCAGTCTGTCGTTACCCGCCGGGCTACCTGGCCGCGGTATGAGTTGTGGGCTGTTTAGTATAATTCGAAGAGTGTAACTCTTTGCCTTGCAGAGAGACATAGAGGTAGATACTCGCATTCGTCTACTGGCCTGATCATTTTTAGACTCTAATGAGCAACTGCTGCACGTCGACATTGCAGAAAGTTCTCTGCCACACGGATACGTTAGTTTGAGCTCAAGTATTAATCTAATCTCGCCTGTATTGTCGTAGTGTTCGATCGGCAAACAACACATATTGCTTATGTTATTTTTTCTCGCTGTGACGGGATAATTCACGGCAGTGATGCTGCTATTAACTTCTGTCTATAATTGATCTTTATCTTATCGCAGGTTTTTGGTATTATTATTATAGTGTTCAACTTTCAAATTTGATCTTTAAGCGGTCTCTCCCTCTGCTTTTCGGTGTCTCCCTCCTTTCCTCGCCCTTGCATTCGCCTGCGTCTTTCTGACTTTCTGTTTGGTAGCTGGCTTATTTGTCACATTTGCCTTTTGCATCTCGGGCTTAGTTTATATCATTCGGCGGGGCCTGGCGGGCTCTACTTTTTTAGTCTCAGCTGCTTGGTTTGCAGCGGCCATGGCCTTAAGTTGGTGCTGCCGTAATTTCTTGGTTGGTAATTTTTCCCGGGCTGTTGTCCGACTCCCTGGTTCGGCAATTTCTGGCGGGGATGTTGGTGATCTCTTTTCTTACTTGACTGCTCAATCATTCAGGTCTGTATCATATATCAAACCGTAAGAGTTGGCTTTCTCAATATTTTTTGCTCATCTCATTGGCGGACTTTGTCATGATGCCATTGGCGCTATCCGCCGATTCGGTTTACTTGGTGGCATGTCTAGGCGCCGGGCCTGCGCAGGTCTCTCCTGTGACTGGGCTGTTGTCTCTTTGCCGTTGGTTGTGTGACGGGCTTGCGGTGAGTGACATCCGGCCTATTTCTTGCGTGGCTCTGCGTTGCTGATCGGATGCTAAGCATCATGCCTGCGTTGCTGTTCGCATTTTGCTTTCGGTTTTCTCAGTATTTCTCTGTTCCTTCCATTTTCACTATCTTCGCGGGATTTGCTGAGGCGTCTGGCCTCATGCGGCTCTGGGTCAATTGCCTGAATTTTGTTGCGGCGTATCAGCGATTTTACTACATCTGTGTGCATTCTTACTATCCGGTCGCTTTGTGATAACCCTTACGTCCAACACACTACGGCAGCGAAAGGGGCTCTGGACTTAGTAAAGACTGTTATTGCTCTTTTGCAAGTCCTGCATTAACTAATCTTTAGTTGTTCCCCATTGCGTTTTATTTTCCTCGGCTTTTATGTTCTTCGCGGCGTTATTCTGCGGCTGCCCCACGCCTAGCTACATCTGATGAAACGACTAAACAAAACAAAATGCGAATAAACTCGCGACAAGCGAATTCTTTTCCTGCGATATCGGTAGTCACTGAAATACTTATATTCAAATTTGAATTAGACGCCCTAAAAGAAAAGGGAATGGGCAGAGTTCGTTGGTCGCTAATATAGTCATAAAATTGGCGCTGATCGAGTGTGTCTGTCTATCAAAGCAGACACTCTCTTATTTCAATTCAGTATTCTGCGTTGGAGATTCGGGTGTATCATGAGTATGGTGGGATATGATTTTTTTATTTTTTTATCTCTTATTTTTATTATTATTTTTTTCTAATTCTAAGGTCTAAATTATGTGTTTTACTAGCGGGTGACCTTGCCCCCCTCCTGATCTAGTGCGTTAACGAAGTCTCATGAGGTTCATTTCGGCTGTCAAAAGGATAAAGGGAATATTTTTTGTGTTTGCTAATAACATTTCTTAAAATGGGCTATACTTATGTTAAAGCAACGTTTTCTCACTTGCAAAAATCTTTTAAAATCAGGCCTAGATGTACGATATATTTATTGTGTTTTTTAAAATTAAAAAATTTTTTTTTTATAACATATCATGGTTGTGTGGCGAGCCATACTGAAGTGAGAGCATTCATTTGATTTCTGTTTGTGAATCTTTCACGAGACATTCACTGTAGAATCAATGTATTATTTTATTTTCAAAACGGGGATCGAAAGGTATTTTGATTTAGGCTTTTAACAGTGCACTATCAGGATTGTATGGGTCAAAAGTTATAGGACGTGGTGCAATATATTTAGTATTACTACAGGGGCGGATCTAGCTTTTTGCTCAGGGGGGGGGTACCGGAGTGAATTTGTATCCAGACGCTGCGAGGGAGAAGCCGAGGGGGGGGGGAGTGTTGAAGGGTATCCCCTTCCACGGAAGGAGCATTTCAATTTGACATTTGAAATGGTGCAATCTGATGCACAGTTTAGTCATCATTTCTACAATTATTTTTATTTTTATCATTTTTTTTAGGGAGCCGAAGGGGGGGGGGTTGAAAACCTAACCCCCCGTTAGCATCCTCACTGTAAATCTTTAATGTATGTTTGGGTTGCAGTTTCGTGGATAGATTTTTAAAAGTATCAAGTTGGATGATTAAAATTGATCTCATTTTATTTTATTTTTTAAAGTTTTGTTTGATTGTTTGTTTGTTTTTTCTGGGGAGGGGCGCCATTCTATCCAAAAAAAAAAAAAAAAAAAGGTCAGAGGCGTGGATGCCAGGCCATCGTTCAATGTCGTCCGATCTCGTTGCAATGAATTCATTTTTTTGTTAATGAAATTTGTTATGTAGGTTATTAGTGTTTCTTTGGTTTTTGTTCGAAATTAAGTTTTTAAAGCAAAGAAGAGAAGAAGAAGAGAAAAAAGAAAAAAAAAAAGAAAACTACAGGCCGGGGGGGGGGGGGTTGAATCAACCCCCCCCTTGACATTTTCCGCGACCATGCCGCCGCGCGAAATTTTTTGACCGCGCCGCCCAATGACTTTTTACTTTCAAAATCTTGCGCATCTTTTGAAATCGTTTTCACGAAATCGGGCATACGGTGACGACGCTGCACGATTTTCAAAAATATCCGTCAGACCGAAAACCGCTCAAAAACGTGATTTTGTGTACAAAGTCAATGCAAATAGATTTTTCTAATGTAATTCATAATCATATGATTATTTTCACTTTCACTGGCTAAAATAAATTTATTTTAGCATAATTATGCTTCAAAAAGATTCTGCAATCACTTTTGACCGAAAAACAAAGAAAAACAAAAGGTCGAAAAAACAGAGAAATACATAAGAAATTCGTAAAACAATAAAATACATAAGAAAATAATTTTGATACCGATTTTTTTATTAAGTACAATTGTTGGGAATGGTACAAAGAATATTTGGACCAAATTTTAGCATTCTAGGAGCTTTATTTAGTAAATTAGAGCAAAAAGAATAAATTATGCATAAATAAACATAATTAATTGATATAAAATAAAATAACATTATTTCAGGAAAATTAACGATGCTAACTTGTAGATTACATTGCACACTACCATTGTGCAAAATTTCGCGGCGTTCGCGTGATCGGGGGCCGAGATCTCGGGGGGGGGGGGTGATTCAACCCCCCCCCCCGGGCCATAGGACAGCCAAAAAAGCCCGGCCTGATTAGGGTTAAATATCTTTTAGTTATTATATTTTTTTTTATTTTATTCATCATAATTTGCATATAATACACGCATTTGGTATAGGATTAACTTACCGCAAGCATTGGATTATCTCACCTCATGAGTGGGGTAAGTTGATCCACTTGACAATTTTTTTTTTTTTTTTTTTGGTGGGAAACTATACAAATTTTAAATTCATTGGTTCATTGGCTTCTCATTATATTCCCCCCGATATAGGCCCCAAATTTCTTTTATAACAGTATTTAAAAAAAAAAAAAAAAATACTAACTTTTCGTCTACTCTAGATCGTTCAGTTTTATTACAAATATGGCAATGCAGTGTGGATTCGACCATATATGGCAATGCAGTGTGTGCGCATGCGTAGTGCATGCATATTGGATTATTTTACAGCTGATGATACGAGCGAAAGTGTGTGCATCTCTAACGTTAGGCAAATTTACCAGGGAAATTTACCACCTGTAAGTACACTTTACTAATTATACGAATATCCAACACCATAATAATAATATTCTTAATATTTACTGTTGTGTTTTTTGGTGTGTTTAAATCGTAAGAATGAAATTAACCTTTTAGAAAACGTGAAAGTATGAGAGCGTGTTCTGTCATTTTTTTTTTTTTTTTGCTTTGCCTGCCCTTGGCTGCTGCATGCTGTGCAGCGAGTTGGGCGAGGCGACCGGTGCGCTGGAACCGGGGAGAACACCGGGGATGTATGGAGGAAGTGCTTGAGTCCGCGCACCTAAAACTTGACCTCAATTTCAATACAAAGTAAAATATTATTTTCAGTTTAATCAATGTTATTCCATTCTTCATATTCTAATGATCAACGAAGCAAAAAATTTCAAGAAATAATTCACAAAAACAGTGTTTTTAACAATTTTTAGACGGGCTTGTCATTTTGTCTAACAAAATTGGATAGCCTAACGTTAGACTCTATCCAATTTTGTTAGACTCTTCTTAAAGGTAGTGTCAGCCTTTTGCAGGCAAAAATATTACATTTCTAGTTTTTGAGAGGATATAGAAGTATATCAATGACTATATCTTCTCACAACATGATGATTAAGCTCAAATGTGTATGTTTGTCATTATATTGCGATTATCGAAATTCATTCCTATTTTTTCGAACCTCGAAAAATATACTCTACGGTGCGAACCGTTGCCCGTTAGCGCAGAGAATAACGAACGCTGATGCGCCGTGTGTATATTGCTGTGTGTGGTCGTGCTGCACGCACTATAATATCAACGATGTTGGTGGAGAGCTGGTCTAGATTGGTAGTCAGATTTTCGTTTCATATTACTGATCTACATGTAGGCAACCTATGACAGTAAGATTGAATAGACAGTATACATGTAGGTAGATCATATTCTAAAGTTATGTCAAGTTGCATTAGTTTTCGCAATTTGTGAAAAAGGATGACACTACATGTACCTTTAATGGCCCTCATGCATATTCAAATGAGCAAACTGATGATGTCACAGTCCCACTACTTCTTGTGTATTATATTATATGAAATCCTATGATCACATTTTTTCATACATTGCGTATATATAACAAAAATTTATCCCTCATTAGCACTTGTGACCTCGAATATTCCACATGTAGTTATCAATGCAGGGCGCGACAAACGCGCTTGCCCGCTTGCCCGGGGCCAGTGAAAACCATGGGCGGGCAAGCAAAATTTTATAACACTTGCCCGATCGGGCAAGCGGTGATTTTCAAAAAACAAAATGAAAAAGGGATCATCAATCTCAGTACTTATGCGTTGTAAACATCACATATTCGAATAATCACAAATCGGATCGAAAAACACTGAACACATATCAAAAGATTACCATGATTTCTTGTTTAGTTAATCACACATACAAAGAAGACAAATTCTACGCAACGGACTCCGTTGCATGGAGCTGCCATATTGATTGAAAACGTAAACAATTACGCTCAATTCGCCGATAGATGGCGCTAGATGCTGCAAAATTAAAACCCATTCAGCGCAGCGCCGGAGATCGCTGTTGTTTGTGCATCGTGCAGGGCGAGGGCTGTTCGGATCCAGGGCGCGCTGGTTTACGTCCGTGTGCGTGTGCGTCGTCTGAGAGCGAGTCTCGCTGTTTTTGCTTGATGACGGCGACTCGTACGCTGAAGGACAGTACGATCATATCTCAAGAATGATAGGATTTTTTTCGCCAACTCAACCGAGCGGGCAGAGAAAAAAGACACTCAACACGACACGGAAAAAAAAACTACTGACAACGGACAAAAGACAACGGCTGCTCGGCCAATTTACCAGCGAGCTCGAATGCCAAGAGAAGGCGCGTAAGAAGGCAACATCGAAGGCCTAAACCTCCAACCAGCCGCAGGCGACGACAAGAAAAAGAGAAAATACGAGATTTGTGTGTTAACATCAAATATGTCTTCAAAATGTTTGTTATTGACTCGGAATTAGATTAGACCTCCTAGTGGATCTATATTTCCTACACAAATAAAATCATTCAAAACAAAGAACATAAAAAGAAAATTTGGGCAAGTGGTTTTTCCTCTCGGGCAAGCCCAAAAAAAATCCACTTGCCCAACAGGGCAAGTGATTTTTTTTGTTTTTGTAGAGGCCTGCAATGTTGCTGTTTTTATGTCCTTGGGCCTGGGGCAGAACATCTTGATACTTTAGATCTAATTGATATTTCATACAATGAAAAATAAGGAAGTAGGGGGACTGTGATGTCATTAGTTTGCTCATTTGAGCATGAGGTTATCATGGTTATGCCAAGAACTGAAAAAATGGCAAAACCTAAGAAATTCATAACTTTGCTATTTCTCATCCAATTTTGTTGAAATTTTCAGTGATGTGCTTTATAAATTTTACTTTATTTTTGTAAACATGTACACCCTCCACTCGGGAGGAGTGCTTTTAGGCTCTTTTAGTATAATTTGCAAAGTTGTAAAGTGAAAATGCTTTGCATTGTTGATCAGACTCGAAAATTATTACCACTGGATGTACATATGGTAAAGTTAAGATTTATCAAAGCACTGTGAGACTATAAACCAGAGCTACATGTTATTATCATTCTGAGCTTTGGTGTATTTTACTCTGACACAACTGAGAAAATGATGTATGATGGAAGTGCCCAAGTCTGCGCACCTAAAATTTGACCTCATTTTTAATAAAAAGTAAAATATAATTTTAAGATTCATCAATGTTATTCCGTTCTTCATATTCGAATGATCAATAGAGCAAAAAATTTCAAGAAATCATTTACAAGAACGATGTTTTTTTACGATTTTTCACTGGGCTTGTCATTTCGTGTAGCAGAATTGGATAGTGCCCATGTCTGCGCACTAACTCATTTTGCACGCATATCAAGCGCACGCAAGTTTTTGACTTTCAGGTCTTGAGAATGGATGAAATTTTCAGGTTTTAGCAAATAAAGCTTGCTGAAATTCATTGTTAATTATTTTCACAGTTTTTTGTATCAAAATGGAATGTTGAGGTTATGATTGGAAGTTGATGTTAGTTTGGTGTTTTGTTCGATAAAAACCGCGCATTTACGTGGGTGTGCAGACATGGGCACTGCGCTGACTTAGGCACTCTTACCATACATTGTAGGGTATTAAAAATTTGACGGTGAGTCGGTGACATTTAAAAAAGTAGATCAAATACATACGTATGGTCACGATGTGCGCATTTGATTGCTCTTCTACTCACACTGTTTAGTACATTGGAGTCATTACATTCCTTTCACTTTACACTGGTTCAATTCATTACATTATAATAGGAGATACATGTACCTCTGTCTGCCCTTGTGTGCCCATACCAATCAATAAAGCGCTCTGTCCACTTTCAATATTTACCTGTCCCCGCCGAACAATGGGGGAGGGGGGAGTTGCTAAGGCTAACAAAAGCCTCAGACTTGTTTGAAGTACACACCTGTGAATGTTGGAAGAATAAATAATGGGGGAAACAGAGAGAGATAATCATAATGTCTTTAATTTAATGACTCCCATTTCCCCCCCTTTCAATGAAATGGATGGGTTACTCTTAATATTGCTGAATAGGCCCAAGTATTTTTGATTTCTTGAAATTAGCTTTTGAGATTGAGGAAACAAATTAATAAATGAAATAATAAATAAATATTATTGTTTGTAGATTATGATGACATCATTTTGTTATTGTAAAGGGCGAGTTACTAAATCTTGGGAAAAGACCATGTACCTCACATTTTTTTTCCCTTCATGAATGCATTTTAGCTTTTGGAGATTGGATAGAAATCCTATATGGGGGAATAAAGATATACATGTATGTTATTTTGTAAATTATTATTGCCAGTTACAATGTACCAATATGTTGGACGGAATGGGAAATGTGGATAAATTATACAGAATGGAAGATTAGATAACAGGAAACTAATGAACAGTGTTCTTGATTTTCCTTGTTTCAAAGAAGGGTGGTGTAATGTTATTTTGGCAACCTTGGATATTTCAGAGGTTTGTACTTTAATAGCCAGTAACCACTCTATATGGACACAATTTATGAGACTGATGTCTGACCGACTGACTGTAAATTTGTCAACCACAAAATATCAAATATGAGGACAAAGAAAAAAAAAAGTTTTCTTAATTCCACGAACAACCTTGATTTTTATAATTATGCAATACTTTTCTTTCATTAAACATTTCTTTCCATGCTATACATGTACATACAATGTAGTGCTTGAACAAATGAATGGAACTGGATGAATGAACATGCATGATTGCGGCATTAAGCGTACTTGACCCAATATTTTGCTGTCACCTGGTATACACTGTAGAATCGGCTATGAATAATAGAATTTTCCTTGCATGATGGGTGTTCGAGTGTCACTATGATTTATCAATGGCATTGTTGCTAGACGATTATAATCAGGCCTCAAGAGATTATTGCGGGTTCTTTGTGAACCCGGCATGTGAACTACATGTACTTGTGGTGAGTTCATGATGATGATGATGATGTAATTTTTGTCATACTTGCATATTGCTGTC
Organism: Paracentrotus lividus; assembly: GCA_940671915.1. NCBI lineage: Eukaryota > Metazoa > Echinodermata > Echinoidea > Camarodonta > Echinidae > Paracentrotus > Paracentrotus lividus. Next base: position 32,192,245 of record CALNVZ010000641.1, read on the forward strand.
CAGTGTAGATCGAGTGGAACTTGTATGTAGTATGAAGCAACACATCATTAACGAGTGTATATTCCAGTGAACAGTGTACAAAAGGTATTGCTCATTTATTTAATATTTGTTATCCTTCCAGAAAAGGGAAATTTCTTCATATTGCATTTAGTATTTTCTAGCTTTTGATATTTTTTGTTTTGTTTTGCTTTACATGTACCAGAGCTATTAATCACTCAATGTGAGAGCTCACATTTCCCCCCATTCCACTGATAGAGTACATACATGTACATTTTGTATGTAATTTCCTATTTTCAAGTTTGTAAATTTATTTTAAAATTCAAGTTCATGCATGATTTGGCAGGTTATTGTTGTTGTGTTTTTTAATAAGTAAATCGGTCATACATAATTGATGATTTGCCACAAAAGTTTTGTTTTTTGATAGAAAATTTGTTTTGTTGTTGCAGATAGATTTAAAAGCCTGCATGTACAGTGTGTATCTCTGTTAAGATTGTAACATTTTCATTTTTGTTCTCTGCTTTTGAATAAAAAAAAAAGAATATATGTGAATGGGGATACAATCATGGTAAAAATAATATCACAATCTCCAATGCACAATGTTAAAGATAATCTTGAGTAGGCTAGTAGTCATGACGAAAGATGTCAAAACATTCTTGTTCATAACAAAATCTCAAGCATAGGAAATACATGTAAATACTACACACCAAAGGAATTTGCAGAAAATTGTGTATTGCTGAGAAAAGAGCAAAATATTATTAAAGCATAAGTGTTGTGCCGAAACTGCAGGCGAAATAGTGGGGGGATAGTGGTCTACTCCAAGTCTCAATTTGACTGACTTTTTAGATACTTTCTCAAAATTTCTTATGAAATCATTAACGAAATGTGAATATAATCGTATTGTTGATACATGTACATGTGAATATCTGAATGGAACAATTAGGAGGACATAACTAACAGATTAATCCCCAATTATTTTGGCTGCAACAACTCAAGCTTAGCTTTAACAAAATGTGCAGTTACATCATCTAGGCCTACATGTACATGTTTTTATCTTTCATTTTTTAGATGATGTCATATTATTGCAAAATTTTCTCGAGAGGTACACAAAGCTGATGCGCTTGAAGAATTTTAAAAAGACTTATTGTGAATGAATTGAAAGCAAACCTTTTTTGACCCCTATACACACAATTCCTGCCATAACCACACTATAAAATGTAAATGATAGAATAGATGTACCCAAAACCGCAAAAATCTTATGAAATTTTGGCTGGTGTTGGGAATGACTACACCGGAAGCATTATCTCATCAGTGTGCACATATTTTTGTGCAAGAAATAATATTTATATTTTTAATATTGTTCACTTAAAATACAAGCCTTGCTCCTGCTTTGCATGCTCTTTGTACAAATAATACATGTATGTCCAGAAACATTTTTTAATAAATAAGTTTTCCTTGTCTGTTACTAATTAATGGTACTATTATTTATAAAGGGCTTTTCCCACAGTGGCCCAAAGCACATACAGTCATGTAAACAGGGGGAAAAGAAACAAGTATATTATATAATATCATTTAAGTCAGGGTTACAAAAAAATAAAGGTTTTGAGATCCTTTTTGAAAGAAGTGATACATGTGTAGATCTAGACTTCCCATTACTTATTCAAAATGCACAATTAGCAGGATCTGTTTCTTTTATTTTTTGAGAATTGGGAGTAGAAGATTAATCCTCACTGGAAAAAAAAAACTCACAAAGATCTCTTTGAAACAAAAAGCTTAGGATACAAGGAAATTCAAATGTCTTCTCTGAAGAGAAAGCATTTAATTGTGAATTATGGAATTTATAAACAAGACGGGAAAAAATTGTTTATTATATTAAAATGGATATATGAAAGTGATATTGCAGATCTAGACTCACAAACATGGTAATGGCTTTAAATATTTCAATTGGCAGGCAGCTTATAATTAAAAGCTTATAATTTGCTTAATAATGTGAAGCAAGAAAACCAAAAATAACCCCTCCCCCAAAAAAAACAAAACAAAAAAAAAACAAAAAAACAAAAACAAAAACAAAACTTGAATGCAAGAATGCACTACTCTCTAGTATTTCTGCCTGCATTTGTCCTCTCTGTTTTCTCTGAGACTTTTGGACTGGATTAAATACTCCCCAAAAAAGGAATGGGCAAGTGGGCATACAATGTATGCCTCCAAGTAAAGATTTGAGGAGATCAATTTGCATTTTGACCAAAAGAGGAGTATTTTGAATGAGATCCACAGAAAGAATGATTCTTCGCTCTAGTTCTGAGCGTTGTTATCAAACAAGATTGCGTGACTGCAACCTTCAACATATCTTACCAGAGTATTGTATAAAAGCTCAGCCAATTTTGTATTGAGAAGTTTTCAAAAGGATTGTTTGGATGAAAAAAAAAGAGGATGAAAAACTACTCTATTATATCCCTACACACAACAGGCAGTCCATTATAATGCCTGACATTAGCTAGTCCATAATACTTGACTCAATTTGGATTAGAATGGTACTTTATGGCATCCCAGTTGGTGGAATGTGAAGGTTGGGCTTGTTTTGATTGAGGTTAAAAAAAGAAAGAAAAGTAAGACAGAAAATGAAATTAAGAGATTGTCAAAGGATTGAAATAAAACCTTGCATCATAAAAAAAATAAAAAATAATAATTTCCTTTTTATTATTATTACATTGTAGATGTAGGAAATTTACACCCCTCCCCCCCCCCAAAAAAAAAAGAAAGAAAGGAAAAAGACAGTGAGAAGAACCTGGTGATGCAATACACATCTCATGTTACAAAATATAGTACATGCACGGGGGTGGGTCATTCCATCGGGTTGGGGCAATTTCTGTGACATGGAAGCTCAAAAATAAAAGTGTTTCAAATGAGATGAAACAATCATTGGAAGTAAGCTACATTACCACTTCAATACATTCCATTTGCATTTTGTAAATCGACCTTGTCATTCTAGAGTAATCAGAGCTACCAGATGTTATAAAATACCACCGTTAAAGGGGACATTTTTTTCAGGATTTGCTTCATTTCTCTCTCCAAGCATCAATTTCAAGTCCTCAGTCTTCATCATATCACACAAGCATAATCCATACAATATTTCTACTGACTTGAATGGTTATTTCCGACAATTCAAAGCTGATTATGAAAGCAATGTGTATGTGAATGTATTCCATTTCTCCTGTGCCCTCATGTTGTGACCTCCTATTTATAATTTTTCCCTGAATTCTTGAAAATGAAACTTACTGAAATGATTGCACCTGAGAGAGTAAGGGAAATGATGTCTTCTTATATTGAAATTGATTTCAGTTGGAATCTCCAACAATTTCTGATGAAGGTAAGCCCTTCTTTAAGGAATACCACCGTTACAGGGGACATCATGTCCCCTGTAACGGAGGTTCATTATTATCTGATAGCCATTGCATGCAGAGGTTTCTTAAAAATTTAATACATTAAATACATTGTGTAAGGCAATCATTTCATTATAATTTACTAATAAATATTCTTTGAATATATTTAAATCAGTTAGAACTGTAAATTGTTATGCGAAATGCATAGCTAATGAATATTTCAGGTATGATGAACAAAATTGGTAATTTGGACATGCAATTATACCAGAGTTTAAACGTGGTGTATAGTTTTGGTAACAAAAAAGGAATTGGCACAAAATCGATCAAATGTAGTTACATGTTGTCCACATTGCACCAAAAGATATGTGTGAGAGATCTTGTGATATTCCTTTCATTATTTGCGATGATTTTCATTGAATTTGTTTAAATGAAGCGTAATTAACGGCCGTTTAGACCTCTGCTGACAGATTCGCACGCCGAAGGTTACGGCATGAATTAGTGCGAACGATCTGTGTGTAACACCCACACAAGAGAATCCCCATTGGTTTTCCACGTGAGCGCTAACCTGTGACGGGTCCCCGACTTATCTTTTTTATCCTTATATTATGAAATAAAGACACTTAAACGAGATTTCAAGTACTATAATTTGCTTTATTGTAGTTAGTGGATTCAATCTTTCATGATTTATCTTAGTGTGAATCAAAATTAATTTTTCCTTCTCCCGAAACTATACACCAGCTTTAAGGTTAAAATAAATAAAGGCAGAATACAGAGGACTCAAGGTGAGGTAGATGTATTACACACTAGATAATTGACATACTTTTGATATTGATGAGGTCCACATGGGAGAAATAAGAACCATTTTTCCAATCAGATCATGAAATGTTGTCATTCCAACATAAAAATGAGTACATGGGACCGTAGTGTAAAATAAATGGCCAATTCACCATTTCTTTGCATGATAAAATCAGTAAAATTGAAATTTATAATATCACAAGGAGGCAATATGGTAATCCCACAGACTTCATTTCTTTGAAATATCAATAAATCATGGTACTTACACATGTATGCTATTGCAAAGGAGGAAAATGTTTCATATTTGGTACCACCGTTACAGGGGACATCAGCGTTAAAAACGCCCCTAAATCGTCCACGGGGTGTGCTGACTCAATTTTTTTAGTCTCCCCCCGAAGACATTTCACATACGTAACTATAGCTCCCCCCAAAGAGCTGCTGATATCTTTCATTTTCGAGATCAAAGAAGGAGTTTGAACCACCGTTACAAAATACAGGGGGACATCACGATCAAATTTGGGAAATGACACATATTTTTCTTGTTCTTTGTACATCTATCAAACCAAGGTTTCCTATGATAATATTTCTATGACCAGCCTCTTTATTTCCCCGATGGCAGCATGAGATTAGTGCAATCTATTTTTGAATAAAATGTCACTATACCTCAGTTACAATAAATCTGAAGGGGGACAACTCTTGTAACGGTGGTATGGCCTAACTTTGGATTTAATTTTTACAGCTACTGTTAGCTTTTAACTGTAAGCTAAGAAACCTTCTGTACTTTTAAACATCATTATATTGCCTGGTAAAAAACAACTACAGAGTGATGGCTAAGTCATTAACTTTTGCTGATAATTATATCTGAAAATTACATGTTTTCATGTCACACTTGGTACCCTCTAAAAATGAGGGGACAACAGGAAATAAAGGCACACCAACACTTATCATTTTTTTTTAAACACAGAATTTTTCCATCATAAGATCAAATAAACACTTGCCTTCAAATAGAACCTTCTTACAATATAATTTAAAAAACAACAAATTCAGAATAATACAAGATATGTGGGATGTACACAAAAATATGCTGTTGCCCCAACCCTGTGGAATGACCCGGGTGTTAAAAGTGAAACCATGATGTTGATAATTCTAGCACACATGAAAGGGAAAGAGCGCACCTTGAAAAGGAGTACATGTACATGTAGGATCATCTGGATGACACAGCATTTTCTCTTCAGGGCTCCCCCTATTATATACCACTCACTCTACTTGTGTATCCATGCATACCCGATAATGGGTTTTTCTATTATGAGCCTTGATTCACTAGTATTTGCATTCAAAGTACTGGGTGGTTGTTCTATTCTTGTGTACTCTGGTCAATATCGGTCTCCAGTGGACATGAGTACGCCAGTCAAGGGGGGAAAAAGAAAGGAGAAGAAAAAATAATAACTATGTAAAAATGTAAAGTTAAGTTCAGGAAGGACTGAAATATTATGGTATAAGAAAGTAAAAAAGAAGTCACAATTCTAATAACATATGGCACCCCAAAGATGCAATTATTGTCCATTTGTGGATCAAAAGCTGATTAATTACGACCTTTACAAAATCCTGTATGGAGGTTCAAGTGAAAGGAGAATAAAATATCTGCTTTGAAGGCATCCATACTGCACTTACTAACAAAATATTTTCTTAATCAGTCACAATGTACTGTACATACATGTAAGCCAATAGCTGCTTCAAGATATTTTCAAGTCAATATTTTCAAGTTCAATATTTTCAAGTCAAGATGATTTTGGACTTGTTGGGGAAATTCGCGAGAGCAAAAATTCGTGACTTTGGTGATGAATTCATTACTATGAATAGCCTTGTACTGAAGTGGAAATGTTCGTGATAACCGATTCACGAAATCCATGAAAATAACCACGACAGTACTGTAAAGAAGGATTTTCCCTCATCATAATGGTATCCCTGTATACATTAAAATCAATAGTTATTCCTTGGACCGTGCAAACAGCTTCATGTGCCGCTATCATATGTCGGCCCTCCAGTGAAATGTAAACATTGAGGCACCGGTCTAGTAAATATTGAGAGTGAAGATTGCGATGAAAAGCTAGGGAAGTCGACACTGCTCAATTCAATAAAATATGATTTTATTAAGGGCTATAAAATATAATGAGACCGATGTGCATGTTTTGATGAGATCCTACATGAATCTTGACATGAACATTATATTATGAAGCAGAATTTCAACAATATGAAAAGGATAGGCCTACACAAATGTACATAAATCGTAATTTAATACAGTATAGTATTTGATGTGATATTTCCGGCACACTTTCAAAATGGGATTGCAGACACCCAGAATTTTCAAATAAAAGAGAAAAACCTGTCTAGAAATCAGACAGGCTCAGGTTCTAATCCTCCTGAAATTATATTTTCTTTTTTAAATTTTCATATTATATGTTTGGTCAGTTTCCCTCTGTTCTACTGTGTTTACAATGAAAAAGAAAAAACAAATATCGAGAAATTCATTTGAAAAATATCTGGATGTCTGGCTTTCATTAACATCATGACATGGTTTATGTTTCTCAATTTTCTTATTTGATATGATTTACTGCTAAATTATGGGGGAATGTCTTAATACATAGATTTGGTACTACCATAAAAACCCTACATGTACAATGTCCATCCATGGGTCAAGTAAAACATATGGCTTACCAGAGTAAGAAACCATTTTGCATGAACTTTGAAATCTTGTTCATTTGTATGTCGGAGCCACACATACATGTATTTCATCCTGTCAATCAACAGGTTAATACAAACTGATAATAATTGAACTGGAACGGTGGAATTTGATTGTCTTGTCATACAATATTTGTGAAGGCTTAGAAAAAAAAATGGATTGATATAAGTCTTTTTTTATTAATAAAAACCAAAAAAAAAAATAAAAATAAAATAAAAACATGCAGAACTTTAGCCCCAGGTTCCAGGTAGGTCTGACTACAGTAAAAATGGCTCAAGCAATCTGTTCATTCATGATTCAATTTGAACTTGATTATTATTATAATGGATAATGGCAGCAACTTTTAGAACAAACAAATTTTACGAGGCAGATTCTGATAGGTAGAGAGAGAGAGAGAGAGAGAGAGAAAGGGAAGTACAATGTAAAAGGTTGAGGAAAGAGCACACATCACAAAGTTTGCAGATTGACAAAGAAAGGAATATTGAATGCGTTCTGATAAATGCAAGTACAAGCAAGAAAAGCAAATATTGAATTTTGAAATGTTTTTTTCTGTAATTTCTCAAACCATACTGACTCTTTTAAATCTTTTTCCTCATTTTAGAGTCTGTAACGCAAAAAAACAAACAAGGGAACAGACCAAAGCACCAAGATGGTTGATGGTGACCCACCAGCTGTGGGTTTCTCCAATGGCAGTGGAACTGTACAGATGAATGGACACGGAGGTGGGGCTAGTACAGGTACATGTATGTTCTACGTCATTCATCATATCTAAATTTGACACAATTCACCAAGCAAAAAGTAAGAATAGTTAACGAAATCAACAAAAAACATGAAATAAAAAAAAAAAAAAAAAATTGGGGGGAAAAAATTCCTCTCTCCAGCGCTTTGAGCACATGATTATTAAATGTGGAGACAGCGCTTAAGAAATACTCTATATTATTATTATTATTATTAAAAATACTTTTATTTTCCTGAATATTTATCATGTACATGTTCATGTATGCTCTGTACACGTATCCGCACCGCTGGTATTAGATGCGCGCGGCCATTTCACCCCTTTTTGCGCACTTAAATTTCACATTTCCGAGCGTGAAAACGTTCTTTCTCTCTTCTCATCTCATGCATATTCATTATCCCCTGGGCAACTGTCGAATCAAAAATAGCTATTTCCGATTGTACCTCTAGGTTCAGTTGGTCAAGCTCGTTCCAAAAATATATAATTTGTCAACATTTTTTATTACCAAAATATTCGTAAATTGCTTCGAAAATGGCCTTGTTTCGTACATTTTCCATTGTCAAAATTAAGCTTTCGAGTTTGTTACTATGGTGATAAAAAAGGAATTTTTTTAAAATTCTAATACCTCTAAAAATGTTTATTATCATTTGATCTTCAAATTGTTCATTTGGGTTTGCAAGTCTCATTGGGCAGATTTTTTGCTATCGTCCTTCAAAGTTTCAAGTTTAGTTTGCTAGGTTTCTTCATCTTACAGACACTCGTCCGAACATTTGGATAAAATCATATGAACCCGAATGATAGTCAAGTATGTGTGATTAATTTTCGTAGATTTATATATTGCTAACGATTATGTGACATTATTTTGTTGATTAAACCTTGTTTTGATGACTTTTTTAAGAGTTTGCAATCACCATAAAACCAGCAGTCTTCAATTTCAAACGAGAGTCGACTGCGCTGTTGGCGTTTCCACCGGACCAGCACAACTGCCCCATCTCGTTACGCGTGAAGTGTTTTATGCTGGATTCTGCCCGGAAGTCAGAAAAATACCGTCAATATCGGATAGAAATCAATATTAAAATTCCATTTGAATTGATGGTGACTTTATTTTCACAGATTATGTCTTCTAAACTTATCCTTATTTCATAATTAAAATGTTATGATTTTTTAATTCCTTAATTTGTGAGAAATAAGTAATTTTAGAGCAAAATCTGTCCTTGGCCAACGTCATGGCCATGAGCCCCACTTTAATACAACAGGCGAACAATAGACATATTTTTTTCATAATACTTCTTACAAAATTTCTTATTTCTAAAAAATTCGGGCAGTACAAGATCAGAAATATTTTCAATTCATATCATTACATATAAAAAAAAACGGAATAAATAAGAATGAGTCACCAGTAATTCAAATGGAATTTTAATATTGATTTCTCTCCGATGTTGACAGTATTTTTCTGACTTCCGGGCAGAATCCAGCATAAAACACTTCGCGCGTAACGAGATGGGGCAGTTGTGCTGGTCCGGTGGAAACGGCCACAGCGCAGTCGACTCTCGTTTGAAATTGAAGACTGCTGGTTTTATGGTGATTGCAAACTCTTAAAAAGTCATCAAAACAAGGTTTAATCAACAAAATAATGTCACATAATCGTTAGCAATATATAAATCTACGAAAATTAATCACACATACTTGAGCTATCACATTCGGTGTTAATATGATTTTATCAAATGTTCGGACGAGTGTCTGTAAGATGAAGAAATCCTAGCAAAGTACTGAAACTTTGAAGGACGATAGCAAAAAATCTGCCCAATGAGACTTGCAAAACCAAATGAACAATTTGAAGATCAAATGATAATAAACATATATAGAGGTATTAGAATTTTAAAAAAAATTCCTTTTTATCACCATAGCAACAAACTCGAAAGCTTAATTTTGACAATGAAAATGTACGAAACAAGGCCATTTTCGAAGCAATTTACAGAATATTTGTGTAACAAAAAATGTTGACAAATTATATATTTTTGGAACGAGCTTGACCAACTGAATCTAGAGGTACAATCGGAAATAGCTATTTTTGATTCGACAGTTGCCCAGGGGAACATGAATATGCATGAGAAGAGTCGAAGAAAAGAACGTATCCACGCTGAAAACATGATATTTTGGGGACAAAATGTCAGCGCACAAGCAATGTTGCAAAGTGCGTGTATAACGGGCGGCGTGCGCATACGTGTGTAAGAATGTGATTAAAAATGAAAATGGGAAAGTAAAAATTGATTATTTTGCCAATTTCCTTGATCGTTTTCTTGGCTAGTTGGGTCTCATTTTGATCACCTACATGTATGCCCTAAATTTTTTTTTTTTTTTTAACTTAGGCTATAATTTTTTTTTTAATACCTTAATTATTTTGACCATATCTTTGGAGGTCCAATTTCTTAAACTAATGCATATCTTGTAATTTTATTTTTAAAGAAATGTTTGTTTGTACATTGTACATGTACAATCTTCACTCTTAGGTTATGTATTTCACATGAAACTGTATGATGTGTGTCATTGTCAGAGAAATAAAAACAATCAAAAAAACAAATACCATTTGTTTTTATTACCAGTACATGTAAATGTCAATTTACCAATTTGTGACGGTACATACATTAAAAAAAACTTATGGTATGTTTGAACATTTAAAGTTTATAATGCTTGTATTACATTTTAAACTTAAAATGTATGGGCATCACATTATGACTTATTTTTTGTATATTCCCTTTTTGAAAATAATCCCCAAATACATGTATCTTGTTGTTTTTACAGATGGACCTGCCGTGATTGATGTATCACCTATCCATGAGGATGCATCTGCCAAACAATCCAAAGATCCTCCTCCTCCCTACAACAACGCTGTCAATGGAGGGCAGGCTAAGCCTTCATCTTTGACAATGGAAGGGGAGGGTGGAGAAGAGAAAGATGAAAAGAAAGAAACGCTCAGAACCGTTGGCATGTTTGAAGTGGTAAGAAACTTGCTTGGAACAAGACAGAAGACCATTTATTTGAAATGATTTTGAGAAAGTAAAGTGTTTTTATTGTTATTAGACTTTAAGATTGAAACAGACTATGAGCAATTTTTAAAAGATTTGCTACATTTGCATTTTAATAATAATCAATGAAAATTTAGAAACATAAAATGAGGAGAACTTCTTGACTCTACATGAGGCAAATTAGGTTTGATCAAAATTTCTAAGGAAAAATATAACATTGTCATATTGATAAACATAATTATTGGATATTTCATTAAAAGTGGTATCCACTTTTTAAAAGGGAAATTTATGACAATGCTGAAAGGTTTTCAAAGGGATTACATTTATTCAAAATTTTTGTGGATGCTGTCAGATTGATATGTCATTCCCTCTTTTTCCTTCTTCGTTTTTGTCAAAACAAATCTTTGTATAAAAATGTACTGTCACTTTTTCTTCATGTCTGTCCTTTTCTTCTTCCTCTACTATTCCACTTATTAACATTCTCTAAAGAGCTCTGTAAATGTTATGACTATGCTATATTATTCTAAAAAAGAATATGTCAAACAATTTATCTATTTGCTGATTTTCTGTTTCTTGAATTTTAACTGCAGTTCCGCTTTGCCACCGGCGTGGATATTCTATTAATCCTGCTAGCTTTTGTGATCTCTCTTTGTCATGGTGTGGCATTGCCAGCCGTCCTTCTTCTCTTCGGCGAGGTCACAGATTCGTTTATCGCCACAACTGCAGTTAATGATACGTAGGTTTACAGTCTATTATTTGCAACAATGGAAAATAACAAAAGTTAAATGGTTATTATTATCTTAGGTGTCTCTCAAGTTATCTCCACTTGGTATTCATTTTACCTTTCTACCATTGCAGTAATTATGTCTTAAATGCAAGATGTTCCCCAAAAAGGTTACCCTAGTTCAAAGGTTAGATATAAAAATACATGGTGTTTTTGTTGTTGTTGTAATTTGTTCAATCAAAGACACTGTAGCTCATCAGCTTTGACACCATACATGCGTCAACATTATCATGTGTCTCAGATTTAGGGTCCTTTGAAGATGAAGGGTACAAAACCTTCCTTTTCCGAGTTTTTTTGGATTGTAGAGTACAAAACCAATGCAACACTGCAATTATGTCATTGTGCAAGTTCTAATATTTGATGTACTACATGTAGAAAAGTGTAGGAAGAGGTATTTCTGGGCTTTGTAACACAAAGATTTGCAATCAATCGCAAAGTAGCAATAGCCAATCACAATCGTTGTTGCATGCGCTTTTTGTTTAACAGACTGAGCAGTAACCAATGAGAACCATTCTTTCAAATTTGCAATTGATCGCAAACATTTGTGTTACGGGACTCAGATGAGGTTACATTCTTAAATTGTTTATCCCTGTATTATTCTTTTTATTTAGTGCGAGTGCCTTCCAAGATTCAGTTGATAGCATCATTACATTCTCCATCTACTACACATACCTTGGCTGTGGTGTGCTGTGTCTGGCTTACTTTCAGGTGAGCGCTAAAAGCAATTAATGTAAAAAAGTGTCATTTATATCACAGATATATATCCCGTTCAAAAGACATTCAACACATATTTTATACGATCTCCCCAAAACACTGACTTTGAGTAATGATAATAATACCGGTTTCTTGTAAAGCGCTTGTTAAGCACCTGTTAAGACCGAAGCGCTCACAGTACATTATTATTCTGGTCATTGGATTTATTTTACAACCTCACATTTTACAGTACACAATCTCCACTCCTTGAGGAGCATTCTAGCTGGTCGCCTGTTAAGCGCACACAGCTTTCGTAATCCTATGGGTACCCATTTTTAACACCTTACATGTATGTGGGGTGAAGTATGTACACAAAATGCCTCGTTCAAGGGACAAAAGTGCCAATGCCGGGGATCGAACCCACAGCCTTTGAATTTACAGTCAAGTGGTGAGACCACTAGACTGTGATTTTAGCATGGTTGCACAAAGCATGATTACACAAAGGTTTGCGAATTTAGAGACCAGTTGTGATAGGCTAATGGTCAGTGTCTTGAACAAAAAGTTTATGCAACAGTTATCCTGATTGGATTTAGAGATTGATTGTTAACCTTGTGACTAAAGTTTGCATGAATGGAAATGTCCTGACATTTTTTTTTTTCAGGTTGCGCTTTGGAATTTAGCTGCTGAGAGACAGGTTCACAAAGTGAGAATCCGGTTCTTCAATGCCATCCTCCGTCAAGAGATTGCATGGTTTGACATCCATAAAGGTGGGGAACTCAACACCAGGCTTGCTGAGTAAGTAAATTAACCCATCGGTATCATTGGTTAAATAGAAGTGCATGCCGTCTGACCTGGTTTATTTGACAGTGTCTGAACCAGCCTTCATCTCTCTGATGACAGTATTGTAGTGGGACACCATTTCTACTGAAGTTCACAGTGGAGATCAGTATAATTGGTGCAAAACATTTATTTACTTGATGTTTTGGATGATTGCAAATGATGAATGAGTGGAGGGGAGATACTGTATTAGCTAGTATCAAAAGGACAAAGAACAATTCCATATGAATACATTGAACGTACATGTACATACATGTATCTACAACCTTCTTGTTTTGAATATGGTGCCTCTCGCAAATGTAACATATGTTCAGGTTTAATTCTAATGTTCTATTGCCCCTGAGTAATTCAACAACTTCACCTTTATCATTGTGTTATCAGTTGACGTAGACAAGTTTGCCACAGCATCTGTAGCCAACTTTGCATCATGCTGCAGCAATGTCAGTTGCACAAATTTCTTCTTGGATCATTAGAATTTAATCATAATCATGATTTTCAAAGTAGTGTTTGATCACCTACATGTACTTATGAATTTTATGTACACTATCAAATCACCAACTATCAATTGTTTTTAAAACAGTGACATTGACAAGATTCGCAATGGCATTGGTGACAAGCTCGGCATCATGCTTCAATACTTTGCAACTTTTATCGCTGGCATCACCATTGGTTTTGTCAAGAGTTGGAAGCTTACCCTTGTTATCCTGGCCGTCTCAGCCGTCCTTATTGTGCCTCTGGTTGGATTGACTGCCGTGGTACGTAATAATACCACCTTTTTTTTCCTGGTTCACTCTTGTCTATTTTAACTCTCTGGCTCCGTACCACAAATGTTTGAGGTCGATTTGCGATTTTGAAAGAAATATTCTGATTAGTTGCTGCTCAATCTTTTGAACAAATAGTACATTGTACATGCAAAAATGATCTTGATTGGCTAATGCTATTTTGTAATTGATTGCAAACCTTTGTGTATGGAGCTTAGATTCACCACCCTCTCTCTCCTTCTTTTAATTATTTTCTCTCCCTCTCTGTCCCTCATTCCTTCTATCTCTCCCTCTCTCTCTGTTTATCCATATTCTCCTTTCACTCATTCAAAATATTTTAATTGGAGAACTGCACCAGAAATGGATTCACACAATGTATTTGTCAGTGATTTTTGCTATTTCTGTTGCGTATTAACGTGATTTATACCATTCTGGTTTGAAAGATAATGCCAAAGTGTCACTAAATGGAGACCCTTCACAATAAGACAATGCACTACTCAAGAATGGAAAATAATTATGATATTTGCCAAAACACAAGTTGCCAGAAAAAAAGTCAAGGATATTGGTGAAATAATCAATTTTGAAATACTTTCCTTTTATCTTTTTCACTCATTTTTTTTTCCTTCAAATAATAAACTTAAGAATAAAAAAATATTTTCCTCAAACTATGAATTTATTTATCATTTTGCCAAGATCTGTGACCCTTTGCTGAGTTTGCTCAGTGACTTATGTCTCATTTTTACATGAATCACATATATATTTTCTCGTATCAGGACATCTCCCCCGGAGGACAACTCCCCCGGGGACAATTTCCGGAGGACAGCTCCCCCGGAAGACATAGGGTTAGGGTTAGGGTTAGGGTTAGGGTTGTCCTCCGGGGGAATTGTCCTCCGGGGGAGCTGTCCTCCGGAAATTGTCCCCGGGGGAGTTGTCCTCCGGGGGAGATGTCCTAGAACCATATTTTCTGTTTTCCTTTTTCATAGTTCATCCAAAAGATGACAAAGCAAGCACTTGATGCCTATGCTAAGGCTGGTGCTATAGCAGATGAAGTGTTCTCAGGGATTAGGACTGTTGTGGCATTCGGTGGTGAGGAGAAGGAAGTTGTTAGGTAATATTCTAGATATGTTGTAAGTCATATATTTTAACAATTTTGCTTCAATACAGGGAGTTAGTGAGAGTATATTTTCACAAATTATTGTATTTGCATTCACTTTGTACAGAAATGCATTGTATCAAGAAGGGGAAATTTCGCAGTCAGTTTGTCGCAAAATCTGGAAAAAAAACAAAACAAACAAACAAACAAAAAAAAAAAGCAAAATATTCAGCATATTGCAGTATATTAATGTTCTTGTACTACTAGGTGGGTGATTCACTAATGAATGTCAATATAATTTCTAAAAGTGATTTTTGGGAATAATTTCAATGCCAGCTTAAAATAGATTCCAACTGGTTTACTAAATTGCTATTAGCCTGAGATTGATTTTAAACTACCAATACATGAATATTCATGTGCACCCTAAATAAAGTAGTCACTAAAATTTATATGAGGGCATTCACATGTATCAGTATAATGGGGGTTGGTGCACGTGAATTATAAACTTGATTGTGACGTCGTAACCATTCCAGAAAAACTAAATTCCAATAATCCATTCTATTTCACTATGACTCAATTCATTTCAATTCATTTTGTTATGATCAAATATAATTTAATTTTATATCCAATTCACTTCTATTCTTTACTCAGGTACTCCAAGAACCTGAACGATGCAAAATCAAAGACGATCAAGAAGGATGCATTCACACTTCTCACCCAGGGCTTTTTATTCTTCTCAATGTTCTGCAGTTATGCTATTGCCTTCTGGTAAGAACACACCCTAGAAAATATGAAAACTGGTGGAGGTATCATTTATAATGAAAGTGACTTGATTTAATTCAGAATTGTTGACTCAAGATTTCAAAAATAAATGGGGGGGGGGGGAATAGGGTGAAAGGTGATTCTGTTTGATGGTGTAAAGTAATTTATTCCTAGAGGTATTGACGCTACAGAATGAGTAAAATAACCCCAAAGCATAATGTAGAAGCAAATGACCGTTAAGTGTTTAAATTTAACTAATCATTACGGAAATGCCATCTACTTGACGAGATAGCAAGATACTTTTCTTTTGCCAAGTCAAATTGGTAGCCGTAGCATGTTGATTTATCTGACCAGGTAGACACACAACTTTTTACTTCTTGACTATTTTTTGTGTAACTTTTTATAAGGCGGTTAGGCTAGATAACGTATATTGCCATGTCAACATAATAAGGCTATTAAGTCGATACAATAAGGTTATTACCATAAGTTGACATAATACGGGTCCCGTAAATCATGGAATTTACTTAATCTCTCATAATCTTCTAATCTTGGGTTTTATACCTTGCATTCAGGTATGGCACAGTCCTTTATTTAGATGATGAGATCACTCCAGGAGATATCCTAACGGTAAGCTAGCTGGATTATCATGTTGTGTTACATATCTGTTTTCTCACCTTACATTCATAACTATATGTATCTGATTATCTATTTTCATTGGCTAAAATCAATTCATTTTTTTCATGATTATGCTTCTGAAAGTTTCTGTACTAAAATTTTAAGGGGGTTATTAATTGGCTCCCCCCTCATTGATTTGAGGCTCGGTACCGCCCCAGTGCCATTATCATGGGAAATTAAAGCATGAATTACCTCCATAGTGTTCAGGTAAAATAAAATAATCCTAATTTTGTAAATTGAGTATAGTTTATGAGCATTTTTAACATTCTTTCTGATTTGACTATTCACTATCAATATAATTATTTTCACATATTTTCTACTGTCTGCAGACCTTCCTTGCTGTGCTCTTTGGTGCCTTTGGTTTAGGTCAGGCGGGTCCAAACTTTGCAGAATTCACCTCCGCCAGGGCTGCAGCAGCCAGCATTTGGGAAGTCATAGACCAGGTGAGAGTTCCTCAAAGCCATCTATCTTTTCTTTTAATTATCCATTTGTCTTTGAGATGTTTCCTTTCATAAGTCCTCATTAAAATACTGCTTTTATACTATTAGGTCTTTACACGATTTCCAGACATATCCAATTGCTTTGTTAGTATGGGTAGTAGTTACTTGGATATCCACACTGTAGGTACCAAAAGAGCTAACAGAATAAAAGTGACCTATAGGTCCTTCTCCTGAAGCAAGATGCATTGCAACCAGAATTGGCAAAAGAATAATCTCGTTAAAGTAATAGGGCTACAGGAATTTTGTCTATTGAATGTAGTAAGTTGTGGAAGTTACTGGCTTCATTTGATGTTTAGCACTAATCCGCCACAATTCATACCAATGGCACTTTGACAAATTTGAAGAGGGCCCAAAGGGAAAAGTTGAAATGGTCAAAAATTTTTCCATGAAATCTGTTTTGATACCGTGTAAACAATCGGTACCAAAAATTCACTTCTTAATCTGCTTAAAGCCTGAAATGGCATGACTGTTGGGTGCAGGCGAGACTACGCTTGGTGTTTTCCTTATTGTACTTGCAGTATAATATACTTATAGAATATAGCAAACCTGAGTTTTGTAACCGTAAACTGTTCATTCATGTAAGTAGATATGAAATTTTACAATGAAAATATCTCTCGACATCACATCTCAGATCCCCACCATCGACTGCTTCTCCAACGATGGCAAGAAGCCTGAGAAGATCACTGGACAGGTCACCTTTGAAGGGGTACACTTCTCCTACCCGTCAAGGTCAACGGTAAAGGTACTCAATGGGGTCAACTTGAAGGTGGACGTCGGAAAGACGGTAGCTCTGGTCGGGAGCAGTGGCTGTGGAAAGAGTACCTGCATCCAACTGGTCCAGCGATTCTATGATGTCGCTAGTGGCAGTGTAAGTAATTGATTAGATTCTGTACTAAGATTTTGTATAGGTGAGAAGGAACACTTCTACAAGAGAGTAGCTTTATCGGTAGCTGCAGTGGCCATGGAAAGAGAACTTGAATCCAACTGGTCCAACGTTTCTATGATGTCGCTAATGGCAGTGTATGTAATTGATCAGATTCTTGACTGGGCTTTCGTAGATATGATGGAGCAGTTCAACCTGAAGGTTGACTTCAGGAAAAAGTAGCTCTGGTGGGTAATAATGGCTCGGGGCCATATTCATAAAACCTTCATAAGTCTACTAAGCAACCAAAATACACTGCGAGTGTATGGACCGCAGTTGCTTAGTAGATTTATGTAGGTTTTATGACTATGGACTCTTTTTCTGTCTGTGTCAAACATCTTTATTTTGTTTGAATGTGTAATGCAAGGGAATGATGATGATAACCATCTTTCTCAAAAAACACTGCAATACTTCATTCTCCATACCCAGGTCAAGATTGATGGCATTGACATCCGTGACCTCAACGTGAGCTGGCTCCGAGATCATATTGGTGTAGTTAGCCAGGAACCCATCCTTTTTGCGACCACCATCGAAGAGAACATCCGCTATGGCCGTCTAGACGTCACCCAGGCTGAGATTGAGAATGCTGCTATAGAAGCCAATGCCCATGACTTCATCGCAAAACTCCCTGAGGTAGGAAATGTCATCTTACTCTCCAAAAGGACGACTAGATACATGTAATAACTATAAGTTATTCAGGATAACATAAAAAAATCATTAGATTTTTACGGAATAGAATACGTTTTGGAGTTTCATTTTCATTTCATTTCATGTAAACATTTATTTCCAGATTTAAAGAAAAGGAGGGGAAATTCCTGAGAAGGAACATTTTGTGTTAGGTTTTCCTATATACAGAAAGACACAGTTCTACATATTTCTTTTGTCAATGGATCAGATAAACTTTCTATATACATGTATGTATATTAAAGGAATCACAATAAAGTTAAACGTTGTTAATTAGATACAAAGTAAGAATCAAATAATATAGATATAGTGACTGCCATGAGGTGCAATAGTTGTTTCTAAAGCTCGAGGGGGCCTTCCATCCAGCTATGACCCCGAGGCTTGCCGAGGGGTTATAGCTGGATGGAAGGCCCCCGAGAGCCTTTAGAAACAACTATGCCCCGAATATTAAGGCAGTCACTATATATTTTATATACCGAAAAAAATTCACCATTTTTTTTTTTTTTTTTGCCTAGCACCAGCGTAAAACCTCTGCAGAACATTATCCAGTTCTGAATTTGGCAGTTCGTTCACGCTAACGTTAGATCTAACGTTAGGACTAAAAACATTCACGGCAAATTTCACGGAATTTTTAGTGTTCTTACCATCTGCTGCATGAATTAAATCACGCAATTGATCTTCATCCAAAAGTTCGAATCGCGGAACGCTGTCCTGTGCCATTGTTGCATTAAATTCATGTAAAAAAGGTAAACAAATCCAAATTAACCGCCTTGAAAGTTTCGTACCGTCTGAGCTGCGCAATCTAATGTTAGCAATCAATTTATTGCATTGCGAATATACGGTGTCTGCGCTTGCACTAAACACGGATCGTATCAACAATTGACTGCCGTTGAAAAAATGACTATTAAAAACGACTATTGAATTATGACTATTGAACGCTCAACCTCCCTGGCCAGGCATGGCTAAAACTATGACCAGACTTTTGACCAATCAGAGGACAGGATTATTCAACATTCTTAGCATGAGTTATATAATAGATAATAGATAAGATAATAGCCAGATGCACAAGAACCGATGTGGACATCATGTAATGCTAAATAAGAAAGTACATTTGATAATTATACATATGTAGTTTGTCTTGTTTCTGTTGGGGCTTATTCCATTCTATGTAAAGGCTGCCTTCAATTTTAAGTGTAGCACTATGAGCATCATGGTGTCTTACCTTGGCATTTTAAAAGATATCTTTGTTGTCCTTATATTGTAGGGCTACAAGACTTTGGTCGGTGAACGAGGGGCCCAGCTGTCCGGAGGTCAGAAGCAGAGGATAGCCATCGCTAGAGCACTGGTCAGAAACCCTACCATTTTACTCCTGGATGACTCTGGACACAGAGAGTGAGGCTACTGTTTCAGTCAGCCTTGGAGAAGGTAAGGCATTTCTTCTTTGGTTGATTCTCTGTTCCTTAACCCTAACTTACCTGGGCTATTTTGTGAGGGGGGGGGGGGCTTTAGGGCCCCCCTTAGGATCTCGGCCGCGGATTGCGCGATCGCGACGAAAATGTGCATGAAGGTAGAGAATGAAAAAAATCTACGTGGTTGCATCAGTAAATTGCACTAAATTTGTATGTTTTATTTTATTTTATATGAATTAATTATGCTAATTTATTCATGAAATCATACTTTTGGCTCTAATTCACTTAATAAAGCTCCTAGAAAACTATTCTTTATAGCATTTTTAAGAAATATAGATGAACAAAAATCTGGTACCAAAATCGATTTCTTATGTATTTTATTGTTTTTTGAATTTCTTATGTATTTCTTTGTTTTTTTTACCTTTTTATATTTGTTTTTTCAACATAATTCGTCCGTGACATTATTTCGGCCATAAATAGCATCAAATTAAATGCCTCTTGTCGATAACATAAAAAATAATCACTCATTTATGAATTCTAGCTGAAAACACATTTTGTATTGACTTTGTACATGAAATCACATTTTTGAGCCCTTATCGATCTAACAGAAATTTTTTTCAATCGTGGAACGTCCTAACGGTACGCCCGATTTTCGCGAAAATAGTTTTAAAAGATGCTCAAGACTTAAAAGTAAAAAGTCAGCGGATTTATCGCGAAAATTTTCGAGAATCTTTGTCTCTTAGACGTAGGGTTAGGTTGAAAATTGTGAGAGGGATTTGTGATGGGTTTTGCGTGAAAACTCGGATTAGGGTTAGTGATCATCTATGTAGCACATGTAAAATGTGTTAAAGTGCATTGAGGCATCCACATATACATTATACATAGGCCTACATGTAATATTTTTCCAATTTATTAAATAACTATCGTTATTGTTATTAATTTCTTTTAGGCCCAGCATGGTCGTACCACCATCGTCATCGCCCACCGTCTATCTACCATCGTCAACTCAGACCTCATCTGCGCCTTCAGCAATGGCGTGATCGTCGAGCAAGGCACACATGGAGAGCTGATGAAGCGAGAGGGCGGCGTTTATCATACGTTGGTCATGAAGCAGGGTAGAAAAGAAGAGGAGGAAGCACCAAAGGAAGTTCCACTAGAAGATGATGAGGAGGAAGAAAGTAAGTTCTGAAATCGTTTCTTTTTTTTCTTTTTTTTAAATATTACCTAGTTGTGTCTGGACACACAAATTTGATGAGCCATTTGAAAAGGTTTACATGCAATTTCTTTGTAGTTGTTTGGCATGTAATATAATATTAAGAGAACAAATATTGATTTACATAAGCACTATTTCATGTATATTTTGGGCTCACTACTGAAACAAAAAACAGGCTTTATCTTTGTTAGTGTCTGGACACCCAACTCCCCATCCTAATAAATAATTTGATTCGTCATGAGGTTAGATTTCAGCAATAATTTAGAAATGCATACATGTGGCTGTTAACCTGTTATGTTTTAAGGCCACATTTACATCGGACGAGAAAATTGGGAACACCCTCTCGTTAACTGTTTATTTCACTCATTATTGCATGAAGAAATAAAACCTAAAATTCAATTTTTAGACATTGATAGATAAATTGGTATCAATGTTTCATCTTTAAGTGAAAATGATTAATGTCAACCAAGATGTATTTGGCTTTGTGAAAAAATTACAGTATTCAACGGGTTACGTTCAATTTTATAAGCTACATGTAATATCTAAGAAGCAAATGCTTGTCTCAATTCAAGTTAATGTGGAGATACTTGCAAAACCTGTGACATTACTTAGTGACAGAACCTTTCAGTGCGACAATCATTTCTAACTGACCAAATATGAATATTCTATTTTAGATTACTGAAATACAAAATTCTTCTTATAAACAAGTAGGTAATATTCAGTACCACTAATAGAGTAAAATAATTTCTCATAGATCATATGGAAACTCTTGTGACACAACTCAGCATAGAATGGGCCTTGAGCAAGTATTTAGGAAGCAAGCATGTAAAACCAATTACGAATGAATTTTAATGAAGTGAAATGGTATGTTGAGATTCCCAATAAAGAAAAGAAATAAGCTGTGATGAATAATTGCTGTTGGATCCTCCACTTGTATTCCTTTAACCTAATGCCACATGAAAAGTTGAAACAATCATAACAAATCGGGCACCCGGTGCCACTAGAGGTAGAAGTATGAGCGAAGGAGATGGTAAGTTAGATTTTAGAACAGTTTCAAATCCATTTTAAATAATGATATTGTTCAAATGATAATAAATGATGACTGAGGTCAACATCACGGATAATTGCACTCATGCGAGTTTATATCGTCATTAGTAGAGTGTACAATTATTAAGCTCAATCATTTGCAATAAACTGTGCTGTTTATCTCTGTTTATATTGAACATTTATCTACCCTCATAGTTTATATCTACTTGGTCTGCTAGCAGAATGTCTAATTCCCTGATTGTCTAAAAGGCTAAACCCACATGGACTGTTATTCTTACATTTGGTATAATTTCCCATTTGGTCTAATAAGTATGTGGTTTTAAACCCACTTGGTCTACTTGTCGTTTTGTCTAGTTATCAAGTGGTCTTCTACTTCATCTATTTAGTTCTTTCCCGTCTTTTCAGTTTATGACCTGGTCACAAAAAATTTGAATTTTTCTCTTTCTTTGTGTGCTACAGAGTAGTTCTCAATAGATGGCTCCATATGTTCGTATTATTTTGTAGCTTAGAGATATGGGACTTGACGACATTTTAGATCTATTGCATATATAGGCCTGGGACTACTGTATTCGTGGAAATATTTGCGGTACATTAATTGTCGGGGATTTCGCGCAAACAGCGGCAAGCGCGAACTAAAAAACCTGCGAATATATAGGCATGGTTTCATATGCGTGTATTGAATGGGTTCAATTGCGAGCTTACGAAAATGCAGCGCGAATGTGAGAAACAGTGAACACGTTTTGAGGCTGCTCAACGAATACAGTATCTGGTCAGTATTTGACATATTTGGCGAAAACAATTTAGATTTCAATTTGACTGTAATGAGCTATTATGAAATTCAACACCTCTTTTCATATGATGTTTTTTAAAATGATAAGTACTGGTTCCTCTACATACATGTATTTGAAAATAAGTATAGTTTGATTCAAATGCACATGTGTACATGTGTACATGTGTACTGCAGTTTTTAATGTGCCACTAGCCACACTTTTGATACTAATAAGGAGTTTTTCTCTTTGACGTGAAGAGCATAATTTGTCAAAACCTCCAGTCAGTCAGACTCATTTAAAAATGTCTTCAAATCCACACAATGCTTTCTTCAGTATCTGTTTAACGTGCATGACTTGTATAATTTGTGACTACAATTGCATACCGATGTACATGTATATGAACCATCATGTGAATAAATGTACATTCATGAATTTAATGTTCTGTCGTGTGTTTATAATAAGTCCTCTTTTCCCCCAAGTTTTGCTGAATGTTGTGGTTTTGTTTTTGTTTATCATTTGCCATTATTATAAAATTTTATCATTGGGTATCATTTTTAATGAGGACAAAATTTTCATGAACATCTGAGTATGTCTACAAATAGGGTTTGTGTATTTGTAGGCTTTGTTTGGGAGATCTGAATTCAAATCTAGGGGGCCATGTTTTTGTTAATTGTCAAGATTTGATTTTTATAATAATTTTTCAGTTGCTTTTATTGATTATGGTGGCATTGCGTAAACAGTAAACTATTATATTAACTTTGCCATCTATGGTAACTAATGTACCATGGTAACATTTAGTCAAATTCCATTATTCCACTCAAGATTTTGATCAAGTTCTATGCAAGGGCACCCTGGACTCTAGGAAAATTGTGAGCTACATGTGTAAACTCTGGTATTCCTTTTTGTATTTTCTTTTGTGAAGATGAGAAGGTTTACCGAACAGGATCCAGAGCTGGATCAGGAAAGAAGAAGGGACTTACTAGGATGCTCTCCAGGACACAATCACAGATGTCTGGAGATGGTGAGGAAGAGGTAAGATGGACAGATAGATAGAGAGATAGATAAATAAATAGATGGATAGATAGATAGATAGATAGAGAGATAGATGGATAAATAGATGGAGAGATAGATGGATATATAGATGAAGAGATAGATGGAGAGATAGATTGATAGATAGGATATGGGAAGAAGAAGGGACTTACTAGGATGCCCTCCAGGACACAATCACAGATGTCTGGAGATGGGGAGGAAGAGGTAAGATGGACAGATAGATGGAGAGATATAGAGATAGATAGATCCTCTCTTTATACCTTACCCCTTTTAAGACCTCCTAAGGCCAAAATAAATTTAGATCTAGAAATGATGTCCCACTTTATTAATCCTATATTAGTAGCATCACTTATACAGATGAGTACCGGTCCTTACATGGTTGGATAAGCCAGGTCAGACTGCATGGTAAAAGTGAGGTAGACAAACTGAGAGAACTTGATTGCAAAATGGGACAAGAAAGGGAAAAGGAGCTTACAAAAAAATAGACAGTTCAGGAAAATCTGATGAAAAAAAAAGAACACACACACAGAAGTTGAAACAGTAAAAGGGAGGGATTATGCATAAAAAAACAATTTGATGATGTTGAGGTACAGTGTATAACAATTTCTTGAAGCAATATATATATTCCCCTTTTCTTTGAATTTCAGAAAGAAGAGGATTATGCAAAAGAGCTAGAGAAGCACTTCAGTATGATGAGAGTTTGGAAGATGAATACACCTGAGTGTGGCTTCATCTTCTTAGGGTGCCTTGGAGCTGCCATCAATGGTGCTGTCCAGCCAGGATTCGCTGTCGTCTTCAGCAAAGTTCTTGGGGTAAGATCAGATACTTGTAATGGTTCTAGGACGTCTCCCCCGGAGGACAACTCCCCCGGGGACAATTCCCGGAGGACAGCTCCCCCGGAGGACAACTCCCCCGGAGGACAACCCTAACGCTAAACCTAACCCTAACCCTATGTCCTCCGGGGGAGCTGTCCTCCGGGAATTGTCCCCGGGGGGAGTTGTCCTCCGGGGGAGATGTCCTGATACGACTTGTAAAACTTTGTGAAACGTTACAATGGCCCATTCATGCAGTCGCAGCCCACCCTGGAATGTACATTGTAGATGGACTGGAATAACCAAGGGGTTCTCTTGGACGGACATTGCCATTAGGGCTTTCCATAGCTCAGGTGGTAGAGCACCTGTCTAGTAATCAGGGGTCTTGGTTCGAATCTAGATGAAATCCCATTATCTTTGCTTATTTTTTAGTATGATATATTTCTGGCCAGTTTCACTCTTTGTTCAAATTTGGATTTAAATATAGCAGAAACATTGTAGAAAAACTTTGGTGGAGGTTGGAAGAAAATCCATCAAGGAATAATGAAGTTATGAATGCTTTTGTTTTGTGGTGTCATAGGAGGTGCGCATCATTGGGTGAGGAATCAATGTATCTCAAAAATGTTGAATGTTCAGGAGAGCAAAAGACATTGCATCCAGTTCACTATTATCCATATAATTGCCTATCCCTTGACACGCTCTGATGGTTCCATTTTTGTGATGGAAGAGAGTTGGGATTTAGACAGGGATATTAACTTATCACCAAGGAAAAAAAAAAAAAGAAGTTGTAAATGTTTTATCAGCCCACTAATATGTCTTTTATGTGGGTTTTGATGAATTATTATTTCTTTTTTAAAGAGGCATGCATCTACCACATGATATATTAAATACAAAAATGAAATGATTATGTGTCTGTTCTTTAAGAAATTTGCCTGAGAGTGTCCCAAGACTTCCTTACACATGCATGTTTGTGGAATATGCTACACGAAATATTATTATCTTTAAATTTATTCAATTTTGTTTGATTCCCAGGCTTACAGCATCCAAGACAGGGCTGCTCTCTTTGATGAAGTGACCATATATTGTGGTCTTTTTGCTGCACTTGGACTCCTCTCCTTGCTGGCTAGTATCATACAGGGTGTTGGATTTGGCAAGTCTGGAGGTGAACTAACGCTGAGGCTTCGTCACATGATGTTCAGGGCTATGCTGAGACAGGTAAACTGAATTTTAATGATTTTTGTTCTTGTTCACCTTGTACTGGTGTCTTTATTACATGTACAGCCAAATCAAAGTATCAGTACATGTAGTTTTCAATAAAAGAATGTCTTTGAAGAGAGTCTACTGTAGTGGGAAAGGGGAACAAAATTATTGCGAAGTTTCAAATATTTGTTCGTGTGCCTTAACCCGTTGTATACTAAGCCCACATATACGCGGGCTGAAGAAACATAGAACATCCCTCTTGTCAACCGTTTATTTCACTCAGGATTGCATAAACATATAAAGACCATATATAATTTAAATTATCTGACATTGATCTATTTAAAGCTGTCTTTTTTCACATTTAAATGAAAAGAATTTCTTGCAAGCATGGTTGACAATCAAGATTCAATCGGCTTTATAAAAGTTCTCAGTATACAACGGGTTAATATATAAGTAGAATATTGCAGGACAAAGGTCCACTGGTAATGATTGCTATTCAAGTGCCCTTATATCCACAATATAACAAGGAGCCCAAAACAGTTTTGTATAGTCCAATACACACATTTCTGTGTACAATGCTTGTTACGGTAAGCAAAATGAAGTAAATTACTATCATTATTCCAAAACCTCACAGCACAATTCTTTGTAAATTGCTTTTAACTTTCTTTATGAGTTCGAGACAGTTTCTTTCACAATTCAGTCTCATGACCATACCAGTAATTGTCCTTTAAATATATGTATCTACAAATACATGCAATTCATTAGTTTTAGAACAGGAAATTCAGGCATATATGTACTTGTTCATGTAATTTGGAATTTATTTGGTGGTTAAAAGCTGGCAAGTTGCAAATGCCCTAGAGATGAATATTTCATAGAAGTTTAAAATACAGCTTTTTGCTTGAAAGATGCTGTATCCAAGTGATGTTAATCCCAGTCCTAATCATCAAAGATGCTTCAAAGTTTAATGTTCTTTTACTTTGCCTTTTATCCAGAACATTGCTTGGTATGATGATAAAAAGAATGGAACCGGTGCTTTGACTACCAAATTGGCTACAGATGTCTCTCTCATCCAAGGGGTAAATGAAAAAAAATATATCCATGGTCATATTCAATCTAAATGGGACATTTAGCTGAAATTTTAATGTGGCGCTGTGCCTTTGAAAATGCAATGAGGATCTGAAATCAACACAAAGGCTTCTTAATAATACAAACAATTATTTAAGTTCAAACGTTATGTGATCCAGTTTTCTTATGCTGAATAATTGAGCAAACAGGAATTTGTACTAATGGGACTATGGTGCTTTAAATGCCTTTTATTCTTCATACTAATCACTTTTGTCAGATTTTTTTTTTGCTTAAAGTAATTTTCATGGACTACTCTAACATGGCATATAAATACAGGTAATTTGGATTTAGTTATTTACTTGAAATGTTGAATTTAAGGCACTGGTCGTGTCACTCATATTTTGGATGTCGTGTCACTCACGACACATAGAGGTGAACCATTTTCCACAGAGAGGGAATGATTGATAAACACAATAAATGTCAGAGAGGTAGACTATTCATTTAAACCCCTCCCAAAAAGTTTCGCAAGTCAAGTTTGGGGATCATATGTTTTTTGTTACTGATCCATAAAAAGTGAAACTAGTATCATTGGAAAGCTGCATTATTCATCTTTACAATGGTGTGCCATCTGTTAAGATTATGTAATCATGGAATGTGCGATTCCTGTGAATATAGAGCAATGTCAAAAGTGAAATGTTGCAAAATTCATTGTTTTTGAACCAAAGACTCAATTTCTTTTCAATTTGCAATGTGCTTTTATTTTTGCCCAGGTGAAAGTGAATGTTTGCAATTCTTTATTACTCCATTATCATGGGTGAATATGGTATCATTGGAAAGCGTGATTATTTATCTTTACAATGATGTGTCATTCCTTAAGATCATGTAATGATTAAATGCGAAGTGGTGATAAATATGCAACAATGTCAAAAAAGAAATGTTGTGAAAGTTGAAGTTTTCAGTAGAAAATTCCCAGTTTGTTGAGGATGGACTGATTTTGATGCACTGATGCGTCAAAGTCTAGTACACAAATGATGCAGTATCATTTGCATAATGGGTCGAATGTGTTTGGAATGATGTTGAACTCTGATATTACCACTTTTCATTTTCATTTCAATTAAGATTTATTAAAGCTTTCACTTCAAGCAAACACTAAATCACACAAGCCTTTCATCTTTTCCATGGTACATCTCACTCACTCAATCACATCTTTTTAATGCAAACCTCTACGTTTAATGCCTAAGTGACACAATAATAAAGACACACAAAACCAATTTAATATTTTTTTTCTCTCTTCTTTCTTTATTGAGATATTGTTGCACATCGATCAGTACAGGTAGATGACCCGAACACATTATTCACTGAATTGCATCTCCTCCTCATGCTGTTAATCAGTCTCGTCACCCGAGGCTGTGGGATGTTGTTCTACTTCTCCACAAGAATCCGTCGCAGGTCTGCTTATGTTGTACGAACTGTTGTTCTTTGCCTGACAGCCCGGCCAAGTGTTCAATGGGGTTGAGGTCTGGGCTGTTTGCTGGCCATTCCATCCTCTCAATACCCTCATTTTGCAAGTAGTTTTGGATAATCCGTGCTCTATGCGGACGACCGTTGTCATCTTGGAAGACGGCGTTCGGGCCAAGGTTGTTGCGCAAGTAAGGAATTGCCACTGGCTGCAGAACTTCATCCCTGTATAGCTGGGCTGTCATGTTGCCATCGATGACGATAAGTGGCGTGTTCCCCATTGCTGAGATGCCTCTCCACACCATCACACTTCCCCCTCCAAATGCTGTCACTTTGTAGATGCAGCAATCTGCAAACCGTTCACCAGGACATAGCCAGACAGTGATTCTGCCGTCTAACTTCCGGAGACAGAACCTTGATTCATCTGTAAACAGAACAGATCCCCATCTCGCCTGGTTCTGTCTCAAGTGCTCACGACACCAGTGCATACAGGCACGACGGTGAAGGGCCGTCAATGCTGGTTTTCTTGCAGGTTTACGTGCCCTCAAATTTGCTGCGTGGAGTCGGTTCCGGATCGTCTGAGTTGACAGTCTTCTACCATATCTCCCTGCGAACCTGTCTTGGAGATTTTTTGCAGATAACCTTCGGTTTCTTAAGGCATTGAGTCTGAGAAATCAATCTTCTTGGGGAGTTGTCTGCTTTGGACGCCCACTTCTTGGTCTGTCCTTAACTTCCCCAAAGTTGATGAATTTTAGGCGCAATCTTGAGATGGTACTCAAGTTTACCCCAAACTGAGCAGCAACATCGCTTTGGGATACACCTACTTGGAGTTGTCCAATTACCAGGGCCTAAGCATATTCAATGAATGTGGCATATGGAGACATGCAACAAGCAACCAGTCAAAAAAAAAAAAAAAAATTTTACCTTGAGCACACAAACACTGACGAAGGCAAATTTCCTACCAAAGTCAATGGCATAACATGCCTTTCGACTTCACCAACAACCACCTGGACATCATTCAAAAACAATTCATTCGTGGTAGAAATCACCATTATACCCAAGACATTTTGGCAAAACATTCACTTTCACCTGGGCAAAATTAAAAGCACATTGCATATTGAAAAGAAATCGAAACTTTGGTTAAAAAACAATGAATTTTGCAACATTTCACTTCAGACATTGCTCTATATTCACAGTAATTGCACATTCAATGATTACATAATCTTAACAGATGGCACACCATTGTAAAGATGAATAATGCAGCTTTCCAATGATACTAGTTTCACTTTTTATGGATCAGTAACAAAAAGCATATGATCCCTCAAACTTGATTTGCGAAACTTTTTGGGAGGGGTTTACATATACCAGCACTTATGGTACCCTTAGAGATCTACTTGGGCACAAATCCAACCGTAAGCAATGATGGTCAGAAACCCACGTCTTTTTTTTGTCGTGTCACTTACGCACTGTTTTTTAATCATAATTTCCAGGACCAATTGTAAAATTCAAATCCAACTGGTAATGGCACATGCCACTCCTACATTGTACATAATATGGTAGTCATGATCCATTCATAACCTACAAGTGCAGAGATATGCGCCCTTCTATCTGTTCAAATGTCGTGTCACTCACTTTGAATATGACCATAGGCATGTTTGATTTATATGGCTTACTTTAAAAACAACAATGACAACAAGAAAACTTTTGAGAAAATAATGAGTAGTCAGAATTAGTGAGAGTTTTGTCCTGTAAAGGAATTTATTTACAATATTGGAATTTTGCATGTTATATCAAGATTTTTTTTTTCTTACCAAGATACATTTCTCTCATTTGTACATGTTCCTTCATGTAACTTTATAGTTCGTTTTATTATCAAATTAATCATGTCGTTTTGTTTAATTATGCTTTATATAAAAAAGGGATATTCATATGAATAAGAATGAGTTACTGTAAACCATAAGGAATAAATAAATGCAATATTGATTACAATGCATGCTTGTTATGATGAGGTCCTTGATCATCTTCTTCATTAGGAACAAATCATTTACCTTTATGAAAGAGAATTTTATCATATTGAAAGCATACTTCAAAAGATATTTCAAAATCTGCTGGGATTACACCATTACCTCTCTTGTTCTTAGAATTGTACTCTAGATTTATCTTCATATACATGTTTTTCTGTGTATTCTGTTATTTCACTTACATGTATCTACATTTGTCACATTTACCAATAAGTACTTAACCAAAACCAGGTAATATTGTTGCAACTTGATCACTTATTAAAGGTAGTGTCAGCCTTTTGCAGGCAAAAATATTAAATTTCTAGCTTTTAGAGGATATAGTAGTATACCAATGACTATATCTTCCCACAACATGATTAAGCTCAAATGTGTATGTTTGTCATTATATTGCGATTATCAAAATTCATTCCTATTTTTTCGAACTTCGAAAAATATACCGTACGGTGCGAACCGCTGACCGTTAGCGCAGAGAATAATGCACGCTGATGCGCCGTGTGTATATTGCTGTGTACGGTCCGTGCTGCACGCGCTGTAATATCAACGATGTTGATGGAGAGCTGGTCAAGATTGGTAGTCAGATTTTCGTTTCGTATTACTGATCTAGGCAACCTATGACAGTTAGATTGAATAGACAGTATAGGTCGATCATATTCTACAGTTATGCCAAGTTGCATTAGTTTTCGCAATTTGTGAAAAAGGCTGATACTACCTTTAAACTCTATACATGAAATGAATTATTATTATTATAACTACCATACTTATAATAGGTAACCGGTATTCGACTTGGAATGATCCTTGAAGTATTTTGCAACATTGGAGTTGGTATCGTCATCTCCTTCGTCTACAGTTGGCAAATTGCCTGTCTCCTCCTCTTTGCGTTCTTACCCATCCTGTCATTGGCTGGTATGATCGGCTGGAAGATCCTTCAAGGAAGCTCTATTGGAACTGCCGGTAGCCAGGCTGAAGTAGGCAAGGTATGGATTATCCTTATGCTAATTCTAATCCTTATTATCTCTATCATGCATACATATTAGGTTAATCCTAATCCAACTGGTGGCCAGGCAAATTAAACATAGTCATTAACCCTAATTGGACTGGGGGGGGGCCATCATGGCCCCCCCCTCGACATTTTCCGCGACCACTCCGCCGCGCGAAATTTTTTTGATCGCGCTGCTCGTGACTTTATACTTCAAGTTTTGCGCATCTTTTGAAACCTTTTTCGCGAAAATCGGTCGTACCGTTACGACGCTGCACGATTTTCAAAAAATATCCGTCAGACCGAAAACGGCTCAAAAACGTGATTTTGTGTACAAAGTCAATGCAAATTGAGTTTTCTCACCTAATTCATAAAGATATGATTATTTTCACTTTCATTGGGTGAAATCAATTTATTTTAGCATAATTATGCTTCAAAATGGTTCTTCAATAATTTTTGCGAAAAAAACAAAAGAAAACAAAAGGTCGAAAAAACAAAGAAATACATAAGAAATTCATAAGACAATAAATACATAAGAAATAATTTCGATATGAGAATTTTTTCAGAGTACAATTGTTAGGAATGCTATAAGGAATAATAATACACAAAAATCAGCATTCTAGAGGCTTTATTTTTTCAATTAGAGCAAAAAGTATGATTTTATGCATAAATTAGCATAATTAATTCATATAAAATAAATCGATATTATTCGGAAAAATTAACAGCGCAGTCTTGTAGATTACATTACACACTACCATCGTGCATTTTTGGCGCGGTCGCTGCGATCGGCGGCCGAGATCTTAGGGGGGGGCCATCATGGCCCCCCCCCAGTCTTGACAGCTCCCAAAACACCCCAGTCTGATTAGGGTTAAGGAAAATATATAAACGTATTGTCATTTTTATGGGGGCTTGAGAGTTCAGCTTATTGGATAATTTCAGCATATTGTAGGCTTTGATTTTTAGGTTATTTTCAGCTTATTTTAACTTTCCTCTATACCAAAGTATGAAAGCTCATTCAATTTGAGCATTTTAAACTTTTTTATTTGTTGTCGCTGCCACCCTTGTTATTATTGACCGTTATTGTAATGTTTTGTTTCCTCAGCTCGTCTCTGAGTGTATTGAGAATATTCGTACTGTTCAGTCTCTCAACCGTGGACAACAGTTCCATGAAAAGTACACAGAACTGCAAAAGCCCCCCTACAAGTAAGTTCATGGTCCTCAATATTGTATCCAATGTTTTTTTTGTTGTCAAATAACAACAGATCAATAACGGGAATTTATGTGCAATTTTTTTCATTTCTCATGTTGTGCAATAATGCATGTAGCAGCTAATAAGGAAAATTTTCCTGTACTCGTTTTCAGAAAGAATATTTACAATGTAAGAAAGATTGTCTGAACAATATGCGGATGAATAAAAATAGGTTCCGAAAAAATTCTTTGAACAAGGTGGTATTAGGGTTCAAACAAACAAGATTTTTGTTTAGGTTTTCCAGTTGTGCAATGCAAGGGCATCTATTATATCTTTCTTTGATTGTTCTTCAGGGTTTCCATGGTTCGAGGGATTCATCAATTATGAGGGGAAAGTCTGGGTAATGAATGTCTAAAGATGATGAAAGTAGAGCTGCCGGCTATTCAGGAAAACCTTGTATAAGTAGTTGCTGCGAAGGGAATACGAAATATAATACAGCGATACAATGTGTAAGATAGCATTTTATAGTTTTCTGTTCTGAAAAGTCATGGAAAGCCTGAGAATTTTGAAAAGAAAAGAAGCCTCGTTCTTGTTTTATTTTCTTAGAGATAATTTTTCCTCCAAAATGTACTGCTTCCACCCTTTTACTATACCCCAATATGTGACATATGACCTTTTATGTTCTTTGAGATTCAGCAAATGCAGTTGACACCTTTGTCCTGATATTTTCTTTAGGCAAGGAATCAAGGGAGCCTTTGCCGCTGGTCTAGCCTTTGGTTTCTCTCAGGCAACCATCTTCTTTGCTTACTCTGCAACCTTTCGTCTTGGTGCTTACTTGGTCGGGAATATGACTCTCACGTTCACCGATGTATTCCTGTAAGTTCCAGTGAGAAACATCCAATGAGGCAGATTGATGTATGGAGTATCTGAAAGTATGATTATGATAATAGTGATGATAATGGTGATGATGGTGTTGCTAATGAATATAGATGATGGTAGTGATGATAATATTCATAGGGGTGATGATGATGATGGTAATGTTGGTTGATGATAATGATAATGTTGGCCAAGTTATGATGATGATGATAATGATGATTAAGATGATGATTATTATGTTGATGATGATATTAAAAATAATGGTGGTTGTCATGATAATGTTGATGGGGCTGATGATGATTGTGATAATGGTAGTGGTGGTGGTGGTTGTAGTGGTGGTGATGATGTTGATGATGATGATGATGTTGAAGATGATTAAGATGATTATTATGGTGATGATGATAATGTTCATGCCATAATGGTAATAGTGGTTGATGAACGTGATGGTGAAGATATTGAAGAAGATGATGAGTGTGATGATGGCAATGATCACAATTCATACAAATATGGTCACAATTGTAATGAAAGTAATGCTGCTAAATTTGTCAATAAATTCACAAGATACAAACTTTTTTTTATATACTAATTTTGAATTTTCTCTTATCCTAATCCCAAAGGTCCTTCTCTGCCTTGATGTTTGGTGCCTTTGGTCTTGGTCGTGCTGCAGGATCTGTGCCTGATTTCTCCAAGGCTAAATTGGCTACTGGAGAGCTTTTCTACCTGGTCGATCGTAAACCAGAAATTGACACTTTCAGTGAAGAGGGAGAGAAGCCGGTATAAATGCTTTTATTTTGTTTTGAACTTTTGATGCAATTTCATGATACATGTGGTGCAATTCAATGCACACAAATTTGAAGGATAAGTGTACAGACATTTGTATGTCTGAATGTCTTATGGAATGTGCCCACAGCCTAAACTAAAAGAAATAAAACAAATTTCAAGATAAATGCCATTTGATATAAAAAGAGGCCAATAAAAGAAAAGTATGTTTCTGTGTGTATTTGTTGGGTCTACTTGCCATAGCCGTTATGGCAAACAAAAGATATTCGGAATTAATTAATTAATTAATTAATTAATTAATTTGATATAAAAAGAGGCCAATAAAAGAAAAGTATGTTTCTGTGTGGATTTGTTGGGTCTATTTGCCATAGCCGTTATGGCAAACAAAAGATATTCGGAATTAATTAATTAATTTGATATAAACAGAGGCCAATAAAAGAAAAGTATGTTTCTGTGTGTATTTGTTGGGTCTATTTGCCATAGCCGTTATGGCAAACAAAAGATATTCGGAATTAAACTATGCCTCCGGGGCTTCTGTATATTTTATCCCCTTTATATCATTATTTTTAATGGAACTCTGTGTGTCTGTAATGTTTTAGAACAGGAAATAAGGTTATTTGCCCCCTGTACATCTTTATTATGGATAGATCTCTGTGTTTCTATTGTGTAACAGGCAAGCTACGGTGGTTCTGTGAGCCTGAACAATGTCCGCTTCCGCTACCCAACCCGACCTGATGTCCCTGTCCTGAGAGGGCTAACAGTGTCAGTCAACCCTGGGGAGACTCTGGCTCTGGTAGGAAGCAGTGGATGCGGGAAGAGCACCACCATCCAGCTCCTAGAGCGCTTCTATGACCCTCGCTCAGGCACTGTGGTAAGAATTCAGTGTTTCATGATGATGATGATGATGGTGATGATGGTGGCGGAAGTGGTGGTGGTGATGGAGAGCATTACGATGATGAGGATGATGATGATGATGATAGTGATTATGATGATGGTGATGATGATGAAAATTATGATAATGGTGATGATGATAATGAGATTAAGAATAATGGTGATAATAATGAAGTGTGCTAAATTTTAGGATAACTTGATGATAATTGGGGCAATGATGTAGATAATGAGGATGATGATGAGGGTGATGATGAAGAAAATCATGGTGATGTTTTCGCCAGGTAAAAAAGATGTCACAAATATACAGAGAATATATTCAAATCATAAAATTACAAAGGAACACAAACTTAATCTAACCTTATCAAAGATGAGAATGTATTTTTTTTTGTAAGCCAATATTTTCGCGATTTTGGACTAGTTTGGGAAAGACATGAATTGATAATTTCATGCTTTTTGTGATGCGAAGATGGACTCGCGAAATTAAAACCACTGTGATAATAGCCATCTATACAGTAAAATAAGAGCACTGCTGAAACTGCTTATCCGATAAAGGAGAGCTATTGGAGTAAAATAAGTCAAAATGAGCCTGAGATTTCGATCCTAGCAGAAACTTTGTTGGAGAATTTTCTCTGACGAAGATTCTGCTAGGATCGAAAGCTCAGGCCACTTATACAGTAATCTTAAATTTCTCTATGAAATCATTCTCTCATGCCACAATGCTTGAACTTCCTGCAGATGTTCGACTCTCACGACTCGTCCCTGCTCAACACTCGCTGGCAACGTTCACAGGTCGGTCTGGTGTCCCAAGAGCCTGTACTCTTTGACATGTCCATAGTTGAGAACATCAAGTATGGAGACAACTCTCGTACCGTCTCCACAGAGGAGTGCATTGAAGCAGCAAAGAAGAGCAACATCCATGACTTCATCGACTCTCTTCCCATGGTATGTATATTATATCTTAATAATAATAATTAGCCCTGCTTATGTAGCGCCTAACACCTCCGGATCAGAAGTCTCTAAGCACTCTACAATTATGCCGCATAATTACGTTGTATATCATATTGTATATCATTTCAGATTCAGTTTGCTGTTTGTCGAGCATTCCTAAGATAAAAGGAGACTAATGCCTCAACTTCATTTGCTGCAGCCGCCACAGATTATAAAATATTGAAAGCCAATTATAGGAATTATAAGGTTGCCTAAGAATTTCCACGGTCACATACTGTAGTTGCCACATATGTTACGGTTTCCTGCGAGGCGTATTTTTAATTTATGGAAACAGAAAACCTGTGGCTGCCATATGTCCTTTCAAGTGGTGATGCATGGTTTGCTTAGGGCAATCCTGCGGCATCTATAGATTTTTCTTCAAATACCAGGGCAGACTGCTGGTTAGAAATAGGTACTTGCCGTAGGGTGTAGGATCAAACTAAGGTCCTTTGAGTTATTGTTTTTGTCGGCCCTACTAATCATCATTAATATATCTATTTAACTCCATTCAATTAAATTCTTTCTTTTTTTTCTCAAAATGACAGAAATACGACACCAATGTTGGTTCAAAGGGAACACAGTTGTCTGGAGGTCAGAAGCAGAGGATAGCCATTGCTAGGGCATTGGTCAGGAACCCTAAGGTTCTTCTCCTGGATGAAGCCACCTCGGCTCTGGACACAGAGAGTGAAAGGGTAAGTGATCAAAGCTGGGAACAGGCTTCCAAATTGACCAGGAAAACCTGAAAAATGAGTTTCACTTTCAAGTCAAGGGAAAAGTCAGGAAAATTTGAGAAAAATGCCTCAAATTAGGGAAAAGTCAGAGAATCTAATGAGAAGGTATCTGTCCGTTTTTACCACATTCTGTTGAAATATTTTTCCTAGAATTTTGAAAATCCATCAGGGAAAACTCAATCATTGGATTTTGTTCTCGTAAAATAGTGGGAACCCTGTAGGTTAATCTGGATGTCTTTTATGTTGATGTCTATTACGTGTATGTTGATTTTTAGGATGCTTTTGACGAAGCCAGTACCTTCAGGAGGGGGGAATACACACCTGTTAAGTAAAAAATATGTTGTTTTTTTTTACTTCAATTATATCTTTCATTAATGAAGTGGATTTGTTTTGTGGAAAGGATGTATGCGTTAAACGTAAATTGGGGGCCCATTAAAGAGGTAAATATTGTTCTTTTCTTCCTTTTGTATAGGTTGTGCAAGAGGCTTTGGACGAAGCCAAGAAGGGCCGTACATGCATTACCATCGCGCATCGTCTCTCCACTATCCACAACGCTGAGAAGATCGCTGTCATCCGTGAGGGAAAGCTGGCTGAGTTTGGCAAACACGAGGAGTTGATGGCTATGAAGATGCAGTATTATTCCCTCTACACCGCCCAATCTCTGCAGCATTAAGAACCCTCTGTGCCATAAGAACATTCTACCGTTTTGGATCCTAATAGTATGATGGTCATAGTATGAATAGAAGAGGCACAGAAAATAGAATACATGAAAATCGGAGGATACTTTAGGCAAAGAGAGGCAGCAATTCAGTTCACAAGAGATACATGTAGAAAGAGATGAAAAACCAGTCATCATTGCCTTCAACAGACATGGCACCTATATGTATAAAGGATCCAGCAAAGAAGGAATACCATGATGTAGCATTTGATGCAAAAGCTGTAAATTGTCTCAGGAAAGATGCTTGAAACCAAATTTTAAAAGGAACCCTCAGATTTAGGATGACAATTTTCCCTCTTGAAAGATCATTTTGGATAACTGTAACCATTCCTAGTCAATTGCAGTTGACGAAGCACCAAGAAGTTAGTATTGTTGGTGTTGTTACTTGATCTGTGGGGTTCAACACAAAGACTTACAATTGATCAAAAGTTACGATTGATTTTTTCTTGGTAGCCTCATCATGGACAGGATGCTCCAAAGTTGATGATCTTAATCCTAACTCTAGTCCTAACCCTACACTTAATCATATCCAAATCCTAATCCATAACTGTACCTGGTTTCCAAATGAGACTACCGAGAAAAAAAATCAATTGTAAATATTTATCAATCGTAAGTGTTTGTGTTACAGGGTCCAGGTGTAAATCTTGACACCAGAAAAGTTTACACCTGATACTACATGTACATGTATATATAAAACATATATGGTGTAAATTCTTACATTTTTTACATGACAACATGTATCATTAGTCTAGCCCTACTATCAATGTCTAAAATTATTAGTGACATTAATACTTGTATTTACATGATGTTAATTATGACCAATGGAGATTCATTTTAGGTTATGGTACCAAATATGTTTAGTTGTGAAAGTTGAATTTTAACAACATAAAAAATAAAAAAATAAAAAATTAAACAAAATGGCACCAAAGGCTAAAATATTCCCTGTACTAGTAAATGTACACTTAGCACTAAATATTCACAAGCACTTTCATGTAGAATAAGAAAAACTTGTTCTCTTCTTAGCAGTACTGGCATATATTCATATCATGAAAACATATTATATTTTTTATATATTTATGAGTATAGATACTATTTATCCATATAGTATTTTTGCACTTGTATACATGTTGCTGCACAGCAGTTGTATATACACAAGGTCTATAGGTGCTTTGACACAATTATATTGGATAGGTTGAAGGGATTGGAAGTATCAACATGATAAGATGAATATGCCACTTTTTCTCATATAGGAGGAGATATGCAATATGAAGAATGCCAGATAATATATTAGATGTGAGTCAAAGGTTATGAAAATTTGCTATCCGTCATCACAATTAAACTTATATACACTGTACAGCGCATCCCAGAAAAAGCAGAATCGGGATGGCCAATCATTTTTCTCAGTGAATATAAGCAATGGATGAAATATTGAGTACATCATATGAAAGTTTGTCTTTTCAACTTCTTTTAACACCTAGTACAATAAAGCCACACATGGATGGACTAGAGAATTTTGAAATTTAAATGTCAAATCTTCTTTGCGCCAATCAAAGCAATAGGACTTGCACTGGATTCCCGCCGCAAGGGATGACATTTTGTATATACTATTAATGCGAGAATTAATGATTGGAACCTTACAAAGGGCATAAAAGAAATAATAATGAATTATTCCTTTGTTTGTTATTAAAGGTAGCTCGCATCCTTCCATATCCCGCTCACTAATTTTGAACAAATAAAAATTTACGATTTATTAGTAAACACTTCTATTTCAGGAATGCAAGGCTCTTTCAAACTGTTTCGGTGTCATCAGGAAAAGGAAAGATGGAACTTAAAAATTGATGCCTTGGATATTTATCATTTGCTTGCATTCACAGAGAAAAACATCTGGGAATTTGTGTTCCGCTGTATCTGGGACACCCTGTATTGAATTTAGCAATATCATATCCATGTGCCACGTCTTTTTGTGTAATAAGAGGAAAAGTGGATTAACAAGGTTATTTGCTGGGGTTTTGTTTGGTTGTTACTGTTGATTCTTGGCAAAAGCAGTTTTTAATTAATTCAAAAACATGATATTTGCTGAAACACTAGTGCTCTGTGGGTATGGCCATTGAAGCCCATGTTTTTGTTGGTCTACTCTATCAACATGTACAATTTGTCTGCTTTGGCAATATGTTGGTTTTTAATTGATTTTTTAAAAATGCCAACATTTGCTGATCCAAAAGGGCTCTAAGGGTATGTCCATTGTAGCCCATGGTTTTGATGGCCTACTCTGTCATTATTTAAACTTTGTTTACTTGGGCAATAGCTTTGTTGCTTTATATTGAAAAGTATGATACATTTTCTTTATGTTTAAAGAGGCTTTATTGTGCATTTACATGTACAAGTAGATTTTTATCCATGTAAAAATTCCCCCCTACTTTTTAGTGCTATCCATATTCTAAAAAGTATAAAACTTTGTCTATTTTTACAAAGGGAAAAAGGTGTATTGTGAATATTTTTGTAAAGTTTAGGAAATTTGAGTTAGAAACGTGTACGTAAAATGTATTTGTCATGATGTACATGACTTGCAGACTGACTCACATTTAATTTTTCTAGATTATGAAGATTTTCTAATCAAAAGTTTAGAACAAAAAAAAAAAAAAAAAAAAAAAAAATCACAATCTTTATTATGAAAATTGCAAGCTTTTAGTAAAACCTATTTTTTTTTTCTTTATTAATATAAATATGTTTATTGGATATTTACAGACATAAATTTCATGTAGTATTGAGGTTGAAATAGAATTTCTATGAAAACAATGAAACAAGGCCTTTTTAAATAGCTTTTTTTTCCCACTGCTCAGTGCTAGAAAAAGAGGGGAAAAGAAAAATTGTATTCATGTACTTATTGGATCATGTGGCTATAAGAATGTATGTTGTATTGTATATCAATATTTAAACCAAATCACATTGTATATTAACCTCATACATATATCTTATAAGTGTGATAGTAAAACTATTTATTGGGTAAAAGGTGCAGCTGTTCTTTGCAACATATTTATGTGCTTTCTTTGTATTGTATATTATTTTGTCTTTCTTAAAAACAAAGTCATCTAATACAGTCGTTACAACTACATTAGGGATCATTCTGTATGGGCTGAATTTTCACTCGCATAAATAGTGTATCGTATTCCATCGTAATTTTTTTAGGCTGAATGAAAACTGGTTCCAATCTTTAGTTGGCGTGAAAAATTAATTCCAGTCTTTTACAAAAAAATAAACATAAGGGTTCAAACTTCTTTTTCTGGGAGTCGAAATACACCTTCAGCAAAGTAATTTAAGTATAACCTCCTCAAAGAGGGAATTTAATTTCCTGTAAGTGTGTTTGTACATCATTCATATTACATGTGTAAATTGTATTCATATATATGAATAGGCTATGATGCCATTTTCATGTACCTATGCCGCTTTAGATGTGATTATACAAGTATTTACTATAAAAAAAATTACTCGGACCATATGTCTTTTCACTTAATTGTTTAGAGCACCTTGGAATGTTAAGCTACCTCCAAAACCTCCAAAGAAAATATATTCCTTTAAAATTTTCCTTTGATGTATGTAATTTATATGAAAACCCATTGGCCCTAGCTTTAAAGAGGCTGTGGTATGTTATCAAAAGTCAAAAGAAAAACTGAACACATCATAAAGTACATGTATGCCTAACCCGACTTAAAAACAACTGTAACATAACATCTACCCAAAACATGGCGTTCTTGTTTAAGGGTCATGCTTTCATTGGCATGACCGTGTACAGCAAATCTAGTACACCAGTGAGTCAGAAACTTTGCAGATGGTTATTTTTTCTTTGATATGGTTATATTAACAAGTGTGCTTAAGGTGTTATTTTCAAAGAATTTAGAAGGGGTGCGCGCCTTGTGCTTCCCTGCCTGCATAAGCCACTGAAAATGACCAGATCATACCATACTGTTATGACATCATTATGTTACACATCGGGTGATTTTAAGTGGATAAACTTTTCCAGACTTTGTGTTGAATTCCAAAGTCCTTTTTGACAAAAGGGCTTTCAGAGTCTTTCAAAATGAATTGCCTTCTCTTCAAATTGCCTTGCTGGAATCATAAGGGCTGTAGTTGCCTTTATACATGTATGCCCATATCCCTCTTACTTGAAAAAGACACGATTATTGTTACATATATATATATATATCTACCTATTTTCGTCCTTAAGGCGAATTTCTTTGTTTCCTCCTTTTATATCGCCCCAACTAACCCTATTCCCTAAACCTATAGAATTGGCGTTAAGGGGAATTTTTCGCCTATAGAAAGTCGCTAAGGGGAATCGTGACTGAATAGAGCTATTCTTCTCAGTTCCCCTTAAGGCCCGTTTTAGTAAGATATATACTAAACGGGCCTTAAGGGGAACTGAGAAGAATAGCTCTATTCAGTCACGATTCCCTTAGCGACTTTTTATAGGCGAAAATTCCCCTTAACGCCAATTCAATAGGGTTAGGATAGGGTTCGGTGGGGCGATATAAAAGATATAAAAGGAGGAAACAAAGAATTCGCCTTAAGGACGAAAATAGGTAATATATATATATATATATATATATATATATATATATATATATATAGCGACATTGGTATTCTTGATTGCGTGCATGGCATTCTTAAAATACTGGCTGAATTTACCTAGACTAATAGGTTGACATATAATATAGGTTTTCACGGTCAATTTTAAACTCTTTGCAATCAAATTCGTTTATGTTCATTCAATTTAAATGATACCTCATGGACCGGAGCTATCGGTCGATTTAATTAACGTTTAGATTTTTAATCGCGATCACATTTCGGACCAAAGTGCTTGTGAGAAATGTCAAATTGATCAGAGATAGTTTAAACTTGACCGCGAAAAACCTATATTTAGGCTGAGAAAAAAGTGCACTTTATTCTATTAATTGTGGTGTATTTTATATCTCACATTCCTTGTAAGAATTGACATATTACACTACTGTTTAATCACTGTTATATGGTCAGGCCTGTATTTCATAATCTTTATTTAGCTTGAGGATGAAAATGAAACACTCCATATATGCAATTTTACTGCGGTTTTTGGCAACAATACTATGAGTTACTCTATGTTTTAGTCATAGTGACAGTAATAAATCTTGTGAAATAACACTCTCTTTCTCATTTTTGCAATCTTTTTTTTCATACATTCAGTAGCTGCCTTTATTTACAAGAAAAACAAGTTTCTAATTGAAAGAGTGTGCGAGATCCCCTTGTAGACCACCTTTTAAGGATGTAAGTAATGCAGAATATCAACCCCCCCCCCCCAAAAAAAAACAAAAAAAAAAACCTCTTTCAAAGAGGCCGTCAAATAAAAAATATATTGTTTTGGGGTATAATATTTCCATGTATAGAAAGCTCACATCGTCGACTATCATGACACAGAAAATACATGAATGAGCAAAGCCTGCTTCTGTTTCGCAGGAATTCACAACTAACTTATGGATCATAGATAAAAATAGCATGAATCAGCTGACAAAGTCAAAGATAAACTAAAAGTCAGAAATAAAGTTCAACATTATGT
The DNA here is from genome assembly GCA_940671915.1 of Paracentrotus lividus. NCBI lineage: Eukaryota > Metazoa > Echinodermata > Echinoidea > Camarodonta > Echinidae > Paracentrotus > Paracentrotus lividus. Next base: position 32,235,407 of record CALNVZ010000641.1, read on the forward strand.
GGGGGTAAAAGAAAGCAAGCGTAAAATTAAAGATTTCACTATTTCTGTCATGTGGTTATTTGTTTTTTTTTCCTTTGTTAGCTGATTTTTGTGCTTATTAATTTTTTTCCCTTTATGTCGCCGTCCAGTGAATTCGTGTCCTTTACTAAAGTGGATGGTGCTCACTCAAGCATGAATTATTTCGGAATTTTTGGTATTTTAAGGATAAGTGAGAGTATGAGCTTCTATACTCACAAACATTTCCAAAAGAACCATATATTTCTAATTTGGTTGCCATTTCAAAGGTGTATTTTTGCTCTGTATATATTTATTTCCCTTCAACAAATAGTGGAGTGCATATGGAAAGTAAATGAAGGCAATTTACGCATCGTGTTGTGAAAGTGCAATTTATTAGCATATATCCTCCGTGAAAAATCTCTGGCTCGTCATTCTTAGAGTTAGTACACCACTACAATAACACAATATGACAGTGTGGGTCATGTAAATACAATCTAATTGTAATATACTTCAATCTATTATATTAACTTTTAAACATCAACAAGGCATGACTCGGAGGAATTGAATTAGCATCATCCTCTCATGGTTTTTCTCTCTTTTTGTCCCCAGGAAAGGCGACACCGCTTCCAGTGAACTGCTTTACTCACATGACCTTCATTTGTAATCATATATACATGTATACATTATACAGGCCTAGATTATCATTGTTTTTTGTAGGTAAAATATCGAAACTAATACAGCACATAAGACAGATGCTAAAATACATTAATAAACGATAATACATTATAGTCTTGGAGCTTACAACCATCTATGTTTCAGTCTATCTTTGTAAGGATCTACGGGAAAAGACCTAGGGGAGACTATGGTAATTATGGCCCCTTTGTCTTTGAGAGCTTATAATTCTTTGCTGCATTACACAATGATAATTCAATTTTTACACATGCCTAGCCAAACTCTTCCTACTATCATATGGGAAAAATAGGCCATTTACTTCAAATTTTGTGCTTAGGGGAGCCTAAAATGTACGGCAATCACAATTCTGTTCGTTGGAAAGTAGACTGAAAGTGGCAAGTTTGCTTTTTTATTTGGGTTGTGATATCATTAATTAAAATCATTTAAGATGAAATTTTGATTGAAACAGAAACAACATGAACTAACAAACACAACTGAAAAACTTCCACCTGAATATCTTCAATAGTAAAGCTGTAAAGAGGGATCAAATTGAAATTGCCACTCGGGGTAATTATGCGCCCCCCCCCCTCATGCACGAACAGTCTATAAGCGCAGATGGGGACATTAACTCGTATGAAATTGTACATAAATATATGTATTGCTATGACTGCATAATTTCAACATTTTGGCTGAACTATTTATTGATTAAATCATTGTTGGTGGTTTACAAGAGTATTAGGAATACCCAACAACATTTATTATACATTACCATAATTACTTAGCATAATATCTTTTAATTCATACAGTCATGACAATAGGGGCCATAAATACCCCAACCCATGGGGTAATTATAGCCCCACAAAGTTGTTAACATAATGGTAATTAATATGCAAATGAGAAGTCACAGGTTTATAATTTCTTTTGTATATTATAGGTATATAGACTGACTGTATTTCTACGTAATTAGAACATTATTGGACTTTTCATTAATGGTAATAGGAATTGTCAAAAGGGGGCCGTAATTACCCCAGTCTCCCCTATATTCACACAATAATGTGTGTAAATATTCATTACTCCTCTGTCACAAATACTATGTACATATAGTAAAATACAATCATGTTGTACTGTGTTATATAGATATAAAGACAATTTATGACGCTATCAAGAATGCTTACAATTGAAAATACAAGAATTAATTTGGATTATTCTCCAGAATAGGCATTACATAATTATTCAATAAGAAAAAATATAGATTTCTGAATACTGAGAATTGAGGCATAATCAGGGTTGTTCAATTATATAAGTAGATACATTTATGTGAGTGGAATTACAACGCATCCCAATTATAACAATATAATCGTACGGGCAGCCTATTACTGCCCTACTTTGGCAAAAGTAAGCAAGTGACAAAAGTGACATTTCCTGTAAAAGAGCAAAATGTGTCCGTCATTTACACTGATGTCAATGTAATCTCCTAATGTCTTAAATATTTCAAAGATGGATAAACTTTGAGACATGAAATTTGGAGAGCAAAAAGATGGCACCAAATTAAATATGGAAATATTGAAAACTCAAATTTGATTAGTATGTCACTTCCTTCCTTTTGCCAAAGTATTGTTCTACGGACTGTTACAAAAGTCATTATTCTTTTGTCTCTCTTTCTATCTCTTTATATATAATTCGAATTACCAATATACGTAATATCAGATTTTCTGGTTCGATATGATATAACAAACAAATATTTGTACATGTTAGTTGATACACTCAAGCAAAATATTTATAAGTTTAGTGATAGTTAATAGTTATTATCATGATAATACAAACATTATAATTATACAATATACGTTGTATGAGATTCTTTTTTTTAAAGTTTGGAGGCGAAGAACTGTGATCTACATAGGTGTAAATTAAAGAAAAATTCTCGTTTAAAATATTTGTTCAAAGATTTATGCCTAAAATTAGAAGATTATTTTTCGTGTACCTTGTTTATCCTGATTTTACCTAATATTAAAATTGACACGACTCGTGTTCAAGCAAGTTTATAACAGGTCGTAAATAGTTCGACTATTTTGAGTATCATGTTCTCTTAATTAGCATAATTTTTAATTCTTTCTATTCTAATTATTTTTCTTAACTCTTCCTTCATTTTATACACAGAATTTTGCTTTGCACAAAATTGTTGATGAGCAGGCTCCGTTGGGATTATTTTGACAAATACTAGACGTTAACATGACGTATCTTGCGGAGCACCACTGTCTACAGTTCCCATTTTCAGTTTTCTGTTGACATAAACATTTCAAAAAAGCAAAATTAAAGAAACACAATCCTTAATTAAATAATATAATAAAAATGTCAAATGAGGGAAACCGAACAGAAATATATAATATGAAAAATCAGCAAAGAAAATGGTATTCCATTAGGATTCGAAAATGAGACTTCATGATTGCTAGAAAGGTGCTCTGAGTTATGGCAGACCCTGATGTCAATGTCCGTCCCAGAGAACCCCTTAGCTTTCGATGCTGGAGTGATCAGAAACTATAGAACCCGATATAGGCCCAAAAGATATAAATGAACTGAGGGATAAATGCACAGTGATTCAAAGCTTTAAACATATATATAATTAAGTTTTACGGGTTTCTATCAATTCTTTATAGAAATAATTTTTCTAATTCTTTACAATTGCACTAAAACAATATAGTATTTTTAGGGTGGACTTTTCCTATTCTGATAATTGATCAAGAATACGTACATGGTCCTGGCGCGTATTTTCCGGCTGAGCTGGTCACCACCGTCATGGGCTGGGCTTGAGTCTGGATCTGCGATAAGACCAAATTAATTACAACAAATTTGGTAATTCAGTAACTATTGTAGTTATCATGTTTGTGTTTAGTCTTCTGTCGGATTGTACAATATGTATAATCTAGTATCTGAATATAGGAACGGCTCTTGTCCATTTCGAGCGAATAAAAAAAAAATCAATTTGAAATTTGGTTATTATTATTTTTTTTTTTTTATTCATTTTAGGTAAACTTTAAGGTGGAGTCCATGGCGGAAAACATGGACTTACATATTAGCAAAAATCTCCGATTAAATCAAATATAATGCAAAAAGTGAACTTCTGCTGTTTTTTTTTAAATTATGGTTTCCTATTTTTGTTTAGTAGGTTTTGCCCCAAAAATGCCGACAGTGGATATAACATTACCAGTAGCAGACGCAGCCAGAGTTCATACAATGGATTTATCGGGCCCATGCGTAAACATAATAGAGCCGCTTTGTCCCCGGACAATTGGGCCCCCGAAATGCATTCAATTCGATTTTCTTGGATCCGCGCCTGAATTACTTAGGCCCAAACTGTTTTGCTTAATATTTTCCTTTTTAAAGACATAACTTTAACCCGAAATTATAATTAATATGATGCACGCTAAATATAATAGGTGTAAGGCATTCAGAATTATAATAATTATTCTCATTATTATTTTTACCGTGGTAGTGGTGGCTCCGACGCCTGGGATAGTTGGGGGTGGGGCACAACAGCAGGCCGAACCCCGGCAGCAAAAGGCAGCAGACACAATACACACGATGAATTCAACCAGGCCAAGGAAAGCGAGTACGGCATGAACGGCAAGGGCACCCTAATGAAGGAAGGGGGGAAAAGAAGAATAAATTTCAATGATTATTATTCAGAAAGATATTAGCGATATGCTCAAATCACAAAAATTACGTCTAGATGACGTCACAGTGTGATAATGACAAAGAAAATAAGCCAATGCTCAGATTGTATAACGATCTATCATTGTTTAGAATTGTGAATAATTTAATGCAGTATTTTTTTAGTTATCATCCAAACAAGAATGATACAGAAAAAAAAAATGAAGAAAAAGAAAGAAGATTCTGACGATTACAAAAGGTGCTATACATAAAGTACATACCACCTAATACATAAAAAATCATGGAGACGGGTGATGATCGAGAAAAATTAATTTCAAAGTAAAATGGCGGATCCAGGATTTAAATGGTTTGGATATGGTTGATAACGATTGAAAAAAAAATCTGAGGTGTGGGGCCCTACATGCTGCCAGTACATGTAATAACGTGTCAAGAGAAAACCCTGAAAAAAAATTATTCCTAAGCATCGTTACAGTCATGCTTCACAAAAAGTGAAAGACGAGTGATTATTTTTTCCTTAAACGACCGATTACCTTACAAATCACAGGCGATTCCTGTTTGAACTGAAGGTGTACAATTATGATTAGATCATTATCTGTGGGGTGTAACACAAAGACTTACGATTGATTAAAAGTTACGATTGCTTTTTTTCTCAGTAGCCTCATTTGGAAACCAGGTACAGTCATGGATTAGGATTTTGATATGTTTAAGAGTAGGGTTAGGGCTAGGGTTAGGATTAAGATCATCCACTTTGGAGCATCCTGTCCATGATAAGGCTAACAAGAAAAAATCAATCGTAACTTTTAATCAATCGTAAGTCTTTGTGTTACACCCCACTGGAAGAGTAACCTTTTTAAAGATCCTGAACGAAGTTGAACAATCCCTTTAATTAAGAATAGGAGGCACAAGGTCCGATAAGGCGAGGGGTCTCCGTAGATAAGGTTCTGTGGTAGATTTGGTACTTTGAGGACCTTCAAAGGTAGGTCAAGATGGAAAAAGTAGTTTTTCGAATTAGTTCATTCCTAAAGGTAGGTATACCTCCGCGAGTATAGTCAGACCAAAAGGCACAAACTAGCAGGTATGTATGAACATGAGAAACGATAACCAGAACAATATCTGCTGAATTGTAATGAAGATCAGTGGATTCGATAACACGATCTGCTGGTAGATTGTGTTCGAGTAACCGAATCCGCCTAAAAGCAAAGCCGCCGCTACACCGAAACAGTGGCTCCATGAAGCAATTAAGCATCATAGAGAGAAGAGGAGAATACCTGGACGCGACGATCTGTAAAAACAAGAATAATATAATACAAAGTTCCAATAGCTTACGTTGGAGAATTTTGCGTCGCATGATTGAAAGGCATAATCGCCTATGTAACTGTAGTAGCATGATAGATAGTGGGTGAAAACCGCTGCCACGGTTGCTTCATAGGCCAACATGCCAAAGGCATGAAAAGTCGTCAGGATTGCCATCACCATGTACGCGATGATCTGAAGGAAAAAAAGATAAATCAAAGATTGAAACTGCAATTACACATAAATATCATAAACTATTTTGACTTTCAAAATTATTTAAAAAGATAGGCCTAAATGTAAAGTCGCAAAATTTTGTGACCCTGTTTATTAATGTTGCCAAAGTATTCGAGAGTACGTACATGTATCTTGTTTGATCTAATTTGATGATGCGACTGGTTTTGGTAGCCAACTTTTAAATTTTAAGCACTTTTCTTTTAACAAAGAGAATCTTTGTTTTGTTTTTTGTTTTATTTTGTTTTGTTTTGTTTTTGTTTTTTTGCTTATAAATACATCAGTCGAAGAAAATAAAGGAGAGCGACGAAGATGAAGACGAAGTGAAAGACTGAGAAGAGTATTTTGAAGCGGAAAAGAGGAGATGAAATATAGGGGGAAAAAGGGTTAATGTGTTGAAGAAAGAGGCGAGAAGGAAAAGAAAACACCTGGAGTTGAATAAGAGAAAGAACGTTAAAAAGGGAACCAGAAGAGGTATATAAGGGGTGTATAAAAAAAGAAAAGGAGACCCAAGTTTAATCATCAATATTGCAAGAATATTACGATGGTGATTATGAAGTTTATATCACTGAAAAGTAAAACTCAGTTGCCTACCATTCTAATAATACCTCTCTCAGCTCACCAATATCAAGCATCAGCACTGAACCTGGCCCATTGTTCTAAAAAAAAATTGTCTCGCAAAATTGTGAGTGGCTCAACAGAGATGTGCCTCAAAAGGAAGCCCAAGTTAATTTGATAATCAATAATTTAAAAAGTATTACCTCGATGATTGTGAAATTTGTATAACCTGAAAGTGCAACTCATTACCATTCTAAATAAAGAACGATACCTCTCCTAGCTAAAAAAAATAAATGTCATGAATCACTGAGCTCCATTGTTCTAAAAATGTCTCGCAAAATTGTAATTGATGCAATTTCATACTTCTTACATTATCCACAGTGAACTGAAGGTTCTTTAGGCTGTCGAGAGCTGTAACAAGATAAAATTACCAGAATGATAAGCTTAATGGACCTAACAAGTAGGCTTGACCAACTTGTCTATCAAAGCCATTTTATTGAAAGTCATTGGAATGCTGCTGCTTTACTCAGAATTGCTAATCATATTTAGGAACTTTCAAACAACCCATCTCAATTAGGAGCATGACACTGAAGCAATCACAATATAGACCAATTTACTAACCTATATTCAAATTTTATGCATACTTTTTATACAAAGGTTGCTCTTGACAACCTGAAAGCTTGTCTGAGGATTGCCTGACATAGCAACAACTCGAGTATATATGTAAACTGGATTCCATGTATTGTAGTTCTTTCTTTTATTACAGGTTGTTTGAATACCTTGTTACTATGTCGCCAGGAAAGAAACATGGATGAATTATGATAACTTAGTTATTAAATAGGTCTATATTTTGCGAGACATATTCATAACAATGGGGTTCAGTGATGCGTGATATCCGTGAGCTGTGAGAGTTATCATTAGAATGGTAATTAGTAGTTCTTTACAGTAATATAAACTTCACTATAATATTCCTGAAATGAACAAACTTGGGTTTCCTTTTTTTCGATACATCCAGTTTAGGCCTTAGGAATTCAATGGAGAGTGAGGAGGAAATCAAGAGGAAATGAAGTGGAAACATGAACAGGAGGGGGTAGAGAGAGACGAGAGGAGAGGAAAAACAATTATGTAAAATCAATTCCAAACGCGTAAGTAGATCGATACAGGGCATTACTTACCACACACGAGTTCTGCCTCTTGCTGCATACTCCTAAGATGCCAGTCGGGATAAAGAACTGTAAAGAAAAGCATGAAACAGTTTTTGATATTTAAGATATTTTGTCAGGGACATGTACATTAAAACATATCTGTCCTGCCCTTGCAATGAGAATCTTTCATACTCCATGATAGTTGTAGTGTATGACCAGAGTACAAATCTAATGCGAAGATGTTTGCTTCAACTTCATCTTAGACAAGAGATGCAATGTACTTTTAAGGTGGTTTATTAAGCGTTAAGTCCGATTAATATGAGTATGACGTTGCATGAAACATATTGGTAGACAGTCCAAATAAAAAGAAAAATCACACCAGCGCCCCGTTGCATAACACTTTTAACCGGAGTTTTTTTCTGGCAAAAATCTTAAAAGTCCGGTTTAAATTTTTTACCGGACTTTTTCCATTGCATAAACACTTACCGGAGTTTTCTCCAGTTAGATGCTGAGAAAACTCCGGTAAAGTTAACCCGAGATCTTGAGGTTGTACGGTGTTAACCATGAATTTCTCCGGTTCAAACATGTGTCTGAATTTCTGTACATCATTACGTAATAGGGTCAGTGATATTGTGCCCACTGAGCCGTGAAACATCGGGTTTTTTGTGAAAATATAATAGAAAGTACTCCCCGAAAAGAATTGTTATATTCAAACTAAGCAAGAATTTGAATTTTAGTCCATATATGAAAAAGTGCTTTTTCTCCAGTCTCACGTGCTCACTGAAGCATGAATTTGTAAATAAAAGCCATAGGATCATTGACACGTGCTCAAAAATATAAACACAAGCAAAAAAATGTTATTGAGATGATTTCTAGTGCATAAAATTACTGCAATACCTTTTTGTAATTCTTAAATGGCCTATTTTTTCGTTGTTTGATGGGTTCATTCAACCGTGAATGAAGGGATATTGGTTGCATACACCTAAAAAACAGGAATTCCATCATATTTGATCGATTATACCATGGCAAAGAAGTGAAAATCGCAGTTTGGGCAATCTTTGCTGCATGCTCACTCAACCGTAAAATTTGTCGCAAATTTCCTTTCCGTATGTTTCGAAGCACGTTTTGCCTACATTCTGACGTGTAAAATGTTTAAAATCTGAAAATGGGTCCGATATCATTGAATCAAAGTTGTGATTTTAGGCTTGTGAACTTCAAAAAATGACATCTTTGCATTCAACCATTGCTCATTGAAGCATGACTTGATGAATTTTCCTAAAATTCGCTCCTATGGTAGGTAATTATATTCCCTACATGGACATATACTTACAATTTCAATTCCTCTTGGTTAAAAAGATTATTGATATCTGAAATAGGGGTAACTTTCTTTTTGTGTTGTGTTTATATATATGGATTTTGGCAGAGAAATTGCTTGGGTTAAAAAGGCGTTTATATCTTGGAAAAAACAGTCTGACGTTTCTCTATAATTGTTTTCTTCTATCATGTGGTGTAATAGGCCAATGTTCATCTAAAGTATTATTCCAAACTGCCTTTGATAAAAAAAAAGAATGATTCAAAAAAGGAGAGAGTGAGAGAGAAAAAAAAAATAGACAGAGATAGAAAAACAAATAGTATTTTTCTCAGATCTTAGATTTTAAGATTGAGTACCTTTTGGAATTGTAAGAAAAAGTTCATCACTAGATAGATCAGAGGAATCGTGCTATTTGGTAATATTTTTCTGTCTTTAATATATATATATATATATATATTTTTTTACGGTTTCAGTTTATTCAAATTCGCATCTGTTAAAAGAACATTTTTACGACTATGCACAACTCACAAAGAATTTATGAAAACACATCTCATATAATTCCTTTATAGTAAAAAGGAAAACAAAATATTAAGGGACAATAAAGGGGAAAATGCATTGACTTGTCAACTATGATCCCTTGTTTACTATATTGTAATCATAAACTATATACTTTGTGAATGATAGCAGTTTCAGTTTAGTGTATTTTGCGTCCATTAAAAAAAAAAAAAGACCTTATTTAACAATACGCATATACAATTATGTAATTGGTTCATAGTACAAAAAAAAATAATAAAAAAAACTATAAAAAAAAAAAATAATAATAAATAACGAGACAATAACAAGATTGGAAAAAGCAATTGGCTTGTCATTATGATAATAATAATAATTGACTTGTCAACTATGATCCCTTGTTTAACTATATTGTAATCATAAACTAATACTTTGTGAATGATAGCAGTTTCAGTTTAGTGTATTTTGCGTCCATTAAAAAAAAAAAACCTTATTTAACAATACGCATATACAATTTATGTAATTCGTTCATGTACAAAAAAAAAAATAATAAAAACTATAAAAAATAAAAAAATAACGAGACAATAACAGATTGGAAAAACAATTGGCTTGTCAATTATGATAATAATAATAATAATAATAATAAAACTGGTTCTCATATAGCGCATAATCAATTTAAAAACTGCTTTATGCGCTTTACATAGAGCTCTCCAATAGTATACTACAACGAAAATAAATAAGTCTTAGGATGTCTTTTAAATGATTCAGACAGATGTATTAGAACGTAAATGGGCTGGTAGATTGTTCCACAATTTCGCAAAAATCAAAGCTAGCTTCCCCCTTTTTGGTAACAATCTTGGGACGTGTAAATTGAAGTATCTTCACTAGAACGAAGTCTCTAACGTGGCCGGTGTGGTGATTTCAGTAAACTATAGAGGTATTTAGGAGCCAATTTATGTATACACTAATAGACAATCAATGCAACCTTGTAAGAAATTCTTTTCCCAGGCAACCCAATGTAACTCCTTCAACAAAGGAGTGGCCCTATCATACTTCGCGCTTTCAAGACAGTTCTGGCGGCACGACTTTGAATGCTCTGCAACCTTTCAATATTGTCTTATTAATATTGTGCAATAGGGAATTAGAGTAATCCAGTCTACTGAGCACAAGAGATCGGATAGCATGACTACAAGCTTCCTTAGTGAGCATTTTTCTCATCCTACATATGTTATACAGATGGAAGTTGAGAGATTTACAGAGTGGAAGTCACTTGTTGGACATAGAATATGAAGCATCAATGTAGACACCAAGAGTCTTAACAGAATTTGAGGGGACTATAGAAGTATTACCGACAGACAATGACAAACTTGTGGAAGATGATGACCAAGTTTTGGAGATACAAGTAACAATGCCCTGTTTTTGCATCATTTAACTGTAACTTGTTCACACCATCCACTGATTCACATCACGAATGCACCTTTCAATTGCTGATATTGCATGGTGCAACTATCTCTATTTTTAGGATCAAAACTACAATATTTGAATATCATCAGCATAAATGTGAAATTGGATATTGCTAAATATATATATATAATATATATATATATATATATATATATATATATTATATATATATTATATATATAAAAAAGATCTAGAGACAATAGAGGGACCGGAAAAAGCCATTCGCTTGTCAACTGATCCCTTGGTTATATTGCAATCATAAACCATGTAAACTATATACATATATATTGTGAATGCTTAATGTTTCAGTAAGTTTATTTTGCGTCCATTGAAAAAATTTTTTAAAACAATACAGAACACGAATTTAGGCCTTTGTAATTCGTTTATAGTAAATAAAAAAAAAAAAAAGAAAGAAAAAAATAACTAAATGTTCACGAGTTAAGAGAGGGGTCGGAAAGGCCATTGGCTCGTCAACTCTGATCATTTGGTTACTATAATCATAACTTCTTTGTAAATAGTTAGGACTTACAATGATGGCGGACCAGATCCCATATCCGGCTTGAACCACTCCGGGAAAGCATAGCAGCCACCACTAGGATGATTGAAAGAACAGCTATGACACGATGAAACACTCCTGTCACGACCCAGCCTTTCCATTGTAATGTTCGGAGATGGTTGCCGTTGAGCAACATCCTTGGTTGTTGGTGCCAGTCTATAGAAAAGCAAAAAATGGAAATTAAGATAAGATAAAAACAAATAAAATAAGAATGATTATTTTACGCCAATTAAGAACTTCACTTGGCAGGTCAAGACCAACTCGTTCTCAGGTGTATTTTAACTGCACGGTCCGAAGGTAATAAGCAAATCTAGCTTACCTAGTGAATTTCTTGATTGGGTAACACGGTTTCAGGACATTTGCAGGTTTAATCTTGAACAATTATCGAATCGGTGACGGATCCGGGCAGAGAACAGGGATGCGGAAAAAAACTTTTGTTGACTAGCTGTATTTCTGTAGCCTTATAAGATCGGAAAATTTCGTCTACGCCAGCTATTTTAAATTTTCGGGATCAGCCAACATCATTGAATACAAGGAAGAACTACTTTGTATAGTTCTGTATATAAATTCACCATTTTTTTTCTGGGGTCACTTCGTTTATATGGAAATGAAATTCCGGTTTTATTCAATGCCTTTGTCTCAATCAGAGATCATTGGACAGAAGATGACTGGTCCTAGAATAAAACCTTGTGGTACAACCGTATGCAATATAACGACCACGACTATTATATACTATCTTATAACTACTGCAAAGCACCTGCTGCTACTACTAGTTCTACTCCTACTCTACTGATGATAATAATGCTTACGTGGTAAACTGGGTGGTGTTACCCGTTGGGTGATCACCATCTGTTGGCCTGCCGGATATGCAACAGCTTGAGCTTGAGGATAATACGGTTGTCCCTGCGGGTAGGCTCCCGGTTGTCCTTGAGGGTAGGCTCCTTGTGGATATGCCCCGGTTGACCCTGCATCGGATATGCCCCGGTTGACCTTGCGGCGGATATGTACCCGGTTGACCTTGCGGTGGATATGCCCCCGCTTGTCCTTCTGGTGGGTATCCTACAGTAGGCGGCTGTTTCTGTTCATCATGAGGCGTGTAGACTGGTGGTTCAGCCATGTTGAAGTAGATGTTACCTGTTAAGATCGGTACGATATTAAATGATTATGGTCATATTATGATAATAGACAAATTGGATTTCTCAAGTCAAAATTTCATATATTCGTCATTCAATTTAATATTGGGGTCATTCAAATGGACGAAACGGTTCAGTGGCTTTAAATTCGTAAGTTTAAATTGAAAAAAAAAAATTGTTGACTAGCACTGCTGCTGTAGGTGTACATGATCGGAAAATTTCGTCTACAATTCTTCAATTCCACAATTGTTCAATTCTTGGAGTCCACATCGTTTAACTACTTCTATTCGACAAGACAACTGCTATACCTAGGAGGGTTGACGCATTTAAGTTGAAAGTTCATCCAGTCAGATTTGTGATTAGACAATAATAGTTAATAATGATATTAAAATCTGATATCTTAAAATAATTTTGGAATAATACGTTATCTTTTAAAGTTGAGATCTCTTTAGAATTGAACATTTATGTGTGTATGGTGGAGCCCTGGTAGATCTATTTGGTACTTGATTATCCATACGTGGTCGGCAAGACCCTCCTCTTGGAAAAATAAAGTTCTTCAGATAGAGGTTTGATTAGGGAGTTTTAAGGGGTTTTAAGGATTGCGGCTTTAAATTTCTATCGGTAAGACGTAGGCCTACTAAATGATGTTTTGTGGAAACAGAGGCGTCGGAAGGACAAAAAGGATTGGAGGGGCAAGCCTTTTTAACACAAACGCGTTCCTCTTCAATTTTTTATCTCAGCATAGCTTTTCCGACACCTCTGGTTGAAATATATATGTGATTC
>CALNVZ010000641.1:32256655-32275966 GCA_940671915.1 Paracentrotus lividus
CCTATAAATTCTTATGTATTTCTTTGTTTTATCCTTCTTTCTTCTTCTCTCCTATAAATTCCTATGTATTTCTTTGTTTTATCCTTCTTTCCTCTTCTCTCCTATAAATTCTTATGTATATCTTTGTTTTATCCTTTTTTCTACTTCTCTCCTATCAATTCTTATGTATTTCTTTGTTTTATCCTTCTCTCCTCTTCTCTCCTATAAATTCTTATGTATTTCTCTGTTTTATCCTTCTTTTCTTTTCTCTCCTATTATATTCTTATGTATTTATTTGTTTTATCCTTCTTTTCTTTTCTCTCCTATAAATTCTTATGTATTTCTTTGTTTTATCCTTCTTTCCACTTCTCTCCTTTAAATTCTTATGTATTTCTTTGTTGTATTCTTCTTTCCTCTTCTCTCCTGTAAATTATTATGTATTTCTTTGTTTTATCATTATTTCCTCTTCTCTCCTATAAATTCTTATGTATTTCTTTGTTTTATCCTTCTTTTCTCTTCTCTTCAATCATTTCCTATGTATTTCTTTGTTTTGTCCTTTAACTTTCATTTCTATCAAATATTCCTTCCTTCCATTTGCGTTTATCATTGAAATGTATTTATTTGATTTTATGTACACAAAACATACCAAGACTTTGCCTACCGTAGTCATTCTACACCGTACGCTAAATCGCTCGACTACCGTCCTGTTTGGGAAGAAGACGGTAGCAAAAAAGGAGTTGCGCATGCGCAGTTCGATTTTTGCTCTGGAGAGCTACCGTAGTTTTTTTTTTAATTTTTTTATAATCAAATCATGAAAGACTAAGTGAATGCTTTCACTGGTGTCACATATCATAACATGTGATCATATACAATGTTATGGAAAGGGAATATAATGAAATCATTCTTTTTTAGTTTTTAAAAAAACTCGCAATAACCTGTTTTTGTAGCTGTCACCTTCATTTGCAAAATTACTCGACCATGCGTTATAACTAGGATTCAAGGAAGCCTATACAATTGCAAAGTTTTATAGTAGCCTAAATAGGAGAGCTTGGAATATACATGTCCTGTCTAATATGGTTTAGTTTTTTATTGATACGCATTGTACAGGCGCTGATCCAAGAATCGCGAATTTGTAAAGAAACTGCAGGCCCAATTGTCTGGGTAAAACGGGGCTCTATTTTTGGGGGGCATGGGCTGAGACTTTTAATTGTGTGACGTCATGCAGGCTAGCTGCGTCCAGTTGTATATGCCGACATGTACATGTATCTGCCGCACGGCCGCTGAGAGCATTTGACCGACTAGATTCTAGTAAGAATCCTAGTATGGGGTACCTTGAAACAGTTAGCTGAACATAACCAGAGAAGCCCACCCCACCCATATGAATATTACATCCCGCAAGTGGCATTGTGCTTCGAGCAATAAAAGGGGGAAACAATCGCGAATTCATGCTGTACAGAAAATAATCCCCAAGCGCCGATTGCTTAATAGGTAAAAAAAAAAACACACACACCAAAAAAAAAAAAAACGACCGGTATTGTGATTCTGACCATACGAAATTCGCAAGATCGAAATGACTTTTGAAAGGATGCGACATTTTCAATAGAACTGATTGTCACACACTTGTATGAGGCTATATCTGGGTGCGCTAACTGGTTATGACCCATATCGTGTGATTGCGTTCTGGTGAAAGCTACTGCATAAAACTGCAAATTATACAAGAATATCAGATATTATGAGGTCTAGCGAATAAGTCACTAATAACATGAATAAGTCACTTCGCGGAAGTCTCCGAGTATCGCGGAGACGAATCGGAGACGTTTCGAGACGGATTTGGACTACTTCAGACTTTGTTTCATAAATTGTCACGTGAACGTCGCGGAGACTTCTCTAAGACTTTTTATCCGTCGCGGAGATGGAATTTATATTCTGTCGCGGAGACGTCTCCACGAAATGAGATACCACCCTTAACAGTGTTACAAAGAGTACATAGTTCGTGTCCTTACCTGCCAGATTCTTTTTCATAGTTGCTCAACTTAAAAAAAAAAAAACAAATAACAAAAAAAAAAAAAACAATAATTAAAAAACTGTTTGTATTTGAAGAGTTTGTTTTCCTTCTTTTTTTAATAATTGATTTGAAGATCTTTGAAAAATAATTGTGAAGTTGGTACCTATCTTGGCCAAAATCACTAAATAAAGTTTGGAACGATTTCTACCAAATAAACCCTAATATTTGCTTTTCCGTAGACACCTGTAGAAAAATTACTAAGCAAACACTTATTTTCAGAAAGGTATTTTCAGTATTTAATGCTCGCACCTAAATTCGGTATTTTATTAAAGAAATGGAAATGTTTTTTTTTCTAATGGAGTTTTTGGATTAGAATTTGACTTAAACTGTCGTGTCGATCAATTAAAAGTTATCAGGTTACTTCGGTTATGATGAAGCGAAACATGAAATCGATATTACTCTGGTTTTGTATTATGGGCAGATTCGTAATTAATATCGACCAGTGCAGGTACATAATGTCCGCGCTACATTGAAAATTAGAGGAGAAAGATAAAGATACCAACAAATTTGCACTATCAAATTAAATAAGAATAATCCTATCGGAAACATGAGGTTTCCTGAATAGCGATACTAACAAAATACATGGATTGTGATTAAAGGCTTGATATGATTTATATGCAATAAACTTTTCTGATGTCACATCTCACTTGAGACCATTTGATCTGTCACCAAATTGTATATATATATATATATATATATATATATACAATGTATATATATGTTGAAAATCAGTCTGCTTGGCATCTAGGTAATATAAGAAGCACAGTTGGTAAAGTAGAATGCCGTTAAAAGTTTATCACACAATGAGCACGACGAAGAGTGTGACTTCGCCTTTCTTTATTGAGAGCTATACTCCGTTCTAAATTATTTCAAAGTATATGATTTTATTTTTTTCTGGCATTCTGCTTTACCAACTGTGATTCTTATGTATACATGTATCCAGATATGCTTATGATTGCTAAGAGCTCAATGTGTGTGAACCTGATTCAATACACAAAAGCGTCTTGCATGTACATGTATATACAACCCCTTATAATATAACCAGCATAACAATTATGCCATAAATGGTATTATGATGTGTTTCATCTACCCTTTTCTCCATGTAGGACAATCATTATAATTTCTTTACTAATGCACTATATGTTTTACTTAATATAATAAGCAATTCTGTGTTACTTACCAGGAACTGTCACGGTGTCGAGCTCTAGTCCAAAGTGTTAGAGTATAACGCCGAGACTTAAGTATTAAATATTACGCGCAGACTGCAGTATTATATGAATGTACTGTTATGTAACATACTCGCTGGAAATGCTCTCACTATAATCGCCAGATAGGCGCCTTTTCTGTTCAATCATTCATGCGTGCACGGTGCACATACACAATGCATAAAGTATGCGTATATGCCTACGTAAAGCATTATTATACTGTACGTCAAACTTAAAAATAGATCAGACACACCCATTATGATGTGTGCGCTCGATCAGAACAGGGTGTATCATAACAAATTTGTCTCAATTTCGAACAACCAACATAAATTTGATATTTGTTTGTCTGCCACAGAAGTTTGAAAATATATACCGTGTCTATGTTCCAGGCGCAAGCCCTTCGTCTTGAATACGATCTTACACAGCTTGTTTTTAAAAATAGCAGTTTGTTCACTGTGGTATTTTCTTAAGAAATTCCTCAACATCACTCTTGAAGAGTTTTTCACATGGTAGGTAGTTTCACAGTAACAGAAAGACATTCAGACAAATATTTCAAAGTTTAATCAAGCCCTACAAGAAAAGTTTGATTAAAGCAGCATAAAAAGCATTACAAATGTATCAGTAGATCAAGGGCATATCATTTGCACTGATTTTGGTGGAATATAATTAAGTAGGTCATTTTACATGTAATAAGGTATTTTTCATGACTTGTTTATGCGTTCACTGAAGGTAGGTTGTCCTTAATTGTTGGCAAGTGAAAAAACACAGACGAAATCATTTATACCGTATGTCAACAGTGTGGATGGCATTTATTTCTCTCTCCTCCTCCACATACACACATAAACACACACACACACACACACACACACACACACACACACACACACACACCCGCTCTCGCACATATTCAAGTATTCCTCACTCTGTATACCGTACAATGACACCATCATGATTCTCTCTGTATCTCACCTTATATTTTATATCTTCCGTTTTTCTCAGTCCTTCAGGCATGTAGTTTGTAACCAAATATCTGAGTGTCATTTCCCCAATCAATAACTACTTGAATCAGTTAAACAAAAAAAAAATCAAAACAAAACACTATACGAGCCAAAAACTTTTCTCTATGGAATATTTCACATATAATCTTATACCCCTTGGATAATTACCCCCGAGAAATAGGATTGGGGTTAGGGGTTAATTGTCCAGGGGGTAGTTATCCTAGAAACTTTAATGGTATCTGTTTTCTGTTAAAAATACAATAAAGATGCCCATTAAAATTTTAAAAATTCAATACATTTCATTTGCTCCTTAAAAAAACAAACAAAAAAAAAACCCCTGAAAACCCAATTTTTTTTTGGCCAGAATATGCAAAAAACCATTTTCAAGTGACACATTTTTAATATGTTGCACTCTATACCTAGTCATACTCTTCTGACTCGGCGCATTGTATACGAAATGAAATGTAATCTGTTATTATAGGTTTTCCCGCTCAAGTTCATCATTGCTTCACTCTATCTCATTTATGTGCATTCAAATTCACGCAGCTGCCGCTTTCGTGCCTGTTGGGTCATACAAATTTTCAATTCGAGCAATGAATTTCATTTACGAGCACGCATATTTTCTTTTAATGCACTCATTTTCATTTATCGGCACTAACATTTTTGTTCGGTGCAAACGAATTATCTATATTTTTATTTCAACTGTCAATTTCATGCACCAATTTCCTGATTCCTTCATTCAATTTAAAACGAAACAGCGATGGGCCTGTTTTGGGACAAACAGTTTCGTTAATAGGAATCATATATCCTACTATGTGCACTTAATTTCATTAATGAAACGTTTTGCATTGGATTTTTCTATCTTTAATTTTGAAATTAAACACACAAACTAGCAATAAAAACCAAATATGACTCAATCATATATGCATGAAGCACACGACTTCTTCACATGAAATGGTCACACAAGACAGTGTTTGTCGTTTTCTTGAGGTGCATTTGTAGGTTTTCCAGCTCAATTTCATCTTTCGTTCGCTCAATGTCACATTTGGATCAAACGATTTAACGCAAGTTGCGATCGCGCTAACGCATCGTCAATCAAATTCAATTTTATTCACTCAAATTCCCTACATTTGCATACGATTCTACATAGCATTAGTGCGAATTCACATGAGGAGCATACAATTTAATGTATGTGCACTCATTTTTGATTTACAGCTGGCTTCGGCATAATTTGTCTTCCTTCGTTCAAACAACTTCACGAATAGGCAATCGAATCGTAAATAAGTGCATACACTTTTAGTGATACTTCAGTGAAAGCTTATGATGGTATCTCACTTATCACGAGACGGATTTAAGACTAGTTTGGGACAGTTTTGAGACGGTTTTTTAGACAGTTGCGGAGACGTCTCGGAGACGTCTCAGAGATGTATGGCCGAGTCTCACGAGTCGCAGAAAATCGAACATGCTTAAAACTATGAATTTTTTCGTCGCAACAACATATAAATATGTCTCTGCGACTCGACTTCCCCGCGAAGTGAGATACTTATCATTTCGAGGTTCTTACAGTCGTGTAAAATAGCATTTTTATTTATTTTTGTTTTTTGTTTACAAGTCTTTATGCCGAGATGGCTTGCTTGTCAGGAGGTTGATGGCTAGAAATTATCAACCACAATGATTACAGGGATTTTCAAGAACAAAGTATTTATTGTTCTTGTAATGATCAGTCGTATTACAATATAGGTTTTCACGCCCAAATTCATACATTTATCATCCGTTTTCATTTGATGTCTATTCAAATTCGTGAGTTTGATCCGACAGACCGAGTTAAGTTAATTAAATTAGTGCGAATTCGAGTACACGGAATGAAATGTCGCCAGGATGGAGACGAAATTGAATAGCTGTTGCCGAATGTAAATGCTTATTATGTGAAGAAGAACGGGCAAATACGAAATCGATCTCAACAATCGTTAATTTTGATGATTGAATACGATTTTGACTGGCAACATTTCGATGCATCAGCGTTTTTCCCGAAAATGAATGCCTCTAATATGCAATTGATCGACAAAACAACGCAATTGACCGGGAATACTTATAATACAAAATTAATGCACATCCAGAAAAATTACAAACATTTTTTTTTGTCTGACGATTTCATATTTTATAATTCGTACGCTGCGTGACTGAGTCATATTTGGTTTTGAGTGCTAGTTTGTGTGTTCAATTTAAAAATTAAAGATAGAAAAATCCAATACAAAACATTTGAAAGTAGAAACTCAATTGAACATTGAGAATTTTGTACACTATTTAAGATAACGAAATGGGAGATTATATCTCTCCACAATCTCACTCTTAAAAATTGAAGTACGTATTATGGTCATATTCCTGAAAATAAAGAGTTCAATTGAATTAAGTGCACAAAGTAGGAAATAGAATTCCTAATAATGAAATTGTTAATCCCCAAAGCACGCCCGTCACCGTTTCGTTTTAAATTGAATGAACGAATCGCGAAATCGGTGCATGAAATTGACAATTGAATGAAAATATAGTGAATTCGTTTGCACCGAACAAAAATGTTAGTGCCGATAAATGAAATTGAGTACACCAAACGAAAATTAGCGTGCACGTAAATGAAATGCCTTGCTCGAATTGAAAATTTGTATGATCCAACCGGCACGAAAGCGGCAGCTGCGTGAATTTGAATGCACATAAATGAAATAGAGTGAGGAGATGATGAATTTGAACGGGAAAACCTATATTTTGTATCATAATCCTGCAATACACATTAATACGACAGAACAGATAACAGTGAATAATAGTGAACATGTATATACAACGCTTAGTCAATGTACGTTCGATTTACTTCTTATAAAACTGACGACTTGTGCTTTTTTCATATTTTCCTTTAATTTATGAATAATTAACAGAAGAAATTCAACGATGGCCTTTTTATTTTGGTAATTTAGTTTCTTCCAGGAACAGACTTGTCTCTTATTTTGTCGGAGAATGATCTCTCCTCTTTAAGAATGTTATTCAAGATATGTGCAACTAAGTTTCTATGGACTTGAGACACAGTTATCTTCATGTTCTTAGGTGCTTATTTTATTCTTTGTCTCAAATTATTTTTATTAATTTTTCAGAATTTTTCACTAATGTGTTACGTTTTTTGTTTTACGTACTTTTCTTCTTTGTATTATGTTTATAATCTTTTCGTAATCTTTATAATAAGATGTCCTTTTTTATTTATTATTTTTTTATTACATATATCCTCGCTATGTTGGCGTCGTAAACTCTCCGAAACCTTGCTTTTCAATGCCTGACCTACGAACCTCGAGTTACGAGCATGCGCAGACGTACAGGTCCAATAAAGCTAGCTTTGCCCGCCATCGCCCAAATCAAACCACAATCAGTTGTACACCCGCATCATCAAGAGTGCATCCCTGGTTGAACGTGGAAAAGCAGGGCGTCGGCCATCAAGTGAGTAGGAACCTTTGCTTTCAGTAATACAATACTGCAACTCACATGTAAATATTCGCCGCTTATATTCACTGGCAGGGGCGTATCCAGGATTTCCCAATAGGGGGGGCGCAAGGAAATTTTTATCGCCGTCAGGGGAAGGGGGAGGGGGTTCTTCTAATTCATATTGTACATGAAATTCCACATTTTTTTTCAATTATCACAAAAGTTACATAGTTTCTATACCCTAAGACAATGTATGTTGCGTAGAAACCTATTTATGTGTGCATTATATACCCTTCTGAATTGGAATCTGCGAGCGCGAAACGACAGTCGAAAATGTTGAGGTTTTTAAAGTTATATGAACTAAATAAAGGGGCATTTTCTAGTACTAGAAAATGGTAGATTATTGTGTATAATAGACCCAATTTAGTATCCGCGAGCGCGAAGCGCGAGCTGAAAATTTTTAAAGGTAAAAATTGGAGTTATCATTTGTGCATTATGATTTGGTATCAGCGAGCGCGAAGCGCGAGCCGAAAATTTGGGGTTTAAAAATTTTTTAAGGTAAAATTTAGAACTATTATTGTGCATTTGATTTGGTGTCAGCGAGCGCGAAGCGCGAGCCGAAAATTTGGGGTTTAGAATTTTTTAAAGGTAAAATTTAGAGTTATTATTGTGCATTTGATTTGGCATCAGCGAGCGCGAAGCGCGAGCCAAAAATTTGGGGTTTCAAAAAGTATTTTGAATTAATAAAGGGGTACTTTCTAATAAACCCATGTTTCCCAGGAGGCCGAGGGCCCAGGAGGCAGAGGGTCCAAGAGGCCTCTTTTCTTTGTGAAATTTTGAAACTTTAGTTTTAAATATTTTTACTTTTCGTCACTAATGTATTTCTTTTTCTTAAAAAAGGGCGTTTGAGCAATTATTGCAAAATACAATATGAGAAAAGTCGGCCTCGTGGGCCCTCCCCACATTAAAGGCCTTAGTTATGGTCGTTTAGAACCAAATAAAGCCTATTTCGGCGAAAATTGTACAAGCATCGAGCCTTATTCCCTTCTCTTTCTTTCTTTTTCTTCTTTTCTTTCCCTTTTTCCTTCTTTCTCCCTTTTTCTCCTCCTTTTTTTTTTTTTTTTTAGTCGGCCAATAGGGGGGGCGCGCGCCTGTTGCGCCCCCCCCTGGATACGCCCCTGACTGGTAGGTTAATTTATCAATATTTCAATCAATACATGAAATTGTTTACTCCCAATTTTGTTTTGATGAACATTAAAAATATCTCAAAATTGTTTTCTTATAGATGTATTGACCTCAGTTATAAGTGCATGTAGGGTGTTATTTCATTGATTCGCCTGAAATACTTTTCCAAACACTGCCGTTACATCAACATCTGTAGCTGAATTCCGGGGAGCGGCACTTCATCCCATTCGAGTCATGCTGCCTCCCTTTAAGATGCTGTAGAAAAGGGACACACATGCATCACCTGCACACTGCACCTAGCACACTGTATACAGAGTGAGTCAAAAAAAACTTTACACCTAGAAAAATGTGAATAAAAAGAAAACCAATTTATAAACCCCAAATTATTTTACATATCCTGAAAGAGTAATTCCTCCCGCATCTTCTGGTACCATTTTTGTGTGGTATGTCTTTACGCTTGGATGAACACGACGTATTGTTTGCGAACATGTCAATTTCGAATTGTGCCAGAATGGGAGTAAAATCAAAACAACAAAAAGCTAGAAAAAGCAACTTCATCCTGATTAAAATAGCATAACTTTTTAACGAAAGTGTCTTATGCTTAATAACTTGGCAGGTGTGTTGTTACACATATTGACTACATTTTTTATGAATATTAGATTGACTCGTCAAGTAATGCACGAATGAGTACACATCAAAGATTAAATTGCAACTGACAGACCTAAAAATATACTTTTGAAAAGTGATTATTTTGTGTTTGACGTGTGCTCACTCATGCCTGACTCTACAGATCTATCTTATTTTCATAGAAAATGTAGTCAATATGTGAAACAACACCCCTACCAAGTTATTAAGCGGAAGACATTTTCGTTCAAAAGTTATGCTATTTTAATCAGGATGAAGTTGCTTTTTTCTAGCTTTTTGCTGTTTTGATTTTACTCCCATTCTGGCACGATTCGAAATTGACATGTTCGCAAACAATGCGTCGTGTTCATCTAAGCGTAAAGACACCCCGAACGGAAATGGTACCAGAAGATGCGGGAGGAGTTACTTTTTCGGAATATGTAAAATGATGTGGGGTTTATAAATTGGTTTTCTTTTTATTCACATTTTTCTAGGTGTAAAGTTTTTTTTGACTCACTCGGTATAGTGCACCGATCCACAATGTCACGACATCACCCTTAGCACCAACAGCACCTTATAAAACACCTCTCCAGGACAGCGTCGACGTTTTTTGGAGAGTATATACCTCTTCAAGGCTCAAGGCATAACCATCGATTATTGTTGTATATTTTTAAAGGAAATGATTGTCGCTTTTCATAACTAAGGTCAGCAGATGCCCAGTCCAGTTCATTTTAAACATCAGGGAAGACAAAAGCACAATTAAGGCCCTGGGAAATGAAAATTCTGGAGGTGACATCATATTTCTCCCCAAAATATTTTCTGTTTAATAGTATAAACATTTTCAAAGAAATATTTCCATAAGGGGCCGCTGAGACAATGGACAATTTGTTCCCTTTCGGTTACCAATGAGGGTTCCGCCCAGTATTGGTATAACATCCATTCCGTGTAACTAGATACCGTGAGCAGAAATTTACAACTTCTTCTATCCAAATAATAATTGGTTCATTTTTGGTTATTTTTTTCTTCAAAAGGTGTCATTCTTAATAAATTTTCAATGCGGTTCTGATAGGCGGAAAAATATTGCATGGTCGACGTCCCTACTCTTAGTCCCACACTACACTTTTTATGCGAGTTTCATGGTTTTATACTCTTTTGTCACGCGAGTCACGTTTTCATATAGTCATTGACTTGAAGTAAATAGTCAAGTGGAAGTGAAAGTAGGGATTCTTATTGCCTAATGTCTCAAAATTAAATCCTGAAAATTTGGTATAAATGGGACCAGTACTTTTTTTTGTTGAAAAATACAGTTAAATACAGTAAGGTCCAAAATTAAAAAATAATGTCGTGTCACGCGAGTCACAAGACAAAAGTTGAAATATCTCCAACAAAAATGGCTTTACATCAAAGATTTTGCTTTCCAATATGTATGATCAATAGTTTAACTGAAATGTAAAAATTAAAAAGGCATGCAGAACAACGTTTCCGAGTTATCAACATTTAAAAGTTGAAATTTTGGAAATAGTCACGCGAGTCACAATGGAATGGCTGATAACATTTAATGTAACTTTACTTCACCTATATATTAAACTATTTTGTCCTTAAGTGGTAAAAGCCCCTCATTAACGGCACAAATAAATAAATACACGAGATAGAAATTTCGCGCAGCGCACGTAACTGCAGACACGTTGCATGTACGACATGCAGGAAGTTTTTACAATGCCTTTACTACAGAAACGCAGGAATCGCAGAAATTGACCCACGACGGCTGCATGCAACGTGCATGCAACGCAGGCTACGTTGCATGCACTTACCCCGTAGCCTACGGCAAGTTGTGACCGCCGCATAATATTTGTATAGTTTCCCGCCCCCCAAAAAAGTTGTCAAGTGAATCAACTTACCCCAGTCATGAGGTAGGATGATCCAAGGCCTGGGGTAAGTTGATCTTACACCAAATGCGTGTATTATATGCAAATTAGGGTAAATAAATGAAATATCTAAAAATATATTCAAATTCAATAGCTTTTCTTAAATAACTTTAATTTAAGAACCGAGACCTTTGCTCCAGCATGAGAAGACACTACGGTTTGTGTGGGAGCAGTATTGTAGTACTAGCAGTACTAGGTAGCAGCATTGTAATATGATCTATGCCATGGCTAATACATTATTACTCTGCAGATGGGATTTGTACTCGATAATAGTATAGGGGAGACTGGGGTAATTATCTGACAGGCCAACTGGCCTACAGGCATCCGGGTGAGAGAGAGGGGTAATTATGGCCCCTTTGTCTTTGAGAGCTTATAATTCTTTGCTCCATTGCACAATGATAATTTAATTTTTACACAAGCCTAGCTAAACTCTTCCTACTATCATATGAGAAAAATAAGCCATTTACCACAAATTTTGTGCTTATTGGAGCATAAAATGTACGGCAATCACAATTATGTTCGTTGGAAAGTGGCAAGTCTGCTTTTTTATTCGGGGTGTGATATCATTAATTAAAATCATTTAAGATGAAATTTTTATTGAAACAGAAACAATTGGAACTAACAAACAACAGAAAAACTTCCACCTGAATATCTTCAACAGTAAAACTGTAAAGAGGGATCAAATTGAAAGTGTCACTTGGGGTAATTATGGCCCCCAATGCATAAACAGTGTATAACGCGTAGATGGGGACATTCACTAACTTGTCTTGTATGATTATGTACATAAATATATGTATTGCTATGACTGGAAAATTTCAACATTTTGGCTGAACCAAGTATCGATTAAATCATTGTTGGTGGTTGATAAGTGTATTAGGAATACCCAACAACATCTATTTTACATTACCACAATTAATTAGCATAATATCTTTCAATTCATACAGTCATTACAATAGGGGCCATAATTACCCAAACCCGTGGGGTAATTATGGCCCCACAAAGTTGTTAACATGATGGTAATTATTATGCAAATGAGAAGTCACAGGTTTATACTTTTCTTTGCATATTATAGGTATATAGACGGACTGTATTTTTACATAATTAGAATATAGGTTTTCCCGGCCAATTTCATACATTTATCATCCGTTTTCATTTAATGTGTATTCATATTCGTGTGTTTGAAGCGACAAACTGACTTTAGTCAAACAATTTCGTGTTCATACTCTCAAAATCGTTTGTAGGCTTACAAAGTAATGGTTGCAAAGTTCAAATTCTGATATAGGCATTTAATTTCATTATTTGTGCATTCAAATTAGTGCGAATTTAAGTATACGGAATGAAATGTCGACAGGATGAAGACGAATTTGAATAGTTATTGCCGAATGTATATGCTTATTATGTGAAGTAGAATGCCCAAATACGAAATCGATCACAACAATCGTTAATTGTGATGATTGAATACGATTTTGACTGGCAATATTTCAATGCATCAGCGTTTTTTCCGAAAATGAATGCCTCTAATATGCAATTGATTGACAAAACAATGAAATCGACCGGGAAAACCTATATTATTGGACATTCATTTAATATAGGTTTTCCCGGTCCATTTCATTGTTTTTTCAGTCAATTTCATGTTAGAGACATTCATTTTCATAAAAATACGCTGATGCATAGAAATATTTTCATTCAAACTCGTATTCAGTCATAAAAATTAACGATTATGGTGACCGATTTCGTAATCGTGCATTCTAGTTCACATAATAAGCATATATTTTCGGCAATGTTTATTCAAATTCGTGTGCCCTCTCATTCCGTATATTCAAATTCGTTTATAGACAAACAAGTTCATGATAGAAACATTCAAATTAAACATGTAAAGTACCAATTGAAATTTACATTGCTCATGCAGTATTTTTAATTGAATGTCAGAACATATCACTAATTAAAAAAGTTTATAATAATCATGCCTTGTTGTGAACAAAGATGTAAAATGAAGCCCATAAAAACAAAATTGCGATTATAACGATGAAAATAAAGATTGACAATGAAGACACTTAAACATAAGAATCATGATAATGGGAATTGATGTTCACAAATGCAATACACTAATAATGGCGATGAATTATTTTTTTATCAAATGACTTTGGAGTAAAAGAGAGGTGTTGAAATTAAAAACGAAAACGATAATCACAATAATGATAAAATCACATTTACTGAAAATGGTCAGGATTACCTACTCCTTATCATAAATATGTGTACATGTATAACGGATTTGGATGCTGAATCATGGAAATCGATCGCTTGAAAACGAAATTGAAAGTGTTTTTAAAGAGCTTACCCTGCCATCACAATAATGTGAATGCATTAATAATGAAACTGAATGATTATATCCGAATTTAAACTTCGAAAGCATTAATTTGTGTGCCTAAAAATGATTTTGAGAGCATGAACACGAAATTGTTTGACTTAGTGTCAGTCTGTCGCATCAAACACACGAATTTGAATACACATGATATGAAAACGTATGGTAAATGTATGAAATTGGCCGGGAAAACCTATAGTAGTAATAGGAAATGTGAAAAAGGGGGCCATAATTACCCCAGTCTCCCCTATTTCATATTTGAGCTCTTTTATACTTTGATTCACACGTTAGGCCTAACTATTAACCTCAATCAGGAAATAAGTAGGGGTAGGTCCCGGACCTATTCATTTTCTGATTGAGGTTATGACTTGGCGTATATAAAAATTTACCCTTCCTATCTCTCAGTACAAAAATCTGTTCATCTCCGTATTTTGCCTTTCTCTCTCTCTCTCTCCCTCTCAATCTCTCTTCCATCTTCTTCTGTCAATCTCTGTTCATCTCTCGTTCCCTTTTGCTGCATATCACCTTGGAGGAAGAACTCTTCTTCCTCCAAGATATCACTATTTTCATCCGGTTCACAAAAATCTTCAATTGTTCAAACGCTTAATTATGTATTGAATGACTTTTATTAATAAAATTTTCATGGAAAATATTAAATATACGTGAAGATTCTTATTAAAGACTCAATCTATAATCTTGACTGACATCATTACTACAATTTCATACAAAACTTTTGCAAGCTATTTTATTTCATGACCAATATACAAACCTGACCTGATATTAATACAACTATTGGCCTACTCACCTACAGTGTGTCCCACAAAAAATGCTAATGGCACTTCAGATGGATATAATATTAAAATTACAAAATCATATTGTATATAACTTTACACCCGTAAACTACAAATCGTTTTCTACAACTGGATGAAATGTTATGTGATATGGTCCAAGAATCACAAAGATTTGAGCATTTTGTCATTACACATCAGGAAACCTCTCCATCCAAGTTTATATTGAGTAGTAACGGTTCAGTCCCGGGGGCAGACCCCAATTATATGCTCGTAAAGTCGTAAAAGCTTTTGAATTCGTAACGGCTACGGAAGCCGTGCGCTGAGTGTAGAGCAAAAATCGTCCAAAATTCACCTGCTTATATCTCTCTTTCTTGATCACCAAAGTTCATGATACTCTCAGAGAACCTAAAGAATGATAATATTAAGCACCATATCAAATCTCATTGAAAATGGTTGTGTATTTTTGGAAATACGGGTATATTTCTGTTTTTCGAGAGGGGTTTCATTTTTTCCCGACAGAAGTCTGGGACGAAATGAAAACGAAAACAAAAGACATGATACTGTACAGTACACACCAGTCTCACTTCCTGCGCATTTTGGTGTTTGGGCAATCAGTAGTTTTGTCTAAATCTTCCTTCAAATGTTGAGTATTTCGCTGGAAAAACGCTGGAAACTGCATCTATCAACGACAAACCGCTCTTTTGCGCATGCGCATTTCCGCACCTCACTTCCGGGTTTGCCGAAAAACACTCGCCAATATCCATGAGAAACCTGCTGCGATGACCCTACTGCAAGTTTTAAGGACAGTAAACCACTATATTTTGTTATAATCCTCAATTATTTTTCCATGAATTAGTTCTATATTTGACATTTGTAATTTTCATTGCTCGATTTCAACGTTTTCTTGCCATTGACGGCTGGGAGAAGAGCGGAATATTTTTTCGTGGGGCTATACTATAGCGGTCAAAATATGCCTACATCACGAACCACAGTGTGTGGGACCACAATGTAACTTGATGGAGGTTTTTTTTTGAATGACTTTGATACGGATTTTTCCCGACATAACCG
Organism: Paracentrotus lividus; assembly: GCA_940671915.1. NCBI lineage: Eukaryota > Metazoa > Echinodermata > Echinoidea > Camarodonta > Echinidae > Paracentrotus > Paracentrotus lividus. Next base: position 32,272,317 of record CALNVZ010000641.1, read on the forward strand.
TGGGACAACATATTATGAAAAGATATTTCGTACAGTATTTCGATATGATATGCTTTGTATCATATCAAAGTTTCGTTCTTGGGCAATTTCAAGAAAGGTGAAAAATAATCAACTTTTTTACCGATTTCTGGGTTTTTTTCGGGGTGCTCCCGAAAAGGCCTATTTTTCACAATTTATAACTGATTTCAACCATAATTAACATCATGAGAGGTTAAAATGACTCTTTATTGTTAAATAGTCGTTGGATTTGTTTCATTTTTTGGTTTTAAAGGCAAGATATCGCAGTTCGCCCTAGACAAATTGTAGCGGTTTTTCCGTGCAAAACTTGTTTTCTTTATGCAAATTAGGCAGACCCGGCGATAGGTTTCTCGGAGTTAATTGGGGTGTAACCCCGAGACTGGGTTGTGTCGAATAAAAGAAAACCCAAGTTTGATCATTAATACTTTGAAAAATATTGTAGTAGTGATTATGAAATTATATCACTGTAAAGTGCAACTCATTACCATTTTAATGATACCTCGCTCAGCTCACCATTATCACGTTTCATTGAACCCCATTGTTTTGAATAATGTCTTGCAAAATTGTGAGTGGTTCACTTTCACGCTCATTGATGATCAAAGTCGGGTTTTCATTGAGGCACCTTTGAATAATGCATGTAAATTTCATAATCACTACTGAAATATTTTTTCAAATTATTAATGATCAAACTTGGGTTTTCTTTTATTCGACACAACCGGTACTACTCAATGTAAACTTGGATGGAGAGATTTCGTGATGTGTAATGATAAAATGCTAATATCTTTGTGATTCTTGGACCATATCACATACAATTTTATCCAGTTGTAGAAAACGAATTGCAGTTTACGGGTGTAAAGATTTAAAGTGCCATTAGCATTTTTGTGGGACACACTGTATAATAGAGTGGTACGTTCCAAATTGCAGTCGACTGGAAAATAGCTGGCGCAAGCAAAATTGCAATCCTCCAAAAACTTGTGTGAATCGACCTGATTAAGTTCTTCCATTAATTTATTATTGCAACACAAGCACAAGGGGTTATCATTAAAAAGATATTGTCGATTCAACTGAATTGAGAAAAGAATCAGGCAAAGGAATAAAGCATGTATCTCAGCATATCCCTCGAAAACTCTTCATTTCATGTTGGGCGCGGAAAACAAGGAGCGCTACGGATTGCTTAGGTTGCAGTTAATGACCAAATCATTAAGCAAAACTGTCTCTGATTGAATTAGAATTTCAATGGAAATTCGACCAATCACATCATATTTTTAGTATGGCAGATGGAAAATTTATCTGCGATTTCGAAACCATTTGTCCAGAAAATTTGAACTTTCGGGTTGTTCAGTCAGCGCACAAAGAAGACATTTGTGGCTTTGACACGTCATAATTCACAAAATCACAGATATTAATATCTTCCAGAAAAAGTGGTCACTCAATATTGAAGTGAGTTAGACAATATCATACCCACTTAAAGGGAAAATGTACTTTCGTTACCTATTTGCCCTTTTCGGAAAGATTAAGAAATAAAGAAAATATGCCCAATTCTGCACTTTTTTGTTGCTTTAGCTCTGCGTTTTGCACGTTATAGCGTGTAAGACTTCGGACTGTGTGTAATAAGACCCCTAATGTGCGCCACTTTCCAGAATGGTACTGATACCATTCTAAAAATTTGTTAAAATTTTGGCAAATTTGAATACTTTGCCGTTAAAAACTGTATGGCATTTGAAAAAAAAATGAATGTTCTTGCGTTTAATATTGAACCGTTTACAACCACTCGAACGTGAATGACGTATTAAGGCCTATAAAACATATGATCGCTGTTTTGATGAATATTCTAGAAGAAACTATAGAGTAATCAATGCATAAATGATACGTAGGCCAAAATTTAATCCCCAGTATTAGATATGTACCACAGAGTATGCTATACCGTAGCATATGTTATGTTAGCTTATGCTCAAGGAGTGTTTTACAGTACCATGTGCAACTGTGTAAAAGATGGTATGATGTATGGCGAATGTGCCTAGCCCACATTGACACTCATGTTCTTTTGTAAACACACCCCGACCTTTACAATGATATAATTTTTCAAAGCAGATCTGTTCAATCCCGATTAAAAAAAACGAGTGTTTATAAAAATGAATTTCTTTACTTCAAAATTCGACATCGATCTTGCTTTGCGGGACTCTAGCATTATCATTATCATTATTATTGTTATCATTAATATCATTAGCATTATTATTGTTATCATTATTAATATTATTATTATTATTATTATCATTATTATAATATGATCATTATGATTATTATTGCTATTATCATTTTATTTTGACTTTGTACAAATCATTTCTACTGCACTAAAAAAAAAAAAAAGGTGCTTGAACAAACTGGGTTGCTTTCAATGGCTGAGTTGCCATAAATTATAAACTGCATAAACTAATGCCCTCAGGAGCACGACGCGCCTGATTGACTTCGCATTACCCCGGGTTAGTACTGCGTGTATATACAGAGTGAGTCAGAAAAAAAATCCCATCATTTTGAAGTTGGCTTGTGAAAATTATGTACAATAAATCATGGGTTTCATGATATTATGTCTTGGAAGGATCATCCTTGTAGCATTTGTTGGTATCCTTTTCAATTGGATCTTTGCATGCATGACAGATGATCTTTAGAAGACAGCAAAATCTCGCTTGCGACAAATAGCTGTGTGCAGAATAAAGAAATTAAGAACGTATTACTTATGTGCACGCACAAAGACACATGACGACACATACACACATTTATACATACACAAACCACATACACACCCACATCATCCCCACACACCCAAATACACTCCATACACACACACATACACACGAACATACGCTATTACTATCACACCAGCATAAACATACACACACACGCACACACCCTCACTTACATTCACAAAAATATTTTAGGGAATTACTACGTCCCAACCATTTAGTTATGGTCTTGGTAAACTAAATTTCATTGATCAGAAAGGGGGAATGTTATTGAGAAATGTTTACTGTGTTTGTGGGTGCGTGTGTGATGATGTGGGTGTGTGTGAGTGTATGTGTGTGTGTGTATGTGTTTAGATGTGGGTGCAAATATTCTTTCAATATTTATTTTAATATCCATCCATTTTGCAGTGTTCTGATGAATGTCTGTTACTCAGTCATGCGTGCAAAGATAAAACTTAAAAGGATACAAACAAATGCTGGGAGGAAGAATCTACCAAGGTATATCTACGAAACCTATGATTAAATGTTCATGGTTTAACAAGACAGCTTCAAGACGACCGGACATCTTTTTTAAAAACTCTGTATAATCACCTTTTTGGGCCATAAGAGCCACACCTCACGAAGCTGATTTTGACACGCCGTGCAGGCCCGTTACAGCACGATTCTTTGTGAAACAGTGGACAAGTAAAGCTTGGTATATTATCATTTTGCGTACGTGAACTCGGACCATTATAACAAATCATATCTCAAGAATTACATATACAAATCAGATTAAAAAAAAAGTCTACTTTATGTTAACTTAAAGTTGAAGTTTGGTATTATCTATATATTAATAAATACCAAACTTCAATCTCAATAATAATGATAATATAGGTTTTCCCGCCCAATTTC
>CALNVZ010000641.1:32278233-32308318 GCA_940671915.1 Paracentrotus lividus
GAAATCTTTACGATGTCTAACGACGTCCTTCCAACGTTAATGAATCTGATTTAAATATCTTTACATGTTTCTATGCGATGTATTATGTCTTCTCTGGTAATGCTTAAAGACGTGAATTTTTTATTTTTGGAGCAATAAATTAATGACAGTAATACGACGTCTTATGATGTCTTTACGACGCTCTATTAAGGACCACTTTCTTGTCATTTTTTGACCAAAATACGAACCATCCTTTAAGACGTCTTTAAAACGTCTATAAGACAACTTTTTGATGTCTTTACGACGTCTATAAGACCACTTTTCTTGTCATTTTTTGACCAAAAACGACATCTTAAGACGTTTTAAAACGTCTATAAGACAACTTTTTGTCTATTTTTCTACCAAATATGATATCTTAAGACGTCTTACGACGTTTATAAGATCACTTTCCTTGGTCATTTTTCTCAAAATACGAATTCTTTAAGACGTCTTTAAAACGTCTATAAGACAACTTTTTGATCTCTTACGACGTCTAAGGACCACTTTTCTTTGTCATTTTTTGACAACAATACAACCATCTTTAACGTCCTTGAAAACGTCTATAAGACAATTTTTGCTTTCATTTGGACCAAAATACAATGTTTCTGTTGGTCATGAATTGATCATAAGCAAGTATTCTGAGATTTGAAAAAAGGGGGAAAATGAATAGAAATATACAATTTTAAGCCATGTAACCGGCATCGGCTTATTGACATAATCAAAATTGTTTTAAATTATTATCATTTTTATGTATAACACAACTTTCAAGGTGCTTCATAATGACATTTCTTCATATTTCATTACAAATTTGTAATTTAATAAATACAGTAACTGTCTTTCTTCAATACATTTGTCTTGTAGCACTTTATATAGCAGGACCGGACAACACTGCCGGTATAATAGGGCCTTGTGTAGGACAGCATAGGTTATAATATTTAGGATAGGTTAGGATAGGTAATAGGATAGGACTAGTATTAATGTCAACATCCCTGATAGCACAGTGACGTCTTAAAGACGTCAGAAAAAAAAATATTTTTGACGTAAATTGCACCCGCGTTTGACGTTTCAAAGACGTCGTATTTTTACGTCCATAAGATGTCCTTTTTAGACGTAATAATGACGTAAAAATACGATGTCTTTAAGACGTCAAACGTGGGTGCAAATTTACGTCATAAAGATGTCTTTTCCTGACGTCTTTAGACGTCTGACGTGATGTCTTTAAGACTCTTTAAGACGCCCTCAACTGCTATCAGGGATGTTTGGCATATTATCACTTGTCTTAATAGGTCATGTAGGTTGAATTGTATTCTCTGGAAATAGGCCTATGTATAATGTTTGTTATCACATCAGTGTCCTTTTCTTCATAAGCCAAATAATAGGTTTTAAAAACGGATGATAAATGTATGAAATTGGCCGAGAAAATATATCTTCCAAAACACCATAGGCAAGTTTCTTTTCTTTTTCTTTTTTTCAGATTTAGATGCGAATCATTATCCATGAAATGGATGAGGAGTCTATGAGGGATCTAGGAATTTGTATATACATGTATATTGGATTATTTTGTATTATGTATTTTATAGTGTTCTTTGTGTGTGTTGCAACAGGGCCTCATGGAGAGAAAAAAATGCCACCGCAATCACTAAGATCAGAAAATGAATGAATTAATACTTAATTGAAAATTTTTGAGCCTTGGGGAGGGTCTGATTTCTTCTTTATTTCAATTGACACCGGGGGGAATAACATTACGGTACCGGAGTTTGCCCAGCAAAATAAAGCTACATGATACACCTGGGTGGCGCTTCCCGGCTGTTGATAACCACTTGTTGCTGAATCTGGCTGATAGACTTCCGGTTGACCTTGGGGATAAATATGGTTGACACCTCAGGATATGCCACGGTTGACCCTGGGGATAGCTCCCTGTTGATCTCTTGCTGTCCTTGTGGTAGGCTCCCGGTTGTCCCGGTGGAACAGGTGAATATGACGCCGGTTGACTTCGAGGTTGTTCCGTGGTTGAACTTGCGCCTTCCCCATTTCAGTTCTTCGGAGGCGTGTAGACGGGTGTGTTCGACATTTTAGAGAAGTTAACTCCACTCTGTAAATAATCCATAAAAATGAAATTGTAAAACAATGTTATAAAGGGATACAAGCCTCGATGACCTGGGTAATAATATTGTAAAAACGCTTAGAAATGAAGTGTTTTCAATATTAGGCGTTATATAAATTCGCAGCTATTATTGTTTTATATTATTATTTATTTATTATTATTTATTATTTTAGGGGAAGACCGGGATGGAAGTTACAAAATCACATTTTGGGCCAGATAATTCTAATGAAATAATTGCACGCACTACCATCCTTGGTCTGAAGTTAGCCTATTTATTGTTGCTAAAAACCTGAGGCATATAAAACTTAAAAATATGTAAACACCAATTACTACAGCTTAATTAATGAAGACATTTTTTGTTAACAACCTACACCCGTATACGGGTAGGTTGTTACAATACCAATGAGGTCAATGTACAATATGTAAACATACGGGGTAAAGTTCACAAATGTATAAATCCTCTTACCATACTTTTGTCAACTTTCCAGTTCTTGCAATTCGTTAACAGTAGATCAAGTAGAGCTCTAGTAATAGACAGAGTAATTATAAGAAACATTAAAAAATGTAAACACCTGAAAATTGAGACAAATGTAATTTTACATATGTTGTAATTGGGGTAAGTTGTTCATCGACATGGGTAGGGTTTGGGTAGGTTTTTGTAACAAACCTACCCCATGGTGATTTTCAAAACAAAATCAACTGTAGCACAGCCATTAGGCAGAATTACAAAGGCATGGCTAGGGGTATATTAGTGACATACATGTACATATTTACAATACCAGACCTATCATCATGTGCCTTAAATTGTAAGAGCTATCAATTTCATTTTGTCAAAAATTTACTTTGAACTGTAAAAAATTGTTTTTGGTGATTTACTTTTTAAAAAACAACTGAGAAAATCCTCACGTAGCCGGCAAGTTCATCACTATGCTATTGTGTGGCTGTATATAGATGCCAGTTAGCACATCCTCTCTTGTTCCAGATTACTTGTAACAACTGAACCCGTGTAACTCAATCTCACGGTCTCCCCTATTATTGTATTATTTATTATATTTAATTATTATATTATTATTATTATTATTATTATATATATTATTTCATTATATTATTATTATTGTTGTTATATTATTATTATATTTATTATAGGTATTTATTATTGGTTGTTATTATTAATTATTATCATTGTTGTTGTGTTGTTGTCTGTTTGTTTTGTCAAATTAATATACGTTTTGCCCGTCCAATTTCGCACTTTGTGGCATGAACTTAAAGATAGGTCATTCATTTCGCAGCATTAGTGCAGTGATAAAAGTATATAATTGCCATTCGAATTATTTAGATAGGGCATCCAAAATTCACCAAGTCGTATTCAAATTCCTATAGTGCAAACAAAATGGCCAATTTGGTATCATAATCGCTTTATGAGCAATCCACATCCCCACCGGCATACGAATGTGTACATAGTGCAACCAAGTTACGCCCGTGAAACCTCCCTGAGAGCTATGTTAAGATGCATTCAATTTCGCTATTGTGCAATCCAATTAAACACAATTTGGTGCATGCCCAAATTAGCACAACGTAATTTTTTCTATTTGTTTTAATAATTTCTCATGTAATTATTCATTTCTTGCCATTTTATGAGCTTCACTATGTCCATATTAAAGTCACCGAAATAAAAATATTCGGATAGCTAAAGGCATATATATTAACAGAGGCGAACATTTCCTGACATTCCTGTGTTCATAATGTTTTCTTTTAATCTTGTAATTTTTGTTGCATGATGTTATTTTCTTGTCATTTGCAACCTCTCACTTCGATAATATGCATTGGACTAAAGACATAACCATAAAGGCATATCATGATGTGTCTTCTTTCATATATCTTTTATTGCTTTTTTTTTTTTATCTTTGTATCTGTTTTCATATGACTTTAAATCATTTCAAACATCTTTCACCATCTCAACTTAAGACATTCGACATACGGTTTTTCTCCCTAAATAATTTTTTTTTTAAACTTTTATAATTCTTTTGAAAAACCATAATAACTAAATGTATATACATAATATGATTATCGCAACGCAGATAGTTATCATTTTACGATCTTGGATGAAGATATACATTTTATAAGTTCAAATAGCTCAAACCTCAGCTATTTTTTTTCAGCCATGATTATTTTTAGCATGTATAAATATCACTGAATATCATGATTTTCTTTTTTCATATTATTACGTTTAATTTCTTTTTTTTGCATCTGTTTTCCAACGACTTTAATCATTTAAAAACAATCAATCCTTTCATCAAGAACTAAGACATTGACTACCGGTTTTCTTTCCCTTAATATATTTTCTTTTGACATTTTAATTTTTCTTTAAAAACATAATAACTAATGTATCATACTTAGATGGTTATATTTTTATCCGATCTTCGGTATGAAATTTAACATGTTAAGTTCAAGGCACAAAAATACCAATACGTTTGCTGCATCTCCGGAACGACCTAAAATCCCGTTTCACTGCAGCTTGAAGGCAACTATGCGCAATTTCATATCAATTCTAGTGTGTAAACTTAGGGGAAGAGGGCGCTATCACTCTACGCAAAGCGAACTGCGGCCATAAGACTTTGTTGTTTTGCACAGTTTTTTTCACTTATGTTTTCTTGTGTTAATGGCGAGCAACTATCTTTCAAAGAAATGATCAAACTTGAATAAGTACGATAAGAGTCCGAATTTTTCAAAAATAGGGAATAACTTATTGCAAGGGGAAAAAAGAAGTCCTGTCACTTGTGTCAATTTTCGAAAGTCCTAGTAGACAAATTCCTAGTCTCAATAGGGCCAATTTTGGCTGCTCAAAATAGCTCATACAGCCCGCAGTAGTCATCTGCCTCGATTACGCATAATTATATACACCTTAATGATCACTGCAGTTTTTAAAAGTTTGAATTCTCAGCTTTCCAAATAGGTCCAGTTCATCTCGATGTTAAAGAAAAAGTCCTGTCATTTGAACATTATCACAAAACGAATCTTTACTCGATAGGTTCTAATTATTTCGCATATCACATGCATATTCGAATGTGGACGGCGTCTTCGCAATGTGACAAGATCACATTATTATAATCATAATCGTTTAGAGACATCAATCTATGTGAAATAAAGATTTCTGTTACAACTTTAGCACAATGGTGTTTAGCTTGCCAAAATGTCTTTTTCCCCAATCTGGTCTGAAGCATCTACCACGAAAACTAATGATAAAAGTTCAATTATTTATTTCAATGTCCAGAACTAATTTCCATCGAACCGATCGACTGACAATTCCCATTTTATCCGACAGGGAAGTTTTCTTAAGGGGTTTTTGTGCGCTAAGTAAAATTGCATGCAGTTGTTCGCGTTGCTTCCCCGTCGTAGCGCGGGGTTTTTGTTTTTCAGCTGCTGCATTCCACTAACTCATGAATGTAATGTTGGCGTTTCCCCCTACAATAATAATGGACGCGTCTTTATGTTTTAAGACTTTAATGTCATACGAGTGTAAGATTTTACCATTTCACGTGGAGTAGAATTATATGCAAGTCGGATTCAGGATATGGGCTGTAGGGAGGCAAGCAGTTGCAGGTTGATTCTTTGGATGCATACCAATTCTGGCACACTGTGCTGCTTAACATGGGGTTCGAGCGTTATCATAAAGAATTTGGATACACTGTTCTCGCCTGTGGGTAAATCTTGCTTCGCATTGACGAGCGGTGAGCTAGAGGACATGCTCGAAAGGTAATCTCTTGTGAAGCTGGTTTTCCGAGCATGCCTATTGTGTGGTGTTGAGACCAGCCGTAATCGTCATGCCGATATCAAACTCAGCGTGACATTGCAGTTTTTGAACGGCGCTGTCCATCCGACAAACTACGACGGGGCAGAGGTCAGCCTTCGAGGTGCTGCTCTTTCACGAGACCGACGGGTCCAGACATTTGTCTCTTGTTTCGTCCACAAGTGACGGCAGAATTGCGACATAACACCCTGTCTGGCAGGAGCACAGATTTGCGTATAGCTCTCTTGCTGCAGCACACGGGGAGAGTTCGGACAGTCTGGTATGTCTTCGAAGCATCTTTCATTGAGCAACAATCACCATCTAAAGTGTTCACTGGAGCGGATAAGTTGATGTGCTTCATGGTAGGCTTTTGTGGGGCATTGTTTTGTCGCAAGTCCTTGCTGCTCTCTCCAAGAGTCATGCATGGGGCTATCTTGGAGAGACGCTCTCCAGTCTTATTTTCATTCCTCGTCCTACTTTGACGCTTCTAGCTTCCTCCAGTTGTGAAGCTCTCTACGTTCTCCCGTGTTTTGCGAAGGTCGTGATAATTGATCGGTGCAAGTTGAATGCTTGAAAAGCCAAGTGTCATCAGCCATCTCCAGATAAATCCTGCCCAGCTTCGAAGGCCTCAACCACAGCTTGCTCTGTCTTCATATGCGGATGCGGGTTGTATCTTACGTGCGCTCAGTGATATAGCAGTATTGACGATAAAGGAATGACAAACTGTGATTGCCAACCTTTTATCCTCTTCTTCAATCCAACCCACACTAGCATAACAGTACTTTATTTTAAAAGAAATGGAATGTGTACAGTTGTCTGTTAATACTGTAGATTATCCACCAGATGTATATCTAAAGTGCTACTAAAAATATATCAGTGGAAACGTTATAGAAAAAAAATAAATATGATTGAAATCAATAGAATGTATTAACGAAGGAAGTGATGAAATAAAAGAGAAAATAATATATGAATTTTGCGCCAAGAATGCTGCGTGAGGTAGAACAAAATCAAACTTCCTAAATAAGCAGGCCACTGCTTTGTATATATACAAAGTTATTTTTGTATACAAGCATCTGTAAAGAAATAATGTAATTGTCCGTGCAGTTTTTGAATGGTCTACTGGTGGCAACACATACTGCAAGTGTTGGAAAAACGACAAGCAAAGAAATCATTAGATTATGTATTACAGTAGGTCATGTGAATATCAAGTGTAATTGATGCACTAGTTTATGAGCAATAGGATACCAAATAGCGAATTGCAACGCTCGTTCTTCAGTCACGTGACTGATCTGGGCTATACTTGAGTGAGCACTATGGCCGAATCATGAACTGAATGTCTTTTACACATTTGATTGCTCTACGGCAAACTGAACTGCCCATTATGAATTTTTGGCGGCGCCTATGGCGATTTTGAATGACTACGTTTGAATTTTTAGATTGCTCTTTAGACGAAATCGCAATACTGATTTATAGCTACTTTGCGTGCTTCTACAGTGGCCAAATTGGGCGCGAGAAACTATAATTAATCAATTATCTGTAGATTGAAGTTTGCGTAATTTCATTAATATATAAGATTATGTGACCAAACTTCAACTTTAAGTCTAACACATAATATAAGACCTCTTTGTTTTTAAATCACTGATGTTGGTAAAGTAATTCTTGAAGATAGTATATTGTTTATAAATGGTCCGAGTTCACGTACGCAAAATGATAATATAACATAGCTTTACTGTCCCACTGTTTCACAATAGATGTGCTGTAACGGGCACTGCAGCGGTGTCAAAATCAACTTCTGAGGTGTGGCTGTTAATGGCCCAACACCGGTGATTATTCAGAGTTTTGTAAAAAAGATCCGGTCGTTCTTGAGAGCTGTCTTAGCTTTAAACAGTCGAACATTTAATCCATAGGTTTCGTAGAAATATACCTTGGCGATTCTGCTTCTTCACAGCATGTTGGTATCCCTTTTAAGTTTTATTTTGCACGCAAGACTGAGTAACAGACATTCATCAGACACTGCTCGAAAATGGATGGATATTAAACATATTTAATATTTGAAAAGAATATTTGCTACCACACAATCTAAACACACACAATATGCTACACTAAGCACATACACCTACATCACGACACCGCCACATCTCAACACACCACACTAAACATGTATACATTCCAATAACATTTCCCCTTTCTGATAATATGAAATTATAGTTTACGCAAGACCATAAACTCAAAATGGTTGTGGGGAAAAAAATAAAAAAAATCCGTGTAATCCTAAATATCTTTTTTGTGAATGTAAGTGAGGGTGTGTGCGCTGTGTGTGTGTATGTTTATGCTGGTGTGATAGTGAATAGCGTATGTTTCGTTGTGTATGTGTGTGGTGTATGGAGTGTATGTTTGGGTGTGTGGGGATGATGTGGGTGTGTTGTGTTTGTGATATGTATAAATGTGTGTATATGTGTCGATCATCGTCGCTTTGTCTGCGGCACATAAGATAATGACCGTTTCTTAATTTCTTACTTATTAACTGCACACGAGGACTATTATGGTTCGGCAAGCGAGATTTTTGCTGTCTTTAAAGATATCTGTACATCATAGGTCATGCATGCAAAGATCCAATTGAAAAGGATACCCAACAATGCACAAGAGGATGAATCCTTGTCCAAGACTTAATATCATGAAACCATTGATTTATTGTACATAATTTTCACAAGCCCAAACTTCAAAATGATGGGATTCTTTTGTTCTCGAACCACTCTGTATATCACTGCAGTTACTAGCTCCGGGGTAATGCGAAGTCAATCAGAGCGCGTCGTGCTTCCTGAGAGGCATCCACCACAGTTTATGGCAGTTTAATATTATTGGCAACGTAGCCATTGAAAGCAACCTACAGTTGTTCAACGCAACCCTTTCCTTTTTCTTAACTGTGCAGGTAGAATGATTTGTACAAAGCCAATATAAAATGATAATAGCAATAACAATTCATAGATGATTCATACTTAATACATAATGATAATAATAATAATATTAATACTAAATTAGATATAACAATAATAATGCTAAATGATATATTATAATAATAACATAATAATGTAATAGAATGTATATATCTTATGGAGTTACCTGACAAGCAAGTCGATGTCGAATTTTTGAAGTAAAGAAATTTCATTTATAAAACACTACGTGTTTTTTTAATCTGATCTGAACAAATTCTTTAAAATTATATTCATTGTATTAAGAGTCGTGTGGTGTGTTTACAAAAGAACATGAGTTGGTCAATGTGGGCTTAGGCCACATTCGCCAATATAGCATCATACCATCATTTTAGCACAGTTGCACATGGTAATAATGATATATAATAATGATGAATGATAATAAGATAGCCTCCACAGGAAATGACCATTGGCCAACGAGATGGACTTTTTGAATACTTTCCAAATAAAACAATCCAAGATACTTCCATTCGACGAAATTTTATCGAATAATATGAATTTCTAACCTGGTTTAAAATGCAAATGGGTAAAAATGATTTGAACGTTCCAGTTAGAACAACAATGAATACATGAGCAATCAATCTCTTCATTCCTATAAGACAGAAAACCAATTTTGTACTCCCGGCTTTGAAATCTGGATAAATGTCTTTTTCTTTAGTCCAGCTCAAATAGTAAGAAAGCATAGAATAATAAACTTCGAATCGCTGAGTATACATTAGCTTGATAGGCTAAGGTGTTTAATTGTTCTGGTAATCGGTTTATCGAAGAAGCGTGGCTCACTGGAAACACCTACTGTGCTTTTATTTGCTATTCCGGGCTTTCAAAAATTAGAAATGATATAAGCATGTAAGATAAGGATAGTGAGGAGAAGTAGCTTTACTATTTTCCTTCTGATTTATTTATCACAAGAAGCGCCAGAGCTGACTTACTGAATGAATATATAGAGATCATTATTTGTAGAATTAGTTTTTGATAACAGAAATTAAATTGTTCTTTAGGAATTCATATACCGCCTCCGCAACCATCCAAATCATATAAATGCACTTTTCTTATCGCATTAACTATAAATATATCTCTTCGAGTCCAATCCTCTTAAAAGAATAAAGACTAGTTTTCTTATGGATGAGAGATTGGATGTTTTAACTATGAATTTATTAAAAATTATAACTCTGAACTGCTTTTGTCAATCGAATTTTGTGGAGACCTTCCACTGATCACATTCAGTCCACCACTGTTCTCAAGCCGCACCTCGTATAGAAGTACCATTCATGTCAAACCTTAATTGCGATTAATAATTATTTACCCAATATGTATCGTCACTCACGTTTGGATAGCTGGTCAATTGTGGTTTTCTGATAGTGAAATCAGGACCATTTGTCCGATATATTCACAACCGACTTCAAGATCAAAACACATAATACGTCTGTATCCCGGAGTTCGCCTTATAAAACGGAACCATGTTTGTAATGACAATAATTGAGCTATTAACTTTATCATAATAGACTTGGATGGAATCTGTATGTAGTTTGATCTTTAATTGCATTAATGACTGTAATATATGATGGTCGGAATTTCTTAATACAGTGTGTGCAATCCTGGATTCTTATGAACTAAAACTAAAAATACTTTTATATTTATTCAAATATCGCCTCTGCACCTACAAAAGTGCATCACTCTGAACACCAGAAAAGAAATGGCTAAATCACCTACTGGATTAACTCCATCCGTATCTATTAGACGTCACATTATAATCGAAACATAATCCTCTATCGTCAATATACAAAAGCGAAAGCCGATCTAATACCTTCAGCGGTCAATAATACTTTGATCATTATAAAAACCGCTGGTAGTTTTGCATACGCAAGAGAAAAGAAAAAATATTTTTGAACAACATTTATAACTGCAGCCAAAAGATTAGCGTACAGACCTACTATGGAAACGTATTAAATAATGTTTTGAATAGGACAAAAAACACGAAGTGGTCTCAGTCTCACAAAATCAGTTTAATCCGAAAAGAATCCGCATCAATCAGTCGCAGAAGATAATTTGCAGATTCTTTTAATGACTACTTTGGGTAAATGTAGGACCAAATTGGCTAAAAGTTAATTCCAAATTGTGACAAAAAAATTCTTAGTGACTGTACTTAACAAAGCCGTAATTCCAATTCCTTATGTTTTTTGCTCATCTAGTACTTTGAAAAACGTAAATTTTAGATATGTGTCCATCAAACCTTCTCAAGAGTAAACGTAGCTGCGGCCTACGACGGCATTTGAATAAACTTTTTCACATAAAAGATATTCCGGACTATCGTCGAACGCAGTTCACATAATATATGATCAAATCTATCCCATGACCATCGGTGTACTTTCTCTAAATAAATAGAAATAATAAAGCACAAAATAATTCAGTTTTTAAGAAGGGTACGCTTTAATCACAATTAAATCAATTACAGGACCAAATTTCCTTACTACATTTTACTTTTCCAAAATATATTAGAGAAAATAGTTTTTAACAACGCACAACAAAATTTCTGGATGATAACAATATTTTACACGAATCTCAATTTGGGTTTAGGAAAAAAACACAAACACATATGTCGCAGATATGGCGGAATTTCGCTCTTCTGACGTTGATAAATAAAATGTAAACCAAATATCGCTTGGAGAGATAATCGAACCAATACAATCGGGGTTTATTGTATTTGACTTTCAAAAAGCCCTTTGACACCAATTGACCAATTAGACAGTTTTACAAACAAAACTAACACATTATGGGAATAACGAGGGATCGTTTCTTAACTGGTTTCGAAGCTATTCGTATATGGACGAAACAATTTGTTTTTTTATGATAAATATGCACTACACCTCAAAGATATCATATGTTGGAGTACCGCGCTAGGGGTCAATCCTCGGAACCCCTCCCTTTTTTATTATTGTTCATCAAAGAAGATGTCGTGTTTACGACGGTATGACGAGTTGACCAGTTTTGACCAGTTTAAGACGTCTTTAAGACGTCAGTCTGCTATCAGGGATATGACACGTTGAAGTGTAACCATGAAATAAACCGAACAATAATTCCATAACAAAAAAACTAATAATAGTCCATTTTCCAATTTCCTTTTGGAAACGGATGTTTCAGGATTTTTGGAACATATATTCAATTGTGTTCCCAGAGCTTGCCAATTTAATCGTTCTGTCCAAGTTATTTCATGCCGTTATTGAAGACACACAATGACTGTGTTTAGGCACTCTGTTTTATACTTTGACACAGTAAGCCTTCCTCTGCTTACCTCGTATAATGCTGATGGACGTCACTTCTTGTAAATTTGCAGGAAATTCATTTCTACAATTTGGCAAATCTCTTGTTATATTGGAAGCACACATGGCGAAAAGTTGTTAAAAGCATTGCCAATTTTAGGCGATTTTTACATACTAATACCATTAACTTCTATACTTTGTGGAGATATCGTGTTAGACTTGGGAATTACATGTTTCAAACACTTCCATATGTTTCGAGAATTTTCATGAATACAGTTACAGTCATATTCTTTTTTTCTTCTTTTCCTGATAAGATGCGTTTTGTTTTTAAAAGTTCGATAACTTCTCAAAAACTCTTCGTCTTAAGTTAGTATAGCAGCTCTGTGAACATGGTCACGTTAATTCATCAAATCAACAATACTGTCCGTTTTCCAAGGGCATGCATTTTTACGAATATGTTTATGGCGTAACGGGATATGCTTTTTCACGACTGTAAAAAACAAACGTCCCCATGTTTCCAGGCACCAACAACATCGCTACTATTTTGGCATGTGTTCAATAGAATAGTTTTTTACATCATCAAGAAATTTTTCTTGATCAAAGTTCTTGAATGATCGAAATTCTACCGAGGTTCACTGCAGAGACAAAAATATATAGTCTTACAGACCCCTGCTTTACAATAGAACACTGTTTCAGAAAAAAATTACTATTATTGAACTCGTGTTTTTGTAACTTGAGTTAGACTGTTAAGTAGCTGACTTATTCCATACTGTTTGGTGCAGTTTTTAAGATGACATCATTCAGTATGATGCAGCGTTTTGTGTCAGAGGAAGCTAACTCTAGACTGGATTGGATTGGAATGAATTATTTTGTTATATTAAAGTTATATATTATGGGGGTCTGCAACCTTCCAGCTTCGCTTTTCAGCAGTCCCCTCCATAGCCATTGTTTAATTTATGCCTGTTGTACTTGTTATTTTTAACTACATTTTCTTATGTTTCATTAATAAACTATGTACAACGTAATTGGATTTGAAATGTTGGAAATGGATAAAAAGGAAATGAAATTAAATTAAAGTTTATTTCATGCATTCATGATTAAAATGTTCGAATTCATTTGTACCACTTAAATTACAATTTATCATTTCAGTTCAAGTTTAAAGAACACGGTAGAAAAACCGTTGTAATATTATTTGCTATAATTAAGGAGGAAATTGTTTAAAATCAAATTCAGATCCATGGTAAATGGGACCTATTTGTATATTATAAACACAACACAAAAAGAAAGTTCCCCCTATTTCACATATCAATAATTTTTAAACCAAGAGGAATTTAAAAAATCAAATTATATGTCCATGTAGGGAATTTAATTAACTACAACGGGAACGAATTTTATGAAAAGTCATAAAGTCATGCTTCAGTGAGCAATGGTTGAATGCAAAAATGTCATTTTTTGAAGTTCGCAACTTTGATTCAATTATCAGGGAACTATTTTTAGATTTTAAACATTTTACACGTCAGAATGTATGCAAAACGTGCTTCCCAATATACGGAAAAGAAATTTGCGTCAAATTTTACGGTTGAGTGAGCATGCAGCAAAAATTGCCCAAACTGCCATTTTTACTTCTTTGCCATGGTATATTAGATCAAATATGATGAAATTCCTGTTGTGGAAGTGTATGAAACCAATATCCATTCATTCACGGTTGAATGAACCCACTAAACAACCAAAAAATAGGCCATTTTAGAATTACGAAGAGTCATTGTAGTAATTTTTTGCACTAGAATGCATCTCAATAACATTTTTTGGCTTGTATTTAAATTCTTCGGGCACGTGTCAATGATCATATGGCATTTATTTACAAATTCATGCTTCAGTGAGCACGTGAGACTGGAAAAGCCCTTTTCTCACGTACGAACTAAAATTCAAATTCTTACATTGATTGAATATAACAATTCTTTTCGGGGAGTACCTTTCATTTTATTTTCATAAAAATCCCGATGTTTCACACCTCAGTGGGCACAAGATACAAGAAAATCATGAAAATGAGAAGAAAGTTTGGGGCTTCGTCATGGTTGAGTGACTTTTCGAATACGTAATTTGAATAAAGATCATGTTAGTTAGAATGGATATTGGTTGCATACATTTCCAAAACAGGAATTCCCTCATATTTGATCGATTATCTCATGGCAAAGAAGTAAAAATGGCTGCATATGAAAACGTGAACAATCAAAAAGGACAGTGTTATTTTATACCAAACACGCACAGTTCCACTACAGTGCACTAACGACCAGAAAGAATCTTACGGGAAATGTGTGTACTGGGTATAGACTCTCTCTACGTCTGACCGTCGATATCGCGATAACAATGCCCTGAATAAAGACCGTGTAAAAGGAGAGTGCAAGCTGTGCAGTCAGGATCGAAGTATTTTATCATGATATTTTTTTTTATGATATCAAAAACGCGGGGGAAAATATTGACCAATCACAAAGAAGTTAAAATCATTGGAAAGAGAAATTAATATATTTACTTCACTCAGCGTAACTAGGAAATCGATGCGCTGCTGAATTTTACAGAAAGCTTTTAGTGACTGCTGTTTGACCAAAATATCATTTTCACACAGAAAAACGACCCAAAAATGACTAAAATGGGAGATTTTAAAGCTCAAAACGCGAGGGTTAGGGGTAAAAAAATATTCTTCCCAAGGTTTTATCTTGTTTTATATACATTAACCCTCATAAAACCTGTGTAACTAAGTAAATGATCTTCTCGATTTTTTTTTATTCCAGTATATTCAACAAAACTCCCGTTTTTCGGGCATTCCTTCCATTGACAATCGGTGCGTGAAAATGGTTTTCCTAGAAAGAAGCCCCAACGTTTTCATATGTTTTGGCAATTTTTGCTGCATGCTCGCTCAACCGTAAAATTTGACGCAAATTTCATTTTGCACGTTTTGCATACATTCTGACGTGTAAAAGGTTTAAAATCTGAAAATGGGTCCCTTATCATTGATTTAAAGTTGCTATTTTAGGCTTGCGAACCTCAAAAAATGACATTTTTGCATTCAATCATTGCTCACTGAAGCATGACTTCATGGTTTTTCCTAAAATTCGCTCCCATTGGGGCTAATTAAATTCCCTACATGGACATATTATTAGATTTTTTTAAATTCCGCCCGGTTAAAAAATTATTGATATTTGAAATAGGGGGAACTTTCTTTTTGTGTTGTGTTTATATTGTATTATATATTGTATATTATAATCTGCAATACCTCGATATTTTTTCTATTCAATTTAAATTTACGTTGCTAGACTGGTAGCAGTCAAGGGTGTTGTGGGGGCACAACCATTGCTGAACACTATAACGAGAGAGCAGGATTGGCTACAGGAGTGTCTCATTTGATTATAGGAATCCTTTCCATCATCGTCGGCGGTGCAGCATACACTTTCCCGGACACGGTGGCTAATTCTGCCGGCTATCTTGGCTTTGGAATCTGGTCTGCTATCATAGTAAGTTCGTATGGGCAATTCCATGAATTATTGGAATTCTGTCTCCTGAGTTAGATATTTGAGTTATCACCAAACTAATGCCAATGATGTTCATGAACAACAAAGGTCTTTTAAATTTTAATAATAAAAACAAATCCTTGACTTCTTCAAGATCTCAAACCATTACTAAAATTTTACATGTGGAAGTGGAGATGATGATGATGATGATGATAATGATGATGATGATGATGATGATGAACAGCATTTTTAAAGCGACATTTATTTGCCAAAACATTAAAGGCGCCTGGCTGTCCAACTATGTGTATTATTCACAAAATAAATTTCATTAAAATGCAAATTACATAAAGTTTGTAGTAGTTGTTGTTGTTGTATTTCTTTTTACAAATTTCGCTAAAAGTTGAAAAATGAACCCATCACCATATTTCAGGGGCCATCAAAATATTTAATCTATTACAAGGGGGAGAAAAGGCCTCTGGAAGTGAACCCGACAAAATGTAACGTAACCAACTATAACGTAACGGATCATGTTTTTGCTGTCTTTGAAGAAAAAATATCAACCTATTCAGGAAATATATCAAATGACTTGCCAATTCATCAGCAAGTAACATGAATATCACAGTTTGTTTCGGTTGAACGAAGTTGGCAGAAAATTTAGGGACAAAGTCTGTCCTCAAAAAACCATGTCCACTTTTGGTAACGTAACTAGACAATGTTTAACTTCTAGTTATTACTAGTACTAATTGAAACATGACTCATATTGACATTACAAAAATTGAAAAATAATATCAAATCGTCTTCAAGCAGAAGCCATCCATAGTGTACTACATGTATGTACCATAATGCGGCGGTCACAACTCGTCGTTGGCTACGGGGCACGTGCCATCAACGTAGCCCGCGTTGAATGTACAATGCATACACAGGTCGTTGGTCAATTTCTGCGATTCCTGCGTTTCTGTAGTAGGCCTAATGCGGCGGTCACAACTCGCCGTACTTTCGACGTGCAACTCCCTACGATGGATTTCGTAGAAAATTCGTGAAGCGGAGGTACCTTGCAGGTACAATGCATGTACGACGTGCAGGAAGTTTTTTTACAATACCCTTACTACAGAAACGCAGAAATCGTAAAAGTTGACCAAGGACCTGTGCGTGGGGGGGGGGGGGGGGGGGGGGGGCAAGGGGGGCTGTGCCCCCTAATTTTTCATCTATTTTAACAGTGCTCCTTTTCTTAGCTAATAAAATGCCATTTTATTCTAAAAAAGGGCAAAAAAGCGCAGGAATTCGCTATTCATTTATCACCTTTGTATGGCACACCACAGGGGAAACAAAGAATAATGGAATGACTCAGCTAACAGAGTAAAAGATATAGGCCTACCGAAAGTCAGAAATACACAATCAAAATTATACACATTTTTTTTTTCACCGTTTTGTTTTCATATCATGGATTTTTGCTTTGAATTCAGTTTATTTTTGTCTTTGTTGGCCGATTTATTCAATTATTACTCGAATCCCTCTTGGCGTGCCATTCAGAGGTAATAAATGAATACCGAATTTCTGCACAGGCTAATTTTTGTGTCCTACACAAAAGTGGGCATTGTTCACTCCTGAAGAATGGGTCATTTTCGGATTTTTTTTTGTGTGTGTCATAATGATAGTTGAGGATATGAGCTTTATGTATATATCTAAACTTTCTTTCCCAAGAACCATATATTTTTTAATTTGGTAGCCATTTCAAAAGTATATATTTCTTTTTGGGACGCAGTGTAATGCACAATTAACTCACATTTTCAGCTACGAAATTTAGCTCGCGCTTTGTGCTCAAGGGGTCTATGATGCACAATTATCTCAAAAATTTTCGGCTCGCGCTTCGCGCTCCTTTTGTTCATCATTTGAAGAGTTTATTTCCAAAAGGAGTTTGGTGCATTTTGAGCCATTCTGGGAAAATTAAGGTTTTTTTAACTTACCTATATTGCAGTAATGAACTTAACATAAGATAATACCCCACCATGGGAATGTAAAAATCACATTTAGAAAAAAATCTCCGGGTCTTCAATTTTTTTTAAAATTTTTCTTTTAAATTCTCAATTTTTTGGACCTAACCCTTTTGGAAATAAATTGAATCGAACCCCTTCTATGCGTGTGTGTGGGTGGGTGTAAGTGTGCGTGTGTGTTTGTGTGTGCTTATCTTTGTGTGTGTTTGTGAGAAATTACTTCTGCATCTACTTTCGACATTAAAAAATAGAAATTATATCCAGCACACCAACATTGCCAGGAGTTCCAATATTTTAGCGCATGAACACGAAATTAATTAACGAAAAAGGGGTTAGGTCCAAAAAATGACAATTTGCTCATAAAGGTTGGATATTGTTTTGTGTGATCCAGCGACATCTGTTTGCTCCGGGTTAGATTTCTTGAAATTGTTTTGTCCCTACTTTCACTTTTCTGGACCCTGGCTATTCCTTGGACATCCCCAAACTATTCCCGGGGAATGAAAATAAAACAAAAGTTTGGCAACCCCCAGAACGCCCATTTTTGTCATTTTCTCTCATTTAGGGGCCCCTTTTTTGTTTACCCGGCTAACCAAGGCCCCCATGATTCCACCCTCACCAAACGCGTCTGATGTATAGGGTAGCTATTGTTCTTTGAGTTAAATCTAAGTTTATGATCACAGACTTAGATTTATTGTCTCGGGGAAGGGTCAAAGTTTACTTCGATTCGGGTTGAATATTGAATTTATTCATTTTTACAACATAGAAATTTCTACCTTCTCAAAAATGTATTGTAGAATCACAGCCAAACATAAATCATAATGAAAAATAGACAATGGTTACCGTTTACAACCTTGTCATTAAGGCTGAAACAAGATTTGGAGGAAAATTACCATAAATAAGGGTTCATAGTTGTTTTTTATTTCCTTTGTTTTGACCATAAAGGTTGGATAGAATATTTCCGTTTTTTACCGATTTCACTTTTTCCTTCAACCCCTCCCCTAGACAAGAGACTAACGCCTGTGATCTTAAACCTTGATTTATCATAAAGAACAATAACAACTCTATATTTCAGACGCTTTTCGAGGGGGTATGACGGAGGGGGCCTTGGTCAGCCGGGTAAACAAAAAGGGGCCCCAAAATGAAACAAAACTGGCAAAAATGGGCGTTCTGGGGGTTGACAAACTCTTTTTTATTTTCATTCCCCAGGAATAGGCTGGAGAGTGTCCAAGGTATAGCCATGGCCCAGAAAAATTGATAGTAGGGACAAACAATTTCAAGAAATCTAAGCCGGAGCAAAAAGATGTAGCTGGTTCACACAAAAAATATCCGACCTTTATGAGCAACAGTGTATATATTATATATAAGTCCAGCAAATTATTTCTAAATATTATTTTACATTCTCATGGTTGGATATCATATAGGTATTCCCGGTCAATTTCGTTGTTTTGTCAATCAATTGCATATTAGAGGCATTCATTTTCGGGAAAAACGCTGATGCATCGAAATGTTGCCAGTCAAAATCGTAATCAATCATCAAAATTAACTATTGTTGTGATCGATTTCGTATTTGCCCGTTCTACTTCACATAATAAGCATATAAAATCGGCAATAACTATTCATTTCATTCCGTATACTCGAATTTGCACTAATTTGAATGCACAAATAACTAAATCAAATGCATATATCTGAATTTGAACTTTGCATCCATTACTTTGTGTGCCTAAAAACGAATTTTAGCGCATGAACACGAAATTAATTAACGAAAGTCGGCCTGTCGGATCAAAATCGCGAATTTGAATAGACATTCAATGAAAACAGATGATTAATGTATGAATTTGGGCGGGAAAACCTATATTATGTTAACTTTATTTTATTTAGAAACACAGCAATATAGGTGAATTTAAAAGAATCTTAATTTTAACAGAATGGCTAATAGTGGATCTAACCTCTTTCGGAAATAAACCAAAGTTAAAATAAACGAAACTCACTGCACATAAACACTTTTGATCGCACATAAACGAAAGAAAGAACATAAACGAAATCGATTGCTCTAAACGTTAACTTAAATTATCGATAGCCCCGCGCCGGGAAGGTATCGTTTAAATTGACTGAACATTAACGAAATCGACTGTAAAGAGTTTAAAATCGAACGGGAAAACCTATAGTATAATTATTCTTTTTAATGAAACGATACGGCCATTCTTCTTTTCTCTCTTCGTAATATTAATGGTATCGCAATAATCACAGTATTTTTTTAAAAATTTATATTTCTTAACAGTTCTATATTCCTACAGGAATCTTAGGGATATCCAGCAAGAACAAGAACTCATGTGTGGTAAGTTCTCATGAGACATTAAACTTAAAACAAAATGGATTTGAGAAATAGAAAATTTAAGCGTCATATTGTATTTGAAGCTTCAGCAAAATCGGAAAGAAAAATATTACTCTTTTCTTTTTACAGCTTATTGTACATGCGTAAATGTAGTTTTTGGAAAGTTACAAACATCAATCCTCTATATGACTTTTACTACAAAACATTGAAAAGAATAAACATTTTGGCTTTGTAAAAAGAGAGGGAAAAAATGCAATTGTTCACTGATATGAATGTCATTAATTTTAATTTTGTCTAAAAAAATAGCACAAACTTGAAAGTGTAGTAAGTAACGTCAGTTTTTTTCTTCTTCAGATCGGATGCTTGTTCTGTTGAATGAAAATAATGTAAGGAATATCTTGGCAGCTTGGATTCTCGGAAATTCTTGAGGCTAATTTGTCTCATCCCATCGGGTGGCGCGTCGCGGCTTGGGATCGCGTGACCCGACAATTCGAAAAAAAGACCACCCTAAATCCAAAAAGGTCGCGTTCTATTTACCCGATGTTTCGAGAAAATTATAGGCCGAATTCCCGTAGGATCGCGTCCATAACGTGCATAGTATTTGGACTTATATTTCACAAAAGATAGTAAACAAGGCTTGAAAGAAGCTAGCACTCGATTATTGATATCCCTTTCAAGACTATGCAATTGAATATCCCCTTTCTTAAACCAAATTTCCGTTGGAATCTTAATTTACCACTATTATGTTTGATATTCCTGATTCTGTGAAGGAGTTTAAATATAGTAAAATATGAATGAAAAACAAATGCATTCTCGATCATAGACAGCATCAAAAGGAAAATTAACTTGATCTAAGGGTTAATTACGCCACTTGCGAGATTCGAGGATTAGATCGTGAGCGCGCGCTTTTGCCAGCAAGGCAGCGCTGGCTAACTCAGCGACAACGAACGTTATTTGGGGGAAATCGGTAGATGGCAATAGCAAGCCATGACAATATCAAGTCAAACCAACCAACCACGGCCCTCTTTCATAAAATGTTTGCATTGAACCAAAAGTTTCAAAATTAATTGCAACTCTTCTCACAATTAAATGCCCTAAGCCTTCAATCAGGACTTTAAAGAAAAGCCAATGCACTTCATGTGCCCTACACCAAGCCATGTAAATAACTGCATAAAATTCCAGTTGCACCAATCAGAATGTTATTTTAGTGGCTAAGACGTGATAATTGAAAGAAAAGTTAGCAACATTTATCAATAACATGTAACACAGATAAATTGAAAATGCAATCCCGTTTCATTTCTGCATTCGTCTATAATAATTTGAGGGGGTTATTCTAACTAAAGACTTGATTTTAGCTCTATTCTTACAAACAAAATAAGGTATCTAATATTGCGAGCGCGAATCGCGAGCTCAGTGTTTTTTGACATTTCTGAAAATCGAATATTCTGAGCAGTTTTCGTAATCATAAACAACATGGGAACCTAACTAAACTATTGCGAAAGTAAAGCGAGGATACATATCTCACCAATCAAATAGTGCGAGTGGCGAGTGCGAAGTACGAGCTGAAATTTTTATATTCAGACATTGAAAAGGAACGTTTTAAGCATAAATAGACACCTAGAAAAATAATTATTCTGATACTTTCTTCAGTAAACGAACCAACCGAAATAACAGACTTCGAAACATATATTTATATTTCTTGTCTCTTCTTTTCCCTTTTTCCCTTTTGTCCTCCTCCAGCCCTCCCCCCTCCCTCTTTCTCCCCCTCCTTCTCCTTTCTATCTGTTGCCTTTCTTTTTTCCTCTCCCGGACTCTCTCCCTCTCTTTCCCCTCTTGTTTCTTTTTCTTTTCTCTTTCCTTCTTTTTTTCTCTTTCCCCCTTCTATTAACCCTTCTCTTTCATCTGATGTATTGTTATGTCACGTTTGGGGCGATTACCTCTTTTGTTGCTACGCGACCTTTTTGGCGCGTTTTGCATTTTGTGATTATAAAGTTTGACGCTTAATAAATTTTTTTCCAGAAAATCACAAAAAAAAAAAAAAAAAAAAGAAAAGTGGGGGGGGCAATTTTTCTTGGGGGCCATTTTTATTTTTTTTATTTTCAGAATTGCCAAATATAGAATCCTAATCCAGAAAAAAATGTGGGGATGGGGGTTCAGAATCCTTACATTGAATAACAAAAAATTATGATAAAAAATGGGGAGGGGCTATTCGTAAATCCTCTGTATAGATAATAATGATAATATTAGATGTCCTATTTTCGGTCTATAACAAGGATATATTGAACTCGCTTTCAAAATATTGGACTCGTCTTCGACTCGTCCAATATTTGTGCAAAGCTCGTCCAATATTCCCTTGTATCAACTTCAAGGCCATCCAATCATCTCTAATTATCCAATATTCTATAAATATTTGGTCTCTACGGTTTTTCATTTAAATTGTATTTCTTTTTAGTTTGGTAACACAAAACCGACGCAGAATTCGTTTCTTTATTCATCTCTACCACTCTGCGATTTTACCACCATGCGTCAACCACAAGCTGTGCTTCAAATCATCAGGAGAAGTCTTAATTCTTTTCTCACCAACTTTAGCCCTCCTATTCACTTTTGTGCTTTTTATCTTGGAGTTGCTACCTTTAACAAGACCAGATTTTGCAGCCACCGCTACTTTGTCTCCACTTGTCTACGAAAAGATGTTGTACCTGTTGGTTTCCGCATCTCTACTCGTCCGTGCCTAGGTCATATTTATCAGCAAACTCTTAACTCCAACCTCAACTTCTGTTCACGTCGTTTGATGCGTCTTTCCATTGTGTCTTATCAACGGGGAACTGAACTCAACGATGGACGTATTATTCGTAGGACTAACGAACTCAAGGATTTGTGTAGCAGGGATCAGTATGGATCTATCAGCCGGATGATTCACATGTTTAACAGTGAGTAGGATGGGGGGTTGGGTGTCCGGACACTTAACAAAAATGAAGTGTGGTTTTTGGTCTCAGGATTAGACCAAAAATATAAACTGAATACTGCTTTTCATCATCAATATTAGTTCTCTACATTATTTTCTAACATTTTGTGCAAAAAATCTGCAAAGACATTGCTTGGAAACCTTTTCAAATGACTGGTAAAAATCGAGTGTCCGGACACCCAATAACTGGGTATACTATGATTCACTCAGTACCTGCACGCATAATAAACTAACTTCGTTACTATCCAGGTCTAAATCTACCATGAATGCTAATAATGAGCATCTTAACGAGGTCGTATCTGATAAAATTGTTGTTACCAACGAGCTCCGCAATAACAGCGATTACATCATTAAGCCTGTCGACAAGGGTGGCGCTGTTGTGGTCTGGAAACGAGAAATGTATATCACCGAGTGGCTCCGCTAATTTAACAACAAATATTTCTACGATGAGATCAATTCTGACCCCACTGATGATCACCAAAAGAAGGTTTCCAAAACCATCGATGACATGATTCACTCAGATAAGCTTCCACCTAATGCCAAGGCTTTGGTTCAGAAGAATCCCAAATGTCCTAACTTCTACATGCTTCCAAAAATACACAAAGATGGGAATCCAGGTCTCCCCATTGTGTCCAAAATCAACTGTCCCACAGAAGAAGTCAGTATATGGACAGTATTTTCGCCCCTTTAGTCCGGAAATTGCCCACATATGTGAAAGATTCCTCCGACATGATACGGCTACTCAACTCCACCGCTTTTCCTGAGGATAGTTTGACGCTTTTCACGATGGATGTCAAATCGCTGTACAGTAACATCCCTCGTTCTGACGGGCTTGCTGCTGTCCGCTACTTCCTGGAAGAGCACCCATCCCCTGACAGACCTGATAACGAAACAATCCTTCGTCTCACTGATCTGGTTCTCATTCTCTCGGCCTTCAGCTTCAGTCAGTATCTGGACAGTATTTTCGCCCCTTTAGTCCGGAAATTGCCCACATATGTGAAAGATTCCTCCGACATGATACGGCTACTCAACTCTACTGCTTTTCCTGAGGATAGTTTGACGCTTTTCACAATGGATGTCAATTCACTGTACACTAACATCCCTCGCACTGACGGGCTGGCTGCTGTCCGGTACTTCCTGGCAGAGCACCCATCTCCGGACAGACCTGATAACGACACAATCCTTCGTATCACTGATCTGGTTCTCATTCTCTCGGCCTTCAGCTTCGGCAACTCATTCTATCGACAAAACCGAGGAGTGGCCATGGGAACAAAAATGGGGCCATCCTTTGCCTGTCTCTTCATGGGCCATCTCGAGACGAAGAGCACATACAAATAACCTGTTTTTGACAAATAAAGTTGTGAAAATTAAGGATTTGTATACTTTTCAGCTCGGACAGTTAATGTTCAAGTTTATTAATAAACAATTACCATTGCCTTTTACTAAAATGTTTGTAAAAAATGATTCAATTCATAACCATTTCACACGAAATGGAACATCGTTTGCACAAAAGACATTTGTTTTTACTAGTCCAAAGCTATGGAATTCTCTTTCAAATGAGATCATACAATGTAATTCAATACAAATTTTCAAAAGAAGGTTTAAAAGTTTTCTTTTAGATACATATTAGTTTAATGTATTTCTATAGCGTGTTACATATTTCTTAATTATTTTTTCTCTGTGTATATTTACCATTGTTTTAGGTTTGATCTGTGTAAATACTCAATCAATAATGTTTGTTTTTATTTTTTGTGTAGTTAAGTAATAATTCACAAAAATATTGTGTAATTTTAAAGGAGGCCTTCACTCTACAAGCTCTGCTTATTAGTCGGACTCCATCTCTTTCAATTTCACATTGTTATATTTTTTGTAATATTTATTATGTTATAAATATGTAAATTGCAATATCATTGTAAATACGAAAAAAAGAAAAAAGAAAAAAAAAATTGAAAGAGGAATAAATAAATGAATAAATAAATAAGATTTTATCTCATGATGACATTCATCAGCCCCTGTTCTTCAAAACATACATTGACGACTACCTTGGTAGGGGAGACCGGGGATGGAAGTAACACGGGTCAGTTGTTACAGTTCTCAGTGTGCTAAGCTGGAACATCTATATACAGCCTACAAATATCTGTGATGAACTGCCGGTCGTGAGGTTTCTCCGTTGTTTTATTATAAAGTAAATCAACAAAAACCATTTTTTTACAGTTCAAAGTAAATGTTTGACAAATATTGAAATTTGTAATAGCTCTTACACATGAAGGCACATGATGATAGTCTGGAATTGTAAATATAGTACATGTATGTCACTAATATACCCCTAGCCATGCCCTGTAATTCTGCCTAATGACTGTGCTACAGTTGATTTTTGTGTGAAAAATCACACATGGGGTATACAACAACCTACTTCATGTCGATGTAACAACTTACCCCTATTACATTACATGTGTAAAATTACATTTTGTCTCAATTTTCAGGTGTCAATATTTTTAGGTTTCTATTATTACCTTTGTCTATTCTAGAGCTCTACTTGATCTAACTGTTAACGATGCCAAGAAACCGGAAAGTTGAAACAAAAGTATGGCATAAGAGATTTACACATTGTCAACTTACCTCGTATGTTTACATATTGTAACAATTTACCCCGTAAGGTTGTAACAAAAAATGTCTTCACTAATTAAGCTGTAGTTAATTGGTTTTTACATGTTTCCAAGTTTTATATGCCTCAGGTTTTAGCACACATAATAGGCTAACTGCAGACCCAAGATGGAGTGCGTGCGTTATTTCATTAGAATTATCTGGCCCAAAATGTGAATTTTGTAACGTCCATCCCCGGTCTCCCCTATTACCAGTGGGACAGAGATGAACTACTCAACTTCATCAACGAATTCAACTGCTCTCATCCCTCAGTACAGGTTACCCATGAGATCTCTAAAAGTTGCGTGTCGTTCCTGGATATTGACATCTCTCTTAGTGACACCGGCATCAAGACGTCTGTCCACTACAAATCTACTGACTCTCATGCGTATTTGAATTATGGATCATCCCACCCACCGGCTTGTAAGCGGTCTATTCCTTATTCTCAAATGACACGCGTCCGTCGACTTTGCAGTGAGGAAGATGACTTCCAGCGGCAGGTTGATAAGATGACTGATTTCTTCAACCAGAGAGGATATCCTGATAGCATTAGCAACTCCTCCAAGGACGGATACTAAAACAGACGCGTGCAGCCGTTATGGAGCCTCGAGTGCTACCAGTGCTTCCAGGGTACCTTTGTCCTCACGTATCACCCTAACAACCAACGTGTCGCGAAGATCATCAATGACAACTTCCCCTTTTGCGGGATGACCAGCTACCGCTCCTCTCAAGGAGCCGCCTCTCATAGCTATCGAAAGGATCGCTCGTTACGACAAACGTTAGTATCTTCACGACTTCCTTCTACTCCTGACATCTCCCAGTCTGGTTACCAATCCATGTGGCCGACGGAGATGCAAGACATGTAAAGTCACCACTAGCCGCCACTACTCTCAGGGTCCCAACTCGCCATTGGACTATCCGCGGCAAGTTTATGTACGTGCACTACAACGATTGCATTTATGCCATTCATTGCAATAAATGTCAGCAACTCTACATCGGGAAAAACCAAGAGGAGACTGCTGATCTTGTGACTGAACATTGAGTATATTCTACTCACACTACGGATCACCAGTGGCTGCTCCTTTGAATTCCAACGAACACAATATCAAGACTTTGAAGTATCTGTAGTCCGTAGTTCATTCAATAACGATAAAGTTCGCAAGCAGGAAGAAGAACGTATGATTTTCGCCTTGGTTGCCTCCAACTAGAGGGATCAATGTTTCGTTTCGCTACATTCCATCACGTTATTTCTTTTCTCGTCGTTTCCCTTTTTCCCTTTTGTCCTCCTCCAACCCCCCCTTTTTCTCCCTCTCCTTCTCTTTTTATCTGTTGCCTTTCTTTTTTCCTCTCCCGGACTCTCTCCCTCTCTTTCCCCTCTCGTTTCTTTTTCTTTCTCTTTCCTTTTGCCTCCCTGTCTTTTTCTCTCCCCTTCTATTTCCCCTTCTCTTTCATCTGATGTATTGTTACACTCACGTTTGGGGCGTATCCTATTTTGTTGCTACGCGACCTTTTTTTACGCGTTTTTGCATTTTGTGATTATTAAGTTGACGCTTAATAAATTTTTATTCCTTGACAAAGGGCTATGCCCGAAATATCGGAAAATATTTTGTCTCTACGGTGTTTCATTTAAATTGTATTTCTTTTTAGTTATACCGAGTGAGTAAAAAAAAACTTTACACCTAGAAAAATGTCAATAAAAATAAAGCCAATTTATAAACCCTAAATTATATTACTTATTCTGAAAGAGTAACTCCTCCCGCATCTTCTGGTACCATTTTTGTGTGGTATGTCTTTACGCTGCGATGAACACGACGCATTGTTTGCGAACATGCAAATTTCGAATTGTGCCAGGGTGGGGATGAAATTGAAACAACAAAAGCTGACAAAAAAGGCAACTCCATCATGAATAAAATAGCATAACTTTTTAAAGAAAGTGTCTTCCGCTTAATAACTTGGCAGGGGTGTTGTTACACATATTGATTACATTTTGTATGAAAATTAGATTGACTCGTCAAGTAATGCACGAATGAGTACACATCAAAGAGTAAATTTCCACTGACAGACCTAAAGAGGCCTCCTAATAATTTTGAAAAAAGATTTTTTTGTCTTTGACGTGTGCTCATTCTGGCCTGACTGTAGAGATTTATCTCATTTTCATATAAAATGTAGTCAATATGTGTAACAACACCCCTGCCAAGTTATTAAGCGGAAGACACTTTCGATAAAAAGTTATGCTATTTTATTCATGATGGAGTTGCTTTTTTGTCAGCTTTTGTTGTTTCAATTTCATCCCCACCCTGGCACAATTCGAAATTTGCATGTTCGCAAACAATGCGTCGTGTTCATCCAAGCGTAAAGACGTACCACACAAAAATGGTACCAGAAGATGCGGGAGGAGTTACTCTTTCAGAATATGTAAAAAAATTTAGGGTTTATGAATTGGTTTTCTTTTTATTGACATTTTTCTAGGTGTAAAGTTTTTTTTTTAATCACTCGGTATATATATATATATATATATATATATATATATATATATATATATACAGTGGTGGCCAAAATTATTAGAACACCTGAACCTACACAAAGTCTACGGGATTATCAATGCCCTGGTTCATTTGTCGAAATCAGATTTAAGATATCTTTTGTGTGCCATGAGCTTTCATGTCTTTTTAGCATAGGGCCTTCCGTATATGTAGACACCAAATTTATTTAGTTTCGACCATTTGGTAATGCGCAGCATTAAAAAGAGTTGCGCTATGCGCTTTTGGTTTCCCCATAGACTTGTGTATTAAACATTAAGTCCAAATGCAAAAAAGTAAAATGCCAATTACATATGCCGATTGCTCAAAAAGTATTTGAGGTAAAAGTATGAAACTTAGCAGGCTTATTTATTTTAATATACCTCAAATACATATTAAGTTTCAGAAAATTTGGTCAAATGGGGAGGGTGGATTCGCCCCAACCCTTGGTGGTGAGATGACCAAAATAACCATGCCCATTGAAGGTTAAGACTATTTTTTTCATTTAATGAAGACACTCCTTGTAAGTATATATTATTCAAAAGGAAATTTCATGAGCAATTCAAATATGTTGAAATATTGAGGGTCATTGGAACGGGGGAATTAAATAGGGGGCACCGAATTAAAAATTTGGGGCCCTTCAAAAATAATTTAAAAATCCCCACATAAGATGAAACTACTTCATCCTGTGTTATTATGAATGCCATTTTTGACATCCTCAGGAAATTTCTTTTCAGAATATATATACTTTTGTAGGGAGAGGCTTAAAATGTTTAACGTTATGACACTTTGATCCTGAAAGGGGCAATATTTTTTAGA
Organism: Paracentrotus lividus; assembly: GCA_940671915.1. Lineage (NCBI taxonomy): Eukaryota > Metazoa > Echinodermata > Echinoidea > Camarodonta > Echinidae > Paracentrotus > Paracentrotus lividus. The sequence continues at coordinate 32,307,165 of CALNVZ010000641.1, forward strand.
TTTTCCAATCGGTGGCGTAACATAAAAAGGGCGACTTGGGGGCGAGTTCCCAACGCATAGCTTTGTCATTTAGTTATTAAAGCATAATGATGATATTTGGAGAAATTCCAACCATTTTATAGGTATTTAAATGGTCAACTGAATGAAAATTACTAAAATCATTTAAATATGCTTGGTGTTCTAATAATTTTGGCCACCACTATATATATATATATATACCGAGTGAGTCAAAAAAAAACTTTACACCTAGAAAAATGTCAATAAAAAGAAAACTAATTTATAAACCCTAAATTATTTTACATATTCTGAAAGAGTAACTCCTTCCGCATCTTCTGGTACCATTTTTGTGTGGTATGTCTTTACGCTTGGATGAACACGACGCATTGTTTTCGAACAAGCAAATTTCGAATTGTGCCAGGATGGGAATGAAATTGAAACAACAAAAGCTGAAAAAAAGCAACTCCAGCATGAAAAAAATAGCATAACTTTTTAACGAAAATGTATTCCGCTTAATAACTTGGCAGGGGTGTTGTTACACATATTGACTACATTTTGTATGAAAATGAGATAAATCTGTAGAGTCAGGCATGAGTGAGCACACGTCAAAGACAAAATAATCTCTTTTCAAAAGTATTAGGAGGCCTCTTTAGGTCTGTCAGTGGCAATTTACTCTTTGATGTGTACTCATTCATGCATTACTTGACGAGTCAATTTAATTTTCATACAAAATGTAGTCAATGTGTGTAACAACACCCCTGCCAAGTTATTAAGCGGAAGACATTTTCGTTAAAAAGTTATGCTATTTTATTCATGACGGAGTTGCTTTTTTGTCAGGTTTTGTTGTTTCAATTTCATTCCCACCCTGGCACAATTTGAAATTTGCATGTTCGAAAACAATGCATCTTGTTTATCCAAGCGTAAAGACATACCACACAAAAATGGTACCAGAAGATGCGGAAGGACTTACTCTTTCAGAATATGTGAAATAATTTAGGGTTCATGAATTGGTTTTCTTTTTATTGACATTTTTCTAGGTGTAAAGTTTTTTTTGACTCACTCGGTATATATGTATATATTTTTGGGGGCGGAAATGACATGGCATTTTGTGTCCCCACCCTTATTTTTTTATTTATTTACTTATTTTTTTTTTTTTT
>CALNVZ010000641.1:32309760-32329238 GCA_940671915.1 Paracentrotus lividus
AAAGAGAAGGAGTACTTCTATTGCGCTCATATATAGAATACAAAGTATATATACTGTCTATAATCACTTGACACGGCTATAATTAAATAATCATGGCAATAAGCAGTCTTACATTCAACAACCGAGATTAGTCATATACGTATATAACCTATACTTGCATAACGATAACAACTTCAATGATCGATATTTGGTAGGATGCGAGAAGCAATCTTTTCTGAGCTTCAAGATATAAATGCTTCAATCCACTCGTTCGAAAAAAAGTATTTATACTTTCTTGGAATTGTATTTCGTTTCAATTTGTATTTTGCATTTTATGGGTAACAAAAAATATGACAGTCACCTAGTCCGCACCTACCTTGTCAATATATGATTCGTGAACAAATCAGATACAAGTTTCAAGTTTCTCCGGAATACTGTTTTTGATGTTCGCTATACATGAAATGAAAACTCGCAAAATGTACCTATGAAACTGTCAAAGTAAAAGAGAAAACAAAAACAACAACAACAACACTCAAAGAAGTAAATTATGTTTCTAAGCGTTGCTTTTAAATTGAGTCTTACATTGCAAAAACAGGTTAAATGCAATTCATTAGGTTTGCTGTATAATCAAATCATTCTGATGCACATTTCTTCCATTACAAACGGCGTAAAAAAGAATCTTTCTTCTTTATATGAGAAGGTGATCGTTTTTACTATGACATTTGAAAAAACAAAAGTTTCATTTCAAAGTTACCAGAATAACAAATGTATAAATTGTTTGTAAAAAAATAAAGAAAAATAAAAACATTGTGGTTTTAAAATAGCTATGATGCATACTGTGTGATGGTATAGGTTATATATTAGTTTATTATGCCTTATATTGCCGCTAGTCACTGATTATGATATCGAGATGTCATATATTGTATTATCACTCTATGAATTGAGATTAATACTATTAAATGAAACTAGCATTACATTGGAGAAATTATTTAATATATACAGAGCACTATCAGGTATAGTAATTATTATTAAATACTAAAAATATATAGACAGATTTCAGTATGTGAGCAACTATACATCATAACGAAGATCAGCTATTTAACTTATAGAATACGATACTCATCCACACGCACTTGCACGCACTTCAACATACGCGTGAGTTACTGACAACCGTACGTGAGGTGCACTTGTAACCGCGGCACAGATATAGAGTGTTTTTTTGTCACTTCTCCCCTCAAAGAGAAGCCTACACGTGAGCAGATTATAAACGAGTCAGTACGACAGCGGGAGAAGCTCCGTATTAACACGTTTAATATAGACGACAGTTATCGGAACATAGTCATTACACTTATACAACGTGCAGCTAGTAACAGTGCCATGTCACACTAACTAAAGTCAGCCTATTATTACCTGATAAAATGGTAATGTTAATATCCGACGCACTATCAGAGTACCTATACAGCGTCTACGAATTGTGCCAACCATCCAAGAATCTACTGAAACAGCCATGCGTATACCCTCCATTCCGTCGCGTAACTAGAACCGTCCATGAGAACAATCTGTTCGGCGCCACACAACCTAGACCATAATTAGCCACTTCCCCCTCACCACGTTTTCAAGAGACAACTACAATGGTAGCGACAACTTTGTTAGTGATCAGCCCCTGCGCCATAGCTCCGAGCTCCTTAAGCAGAATACGACTGAGAGCTTCGATCAGTACTCCCGAATATACCCCAACGTCTCACACGCCCGGAGGCTAGCCTGACCAGGTCGATAGACAATGCGCAATATATGGAATGCATGTTTATGCGAGCCGTGCGAGTTCTTCACAGATCTACTAGTCATTCCATCTAGCAATGTACAATCTGTTTAATTAGATTAATACTAAATAAAAAATATATCAAACTTTAATAAAAATCTTCAATGATCTATCTAAAAAATAGATAATGCAGCATCCAAAAACGTTGAGCACCAATTTGCCAACTTGCACAAGAGTATGTGGTAATAGTTCAAAGGTAAAGCATAGGAGTACAACTTAGGAAGATAAATCAACTCGAAACGTATAACGCATTAATATTAATACAATGTATCACGTTGGCTTAGGTTGTAAAAATAAATAGCATAAAATTACAAAGGATAAATTATGAACTTTTAAAGAAAAATAAAATACGATAAACAACAAACACGAGTACAAAAAAAAAATTTTGTTTTTTAAAAGGTAAAATTACTTACCTTCGTTTTTATTCCGAAAACCAAAAATGAAAAGTTCATTCCATTGTGTATCATATTGCATGAAGGGTTAATGCATATTTCATGCAACTGTGATTGGTGGTGAGATTCTGGCACATCCCCTTTTTTATATATATCTTTCATCCATTTCTGCAGAGTGTTTTATTTTATCACTTACAATGGTAAATAATGATAATTTACCAAATCTTCTTCATTTATATTCACAACGATTTGTAAAACTTATTTATCAAGAGAAGTATAAAATGAGTCACAGTAAAAAGAGATATAGTATATTCATTTAAGAAAATAAACCGGTTTCGTTCGTATCGCCGCCTTTCTAAAATGGTACCAATAAATCCCATAAAACTGTGCGATAGTGTACTTACTTGTTAATCCCGTAGTACAACCATCGGATCACAGAAAGCGCGCAAGCACGTATGCAAATGATGGTGAGAAGCGTATGTCCCAATCCTTTTCTCCTTCTCATATCAATTGAACACAGGAAAACGAATGAAGATTATTGGTACATTTACAGTACACACTTTGAATGTTATACCTGTCCAATCTTGTCACTGAGATATGGTAGACGCTGTACTGTGCTAAGTAAAAATTTACTAATAAACACGTCTGAATAGGTGAGTTCTACTCGCCTCCACAATATATCCTCATCGAGTAAATATGATTTCATAAAAAATTACGAATCATCTGTCACTTCAATAGTTGTGCTCACGCTCATGATCATAGGAGTGATGTAATCAGCAGCAGCAAAGTGATGTTTTTTTGCCATTTTCTAGAAGTCTGACTAAGCGATAACTTTATCTGCTTCAACAGTACCTGGTTTCAACCCGTCGCTTTTGTTTTGAATAATTCTGGGTACTTCGAAAAAAAAAATGTTAACAAGAACTCTATAAATTTAATACTCACTGTATTGAATTCGATATACCAAAATTGCAACGTTAAACATATTAATCACGGTAATGATGTTGGGGCATAGAAAGCCTATTGAAGGTACTATGCTATTATAGAATTAATCCTGATTTATGCGTGTGTGTATTAAACGTAATACGTTTAGGGCCGTTACAATCGACCCCCACGCCCGCCACCCCATGGGTCGACGTCCCGGAAATTTTAAACTAATGATAGTTAATGTATGAATTAAATTCGTTTATCTATATCTACATTAGGATTTACAGGGAATATGTAGGGCATACGTCTATCAGACTTTACAAAGAGAAAACTATAAGCGACTAACACACACTACTCACAAACACACACATCACCAACACACTTGGTTTTATGAGAGCAGCCAACAACACACACTCACTCACACACCACAGTGTGTCGTCACGCCTTAGCAGCCCAAAATAATACATTACATTCAGCCAACTTCTGACAACAACCATTTTCAAACCCAATCACATGTTTCTGGGCGCCTTTTTGCACTCATTTTATTTCACACTCATGATTCTTATCCTTGTCGGAGTATTTCCTCTAATTTTAGTATTAAATCGCTGGTATATCAAATTTCTTTTTTTCTAACGCCTGATATCATTAACCACGAAATGACTTAACTATTACTCATTTACAAAAGTATATTTAAGTTCTATCGTTTATACCGATTTGAGAACACGTATCAAAACTCATTGACTCTTTTATGACATACGTAATTTTGACACATTTTTAAACATATTATGTTGATCAAAGATATATAGACGAATAATTGAGAGAAATAATGTCCAACGAGTAGTAAAAATAAAACTATTTACAACATAAATTTATTTAGATATCTAGCAAAGAGTCAGGATGAATAAGCGGGAATATATCACCTTGTTATACCCCAAACGTATACCCAATATGAAATCAATAGACAAATTTTTCGATAACAAAAACTCATGATCATCAAACATGAACAAAAGGATATTTCGACAAAACATTTTCCATCATTTCTGGTTATTCCTTCTAATATAGTTTGAAGTTAACAGATACAACAATCCTGGTTATATAAAAGAAAAGATACAGTACCAGAGGAATCAGGAAATGCGTGTAAACATAGAAATATACAACTTATCTATAACAAATTAATACTATCTTCATATTATCATGCAATATATATTCAGATTATGTGCAATGACAAATACTTAATTATCCCGAAAGTGCATGTTGTTCACCCCAGGTGAAATTAATGTGCACGAGGAATAATTTAGAATATTGGAGTTCACAAATAATTATCAGTAATGTTCGTTAATAGAGAGCACGCACTATTATCAAAGTAAAATAAGCCCCCTAGAACTAACCATTCCCACCTAAAAAAAATGCCACCATATTTTTTTTCTTCTAATCCCCCCCTCAATATAAAAAAAAACAAACAAAAACAAATAAATAAATAATAAAATAAAATAAATGAATAAAATACTAAAACAAAAAAATGTCCGGCCTCCAGAAATAAAAACAGATGGTTTTTTCTTTCATTCATATTTTAATTCTTTTTATTTTGGTGGTAAATTTGGGGCAAAATAAACAATATATATTTATATTAGTAAATTAATAATTAATATATAAATGTTACTACGGTATATCATATTATTATATAGTGAGATAATGTACAGACAACCGATGGGCAACTCTTTTTTTTATTTAAAATTTGATAAGAAATGGTGAGAGAAGAATAATAGCTGACGTAAGCTCAGATCAGCTCTCTTCACCCATTTCTGTCAATTTAACATTAAAAAAAAGTGCCATCGCTGTTGTACGAGTTCCCAATTAACACTTTTATAAATTTGCAGTCTATATCATGTACCTTGTATCTTAGCTACTGCTTGATCCAGCTGAAGTGCGCATAGAACGATGCTTGCTCATTGAGTTCAAGTAAACTCATCTACCCCGACAAAGAAACAATTGGTAGGTCGAGATTTCTGTTTATCTGACGATCAAAATCGGATCGGGTCCGCCCTAGCCACTAACCGTCTCTGTGGTCTAGTGGTGAAGGACCTCGCGTTGTCATTATAGTCTGGAGGCCGGCTTTGATTCCCGCAGAGACATTTCTTTTGACTTCTCAACCAAAAAATTATCCTAACAAAAAATGGGGAGGATTAGCCTCTGGGGACTTTGATTCTAGAGGCTACGTCCAAGCTTATTTCTTTCACTCTCATTTGCGATTCCAAAGAAGATAATAATAAAAATAATTTATATATACTATAATATATATTATATATAAAACAAAAAACAAAATGTAGTAAATGCATTTTCGGCCAATTTTTATATAGAACTTGTATCAAATTTTCGACGGTATTGACTCCGTCTCCTCAGGAGAAATATTTACCAATTGAACAGTATATAAAATTGGGAGCGCATCTCAGAGCAGCAGAAATGCGCTCCCTAAATATACAAAACAGGTTCATTGTAACTATTTCCCCTGAGGAAGACGGAGACAATATCCGTCGAAAATTTGAGACAAATCTAATAAAAATGGCGAAAATGCATTATCTACAATATTGATTTTTTGTTTGATTCACATGCCAATACGGTGATACATCTATGATATATATATATATATATAGTAAAAAGCAAAAAACAAAAACACTAAATTAATATATATCCGCACACAAACAAATTGGCTCACCTGAAATATTTTTTAAAATTATTTATGTTCATGTCTTATTTATTATTTTTCAATCTATTAAAATTGTAAAAAGAAGATGGCCCCAAAAAAATTGCCCCTCGCCCATTGTGTTGTGTGTGCTTGGTGTTTTTATCTTTAACCAACAATAAAAAAATGATAAATGTAAGAATAACAGAGAACAATAAAAAAATGAAATGTCCGTCCCACACAGCCAAAGAAAATATATATTTACACCCCCCCCTCAAAAAAAAAAAAAAAAAGAAAAGCAGCCCCCATTAAAAAAGTACAGCTCCCAAACATCTCCTCATCTCTGGGATAAACATGTAGGACAAGAAACTTTACTGTAACATGTCATTTTGCACGGGATTCAAATTGAGTTTAATGTACTCAAAAAATAAACAAATAAAAATAATAAATAAATGAATAAAATCGTCAATGTACCCAGGAATAGTGAAGAACCTGTGCCATCAAAACCCAACCGATCAAATCTATGTAATAAAACTACTACACTATGGGGATCTAGGATTTTAATAGGTAGAGCAGGTCACCTGTAAGCTTTGAGAGCACGACCGAAATTTCTGTTTTAGACGTACATAACCAAAGAGTGTTTCCGAATTATAGGGCAGCGAGTAACACCCATGACACCCACACGTACCACACTGATGCGCCCTCTGACTTATGTAGCATAAAAAATAAAATAACAAACTATATTCATGGCTAATAATAGATTCCATTTTTTGTTATAATAGTTCGACACCTTATCCTTCATCATTTATGATACTAAAAATCCCCCCCCCCACCGACTATGCTCTTGTCTAAAAGGAAAAATGATTTTCATCAGTATCAGGCCCTTTGTTGATTACAGTTGCATACTTCACAACATTCTGGTTCTCATAGAGCAAGTAGTTCCTGAAGAATGACTGTCATTTGTATTTTTGAAAGAAGCTGCTGGACTGATATCCTCAATGAGTGTTCGATGTTGTCTGAAGGTCTGTTGGCCTGCAAATCACATGTAAGGTTCTGCCTCACGTTCATTTATTCCCTCAAACGCTAATGAGTTCTGTTATGTTCGTGAGAAAATCAAGCACATTTAATTGTTACAACGTTCAAGAATATTCCATGACTTTGAAAAAAGGCTCATGATGATCTTGAGCACGTCTATCTAAATGCAATCTGGTACTGTAAGATCGGTTAAAAAAACAATCATGAAACGTGCCTATCCTACGACTAGCCATCAATCTTTTGATATGATGATATGATGATATTTCGTGCAAGACTGGATACAAAATAAATGACAAACTTTTTTTTTAATCTTGGCTTTCTTCAATTTTATTCTTTAAATTCTTCATAACTTAATACGCATACAGACTATTTATGCGTTTTAACCGTGGTGGAAGTGAGAAAATAATAGCAACTGCATACAGCAACTAGACTACTATCACTGTGCGCTACAGGCCATGCTCCAGTCCGGTAAATGACATTTAGTGAAATGTAATGAAACAAATTGCGACTAATCCCTCGCTCGAAGTTTAAATTGTTTGTACCTGTACCGAATTATTGGAAAATATACTAATAAGATAGTAATACTAAAGTGTCACAGAACTTAACCATAGCATGATTAATACACTGTTTCGTCATAAAGGTGGAATATTTTTTCTCGGCTCACGCATTATGTTGCTCCGGTATTATTTCTTGAAATGTGTTTGTCACCCCCGCTTTCACTTTCATGGATCCTGGGTATATCTTGGACGTTCCGTCAACAACCTCCCCGGGGATTTTCTTCAAAAAGTTTCACCCCCTAAGAAGGCCATTTTTGCTAATTTTCTAATTTTTGGGCCCTTTTTTGTTCACGCGACCCACAACAGCACCCCTAAGACTAAACCACCAAGGAAACACGTCATGAAGAGTGGAGATTGTTATAGATCTAATAATTAAATCATAGATTATGGTTACAGGATCAACCTTTTAGTGATAGGGGAAGGGTTATTCAAAAATTTATTTGAATTGGGGATTCAACAAAATTTTATTCATTACTACCATGGAATTTCTATCTCCTAAATTGTATGTAAATCTCAACCAAACATAAATCAAAATAAATATTATCAATAATGACTATTTACAGCCTTGTCATCAGGCTAAACAAAATTTAAAGGGAAAATGAACGATATTAGGTTAAAGGTGGATTTGTTTTTCAGCTAAAATGGAATAAATATTCCAATTCCACCAATCTCGTTTTGTACGTCAACACCTCCCCTAGACAAGAGACCTTAGCCCCGTCCCAGAGATATAGATTTAACTTACACTGTTGCCCATAAAAGGTTGATATTGTTTATGATCCAGCAACATCATATTGCTCCGGCTATAATTTCTGTTGAAGTTGTTTGTCCCCGCTAATCTACTTATTGGGACCCTGGCTTTATCTGACATTCCCCCAACTATTCCCGGGAAAGAAAAATCAAATAACTTTGTCGCCCCACAATGCCATTTCCCGCAATTTTTGTCATTTTGGGGCCCCTCTTGTTACCCGGCTGACCAAGGCCCCTCAATCCTATGCCCACGAAAAACTAGCGTCTGAAGTGTAGGGTTGTTATTGTGTTTCTTTAACCGCTAAATTAAGGTTTTAAGGTTAAAAGGAGTTCGTCTCTTGTCAGGAGAAGGGTCAAAGTTTTTCGATAGGGTTATAAAAATAATAATTATTCATTTTTGCACAATGGAAATTTCTATCATCCCAAAAATGCATTGGAGAATTCCCCAAAAAAATCATAATGAAAATAACTAAGTTACCATTTACGAAACCTTGTTAATAAGGCTAAAAAACAAAATTTGGGAATAAAATTAAAATAATCATGGGTGTATGGTTGTTTTTTATTTCCTTGTTTTTAACTCTAAAGTAAGATAAAAATATTTAATTTTTTACCAATCTCACTTTACTTCAACCCTCCCCTGACAAGAGACAAAACATAAACCCTTAAAACTTAATTTTAACGTAAAGAACAATATTACGCCTACACTTTAGACACGTTTCGCGGAGTAAGATTAAGGGGCCTTGGTGAGCGGTTAAACAAAAAAGGGCCTTAAAAGACAAAAAATGTCAAATAATGGGCATTGTGGGGGCTGAACCCTTTTTATTTTATTTTAATTCTCCCGGGAATGGTTGGGGGAAGAACCACCTATAGCAGGGTCCCGAAAGTGACGCGGGACAATAATGTTCATGAAATTACGCTGAAGCAAACAGATGTTGGGGACACGAAAAATATCACCTTTCTGACCAACAGTGTATATAACAATATAAAGCAGTACACCTCATCGTATTTCCCTGGTAAGGACTGAGGGGGCTGATCGGCCGGGAAAGCAAAAGGGGCCCCCAAAATGAGAAAAAAATGACAAAAATGGGCATCACCGGGTTACAAACTTTGGAAAAAGGTCCACGTGAGGTTGGAGAATGTCCAAATATAGCCAGGATCCCAAAAAGTAAAAAGCAGTGACAAAACAAATTAAGAAATTAAAGGAAGCAAAATCAGTCGCTATATCGGCAAAAAAAATATTCCACCTTTTGACGGAACAGTGTAGAACAGCGGCGTAATTTATAAAGATAATCAAAGAAAAAAACAAAAAACACCAAAATATGGAACAATGCACCAGCATGGAACAATGAGAAGTGTATAAAGCTTTATTCTCCAACATTACATCACAACTGTCGTATAACTAATGAAATAATGAAGATAATTTAATCATAGCATGGCTTAATATAATTTACTCTACATCGATAGTCCTGTCAACCTTATTGGATCCCAAAATTATTGTGCTCAATAAAATTTTCTTTTGTCTTAAAATCGCTCGCAATGGTTAATGAAAAAAAAAAAAATGAAAGTGTCGTAGTGTTTTAAAAGTTTTTAGAGAGCACTATTGGTTTGCAAATTCACCTTGGGAAGACAATTCTTGTTCGGCACATTTGAAGGACATGAAACAACCCTCTGGACTGAGTTGAGGCTTCCCAGAAGAGTAGATCATATGTGTTGCTGATAACAAACCCATCCATGGATGGGTAAATGGGCGGTTGTTTCAGCAGAATGAGTAGATCGTATGTCTTCGTGGTGACTAATCTCACTTATTAAAGGTGTTGCGCTGGTGGTTGTGGCCCTGCATCAATTGTGGTGGTTAGCTTTGTGATCCATTTTAAAAAATACACGATAAAATTACAAGGAAATGCATAATAAGAGGAATTTGGGTCAAATAAAAATTGTAAATCTTAAGATGTGCAATCCTCTTAAGTTCAATATACGCCTACATTGACAAAAATTTATTCATACCCTATTTAAATTGTTGTATTTGCCTTTGTCTTCTACTGAATGATGGTCTGTGAAATCTTGGCTCCTAGAGAATGGTTAATCAGTTTCCTCGATAGTATGATGGTGGCAAACAAATAACAATAGAAGTAGAGTATAATTTAATTTTTCCAGTTCCTAAATTATTCATAACCGGCGACAAAATTATGAAACAAATGATTTTTTTATGCAACGAACATTTATTTGTAAGTTTACCTGTTAGGTGTCTCTTCTGTCACAAATTTATCCATTATGCCTTACTGATATCAAAATTGTAGTTGTAGACATTCCCACCCTCCCCCTTCCATCGATTAATAATGATAAAAGGGAAAATACTGCTCAACATGAAGAAACCATTGATCCACAAATGATACAATTTGAGACAATCAACAGTGATAGTATTAAAGAAACCAGTTAAGCAAAAATATAAATAAATAAAACAATCAAAGTTCGAATAGCCTTAGAGCTCTTGAGAGCAGCAGTCTTCGTGAATGTTTGAAGGTTAGGTCCTTTGGGTCGGTTTCTTTCAAAAGCAATCATGCTTTTTTTCTTAAATCTTTATTTTTAACAATTAAATCGCACATAGTGACTTCCAACGTTTAACGTCATTCGTTAGAAATTATTTGATTATATAAAAGAAAATATTACCGAATTAATAGCGGACTTTAAAACTTACCTTCGTAGCAATTGGGTTTAAATCCTGAACATGGTACAGAAGGAACTGTCACAACCCGAGTTACTATAGTATAAATGATAAAATATATATATAAAAATAAATGTATCAAAAGTTTGTTACTGTGTAATAGAATAAAGCTACGTAGAATATTCTATTAATATTTCAAGCTGCATAATAGAAATGGGAGAAAATACGATTCTGACATCAAGTGGGACAAAAAATTAATACCGAACTACAAAAATCATGAATATTGTCTTCTCCGTTATTTTATTTCATTTTTCTTTTGTTTTATTCTTCTTCTTTCTTTTCTTCCGTTTTTTCTTTCTTATTTTTTTTTTTAATATATTTCTCTCCATTTATTTCCAGGATAATGGTAATTTAGTGTTAGAAAACCAAATATAAATTACCCCACTATTGAACAGTGCAATTGAGAGGCCTCCGATGTTTGCCGATATCTCTCAGTACATGGAAAAGAAATACCTATCATCTGACAGCCAAGCTGACTGATGATTAGTGATGCATTCCCACATAAGCACATGTTGCCTTGATATACACACCAGAATGCATACATACTATTTGTATGATAACATGAACTCAACATTTCGGTATGGTAAGGCCTGCAGATCAACCCCACAAGGAGCATCGAAATCGTCAAGATGCGACTCGAAATAAGCAAAGCATCCCTCATAGCTGTATCTAAAAATTGCATTAACAATGTATATTATTTTTATGGGACAATTGACCTTGATCGCTAAAAAAAAAAAAATAAAATTCAATTTTAAAAATGGTTTCCCAAACCATGGTAATGAATATATATATATTAAATATAATAATATATATAATAAAGATATGTCAATCTATCGCGCAATATACTGGATTATAGGTACACAATACTAAATATCCCAAGTGGCAGATTTGTTTCTCCGATGCCGCAGGCCGAGGTGAATATAGATCTGCACGAAGGGATCAATTAGTATTTGATTCATATAGTCCAGTAATGTTGCAAGATGGAGCGTTCACTATTTATTATAAGTAAATAGACCCCATAGATCTTTGACCTGGCTCCATCTGGTTTTATCTTTGCCAAATTTTGGTCAGTTATCTGTTGTGACGTATTTTTTTGCTCCGCTGTATCCATTGTTATAAGCTGTTTGTGCGCACCATTTTCGCTTCGCGCAACAAGGCAATCGATAGAATCGATACTCTACCCATTCATTAACAAGGGCTTTCCCTAACAAAACCGCAAGTTAATTGTACATAAATGTACAATATAACTTTTTGAAGAAGGTCAGTGGTACGATCTATCCAATGACGAGGCGTTATTTTTTCTAACCACTATTTACTATATATATATATATATATATATATATGATAATTACATCTTTAGAAAATATGCTTTCATGCTAAAGGCAGTCAGGCCAACCGCAAGGTCCGCGTAAACGCGCTTATTTATCGGAGCTCTCTTTTTGCCAAATTGTGCGTGACCTCTACTTGACCCCGGAAAATTCTTTTGAAGATCAGTGCAAGCTTACCTCGGAAAGTAAATCTCGCTTAAAATTAATGAATTCTTGGAGTTTTCAATTACACTTTCAGTTAAGGCCTGAATTTTCAATAAATATCAAAACATTATTTTGACATTGCTGATTGATTTTTATTTTGTAATTTAATGTTCATTTTAGGTTTAATATTTGGACATTTTTACGTTGTTTTACAAAATTTCTATACCTAAAACTTTTGACTTTTATGAAAAAGGCCCAAATGAAAAAACAGATGTGACGGACTCTCGCTCTCTTGAAAATAACCTAACATCATAAAAAAACTTATTACTAACGGGTCAGCAGCCAGCACAATGTGCGTGCTCATAAAAGCCGGTCAAGAAATCAATCCCCATGCGGAGCAAGCAGCTCAAAGAGGAATCGCGGCTGTGATTGTCAATTGCAGCTGTTACGTCCACGGATTTACTAGAGTTCTCGTTCGTATGAACCATCTGCTTTGATTTATGTCAATGGAATGTTTATTCTTGTTATGATAGACATTATTATAATAATATAGATATTTTGGTGGCATTTGGCGGTTACCGTGGCGAATGATATAGGCGTTATTTTCGTTTATTCTCTCTCATTGTTTTATTGATATGCTTTTGCCGACGGTTTTTCTGCCATTGGGTCCTTAGAGATTATGGCTGGCTTGCCGAATAAAAGCATATTTCTTGGCGATGTATATATCCAGTACTGCGGATCCAGAATCGAAGACCATTAACAAACATAACTTGTGACTATACCGTTCTATGCGTAAGCGAATGACCACCTTTTTCTAACACAATTATATTTAAATTTTTATTTATTTATAATTATATATTATGATTATTATTATATTATTATTAGTTTTTTGTTTTATATTATTTGATATCTGGGCAGGCGTTGTGGCGCTTATCAGCTTCGGCTTTATTGCCTTCATCAGATCGAGATCATACAACAAGAACAAACCATAATAAATAAAGTAAATCAAACACAAAATCAGGCACCAACATCTTATTCTTTAATATATAATGTAAAAAAAAAAGTAAAGAAATAAATAATAATATGTACATATAATATGCATAACACACACATTTAACCCCCCCCCAAAAAAAATATAATAAATAAATATAATAATAATAATAAATAATAATAATAATCATCAATAATATATATAATAAATAAAATTAAATTAATTGTGTAGAAAGAGTGGTCATTCGCTTACGCTAGAACGGTATAGTCAACAAGTTATGTTAATGGTCTCGAATTCTGGATCCGCGGACTGGATAACATCGCAAGAAATATGCTTAATTCGGCAGCAAGCTAATCTGCATAAGCAAGCATCCCAATGGCATGGAGAGCAGAGACGATCGCAAAAAACCATGTACGCGATGATCGCAAAAACGATATATATTTATATTAATTTAAGTTACAAAGAAATGATTGCTTCATGGAGAAGTTTACAGAATTCTTACGGTTTTTCGCGTTTGTTTGGTTGTTTGTTTTTGAGTTTTTTTTGTTTTTTTTTTTTTATGGTCGCGTCGTGGCTTGGGAATCGCGCACAGCAACTAATGCGAGAAAAAGGCCCCCCTAATCTTGAAACGTCGGATAAATCGGAATGATGAAAATCGAGGTTTTTGAACCTGGTGCGCCTTTGACACAAGACTAAAATGATTTACCCGAACGTTTGAAAATAAAGATACTCTTCAAGTGACAAATAATCAGGGGTAAAAGTTATTAACCAATAACATGGGCGCCAGGTCTAGTGTGGGGGGGGGGGGAGGGCAGGGGAAAACCCCCGCCCCCCCAAAAAAAAAAAAAAATAAGTAAATAAATAAAATAAGGTGGGGCCAACAAACAAATGCCCATGTCATTTCCCGCCCCCAAAATATAATACATATATACCGGTGAGTCAAAAAAACTTTACACCAGGAAGATTAGACTTCGAACTATTAATTTCTAATTCGAAAAGAGTAAGTTCGCATCTCGTAAATTTTGTGTGGTATGTCCTTTACGTTGGTGATCATGTCGAAGATCATGTCGGGATATTGACAATACAGCCAACCCGTCCATGAATAGAAATAGCATAACCTTTTACGAAAATGTTTCCCGCTAATAACCTTGGCCAGGGGTTTACACACCATTGACTACATTTTATGAAAAATTATTGAACCTCGCAAGTAATCATGAATAGTAACATCAAGAGTAAATTGCCCTACGACCTAAAGAGGCCTCCTAATACTTTTGAAAAGAGATTATTTTTGTCTTTGACGTGTGCTCACTCATGCCGACTCTACAGATTATCATTTTTCATACAAAATGTAGTCAATTGTGTAACAACAACCCCTGCCAAGTTTTATTAAGCGAATACTTTCGTTAAAAAGTGATGCTATTTTTTCATGCTGGAGTGTGCTTTTTTTCAAGCTTTTGTTGTTTCAATTCCATTCCCATCTCTGGCACAATTCGAAATTTGCTTGTTCGAAAACAATGCGTCGGTTCATCCACGTAAGACATACCAACCAAAAGGTACCAGAAGATGCGGAAGAGTTACTCTTCGAAATATGTAAATAATTTTAGGGTTATAATTAGTTTCTTTTATTGACATTTTCTAGTGTAAGTTTTTTTGAACATCACTCGGTATATATCATATATATATGTGGTGGCCAAATATGAACACCAAGCATATTTAAATGATTTTAGTAATTTTTCATTCAGTTGACCCATTTAAATACCTATAAATGGTTGGAATTTCTCAAATAATCATTCATTATGCTTTAATAACTAAATGACAAAGCTATGCGTTGGGACCGCCCCCAAGTCGCCCTTTTATTACCCAACCGATTGGGAAAATCTAAAAAATATGCCCCTTTCAGATCAAAGTGTCATACGTAAACATTAGCCTCTCCCTACAAAGTATATATATCCTGAAAAGAATTCCTGAGGAGTCAAATGAGCATTCATAATAACACAGAAGTAGTTTCATCTTATGTGGGGATTTTAAATATTTTGAAGGCCCCAAATTTTTAATTCGGTGCCCTATATTAATTTCCCCGTTCCAATGACCTCAATATTTCGAACCATATTGAAATTGCTCATGGAAATTTCCTTTTGAATAATATATATACAAGGAGTTCTCAATTAAATAAAAAAATATCTAAACCTTCAATGAGGCAGGTTATTTGGTCATCTCACCACCAAGGGTTTGGGGGAAATCCAACCTCCCATTTGACCAAATTTCTGACTTAAATGTATTTGAGTATATAAAAAATAAGCCTGCTAAGTTTCATACTTTACCTCATAATACTTTTTGAGCAATCGGCTATGTAATTGGCATTTATACTTTTTGCATTTGGACTAAGTTTAATACACAAGTATGGGGAAAACCCAAAGCGCATAGCGCACCTTTTAATGCTGCGCATTACCAAATGGTCGAAACTAAATAATTGGTGCTACATAACGGAGGCCCTATGCTAAAAAGACATGAAGCTCATGCACACAAAAGATATCTTAATCTATTTTTCGACAAAGAAGCAGGGCATTGATAATCGCCGTAGACTTTGTGTAGGTTCAGTGTCTAATAATTTGGAACCCTGTATATATATATATAATATATATATATATATATATATTATACCGAGTGATTAAAAAAAAACTATACCACCTAGAAATGTCCAATAAAGAACCAATTCATAAACCCTAAATTTTTTTACATATCTGAAAGAGTAACCCTCCCGCATCTCTGGTAACCATTTTTGGTGGACGTCTTACCTGGAGAACACGAGCACATTGTTGCGAACAGCAAATTTCGAATTGTCCAGGTGGGGATGAAATTGAAAACAACAAAGCTGAAAAAAAGCAACTCCATCATGAAGTAATAATAGCAATATTTTATCGAAAGTGTCTCCGCTTATAACTGAAGGGTTTGGTTGTACACATATTGACTACATTTTATGAAAATGAGATAAATCTCTACATCGGCCAGAATGAGCACACGTCAAGACAAAAAATCTTTTCAAATTTTAGGAGGCCTCTTTAAGGTCGTCAGTGGAATTTACTCTTTGAATGTGTACTATTCGTGCATTATTGACGAGTCAATCTAATTCATACAAAATGTAATCAATATGTTGTAACAACACCCCTGCCAAGTTATTAAATCGGAAGACACTTTCTTTAAAAGTTATGCATTTTATTCAATGATGGAGTTGCCTTTTTTGTCAGTTTTGTTGTTTCAATTTCATCCCCACCCTCGCACAAATTCGTAAATTTTGCTGTCGCAACAATGCGTCGTGTCATCGCAGGTAAAGGACATACCACCAAAAAATGGTACCAAGAAGAATGCGGGAGGGTTACTCTTCAGAATAAGAATATAATTTAGGGTTATAAATTGGCTTTATTTTATTGACAGTTTTTCTAGGTGTAAATGTTTTTTTACTCATCGTATATGACTAAAAAGAAATACAAATTTAAATGAATACACCGTAGAGCAAAAATTTCGATATTTGCGGGCATAGCCTTTGTTAAGGAATAAAAATTATTAAGCGTCAAACTTAATAATCAACAAAATGGCAAAAACGCGTATAAAAAAGGTCGCGAGGCAAACAAGAATAGGATAACCAAAACGTGAATTAACAATACATAAAGATGTAAAGAGAAGGGGAAATAAAGGGGGAAGAGAAAAAAGACAGGGAGGCAAAAAGAAAGAGAAAAGAAAAAGAAACTGAGAGGGGAAAGGAGAGGGAGAGAGTCCGGGAGAGGAAAAAAAAAGCAACAGATAAAAAGGAGAAGGAGAGGAGAAAAAGGGAGGGGGGTTGGAGGAGGAAAAAAGGGAAAAAGGGAAACACGAAGAAAAGAATAAAGTGATGGTGAAATGTAGCGAAACGAAACATTGATCCCTCTAGTTGGAGGCACTCCAAGGCGAAAAATCATACGTTCTCTTCTGCTTGCAACTTTTATCGTTATTGAATGAACTAACGGACTACAGATGCTTCAAAGTCTTGATATTGTGTTCGTTGAATTAAGGAGCCAGCCACATGGTGATCCAGTGTAGTGTGAGTAAGAATAGTACCTCTCAATTGTTCAAGTCCAAGATCAAGCGAGTCTCCTCTTTTTTCCCCGATGTAGAGTTTGTGACATGTATTGCATGTATGGCAATGAAAAGTGCAATGTTGGTAGTGCTACGTGACATTAAACTTGCCGCGGATAGTCCAATGGCGAGTTGGGACTCTCTGAGAGTAGTGGCGTGCAGTGGTGACTTTACTATATTTGCATCTCGTCGGCTCACTGGATTGGTAACCAGACTGGGAGATGTCAGGAGTGAAGGAAGTCGTGAAGATACTAACGTTTGTCGTAACGGAGCGATCTATACATTATATATTAAAGATAAGATGTTGGTGCCTGATTTTGTTGTATGATTTACTTTTATTTATTATGGTTTTTGTTCTTGTTTGTTATGATTTTCTCTTCAGATATCCCTGATGAAAGGCAAATAAGCCGAAAATGCTGATTAAAGATGCAAAGTCCAGCAACGTCCAATCTTGTCCTAGACTTTTTTATTTCTAAATACATATATATAATATATAATATAATATATATATTATAATATATATATATATATATATATATTATCCCTGGATATTAATACTGGTTTTTATGAGAGCATATAATTTACTTCGTGACGACAGCAGCGGAGCTGCTCTCAATAAAACACAGGTTAAGTATCACTGAACATGCGTTAAATCAATAAATCTCGCCTTTTAGTAGAGGGGCCCTTTTCGTGATTAATGATACAGTTTAAAATTCACTCTTGCAGAAAGGTATTTTCCAGCAGAAGGTATTTTCCATCATTATTTTTACCAATAAAATACATTTAAAATGCTTTTTTCGTTAATTGTACCTGGTACTCATCCAACCTTGCAATTTAGTGCAAAAGTCATTTGGTGTGTTAGAAATCACGCGCTACAAGCCTAATGCCTTGGTCACAAGCCGCCGTACGTTTTTTTCGGCCGTACGTTTTTGGGGGGAGGCTACGGTCGCTACATTTTTCTGAAAACGTGGAGGGAAGTGGCAAGTGCACGGTGCGAGTACGTCAACGCACGGACTGCGCAAGGTGTAAGTACGTGGCCGGTACACCATTTATGGTAATAGGCGGTTGTGTGCATGGCACGTTGCGCACGTTGTAAGTGAGCTGTACGTGCTTGTAACGTACGATCTCCGTGCGTTTGAATCGTTATCGCACGGAGGCCGTGCTTACAAGTGCACCTCACGTACGGTGTCAGTACTCACGCGTATGTTGTAAGTGCGTGCAAGTGCGATGAACGTAAGTTTTTGATCTCGATATTTGTGGTGAATAATGTATATATTTTTGTATTTATTTATATTTATTCATTTAGATTAATTTATTATATTATCATATTATGATATCATAATCAGTATACATAATAAACTAATATATAAACCTATACCATCACAAGTATTGCATCATAGCTGATACACATGCTTTTTTCTTTTTTACAAACAATTTATACATTTTGTTTGGTAACTTATGAAATGAAACTTTTGTCTTTTTCAAATGGCATAGTAAAAAACGATCACCTTCTCTATAAAGAAGAAAGATTCTTTTTACGCCGTTGTAATGGAAGATGTGCATCAGAATGATTGATTATACAGCAAAACCTAATGAAATTGCATTAAACCTGTTTTTGCAATGTAAGACTCAATTTAAGCAACGCTAGAAACAAATTTATCTTCTTTGAGTGTTGTTGTTGTTGTTTTTGTTTCTTTTTACTTTGACAGTTTCATGGTACATTTTGGCGAGTTTTCATTTCATGTATAAGCGAAACATCAAAACAGTTTCCGGAGAAACTTGAAACTTGTATCATGATTTTGTTCACGAAATCTATTGACCAAGTAGGCTACCCCAAGAAAAAAAGAAGAAAAAACAAGAAAGAAACTTTTGGAGATGGAATTTATCAGTAAAAAGTAATAACAATCGTAAAATGAATATTTGTTATATGTTGTTTACGTTTATTGTTTATTTCGATATGCTGTTGAAAATGAGTTTCGCTTTTATTGCAAATTAATATTGGGAGTAAGTTAACCTTTTGTTTTTACGATGATCTCTCTCTCTTTTCCTC
>CALNVZ010000641.1:32330258-32349054 GCA_940671915.1 Paracentrotus lividus
GTGCAATATTGAACATACGTATATACAAACAACTTACATACACACTATTCATAATTATATTATACATGATAGTATATTTTTATCATACTATAATAGAATACAAAACGTACTCCGGCTCAGTAAATCACTGCGCACAACGCGCGTTGCAAGTGCAGACACTTGCTTAGTCCACGATCACCGATTCTGCGTGCTCAATCAAACAGCGAAATGAGCAAGAGCAAGTAACGGCAACCACTTATTCCTGGCGCAGCACGACTCCAAGTTCGCCTCGTACAGTAAGGACGCCGCAAATATCTAAAAAACTTACGGATTCGCGCGTGTGCTGCTTGCAGTGCGAGGGCTGACGTGCGCGCACGCGCAAATCGTAGCCGAACCTAGCCGCACGCGCGAAAGTTCCTCCTGCACTAAAAGTTCTGCTCGTGTCTTGCACACAATTCCACGTACCAGTCAGTACTCACCACTTACGACGACATTATTTTCCAAATTTTGCCCATCGTGCACGTAGAACAGCCGACGTCAAGTACGACGATATGTGACAAGGCATTATCAGAGTCTCATGCTAAAATCTGGAATTTTTTCCAATATATGAATCAAAATGATGAAATTACTTGTGACTTTCGTTAAAGACACATTTTTGCCATTTATCTTGCTCATTAAGCATTTTCTGTTAAAATTCCCTCACATTTAGCTGTACCATTTAAACATACATAAGCACTTTTGTCAACTTCTCAGCCCCTAACACAAAATTTGCAATCAATCTGCAACAGTGCAATACCATCAAGATCGTCGTATCACACAACTTTTGTCAAAAGACTGACCAGCAGCCAATCAGAGTAGTTCTTCCAAATTGCATTCAATGCTAACTTTTGTGTTAAGGCCCTGGCCTAAACCTTTTTAATGCTTTCACAGCAATTTGCTCATTTGTTATATACTGTACATGAATATAATATGTATATAGTAATATATATCCTTTAATCCACCGTTTAAATACTAAGGATATCAACCGTTCACTCCTACCGCTTCCTTGTTTAATCGAGTTCATCGTCGCTATCGGGTCTGCTGTCTTACTGCTGCAGGCGTCGGCGTGCTCTGTGCCCATCCCCGACTAAACCAGCGTCAGTGCTACTTACCCACATCTACGTATATTATGAATTTGGTCAAATAAAAACATCATCATAGACAATAGAGCCACTTTTAAATATATCATCCCGAACGACATTGTAAATCATTCTCACAGCCAGTGGCTATTCACGTTAAGTGTACACTTTTTTCTCACTGGGTCAAAAATGAAATTGTGTTTATAGCAAAAGCACCAACTAAATGTTTGGTATATTCACAAATGTGAAATATAGACTCAAAGTCTATGTGTATCATATTGAATATTTGATAAATACAGAACAAAAATATGTTTGGAAACATTTGGTTAACAAAAAATACTTACAAGCATCCGTAAGGCACACAACAGTTTTCTGCTACTTTATATCATATTATACTTATCAGAGTGAGTGCACATATTTTCCTAATACACTTAGCCTATTTGACATAAAAATAAGTTATTCTATCAGAAAAAAACTGAAAATGGGAGTTCAATTTATTTATGACTTGGAAATCCTGTTCTCAACATTTACTCAAATTGGTATACCCAGGTGCATACTCTAAACTATTTGATGCTTGTAAAAAATAAAAACTAATAATTAAAAATGATAAAAAATCAAGTTATGATCAAATTATAATCAATATTAGCTTCCAAACTCAAGTCATAGTCTTTTGGAGAGACATTTGTAACAACAAATCCTCAACCAATATTGAACTCTTATGTCAAATTGCTATGCATCATTCATTTCTTATAATTCGTAAAAAACATGCTAATAAATTTATCTGCAACTCATTAGAGCAAAGACAGATGTAGATAAAACTTCAAATATCACCATCTAATAAAGCTCCAACTTATCTCATAATCATGCAGTAGCCGTCCTGAAATATTTTCTTCAATACATTGTTTATTTAATTTAAACGTATTTTACAATTAAAATCAATATTATTGCAATTACTACACTAGTTTATATATAAGTCTTATTAATCTATTTATATTATAACCAAAACTTCAAAGTACCGTTGTATATACACTATATATTGAGAGACATATGTTTATGAAATGACCTTTATATTAATCCAACATCACCAGTCTATAATTATTACTTTATTCATATACATGTAAGTTAGATAATTGTAGAAATATCAAGAAACCATACATCTTTTCAAACAAACGTATTTAAAAATAAAACAATAAAAAAAATCTCTTTAACTCTAAAGCAAAAAATTAAATATAGTTGTATACTAATATAACAATAAAAATCAAATCTTAACCTTGATAAATAAATTTATAAGCAGTTCACAGAATAAGAAGGTCGTACTCACTTTCGCGGAGACGTCTCCGATGGATAAAAATTATTAGAGACCTCCAAGGACGTCTCTCGACATCCCCACGACATTTTCAAAAACTGTGACAAAGCAGTTTCAAAGAACCAGTCAAAGTAGTTTCCGCACTCATGAATCTGGTGCGGAGACGTTACTGAGAACGTCTCCGTGACAAGTTCAGATATTGTACGCGCATACGTCTCCGAAACATTTCCATGGTCGTCGGGAAACACTGAACATCTTTGAAACTACTTTGTCACATTTATATCATTGTCGCGGAGACGTCTCTAATACTTTTATCAGTCCGAGACTCTTCGGAAGTCAAGATACCACCCTTAGTTAGTGCATTGCCCATAAGTAAAAAGTGCACAGTTGGCCCACCATTGTTCCTACCTGACGTGCCTTGGTTAAAAAAATTGTGTCCTCTCCTAACACATCCTAATGCATAAATAACATTGCTGCCAGTCTGTGAATGATGCATGATCAAAATCTTGGTCAGTACACACTAAAATAAATCCCTTTAAAAATTTATTTATAGTTAAACTATGTGTGAGAAATTCTGTCTTTGATTCTACAAAATTACCAATTATCATAAATAATTACTGAAAACATCTGCCAAAATACAAATTATTGCTGTGAAAATATATCTTATGAATTCTAATATGAGTGAAAACATTTAAAATATTTCTTACAATAAGCGAAGTGGATTTACTTCTTAAAATAATTTGTTTATGTTACATTATTAAACATGGTACCCCTTAGAGAGGAATTCAGTTTAACATTGCATTAGTTTTAATACGACCACTATAGCATGTTTAATGGAAAATCACATTTCACTGATATTAAATGCGAGTGTATATGTATTATTTATAATCAGTGCATAAGATATGCAAGCCTCAGTGCTTCAGAATATTAAGCAAAAATACCTTTATGGACGAAGGACACACTTAAACGCTAAAATAAAGGCATCAAATTATCGACAGCAATAATAATATATATCTAATTATTGTTCTATTAATTTTGACATGACCTCATATTCAAACATACTAAGATATAACAGAGTTGGCCCATACAATATCATTTATCTCATGCCTGCTACCTCTTAGGAGAGGACATGTTTACTTAACGGAAAATATACGTTTTACAAAAATAGTTCATCACTTCCACATTTCTTTGCCAAATTCCGGTTCAAATAAATTTCATGATGTTTCATAAGCGTATACTGCTACTAAAGCATAAAATTTCACACAACTTAAGATATCATGTATATATATGATAGATACTCAAAATTTATGAAATGAAATCCCTTTCCGTTAAAATTCACTAAAATGTTGATATAAAAGATAATTTTGGCCGTATTACAAAAATGAACTGTAGTTCTGCTGAAAGGTCCATCAAAAAAAGGCCAACAATGATATACTAATCTGTTCAAAAAACTACCGAAATAGGAAAACCCCATTTTTTAAAAGTGTACACTTAAGTGAAATAGCTCCAGTATGTAAATTACTTTTTGTATCTAAACCCACTTTGCCTAATGCCCATTTCTTTCATCCACAGCCTATGCTACAACTAGTTTGTCTAATTACCTTATGGTCTACAGTCCACTTAGCCTATTTACACTGATCGTTCTTAATTCCAATTTCTTCAATTCAGTTCGTCTAATTCCAATGGTCTATAACTGCTTGGTCAATTCCAGTAACAAACTGAATTGTACAAATGTTAATTTTGCATTGGGCGAAAAGCAATTAGACCATTTGGACTATTAACTAATGGAAAATTAAGCCCAAGTGTTATTAGATAAAGTGAGAATAGAAACAAATTATTATAAGACAAATATAAATTATACCAAAATGTAGTACCAATGGTTTTTGTCTCCGTTGTATTAGATATAAACAAAGATATTAGACCAACTGCTGTGATCAAGTGGATATAAACCATGAGTATACAACAATAATAGAGCATATTGAAGAAAAAGAAGGCAACAGAGAAGATATCAAATCAATGTATAGTTTCATGATGAAAGGCGCAGAAGTTAACCTTTGTAGAACGTAATTTTAAAGAAAAATCTCAAATACCGCCGCCAAATGGCCTTTTTGGAGTTTCCCTCTTCAAACTATTTCATTCACTATGCATTCATATTGGTCATAAGATTATTTCAATGAACAGAAGAGACTCTAAGCTTTATATTGAAGTCATTATAATTAGATTAAGATTAAGTAAAGAAAACATTGACAATTTAGGTTTCGCTTTTTTTGGTCGCACTCTCAATGCACCTACATAAAATTAATTTCTTTCTAAGCCACAACAATTATCATTTTATTTATTGGAGTATAAATTATGAGGAGGTCACAACTTGCCGTAGCCTACGGGGCACGTGCATGCAACGTAGCCTGCCTTGCATGCACAGGTCCTGGGTCAACTTCTGCGATTCCTGCGTTTTTGTAGTAATGCGGCGGTCACAACTCGTCGTAGGCTACGGGGCACGTGCCATCAACGTAGCCTGCGTTGCTTGTACAATACACGCACAGGTTCCTGGGTCAACTTCTGCGATTCCTGCATTTCTGTAGTAAGGTTATTGTAAAAACCTCCTGTACGTCGTACATGCATTGTACCTGAAGTTACCTCCGCTGCACGAATTTTCTACAAAATCCATCGTAGGGAGTTGCACGTCGAAGGTACGGCGAGTTGTGACCGCGGCATAACCCATCCAAGTACACAGTGCCCTGCCGGGGATCGAGCCAACGACATTTATATTCCGAGTCAAATGAATAGACCACGATATTACAACAGTTCTATTACTTGCAATGTTTATACAATAAGTAGCCTATAGCTGTTTTCCAAACCGTTTAGCAAAAACATTAATAATAATAATAATAATAATAATAATAATAATAATAATAATACTATATTTATAGAGCGAAGAAACTATTCAACAATAAGTATATATTCTACTGCGCTATTAAAGAGCTTCTGATGTGCTTGTAATTAGTTAAAATAGATGTGTTTTAAGTTTTGATTTAACCCTAAAAAGACTGGGGGGGGGGGCTCATTCAGCCCCCCGACATTTTTCGCGATAACTTTGCAATGCGGAAAAAAAATTCCGCAAGACTTCATGACTATTTTCTTTCAAGTCTCGCGCAACTTTTGAGACCAAATTTGCGATGCCCGGGTACGCGGTTCCGAAATTACGTAACATTTTGTAACCGTGCGTCAGACCCAAAGGAGCTCAAATACGTGATTTTGTGTACAAATCCAATACAAATTGTGTTTTCAGCCAAAATTCATAAATTCATTCTCTTTAACTTATTTTTTACTTTTTACTTATACACATCTCGATGGTATGCAAGTCAGCTTTCTTTCATCTCCACAATATCCGCCGAATCCGAAACTATCTTGACCGTGAATCTCTACTCACCATTATTCATGCTTTCATCACCAACCGCCTTGATTACTGCAATAGTATATTGTACGGTGTCACTTCAAACAATATCGAGAAATTGCAAAGGATCCAGAACGCAGCCGCCAGACTTGCCACTAGATTCCCTAAATTCTGCCACATGACACCTGTCCTTCGCGAACTGCACTGGCTGCCCATTAGGTCTAGGATCAAGTTCAAAGTACTCATACTCACCTTCAAAAGTATCCACCATGTAGGTCCTCCTTACCTTTCCGAACTCGTAACCATCAATGACCAATCCCGCTACTCCCTCCGGTCTTCTAATGGCATCCTGCTTAAACACCCTTCTCCTAAGATGCTCCCCACCCTTGGCAATAGAGCTTTTTCAAGTGCAGCCCCTACACTCTGGAACCAACTACCCACATCACTACGTAACCAGCGATCCTTTAGCATCTTTAAGCAAGAACTCAAATCATTCCTTTTCTCTCCGTAACTTAAGTAAATTAAATTTAATTGAATTGTCATAAGTATCATGTATCATAATTATTAATGTTAAGTATTATGTATGATGTACCCCCTTATTTGTGTTATGTATTATTTTAATGTTAAGTATTATAATTGTAATTGTAATTAAGTGTAAAGTAGCTTTTAAATTAAATTATGTACACAGCGCATTTGAACATTATAATGGAAAATGCGCTATATAAATACATTATTATTATTATTATTATTATTATTATTATTATTAAAATCAATTAATTTAAGTTTGTTTATGATTAAAATAGTGTCACCAATGATTTCCATCGAAAAAACAATAAAAGACAAAAGGTCGAAAAACAAAGAAATACATAAGAAATTTTAAAAACAATAGAATACATAAGAAGAAATCTTGATACAGATTTTTTTAAAACCCATTTCACTAGAAGCCTACAAAGAGCCTGTAAACCAAAAATTAGCACTTATAGAGCTTTATTTAATTAATTAGAGCAAATCTTAGATTTTATGCATAAATTAGCATAATTAATTAGTGAAGAAAGTTTTCGGAGAATATGACTCTTCGGTTTTGGAGAGGATGCCGTGGGTAACGCGCGTGCCAATTTTCGGCGCGATCGCGCGCTCAAAGGCCGAGATCTTAGGGGGGGGGGGCCGAATGAGCCCCCCCCAGTCTTTATGTGTGTCAAAATAGCCCAGTCTTTTTAGGGTTAAAGCTGTTAACTGATGTTGCTTCCCTGACCTCAAGAGGTAACATATTCCAGAGCTTTGGAGCAGCACAAGTGAATGCTCGATCACCTAGTGTTACTTTTGTTTTGACAGATGGGGTCAGTAAAAGCAAAGAATCTCTTGAACTGCGCAAATTGCGACCGTGTTGATTGACTTTGTAACTTAATAATTCTGTGATGTAGACAGGAGCTTGACCATTAAGTGCTTTGTATACAATGAGTAGGATCTTGAATGTTATCCTCTTGCGTATGGGTAGCCAATGGGAATATGTATCTAAATAATCATATCATTATAGAATTTGTTTATCTATTTTGGTTGGTATCATGACTTTCTTATGTCACAGGTGCAGTACGCCCAGCCTCAAGCCCATGCCCAACCCATGGCCGTTATGGTTGGTCCATCCGCTAACCAAACCACTGAACAAAGTAAGATTCATCGTTTATTTTTCTATTATCAGTTTTATAAACCATACGCAGATGGACAGATTATTTTTCATCTTACTACTTAGAAAAGAGATAAAACAGATCCTAGATCATGTAGATAATAATGGCCAAATTATGCACAATGGCCACAGGAATTAAGATCATTAAGGAATAATGATTTTCCGAACGACACCATCACATGAATGGGTTATATTGATGGATTCGAACCCGAGAACACCGTTTCCCCCACTGAGCAATAGGGTAGATGTAGGGAATATAATACCGGCCAATTAAGCTCATTTGCTTAATTAGCACATGAAAACGATAAAATCACAAAAGAAAAAAGATTCTCATTGCTTAGCTACATCATTCAACTTTATTTTCCCAAAAAATTGAGGTAATCAAATATTTGGTGAGGCAGTTATATGCAAATAATGACGTAATCGTAAATTGTCCGGTATTCCCTACAGTGTAGGAAATAGCGGACAGTATGTTTTTACCCTTTTTTTTTTGGTATATAGATCTGTCTGGAAGCACTGATTTGAATTTAAACCATCAACCTAACATGTTTGTATTGATTCTTTAAAACAATATTCATTTTTAGAAGATTATGTGCATTTTACTACAAAATTTCAAAACACTCGGATTTACTTCATATCTCATGAAGATCATGACATTTCACAATAATAATAAAGAGAAATAGAAATTTCAAAATTGTCAAACAATTTAATAAATAAATATAATACATTATTATATGCAACTTACTATTTGATCTACATGCTTAGCAACTCAACCCGGAAGTAAAACAAACATCCGTCCATGTGGTGTCCGGTATTCCATACACAAAAAATGACTGACTAGCACTTTTCAACACACTACCACCCCAATACACAGGCTTTGTACAGTGCATACACTCATACACGTTTGGCCCACCCTCCACACATGTCTATCATGCATGAAATAGAGGTCATGCCCCAATTCTATTTTTTATACCATCACATTCTCTAAAATGTCAATTTTTACATCAGGCCATTTTTTAGGCTGCAAATTTTCCTACCTTGACAGATTGTGATAGTTTTCTCGGAGATTTCTGACTTGTCGTTGTCGAATGCAGCATTTAACCTTCCCAGACAGACCACCAGACCAATAGATGCCGGTATTTCAACTCAGTTGATCTTATGTTGGCAGCTATGGCTGGACATGTGGTGACCGTCCGGTATTCCCTACGGGTACCCTATTATGATAGTTATGATTTGCATTTATATTCAATTGGTGATCCATTTGTTTTTGGGGTACGAATCAAATAGTGTCACGTTTTATGTTGTAATTGATGTTTTTTTTTTATTTTATTTTTTTTTACAGCAAAAGATGATAATAAAAGTTGCGATTTATATAGCGCCTGATATAAAACACTCTTTTTTTTAAACGCCTTTCCATTCAGAAAGAGAGTAGGCCTATTGCTGCATCATGGCAATCAACAATCATTTCACTTCAACGCATTTACACCTGGTTGGGGGAGAAGCATGTAGACAAAACGCCTTGCTCAAAGCTAGAGATGTACATAAATACCGGGACGGGAACGCATCCACGGCCTTTGCATCCCCAGTCATGTGTGATACAATCTCTAGACTACAATAATTCTATGCAACCAAATTAATCTAAACTTAATGCTGCAGTCACACATACACTTAGGTTTAGTTACGTCCGGTTGCGTCCGAAAATTATTTTCTTTTCTGCGGATCCCCACGGATGCCTTCCTGTCATAGTCAGCATATGATAATGGTGACATTTTCATTCGTCCAATTAAACAAAGAAAAAAATAAGAAATTATGAAATAAAATTTAAAATAAGGATTAAGCAACAAAAACGTTACCAAATGTAAGTATCTGTGTGACTGCCGCATAAGGGCTACGATTTATATGAGTGACCAATCGTGAAGACTCAAGAGACAAAAATACAAATTCACCAGAAGTCTCTTTTGTTCCCTGATGGAATTGCTCACGACTATGGGGCCTTAAAAAAAAATTCTTTAACCTCCTTTCTAATAAAATCATACTCGCACTCAAGTATTGACGCTAATTGTTGTGAAATAACACTGAAAACCTAAACGGGTAGACCGACTAGCTTTCCTTTAACTCAACCCAGTTATTACGAACTAGCTTTAAAACTCGTCCGTCTCTACGGACTAGCTTGAAAGCTAGTCCGTCATTACAGACTAGCTTTAAAGCTAATCGGTCACGACAGACTAATTTTAAAGCTCGTCCGTCGTGACCGACTAGATTGACGGACTAGCATAAAAGCTAGTCGTAGTGATGCCCAGACTGACGAGCATTTGAGCAGGACTAGCTAGTCGGTCATGGTGTAAAAGCTAGTCCGTCGCGCTTTTCTGCTGCGATGTTCTTGCTGCTGTCTTGACAGACTAGCATGACGGACGAGGTTAATATGGCTTCACCAGCTTGTCAGAGACATCAAATCTGAAATATTAGAAGACATTTGAAAGATACGATTAAAAAACATGCATTTTGTCACAAGAATTCGAGCAAAAAACATTTTATTATGATGATATAAAACAGAAGACAGGAATTAATACAGGACGCACAATTAGTTAACATTATGGCAATTATCAAATAATAAGGGCAAGGGGCCCAGGGGTCGCCGCCATGGCTTGCATCATGAGTACTTTTTGTTGTAGGCCTACCTGCTTTTGCATTTTAGGCCTATACACTTATCCTTGAAAGCCACTTCAGAATCCCAAAGACGTGCCTCTAATCCAATATTCTTTTCTTTCAGATACAAGTAATCTAAAAGAAAAGAGGCGCCTAATATATGTTTATTATTAGAATTAAATGTCAATTTTCATAAATTAATATGATTTTTATTATCGTTGCAAATACACGCAATAGATAAATTGATTTGGCAAGACATAATTTTTCGCGTTGGTGATTATAGCATTAATCTATGTGAAAAAAAAAACGCTATTTGTGAACTGAAACATAAGGAGATAAAAAAGAGTACTCAACACAGTCATGTCACTCGAAGGAGATCGCCATTGTAATCAAAATCTTAAGCTTTACGGGGTATATCGTGTTTTCTCGTCTGTACAGTTTGCTCATTAAATGGAATTTACATACAAATAATGCAACAAATAGTGATGTCCTTTTCGCAATGCGCATTTTATTCAATTATTGTACCACCTTCTATTCACTGATGTTGCTAAGTCGGGCATTCACCAGCAATCTATAAGAATAGACGGTTCATGGGTTCTATAGTAACGAAGTATTCAATTAGCCTGTAAATAAAAAATGGAACAATATTTCTAACATACTCATGAATGGCCTACTTTTATAATTGATGTTATTTCAGCTATCGTATTGCTCTCAGAATGTCAAGCCAAAACAACCTTTGTTTGAGAATGTTGATTGTATCCAACTTCTATTCACTGTTGTTGCTAAGCCGGGCGTTCACAAGCAATCTGTAAGAAAATAACGGGTTCTTGAGTTCCATAGTAACGAGGTATTCAATTAGCCTGTAATTGGAGAATGGAGAACAATATTTGGAATCTACCGGTACTCGTGAATTGCATACTTGTCATGATAGATGTTATGTCTCGTAATTAAGCTTTCAGATTGTCAAGCCAAAACAACCTTTATTTCAGAATGTATCAACTTGATTATGCTCGGAAACAGAATAAATAGAGAAGGTACATTGAAACGACATTGCAACTATTTGTATCAAAAGCTAGTCAGTCATTTGAAAGGGTAAAAGGGTAAAACGTTTTTTTGACCTAGTCGGTCACGTCGACGGACTAGCATCAAGCTTGACGGACGAGCTTTAAAGCTCGTCCGTCAAGTTGAGAGATGTAGATTCAGTTGTATGCTAGTCCGTCTCGACGGACTAACATGACAGACTAGCTTTAAAACTAGTCCGTCTTAACCGACTAGCTTTAAAGCTAGTTGGTCCATTGAAGGACGAGGTTAGGTTTTCAGTGAATATCAACATTCTGTATCTAACGTTTCTCCTTTTCTTGTTCATTTCTATAAAGGGCCTGTCCCACAGTAGGCGATCGTTATGGCGACAACCAACGCCTGTTAGAACCTACCAGAATCGTAGATGACCGTAGGTCATATACGTTCCTACGACTCCGTCAACGGTAGGCTACAACAACGACCTGCTTCCACACAAACATTAGACTAACATTAGGTTGAATCCGCGAATACAATAGCCTAGACCTTCACGCATCTTGCGGCTCGACTTCTCCTGTCGCAGTTTAAAGTCAAATGAATACGAACTTGCGTACTATGGCGACCCTTGCGATGGCAATGGGTGATGGGGTTTCTACCTGTCGCCTGTTGGTACGTGAATTGTCCTCTCATCCTCCAAGAGGCGCGGACTAAAATTTGTGTTTGTCATGTTAACTATACTCTCATGTGACATAAGTATAGAAACATAGGAAAAATGTGTATTTTGTTGTTATTTTACAAGTCGTTTTGTATTTGCAATATTTTATTTATAACCAATCTTGCCAATCACTAATTATATTATGTTTTAGTATTTATTGTTATATCATGATATTACATCCATATTATCCTGTATTTTGTTATTCATTACCAGAATGTCTCCCCTGACAGACAATCCTTGATACGCGCCTGTATCTATAAAAAATATGATATTTTTTCTTGGGGGAAAAGGAATATAAAGCCAAAGTTCTTAAAATGCTTTTCTTTCATTAAAAGTTTTAAATTTCGACCACCCCCACCAAAAAATGCCTTTCTTTCTTTTTTCTCTCACATCTTTCATCATTTGTATTTTAACAAAGGGGAGGCCTACTTCCTCGCCGGGGCTCAGTCATTGAGCCCCCCCGCGGTGTTTGAGAGGGGGTGGGGGGGGGGGCTTTGAAAGTTGTCTTGTGACAAAGTAAGACAATTTAAATCATTCGGGTTTTCATGATCCTGCTGCGTTGGTAGAGTCATCCTCCAAGCATTTGCTGGCACCATTTTCATTTGGATCTTTGCACGCATGACTAAATAACATACAGTCTTGAGAAGACAGTAAGATCTCACTTGCGCCAAGTGGCTGGGTTAAGATCAAAAACAAATGTTGAAATAATATTGTATACACACACACACACACACACACCCTCTCACCACATCCATACACAACTACACAAACCCATCTTCCCTCAAACACGCAAATCATCACTTACGCACTCACACACAGAGTGAACAATTCACAATAAAACTTCCCATTTGATGTTTTGTTTATCAAGACTATCACTAGATGTTTGGGACGTAGTAATGCCCTAACAACTCTTTGTGAGTGTGAGTGAGGGTGTGTATGTGGATGTGTGTGTGTGTGTGTGTGTGTTAAGAGTGAAGATGTGCCTGTGTGTGTGTGCTGGCATAGATAAGATATGGTATGTGTATGTGTGTGTGTGCGTGTGTGTGTGAGTGTGTGGATGGTGTACGTGGGTGTAGTTGGTGAAGATGTAGGTGTGTATGTGCTTTGTGTTATTGTGTATCTGTAAATAATGGTACGTGTGGGTGTATGTCTTTGTACTTGCACATTTTCAATTTGTTCATTCTTTTTAATTGATAAATCCAGCCACTTGGCGAAAGCGTGATCACCATCTTCTGAAGATTGTCTGTTATTCAGTCATGCATGCAAATATCCAAATGAAAATGGTACCAACATATGCTAGGAGGATGATTGTAGCAAGACATATCATGAAACCCATGATTAATTTTTCCTAATTTTCACGAGAAAACTTCAAAATGATGGGAAATTTTGATTGACTCAACCTGTATAGTTTTGACATGGACAACACCTTATGGCGCAAATAATCATCGAGATTGACAAGCGCCATCTATGGAGAACCAACCAACCCAACCTATTCAACTGTAAGGCAATATCAATTTTCAAGAATTAACTTCAAATGAGGTAAAAATTAGTAGGCCCCCCTACCTCTTTCGAATATAATTATATTCATACCAAACACATCCTCAAATATGACAATTAACATAAAAACACAAATATGATTCTCAGTCATAGTTCGATCAACTTTGCTTAATTTGCAAATTAACTTTAGCTCCACATTGAGCCGCACGCGCACATGAAAGTGAAAGCTCATCCCATTTTCCTTGTCGTGTAACAAATTGGCGATGTTGACGGCGAAAACAAAAAAAAAGAAGTTTCACAAGCGAATCGACTTTCAAACTTTAAGACATTTACTCATCTTTTTTGGGGGGCATAAATCACTGCGTCATTCGTATAAATTATTGCGTCTTCTAATTAACAAAGATCAAACAAAATCTGGTGAAATTCGACAAATGTTGTCACGCTACATGGCTAAAAATAATCTGTTGGCGAAACAGCAACGTTTTCTTTATTTTCTGTCTTCTGTGGCTTATCTTAGTCTCTATCTCTGTTTTTCATATGTTATTCATAGTTTCACTTATTCCTTATGTTATTGTTACAGTACGCTCTTTGTCAATCCTTGGTGTATTTCAGACATCCCAGCTAAGTTAATTATGAAGAGTTTCATTCCAAAAGGGACTAAATGCACTTTTAATGAAAATTGAGTTGTTAATATTGTTCTCGTTTATTCCTGACTGTGAACTAAAATACTTACCTACATTTTGATTGCAACTATCCGAAATTGTAACTTTTAATTTTAATTTTCCACGGACGCCTGTCAAAATCTGGCAAAGAAATGCCATTTACTCTGAATTCTACACATGCTGGCGCTATTAAATGGTAAAACATCAGGAAACCATCGCAGTGACGAGCATGCGCAGACGATCCAATAAAGCTAGCTTTGCCCGTCATCGTCCAAAATAAACCACCATTTGTACGCCCGCATCATCAAAAATACATCTCTAATTGAACGTGAAAAAGCTTGGCGTCGATCATCAAGTGAGTGAAAACCTGTGCTCTTAGTAATAAAATACTGCTCCGTTTTGAAAACAGTTGCCATCGGGGAGGCAAATATTTGCCGCTTATATTCACTGGTAGGTTACTTTATCAAGATTTCACATAATCAAATTGTATACTCACAATCAATTTTTCATTGAACCTTGAAAATATTTCAAAATTGTATGGTTTACTTTTATCTTGGTATCCGCTTTGAAATTATGATCATATGGGGAAGGGTGTTACGTACAATTCAACACTCATTGCTGTGTATCTGATATTTACTACACAAGGTTGTGTACAGTATACAAATACACAAATTGATGCTCTATATAATTATATACTTACAATGTACCTGCCATGAGTATCTCAACATGGCTAAAATGCATGCATTTAACAAAACTAAGGACATTTTCTTACTTATGTATTGACCTATGCTATAAGTGCATGTATGTTGATCTCCATCGTTCATTGTTGTATATTCTGAAAAGAAAGACTTGTCGTTTTTCATTATAGGTTTTCCCGGACATTTTCATGAGCGAAGCATTCAATTACCGAACCTTTTAGTGCTGCCTTTTAGAATATACAAAAAAATGGTCGACAAAACCGTGGATACGAATGAAATATAACGTGAAAGAAGAATGTACAGCTGTGCAAAAGATGGTGTGATGTATGGCGACTATGCCCTGCCCAGATTGCCACTCACGTTCTATTGTTAACACGCCGTGACCTTTGCAATAATATGTTTTGTCAATGTAGGTCTGTTCTATCCAGATTTAAAAAAAAAATGTTTATCAAAATGTATTTTTTTATATTCAAAATTCGACCTTGGTGTTAGAGATTTTAGCATTATTTTTATTTTTTAATTATCATTAGTATCATTATCATTATTTTCTTTCGCCTTTATATTAGGAATTATGGATACTACTTATTTTCAGAAGGATGAAACGATTTTTTATTTATTCATTTTCCAGTTTTATTTAGAAGGCCTATTTAGTTACATGAATTGCTGAAAATAATCAAATGTTTCCCTTCAGGAAATAGAAGAGCTTGAACTTACTTCCTATTGGAAGTAACACTCTTCCAATACGAAATATCCTGTAATATAAGATCTTGTACACAATCGTTGTGAAAGCGTAGATAGACAACTGCTACAGCCTAGGAACAAATACTCTTTCATTACGATAACTCTTGTCAAATTATATGCTGTATACAATGATTATGGAAGATCATATAGACAACTGTTGTAGCTGGATAAAATCCCACTGTTACACTTTTTTTAGTAATGAAAAACGTGCATCAAATGTATTATGGGTGTAATGCCAATTTTCCTAAACCAAACGATACATGCATGTGACATGCCTGTGAAACTAATAAACCTTATCTCAGTAACATGAAATACCACAATTTAAAAAGTATTATGTGATTTATTAATAAAACATTTTTTTACACTAGTCTTGTCTGAATAAAATATATCAGTGTGAATGGAATTCCTATAAAAAACAACATATATATACATTTGTTAACATTTTTGATAACATGATTGTTTCACGACAATATGTATAGTTCATTTATTCGGAAATATTGGCTGTAGATCTAGTGGTAAGTTTGTGGAAATCAGGCCTACGTGATTACGATGTAAAGCTGCTTAAAGAGGACACACGTCTGTTTTCTGTTGTCAATTAGTTTGATATAATATTCGCTCATATTCCTTCAGAGAAAAATTTCTGCTGTAAACAACGACATACAGTAAGTCTTGACTGCTAGTGTGGGATCCTATGTAGTTTCGTTTGCAAGTCATCTTAATGTTTGGCAACATCTATATATGTGTTCTACTTGATCACACGAATCAGAAAATATATGTCGCCAAACTTTTAATTGACCTTTTGTGACCAAAAATGAAGGTCAAAGGTCATGCTTCATTAACATAAACATAATTTTGTTCAAATTATGTCAAATTTGGCATCAAATTGTAGGTAATGTTATAACTGGCATTTAAGTCAATTATTATTTTTTCACCCGACCAGTCAGTTTTAAGCAATATGCAAATAAGTTTATTTATGCATAATTGAATGCATAATAGAGTCAAGTTGAACGGCGATCAGACACAACGTATCCATAGACAATATTAATAAAACGTAATCAAGATGAAAACGTGAGTCATACTAGCCTAATATTGTTGCCACATTCTGGTGACCCTTACGACCTTGGAAATAGGTCACAGGTCAATTTATATGATGATTAACAACCTGGAAATGACATGAATTTGGCAAAAATTTTGACCTTATTTCTAGGTCAAATGTGTCAACTAGAAATATGTCGAACTCTATTTTTTGGTTGATGGCATCATGGAAAACATATTCAGGTTAGTTGCCACCAAAGTTAAACTTATACGACCAGCAGGTCAAAGGTCAAAGTTCAAGAAAGACGATTTGGCCAAAGTATTTTGTCTTGACCTTAGTCTTATTAGGCCGTGTCACATGAAATATTTTATTAAACACTGTAAATGTGTTCTACATGTTCCCATGAACCAGGAAATGTTCGTTTTCGTTGACCTATGACCTTTAAATGAGGTGAAAAGTCCTAACAATAAGTAGTTTCTGCTATTTCCAAGTGTTTTAGTGTCATGTTATTTGAACTTTGACCTTAACTTGAGGTCATATGTGTCAATGAAAAAAAATAGCAACGTTGACATTCTGGTTCATGGTATCAAGGGATTATGTAGAACTGTAGTTATCAATATTATTAAGTTAATAAGGCCAAACAGGACTATGATCAAAACAGAAAACTCTGGCCCTTACGTATTCCTTAAACGTTCTATGTGTGTCTTGGTCTTTGTTTTATTGGCCATATTATAGCTTAATAATTTTTATAATCATAGTTATTCTTGTTCTACTTGGTCCAATAAATCAGAATATCAACGTTGCTATTCTCTTTTAATGACATATATGACCTCAAGTTAAGGTCTAAGTTAAAATAACGTGACGCTAAAAAAAACTGAAAATAGGAGAAACTATGTATTGTTTGCACTTTTTACTTTATTTAAAGGTCATAGGTCAATGAAGA
The DNA here is from genome assembly GCA_940671915.1 of Paracentrotus lividus. NCBI lineage: Eukaryota > Metazoa > Echinodermata > Echinoidea > Camarodonta > Echinidae > Paracentrotus > Paracentrotus lividus. Next base: position 32,347,692 of record CALNVZ010000641.1, read on the forward strand.
CGAACATTTCCTGGTTCATAGAATCAAGTACGTAGAACACATTAACAGTGTTCAATAACATATTTAAACTAATACGGCCCAATAAGACTAAGGTCCAGACAAAAAACTGTGGCCAAAACGTCTTTGTTGAACTTTGACCTTTTACCTGTTGGTCGTATAAGCTTAAATTTGGTGGCAACTAACCTGAATATGATCTCCTTGATGCCATCGACCAAAAAATCGAGGTCGTCATTTTCTTATTTGACACATTTGACCTAGAAATAAGGTCAAAGTTCATAGAAAATTCGGTTTTTGCCAAATTAATGCAATTTCCAGGTTATTAGTCATCATATAAATTGACCTTTGACCTATTTTTCAAGGTCATAAGGGTCACCAGAATGTGGCAACAATATTAGGCTAGTATGATTCACGTTTTAATCTTGATTAGTTTTTATTAATATTGTCTATGGATATGTTGTGTCTGATCGCCGTTCAACTTGACTCTAATATGCATTTAATTATGCATAAATAAACTAATTTACATATTGCTTAAAACTGACTGGTCGGGTGAAAAAAAATGATAATTGACTTAATTGCTTGTTATAACATTACCTACAATTTGAACAAAATTAGGTTTATGTTAATGAAGCCTGACCTTTGACCTTCATTTTGTGTCACAAAAGGTCAATTAAAAAATTTGTGACATATATTTGCTGATTCGTATGATCACGTAGAACATAAATATAGATGTTGCCAAACATGACTTGCAAACGAAACCTTTATTTTCCCCACTGGATGCCACACTATGCGTTTGTGTGTACAACCTGCGGGGAACATATTGAATTTATGAATGCAATATCTGAATAATAGGAATCATAATAGGAATATAAGAGCAACGTGTAGGTTAACCTTGTGTTGTAAACATATCGCTTTCAAATAAAGAGACCAAGCGGCACAGGCTTGAACAAAGCTGAATTGCTATCAATGACTGTATTGTCATAAATTTTACCAGCCTATGCCATTTCAATTTTGACGAGTTATCGTTCCCGTACTGCCATGTTCCATGCAGGGCTTCAGGAGCATGACGCGCCTTATCGATGCATGATATGCGTCATTGTAGAAAATTACTTTGGGGTAGTGCTGCGTACAAAGTGAGTAAAATCTCCCATCATTTTGAAGTATTTGGAAAAGTGTGAACATTTAATAGGCTTCATGTTATGTCTGGTTAGGTTATCATCCTGGCATTTGCTGGTACCGTTTTCATTTGGATCACTTTCACCAAGTACCAGTGTGAAGAATACACAAATTAAGAAAGTTATATCTTATGTGCACGCACAAAGACACACCCCACACATAACCACATTTACACATAAACAAAACACGA
>CALNVZ010000641.1:32353372-32371975 GCA_940671915.1 Paracentrotus lividus
GTCACAACTGCCGTAGCCTACGGGCACGTGCATGCAACGTAGCCTGCCTTCATGCACAGGTCCTGGGTTCAACTTCTGCGATTCCTGCGTTTTTGTAGTAATGCGCCGCGGTCACAACTCGTCGTAGGCTAGGGGAAGAGGCGGCAGGGCACTTTAGTTCTGCATCAACGTACGGCTCTGCTGTTGATGTACAATTACAACAGCAACAGGTTACTCTGTGTGATAAAAGCTGTTGTCTGCGGAAGGGATTTCCTGCATTCTGTGGGATATAGGGTATTTAGTAAGGTTATGGTGGTAAAAACCTTCCTGTGGACGTGTAGTCATACTGCGCGTTACATTGGGGCATTGTTACTCCTGAAGGGGACCTTTCCGCTGCTACCGAATATTTTCTTTACAAAGGAAGTCCAGGTCGCGCTAGGGAGTTGCACGTCGAAAGGGTTTAAACGGCTAGGTGTTATTGTGACTCGCTTCTGGAAGACATAACCCATACCAACGTCACACAGTGCCCTGCCGGGGATCGGAAGACCAACCGACATTTTATATTCCCGAGTTCAAATGAATAGACCACGATATATACTAACTTAAGTCTATGTACTTGCTCAAATGTTCCTATACAAATAAGGTAGCCTATAGCTTTATAAATGGTTTTTTCCAAACCGTTTTTTTATGCATAAAACAATTTAATAATAATAATAAATAATAATATAATAAGTAATAATAAATAATACTATAATCTTATTAGAGGCGAAAGAAACTTATTTTTCAACATTATACTAGTACTATATTCTACTTTCGCTATTATAAGAGCTTCTGATCTGTTGCTTGCTATATTAGTTTAAAATAAGATGTTGTTTTAAGTTTTGATTTAAACCCTAAAAAGACATGGGGGGGCTATTCAGCCCCCCCGACATTTTTCGCGATAACTTGTGGGTCTAATGCGGAATAATAAATTTAATTCCGGCAAGACTTCTATGACCTATTCTTCAAAGTCTCGCGCATACTATATTGAGACCAAATTTGCGAATGCCAAGAGATTACCGCAGGTGTCCGATAAAATAGACGTAACATTTTGTAAAAACCGTGCGTTTCAGACCCAAAAGGAGCTCAAAATACGTTGATGTTTGTGTACAAATCCGAATACAAATTGCGTGTTTTCAGCCAAAATTTCCATAAATTCATTCTCTTCTTAACTATTATTTTTTTTACTTTTTTACTTATACATCATTCTCGAGATGGGTTATTGCTAAGGTCAGCTTTCTTTCATCTCCAAACTTAATATCCGGGGCCGAATCCGGAAACTATCGTTGACACGTAGAATCTCTACTCAACCCTATTATTCATGCTTTCACATCCAACCGTCTTGTCCTTGTATACAATGCCAATAGTGTATATTGTTACTGGTGATATAAAATAGGTTTTTTATCTGGGATCATAGGGGGTTTTTTGGGTAAACTGACAGGATACGAGGGGTGTCACTAATCAAACAAATATCGAGTATTAATTGCAATAAGTGTGTGCACCCAAGAAACGCAGCCGCAGACTCTTTGCACTAGATTCCTTCTTAATATTTCTGCCACATACATCGCTGTTCTAACTTCGCTGAACATGCACTTGCGTCTTGTTTTTTTCTCCCATTAGGTCTAGGATCAAGTTCAAGGTAGATAACTACATACTCACCTTCAAAGATCCCTACCAAGTAGGTCCTCAACTTACACTGTGTCGAGAGCGGTCGTAATAACAACTAATCAATGACCAATCCCCGCTTACTTCTCCTCCTGGTCTTGTTTTCTTATGGCGCAATACCGAACCTTTAAACCACCCTTCTACCTAAGATGCTCCCCAACCCTTGGCAATAGAAGCTTTTCAAGATGCAGCCGGCCGAATACCAACTTCTAGTGAACCAACTACCGCACGATCACTACTTGCGGGGCGTAGCCAGCATCTGTTTAGGATTTCTTGGTTTTAATGCATATTAGAACTTAACAAATCTATCCTTTCTCTCCTAACTTATAGTAAATTAAAATTAATTGATTTTGCTTCATATAGTTATTTCATGTAAATACATTATTATTTTTATTAATGATTAAGTATGGGGTATGGAAGTTTAATATACGATGTAACCCACTTTTTTATTTTGTTTGTTTATTGTTTATTTTATTTTAATGTTATGTTATTAATAATTTTGTTAATTGTATATTTAAGTGTATATAACTAGCTCTTTTAAATAAAATAATGTGTTATTCATCTAGCGTCATGGGTATGAACATATTAATAATGGAAAATGCAGTTTGTTCGCAATATAAATACCATTATTATTATTATTATTAATATAGAGGATATATTATTTGTAAGTAAAATCAATTAATTTATTAGTGTTGTTTATGATTTAAAATAAGGTAGTGTCACCAATTGATTTCCATCTGGAAATTTATTATAAACTCAATTAAAAGACAATTTATTATTGTGTCTGAAAAAAACAAAAGAAATACACTAAGAAATTTAAAAACAATTTAAGAAATAACATAAAGAAAGAAATCTTGATACAGATTTTTTTAAAACCGCATGTTCCAAAATCTATGGAAAGGCCGTACAAAGAGCCTGGATAAACCAAAAATTAAGCAACTTATAGAGCTTTATTAATTAATTAGAGCAAATCTTAGATTTATGCGGCATAAATTAGGCATAAATTAATTAGTGAAGAAAGTTTTCGGGAGAATATGAACTCTTCGGTTTTGGAGAGGCATGCCGTGGAGGAATGGGGGTAACGCGTTGGCGTGCCAATTTTCGGCGGCGGGAGTCGCGCGCTCATATAGGTTCCGAGATCTTTAGGGGGGCGGGATTCCGATTATGATGTCCCTCCCCTATGTTTTTCTTATTGATTGTGTGTTCAAAATAAGCCCAGTCTTTTTAGTTGGTATAAAGCTTAGTTAATCTGATGGGGGGTGTTTGCTCTCCCTGACCTCAAGAGGTAACATATTCCAGAGCTTTGGAGCAGCACAAGTGAATTGCTTCGTCACCTAGTGTTACTTTTGTTTGACAGATGGCGGTCAGTAAAAGAAAGAATCTCTTGAACTGCGCAATTGCAGACGTGGTGTTGATTGGACTTTGTGAATAACTTAAATAATTCTTTTGTTGTATGTTAGAAGGACAGCTTGTGACCATTAATGTGCCTCATGATATTACAATGAAGAAATAGGATCATTGAATGTTTTTAATTCCCTCTTTGCGTAATGTTTGTGTTAGTCCATATGTGTGGAATATGTATCTAAATAATTCCATATTTCGATTGAGAAGATGTTGATATCTAATTGGTTTTTTGGTTTTTATCATGACTTTCTGGTATGTTCACAGGTGCAGTACGCCCAGCCTTCAAGTCCCTGGGAATGCCCAACCTATTTTGGACCGATATATGGTTGGTCCTATTCCTGGCTACCAAACCATCTGAAAACAGACCAGTTTAAGGGGATTCATCGTTTATTTTAGGGTTCTATTATCATGTTTATAAACCATACGCTAAGATGGACAGATTATTATTCATCTTACATACTATAGAAAAGAGGATAAAAACAAGATCCCTTAGAAATCATGTAGATAATAATGGCCAAATTATGCCACAATGGCCACCAGGAATTAAGATTCCATTAACCGTTGGATTAGAGTGAGTTTTTTTTTCCGATATTCGGATCACCATCATTTCATATGGAATGCGGTTTTATTATTGGATGGATTCGAACCCGAGAAACACCGTTTCCCCCACTGAGCCATAGGTGGGTAGATGTAGGAATATATACCGGCCAACTTAAGCTTCATTTGCTTAATTAGCATATGAAAATCTCGATAAAAATCACAAAAGAAAAAAGATTCTTCATTGCCCTTATGCTAATCATTCAACTTTTATTTTTTGCCCCAAAAAAATTGAAGAGGTAAATCAAATTATGTTGGTGAGGGCAGTTTTATATGCATAAATAATGACGTTAATCGTAAAATTGATCCGGTAAATTCCCTACAGTTAGGAAATAGCGGACAGTATGTTTATTACCCTTATTTTTTTTTTTGTGTTATTATAGATTATCTGATAACGGAAGCACAGCCTGATTTGAATTTAAACCATCAACCTAACCATGTTTGTATTGAATTACTTTAAAACAATTATTTCAATTTTTAGAAGATTTAGGTGTGCATTTTACTACAAAATTTCAAAACACTCGGATTTACTTTCATATCTCATGAAGGATCATGACATTTCACGAATAATAAATAAAAGAGAGAATAGAAATTTCAAATAATTGTCAAATACAAGTTTAGATAACATAAATGAGTAATACATTACATTATATGCAACTTACAATATATGATCTACATTCTTAGCAACTCAACCCGGGAAAGTAAAACAAACATCCGTCCATGTGGTGTCCGGGTAAATTCCATACTACAAAAACCTTATGATCGGGGGTTTCTTACTAGCACTCTCTATTTCAACACCACTTACCACACCCAATACACGGCTTTGTACAGTGCATACACTCAATACACGTATTGGCCACCCTCCACACATGATCTATCATGCATGAAGGGGATAGATGTTCATTGCCCCAATTCTATTATGTTTGTATTATCCAGGTCACATTCTCTAAAATGTGTTTCAATTTTGAATCATCAGGTCCATTTTTTTTAGGCTGCAAATTTCCTAACTCCTTTGACAGATTGTGATAGTTTTCTCGAGAATTCTGACTTGTCGTTGTCGGTGAATGCAGCATTTACCTTCCCAGACAGGATCTACCCTAGATCCTAATAGTTTGCCGGTATTTTCAACTCGTTGTCTTATGTTGGCAAGCTTAGTGGGCTGGACAGTGTCGGGGTGAGCCGTCCGGTCATTTCCCTACGGGTACACCATATATGATAGTTATGATTTAGCATTTATATTCAATGGTTGATCCAATTATGTTCTTTGGGTGGTACGAATCAAATAGTTGGTCACGTTTGTATGTTGTAGATTTGATGGGTTGTTTTTATATAATATTTTATTTTTCTTTCACAGCAAAAAGGATGATAATATAAAGTGTGGCGGATTTTATGATAAATAGCGCGTCTGATATAAAATCACTCTTTTTTTTTTAATCGTCCTTTCCATTCCAGATAATATAGAAGTAGGCCTATTGTCCTTGTCTCATCTATGGTCAATCATAACTCAATCGAGATTTTTTCACTTTCAACGCATTATTACACCTTGTGATTGGTTGGGAAAGCATGTAGACTCAAATAACGCCTTTGTCAATAGTCTAGAGTAGTGTTGACATGAGAATAGCCGGGACGGGAACGCATCCAACGGAGCCTTTGCATTCACCAGTCAGTCGTGATACAATCTCGTCAGACTACGAATAATTCTATGCAACCAAATTAATCTAACTTTAATGCTGCAGTCACCACATTACACTTAGGATTTAGGTTACGTCCGGTAGGCGTCCGAAAATTATTTTCTTTTCTGCGGATCCCCACGGATGCCTTCCTGTCATAGTCAGCATATGATAATTGGCTGACATTTCATTCGTCCAATGTAAACAAAGAAAAAAATAAGAAATTAATGAAATAAAATTTAAAATTAAGGATTAAGCAACAAAAACGTTACCAAATGTAAGGTGGATGGCTTGTGTGTGTACTGACCGCAGGTAAGGGCTCATTTATTTTATGTAGGTGACCAATTTCGTGAAACTCAAGAGTATCTAAAATATACATAATTCACCACGAAGTCTGCTTTGTTGTTTCCCCTTGATTGGAATTGCTCCAACGACTATGTGTGGGCCTTAAAAAAAATTTACTTATATACTCTCTTCTTTTCTAATTATCATAATCATTACCTCTGCCACTCAAGTTATTGACCTAATTGTTGTGAAATAACACTGAAAACCTAAACGGGTTAGACGCCGAGCTAGCTTTTCCTTTAACTCAACCCAGTTTATTGATCGGGAACTAGCTTTTTAAAATACTCTGTCCGTCTCTCTACGGACTTAGAAACTTGAAAGTCTAGTCCTGTCTATTAATCAGTGAACTAGCCTTTAAGAGCTGAATCGGTCACCGATCGAGAAGCTAATTTTTAAATGCTTCGTTCCTTCTTGTGACCGACAATAGTATTGGACGGGTTATCTAGTCATAAAAGACTTAGTTCGTTTAGTGATATGTCCCAGTGCACTGTTACTATGCAATCATATTGAGCAGGACTAGACTAGTCGGTCATGGTGTAAAAGCTAGTACACAGTGCGGCCTTTCTGAACTGCGATGTTCTTTATGCTTGACTGTCTTGACAAGACTAGGCATTGACGACGAGGTTTAATATGGCTTTCACCGCTTGATCAGAGACAATCAAATCTGAAAATATTAGAAGACATTTGAAAAAGAATACAAAGAGTTAAAACATGCATTTTGTCACAAAAGATTCGAGCAAAAAAACATTTATTAGTGATTGATATAATTAACAGGAAGACAGCGAATAATACAGAAGCACATTTAGTTTAACATTATGGCAATTTATCAAATAAGCTAAGGGGGCAACGGGGCCCAGTGGTCGCCGCCATTGGCTTGCATCATGAGTACTTTTGTTGTAGGGCCTACCTGCTTTTGCATTTTAGCCTATTACACTTATCCTTGAAAGCCACTTCAGAATCCCAAATACGTTGCCCTAATCCAAATTTTTCTTTCAGATTACAAGTAATCTAAAAAGAAAAAAGAGGCGCCTAATATTGTTTATTATAGAATTAAATGTCAATTTTTCATAAATTAATAATGATTTTTATTATCGTTGAAATACACGCAATAGATTAAATTGATTTGGCAAGACATAATTTTCGAAGTTCGTTTGGGATTATAGCATTTAATCGTATGTGAAAAAAAAAAACGCTATGTTGAACTGAAACATTAAGAGATAAAAAAGAGTAACTCAACACAGTCATGTCACTCGAAGGAAGATCGCCATTGTTAATCAAAAATCTTAAGCTTTACGGGGTATATCGTGTTTTCTCGCTTGTACAGTTTGCTCATTTAAATGGAATTTACATACAAATAATGCAACAAATAGTGTGTCCTTTTCGCAAATTGCGCATTTTATTCAATTATTGTACCACCTTCTATTCACTGATGTTGCTAAGTCGGGCATTCACCAGCAATCTATAAGAATAGACGGTTCATGGGTTCTATAAGTAACGAAGTATTCAATTAGCCTGTAAATAAAAAAATGGAACAAATTCTAACAATAACTCATGAATGGCCTACTTTTATAATTGATTTATTTCAGCTATCGTATGGCTCTCAGAATGTCAAGCCAAAACAAACTTTGTTTGAGAATTGTTGATTTGTATCCAACTTCTATTCACTGTGTTCTAAGCCGGGCGTTTCACAAGCAATCTTGTAAGAAAATAACGGGTCTTGAGTTCCATTAGTAACGAGGTATTCAATTAGCCTGTAATTGGAGAATGCGAGAACAATATTTGGAATCTACCGGTTACTCGTGGAATTGCATTACTTGTCATGGATAGTGGTTATGTTCTCGTAATTAAGCTTCAGATTGTTCAAGCCAAAACAACCTTTATTTCCAGAATGTATCAACTTTGATTTATGCTCGGAAACAAGAATAAATAGAGAAGGTACATTGAAACGGACATTGCAACTATTGTATCAAAAAGCTAGTCAGTCATTTGAAAAAGGGTAAAAGGTTAAAACGTTTTTTGACCTAGTCGGTCACGTCGACGGACAGCATCAAGGCTTGACGGACGAAGCTTTAAAGCTCGTCCGTTCAAGTTGAAGAGATGTAGATTCATTGTATGCTGGTTCCGTCTCGACGGACTAACATGACAGACTAGCTTTAAAACTAGTCCGTCTTAACCGACTAGCTTTAAAGCTAGTTGGTCCATTGAAGGACGAGGTTAGGTTTTCAGGAATAATCAAACTTCTGTATCTAACGTTTTCTCCTTTTCTTGGTTCATTTCTATAAAGGGCCTGTCCCACAGTAGGCGATCTGTTATGGCGACAAACCAACGCCTGTTAGAACCTACCAGAATCGTAGATGACCGTAGGTCATATACGTTCCGTACGACTCCTGTCAAACGGTAGTGCTACCAACAACGACCTGCTTTCCACCAAACAATTTAAGACTAACATTAGGTTGAATCCGCGAAATTACAATAGCCTAGACCTTCACGCATCTTTCGGCTCGACTTTTCTCCTGTCGCAGTTTAAAGTCAAATGAATACGAACTTGCGTACTATTGGCGACCCTTGCGATGGCCAATGGGTTGATGGGTTTCTACCTGTCGCCTGTTGGTACGTGAATTGTCCTCTCATCCTCCAAGAGGCGCGGACTAAATTTGTGTTATGTCATTGTTAACTATACTCTCATGTGACATAAGTATAGAAAAACATAGGGAAAAAAATGTGGTATTTGTTGTTATTTTACAGTCGTTTTGTATTTGCAATATTTTATTTTTTAACCAATCTTGCCAATCACTAATTATATATGTTTTAGTATTTATTGTTTATATATGATATTACATCCATATTATCCTGTATTTTGTTATCATTACCAGAATGTCTCCCCTGACAGACAATCCTTGATACGCGCCTGTATCTATAAAAATATGATTTTTTCTTGGGGGGAAAAGGAATATAAACCAAAGTTCTTAAAATTGCTTTTCTTTCATTAAAAGTTTTTTAAAATTTCGACCCCCCACAAAGAAATGCCTTTCTCTTTCTTTCTCTCACATCTTTCAATCATTTTGTATTTTAACAAAGGGGATCCTACTCCTCGGCCTGGGCTCAGTCATTGAGCCCCCCCGCGGTGTTTGAGAGGGGTGGGGGGGGGCTTTGAGTTGTCTGGTTGTGAAAGTAAGATACATTTAATCATGGGTTTTATGATCTGCTGGTTGTAGAGTCATCCTCCAAGCATTTTGCTGGGCACCATTTTCATTTGGATCTTTGCACGCATGGGACTTAAATAACATACAGTCTGAGAGACAGTATAAGATCTCACTTGCGCCAGTGCTGGGTTAAGATCAAAAACAGATGTGGAAATAATATTTTTATACACACACACACACAAACACACCCTCTCACCACATCCATAACACAACTACACAAACCCATCTTCCCTCAAACACGCAAATTATCACTTACGCACTCACACACAGATGAACAAATTCACAATAAAAACTATCCCATTTGATGTTTGTTTATCAAGGACTATCACTAGATGTTTTGGGACGTAGTAATGCCCTAAAACAACTCTTGTGAGTGTGTGGAGTGGGTGTGTATAGTGGATGTGTGGTGTGTGTGTGTGTGTTGTTAAGAGTGAAATGTGCCTGTGTGTGTGTGCTGGCATAGATAAAGATATGGTTGGTGTATGTGTGTGTGTTTGCGTGTGTGTGTGAGTGTGTGATGGTGTACGGGTGTAGTTGCGTGAAGATGTACGGTGTGTGATGTGCTTGTGTGTTAGTGTGGATGTTATCTGTAAATAATGTACGTTGGTGGGTTTTGTATGTCTTTTTGGTACTGCACATCAAGTTTGTTCATTGTTGCTTGTTAAGTTGGATAAATCCGGCGCGACTTGCGGAGAATTTGTGGGGCGGATTCACCATGCTTCTGTAAGTACTTGTCTTGTTATTCAGTCATGGCATGCAAATATCCAAATAAATATGGTACCACATATGCTAGTGGGGGAGGTGTATGACTGTAAGCAAGAGCTATATCATGTAAACCCCTTTTATTGATATTTTAATTTTTCCTATTATTTTCGGACTGAGAATTAATCTTCAAAAATGATGGTGAAAATTTTGATTGACTCAACCTAGTATAGTTTTTGATTCTTCATGGTAATCAAATCAACCTTATGGCGCATATATAATCTATTCGAGATTGACAAGCTGCCAGTTCTAGTGGAGAACCAACCAAGTTTACTTCTCCTTAATATCCTTATTCATATCTGTAATTTGCGAAATATCAATTTTTCAAAGGAATTAACTTCAAATGAAGAGTAAAAATATAGTTAGGCCCCCCTTCTCTTTACCGAATAATATATATTCAATTACCAAACACATCCTCAAATTATGACTATTATTCTCATAAAAACACGGAAAGGTTATGATTCTCATCATAGTCTTGATTTCACATCTTGTCTTAATTTGTGCAAATTAGACTTATTAGGCTCCACATTGAGGGCGCGCACAGCGCAACATGAAAGTAGATTAATGTCTCATCCCATTTTCCTTGGTCGTGTAACGAAGGATTGGCGATGTGGTTGACGGCGTGAAAACAAAAAAAAAGAAGGTTTACACAAGCGAACACTTTCAATAACTTTTAATGACAATTTACTCATCTTTTTTGGGGGGGCGTTAAACACTGGCGTCATCTACTATTAATTATCCTGGCGTCATTTCTAATTAACAAAGAATCATAACAAGAATCTGTGGGTGAAATTCGTTCACAATGTTTCTTGATACACGCTACAATGGCTCAAAAATAAATTCTGTTGGCGAAAACAAGTCAACGATTTTCTTTATTTCTGTCTTCTGTGGTGTATCTTGGAGTCGTCGTATCTCTGTTTTTCATATGTTATGTCATAGTTTCACTATATTCCTTAATGTTTATTGTGACAGTACGCTCTTTGTCACAATCCAATTGGTGTATTTTTCAGACACCTCCAGTCTAATCGTGTAATTAGTTGGAAAGAGTTTTATATAAAAGGGACTAAATGCACGTTTTAATGAAAATTGAGTTTAATATTTGTTTTCTGTTTTTTTATTCCTATCTTGTTGATATCTTTAATAATATATTTCTTTATCCTTACTTTTTTGATCTTGCACTATTCGCGAAATTGCTAACTTTTAATTTTAAATTTTCCATACGGCGCCTGGTCAAAATCTGCCTAAAGAATATGCCATGTTACTCTGAGTGTCGTTACACATGCGTGGCGCTAGTTTAAATGGTAAAAATCCAAGGAAACCATTCCGCGAGTGTTACTTTGATTCTTTCTTTTTTACTTTGCGCAGACGATTCCAATTTAAAGCTAGCTTTTGCCCCGTCATCGTCCAAATGATAAGACCACCATTTGTACGGCCCGCACATCGAAAAATACATCTCTAAGGGGAATTGATATCGTGAAAAGCTTTGTCGTTCTCATCATCAAGCTGAAGGTTGAAACTGTTTGCCTCTAGTAATAAAATACTGCATCCGTTTTTGAAAACAGTTGCCATCAGAGGGAGGCAATATTTGCCGCGTCTAGGTATTCACTGGTAGAGTTACTTTATCACATGTATTTCATTCATTAATATGCGAAGAGTGGTGTGATACTCACAATCAAATTTCATTGAGAACCAACTTGAAAATATTTTTTTCTAATAGTTGTTTTTTATGGTTTTACTTCTTATCTTGGTTCATCCGGGCTGTTGAGAATTATGACATATGGGGAAGGGTGTTAAACGACAATTTCAACCATCTCATGTGCTGTGTAGACTAGAAGGTATTTTTTACTTTACATCAAGGTTGTGTAATACAGTATACAAATTACACATAATTGATGCTGCTCCTTATAAATAATTATTATACTTTACATAGTTACCTGACCATGAGTTATTTCAACATGGCTAAAATGCATTTCTATGGTTAAACAAAACTAAAGGACATTTTCTGGGATACTTATATATTGACCTATGCTATAAAGTGGTGCATGTTATTTTGATCTCCATCGTTCATTGTTGTATATTCTGAAAAAGAAAAGACTTGTCGTTTTTTCATTATAGGTTTTCCCGGACATTTTCATGAGCGATAATCATTTCTCTCAATTACCGAACCTTTAGTGCTGCCTTTTTATGAATTATACAATAAAATAATATTGGTTCGACATAATACTTCGGGAACGAATGAATATAACGGGAAGAAGAATGTACAGCTGTTGCAAAAGATGGTGTGAGTATGGCGACTAGCCATGCCCAGTATGCAACTGCACGGTTCTGGATTGTAGAAACACGCCGTGGACCTTTGCGAATAATATGTTTTGTCAATGTAGGTCTGTTCTACCAGATTTAAAAAAAAGAAATGTTTATCAAAATGTATTTTTTTATATTCAAAATTCGACCTTTGGTGTTAGGAGATTTTAGGGCGATTATTTGTTATTTTTTTAATTATCATTAGTGATCATTATCATTATTTTCTTTCGCCTTTTATATTTAGGAATTATGGATACTACTTATTTTCAGAAGGATGAAACGATTTTATTTATTCATTTTTTCCAGTTTTATTTTTGAAGGGCCTAGGTGTTTTGTTACATGAATTGCTGCTGAAATAATCAAATGTTTCCCTTCAGGAAATAGAAGAAGCGTTGAAACTGTTACTCCTATTGGAAGTAACACTTCTTCCAATACTCGAAATATCCTGTAATATAAGATCTTGTTACACAAATCGTTTGTTGAAAGCGTAGATAGTACAACTGCTATCAGACTCTAGGAACATAAATTACTCTTTCATTATTTGATATACTCTTGTTCCATAATTTATGATGTGCTGTATTACAATTTTTGATTATGGAAGCAATCATAATAGACAACTGTTTAGCTGGATAAAATTCCAACTGTCCTACCTATTTTTTAATAGTAATGAAAAACGTGCAATTCAATATCGTATTATGGGGTGTAATGCCAATTTTCCTAAAACCAAACGATACATGCATTAGAGCGATGCGCGTGTGGAAACTAATAAAATCCTTTTTTTTACATCTCGAGGGAGGCAGTAACATGAAAATACCACAATTTAAAATTTTATTATTTGATTTATTAATAAAACATTTTTTTACACATTAGTTCTTGGTCTGAATATAAGTATTTTTATTCTCCAGTGTCGAGTGGGAATTCCTATAAAAACAACATATATATACATTTGTTAACATTTTTGAGGTAGAGCCATTGAATCTGTTTCACGACAATATGTATAGTTCATTTCATTCGGAAATTACTTGCGTGATTATGATCTTAGTTTGGTAAGTTGTGGAAAAGTCATCCTACGTGATTACGATGTAAAGCTGCTTTATAAGATGATCACACAAGTCTTGATTTTCTTTGTCAAATTAGTCTTTAGATATAATATTTCGCTCATTATTCCTTCAATGTAAAGGGGAATTTCTGCTTGTAGAAACAACGACACCTACATAAGTTCTTGACTTGCCAGTGTGGGATCCTAATTGTACGTTTCGTTTGAAGTCATCTTAAGTTGGCAACATCTATATATGTGTTCTAAACTTGATTACACGGGACGAAATCAGAAAACCATACTATGTCTGGCCAAATCTTTTAAATATTGATCCTTGTTGACTCAAAAATGAAGGTACAAACAATGTTCATGGCGCTTTTCTTATTACACCCTAAAAACATAATATTGTTCAAATTTATGTCAAAATTTGGCATCAGAATTTGTTAGGTAATGTTTATAACTGGCATTTATAGTCATTTTTGTATTATTTTACACTCCGTACCATGTTCAGTTTTAAGCAATATGACAAATTAAGTTTATTATTGTTTTCATAATATTTTGAATGCATAAATAGAGTCAAGTTGAACGGCGATCTATTGAGCACAAACTGTTATCCATATGTAGTCAATATAATAAAATGTATATCAAGGATGTAAATTACGTGAGTTATATCTATGCCTAATATATGTCCACATTCTGGTGACCAATTACGGGCCTTGAAATTAGGTTGCAGTTTCAGTGTTCTCATATTTATAGGTATGATTAGTAGAGGCGCGAAGCGCGTGGAAAAACATGAATTTATTGCCAAAAATTTTGACCTTTATTTCTAGTCAAATGTAGATCAGAACGGAGAAATATGGTCGAATACTCTTATTTTTTGGTTTGATGGGCATCATGGGAATCATATTCGGTTATGTTGCCGCACCAAAGTTAACACTTATTACGACTCAGCAGGTCTCAATGGTCAAATTTCAAGAAAAGAGTACGATTTTGTCCAAAGTATTTGTCTTTGATCTTTTGTTTCTTTTATATGGTCGTGCTTCTACTATGATTATTATTATTTTTTATTAAACACTGTAAATGTGTTCCTACATGTTCCCATGAACATCCTTATAGGTTATGTTCTGTTCTTTCGAATTTTGACCTTTTTATGACCCTTTTAAATGTGAGGTGTGAAAGGTCCTTAACCCTAATAAGTAGTTTTTTCTTGCTTCATTCCAACGTGTCTTTAGTGTCATGTCTATTAACTTTTTTCTGTCTCTTTATATCTGAGGTCTTATTATTGTGTCTCTAATTGTAAATTATAATCTATATGCATTCTGTGTTTGTTACCAATTCTTGGTGCATTTGCGTAATAAGGAGATATGCATAGAACACCTGTAGTATCAATACTTATATAACGTTAATATAATGTGCCTACAGGTCTTTTTTCATAACTAGGAAAACTCTTGGACCCTTACGTTTCTCTTATAACTCTTGTTCTATTGTGTGTTCTTGGTGTTCTTTGTTTTATTGGGACTCTATATAGCTTAATATATTTTTTGTTTTTTTTATTTATCTATATGTTATGTCTTGTTTTTTTCTACTTGGTCTGCGAGATGAAAATCAGAATGCAATACAAACGTTTGCTAAATCTTCTTTTTTATATTGACATATATATGACTGTTGCGTGCAATGTTTAAGGTCTAATTAAAATAACGTGACGCTAAAAAAAACTGAAAAATAGGAGTTTAATACTAATGTTATTTTGTTTTGCACTTTTTATACTTTATGTTAAAGCTGTGAGGTAGGGTTCGAGATGGAAGGGACGAGGAGGCGATGTGTCCTGGTTACATAGAAATTTTCAAGTTACTGTTTGTGGTCTTTTAGTAACACATTAATTAACTTAGTGTCAAATAAACTCAAATTTAAAAACTAAATACGGGGCCCATTTAAGGGAGCTAAGGCTCCAGACAAAAAACTGTGGCAAAAACGTCTTTTTTGAACTTTTGACCTGGTTTACCTTTTGGTCGGCTTATAAGCTTAAATAATTTAGCGTATGGCAATACCTAAACCTGAATAATAGATTCTCTCTTTGATATGCCATCGACCTAAAAATCGTTATGTAGGTCGTTTACAGGTTATTCTTATTTGACACAGTTGACCTAGAAATAAGGTCAAAGTTACAGTTAGATAAATTCTGGTTTTTTGCACACAATTTTAATGCAATTTTCCTGTTATTATTATGTCGCCCATCATAATTAAATTGTACCTTTTGACTCTATATTTACCCAAGAGTTCATAGGAGGGTAACATCTCAGAAATTTGTTGTAGTTTTGTGCATACAATACTCGATGGCTTCTCGTATGATTTCACGTTTTAATCATTTGATTAGTTTTATAAATAGGTGTGTATGGATTATGTTGTGTTTCTGATCCGCCGTTCTCAAATCTGACTTCAACTATGCATTTAATTATGACATAAAAACTAATTACATTATTGCTTTTAAATAAAACTGACTGGTCGGGTGAAAAACCAGATTTATGATACATTGACTTTAATTTTTTATAACTATTATCCTACAATTTTGAACTTACAATATTTTAGTTTAATGTTAATGAAGACCTGACCATTGACTTTATTGACCTTCATTGATTGTGTTTCATCTCAAAGAGAAGGTCAATTAAAAAATGTGACAATAATTAAGGTACTGATTATCTTGTATGATCACGTGTAATAGAACATAAAATATAGATGTTGCCAAACAATGACTTGACAAACGAATAAACCTTTGTATTTGCCCCTACTGGTATGCCGCAACGTATGCGTGTTGTGGGTGGGTGTACAACTGCGTTGGGTAAATATCATATTGAATTTTATGATGCAGATATCTGATATAAGGATTTCACTAATAGGAATAATAGAGCCAACGTGTAGGTTAACCTTGCTGTTGAAACATAATACGCTTTCAAATCAAGAGACCAAGCGGCACAGGCTTGAACAAAGTCTGCTAATTGCCTGATCCAATGACTGTATTGCTCATAAAGTGTTGTGACCGAGCCTATGCCAATTTCAATTTTGACGAGTTTCGTTCCCGTACATAGCCATGTATCCATGCAGGGACATTCATGGAGCATGAGCGCCTTTATCGATGCATGATATGCGTCATATGTAGAAAAATTACTTGGGGTGTGGCTGGCGTAACCCCAAAGTTTGAAAGTGAGTAAAATCTCCCATCATTTTGAAAGTATTTGGAAAGTCGTGGAACATTTAATAGGCTTTCATGTTTATGTCTGGTTATGTTACTGCATAACACCTTGGGCATTTGCTGGTACCGTTTTTCATTTGTGGATCACTTTCACCATGTCAGTACCCAGTGTTGAAGAATACACAAATTAAGAAAGTTATAATTCTTATGTGCACGACAAGAAGACACACCCCCCACATAAACCACATTACCACATAAACAAAACACGACCAAACCCACCCACACCCTCAACACATTCACACCACACAACCCACATCCACATACACCCCTTTACCACGAAACGTCTGCACTGCCCTCTCATCCATACCAAGCATCACACACCACACGAGGTACCACACAACGCACAACACTCACACACACACACACACCCATATAAATTCAACAAACACACACACACACACTACACCCTCACTAAAGCTTTACAAACATTTGATTAGGAAACTAAAAATACCTCCCAAAATATATCAGGTGTTGAAGGTCTTAAGTAACAAAAAATAATCATACTGCTTAATCAGAAAAGGTAATGTTTATTGTAAATTGTTTAGATGCTGTTTTGTTGATTAATGTTATTTCGTGATGTGTTTTTAGGATAGATGTGAGTGTGTTGTTGTGTTGTGTTGTGTGTGTGTGATCGGAGGTGTGTGTGTGTGTGTATATAGATGTACAATTTATTCTTTCGACATTATGTTTCAATTTTCATCCATCCGCTTAGCACACTACAATATACTAAAAATTCTTTATGAAGATTGTCTGTTGTTCAGAGCAAAATTTAATTTACCCAAAATGAAAAAAGGGCGTACCACCACAAAATGAAAGGAATCTACCGGTTTTGTGAAGGAGCTTATTCATGAAACCTCATTATCGAAATGGTGCGTGAATCGGTAATTTTTAACAATACACTTGTAAAACGACAGAGGGACATTTTTTTTTTTTACTCCTCTGTAGTAGATCAGCCGTATGATGCCATTAAGAACCTCCATGGAATGAGCTGACCAAAACGGTTGATTTTGACAAGCCGTGAGGGCCCGTTAGAGCAGGGTTCTTTGGAAAACTGGACAAGTAAAGCCTTGGATATTATAATTCTACGTACGTGAAAAAAATTCGGGCCATTAAAATGCTTTATGCATGCACACGAATTAATAAATACCTTTTCCTGGTTTTAGAAAAGAAATCATATCTCAAGATTTATAGTAATGTTCCAAATGAGATGAAAAGAAGTCTGCATTATTTTAATTATTTTATGGAAATACCAGACTTCACCTGGTTGTGATTAAACTTTATTCTACAATAAATTTTCCCGTTTGTACTATTTTAATGATAGGGCCTACAATATGTGGCTTCACAATCATGCCGGACGATGTTCGCTATCCATTTTAACAATAATAATGATAATATTATTATTATTAATAATAAAAATTGTAACAATAATTATTATTAACAATAGCAATAATAAGAATGATAATGATAATATAGGTTTTCTCGGTCAATTGTAAACTCTTTGCAATCAAATTCGTTTATGTTCATTCAATTTAAACGATACCTCATTGAGCGGAGCTTTGGGTTAATTGAATTAACGTTTAGATTTTTAATCGCGATCACATTTCGGACGGAAGTGCTTAATAGAAATGTCAAATTGATCCGGCAAAACCTATAATAATCTCTTTTTTGTAGCTTTTTGTTTGCATCCTCCTAAATTCTTCTTCCTCTTTTTTCTCTTACAGTTTTAGCTCAGGCGTCACTTATTTTTTTTATGTCCTTTCCCTTTGTTTTACGTTTTTGTTGTTTTTGTTTTTGTTTTACTATTTTGCATTTTCTTATTTACTTTGTAGCTTCTATTTATTTTTTTTTATTTTTTTTTCTTCTATTCACATTAACTTGAAGGTCTATAGTGCTCATGTCCTCTAGTTGTTTTTATCCATGGCTTTTTCTTTTCTTTTTTCCCCTTCTAGTTAAGCCTCTTTGCCTCTCCTTTAATACCAGTTTTGTTTTCCTCTTACTCCCAGATAATCATATCTCTTTTGGTCCAGCTTTAGCGTTATGTCACCCCCTCTCACTGCTTTTTAATTGGCTGCCTTCCTTCATACTTTTACATCATTTACCTTGTTTTCTTTCCCAGGCATCCCACTTAGTTTTGACTGTAGTGTTCTTCTCTACATTATTGTTAGTTCACTGTATATGTGCGTCGAAGAAAATAATAATGCTAATAATAATGCTAATAATAATAATAATTTCAATCATTATCGTTATTCTGATCATCGGATGCTTGTATCCCATTGTAATTGTTATGCAGCTTTTTAAAGAGATTATGGACATATTTACAGGTGAGTTAACTTCTCTAAAATGTCCGAACCACCT
>CALNVZ010000641.1:32375837-32406856 GCA_940671915.1 Paracentrotus lividus
CAGTGCAAAAAATTAATACCAAAAGGAAAAAGGGTACCAACAAAATGAAAAGAATCTACCAAGACTTATCATGAAACCTATTATTAAATGTCTATGGTTCAACAAGACAGCTTTAAAACGAAGGGACATTTTTTTACTCCTCTGTATAATCAGCCGTTGGGGCCATAAGAACCGCATGAAAATGACCAAAACGGTAGATTTTGACAAGCCGTGACGGCCCGTTAGAGCAGGTTTTTTTTTTTGTTGAAAACTGGACAAGTGAAGTCTTGGATATTATAATTCTACGTACGTGAAAAAAATTCGGGCCATTATATTTGAAACCTTGAAAATGCTTTATGCATGCACACGAATTAATAAATACCTTTTTCCGGTTGTAGAAAAGAAATCATATCTCAAGATCTATAATTTCAAATGAGATGAAAAGAAGTCTGCATTATTTTAGTCATTTATGGAAATACCAAACTTCACCTGATTGTGATTAAACTTTATTCTACAATAAGTTTTCCCGCTTGTACTATTTTAATGATACAATATGTGGCTTCACAATTATGCCGGACGATGGGCGCTATCAATTTTAACAATAATAATGATAATATTATTATTAATAAGAATAAAAATTGTAACGATAATTATTATTAACAATAGTAATAATAATAATAATGATACTGATAATATAGCTTTTCCCGGTCAATTCTTAACTCTTTGCAGTCAAATTCGTTTAACGATACCTCACGGAGCGGAGCTTTCGATTAATTGAATTCACGTTTAGATTTTTAATTGCGATCACATTTCGGACGGAAGTGCTTAAAAGAAATGTCAAATTGATCGGAAAAACCTATAATAATCTCTTTTTTTTTATAGCTTTTTGTTTGCATCCTCCTAAATTCTTCTTCCTCTTTTCTCTCTTACACTGAAAACCTAAACGGGTAGATCGACTAAAGCTAGTCGTAGTGATGCCCAGACTGACTAGCTTCAAAGCTATAGTCGGTCAGGACGGACTAGCTTTCCTTCAACACAACCCGGTTATTACGGACTAGCTTTAAAACTCGTCCGTCTCTACGTACTAGCTTGAAAGCTAGTCCGTCAGGTTAGTCCGTCAAGACGGACTAGTTTTAATGCACGTCGGTCAAGACGGACTAGCTTTCCAGAAAGCTAGTCGGTCATGACAGACTAATTTTAAAGCTCGTCCGTCGTGACCGACTAGTTTGACGGACTAGCATAAAAACTAGTCGTAGTGATTCCCAGACTGACGAGCTTTTGAGCAGGACTAGCTTTACAGCTAGTCGGTCATGGTGTAAAAGCTAGTCCGTCGCGCTTTTCTGCCGCGATGTTCTTGCTGCTGTCCTGACAGACTAGCATGACGGACAAGGTTAATATGGCTTCACCAGCTTGTCAGAGACGTCAAATCTGAAATATTAGAAGACATTATAAAGATACGATTAAAAACATGCATTTTGTCACAAGAATTTGAGCAAAAAACAAAAAACAAACAAAGAACATCTTATTATGATGATATAAATTAGAAGAAAGGAATTAATACAGGAGGCACAATTAGTTAACATTTATGGCAATTATCAAATAATGGGGGCACGGGACCCAGGGGTCACCGCCATGGCTTGCATCATGACTTTTTGTTGTAGGCCTACCTGATTTTGCATTTTCGGCGTATACACTTGTCCTTGAGAGCCACTTTAGAATCCCAAAGTCGTGCCTCTAATCTAATATTCTTTTCTTTCAGATACAAGAAATCTAGAAGAAAAGTGGCGCCTTTATTTATTATTAGAGTCAAATGTCAATTTTCATAATTTAATGTGATTGTTACTATCGTTGTAAATACACACAATTTAAAAATTGATTTGGCAAGACATAATTTTTCGCGTTGGTGATTATAGCATTAATCTATGTGATAAAATAACGCTATCTGTGAACTGAAACATAAGGAATTAAAAAAGAGTACTCACACAGTCATGTCACAGGAAGGAGATCGCCATTATAATCAAAATCTTAAGCTTTACAGGGGTATATCAAGTGTGCGTCTGCACATTTTGCTCATTAAATGGAATTCACATACAGATAATGCAACTAATGGTGATGTCCTTTTCGCAATGCGCATGTTATTCAATCAATTGTACCACCTTCTATTCACTGCTGTTGCTAAGCCGGGCATTCACCAGCAATCTATAAGAATAGACGGTTTATGGGTTCTATAGTAACGAAGTGTTCAAGTAGCCTGTAATTAAAGAATGGAACAATATTTCTAACCCACTCGTGAATGTCATACTTGTCACGATTGATGTTATTTCGGCTATCGTATTGCTTTCAGATTGTCAAGCCAAAACAACCTTTGTTTGAGAATGTTGATTCATTCCAACTTCTATTCACTGTTGTTGCTAAGCCGGGCATTCACCAGCAATCTGTAAGAAAATACCGGGTTCTTGAGTTCTATAGTAACAAGGTATTCAATTAGCGGTTATTGAAGAGTGGAGAACAAAATTTGGAATCTACCGGTACTCGTGAATTGCATACCTGTCATGATAGATGTTATGTCTCGTAAGCTTTCAGATTGTCAAGCCAAAACAACCTTTGTTTCAGAATGTATCAACTTGATTATGCTCGGAAACAGAATAAATAGAGAAGGTACATTGAAACGACATTGCAACTATTTGTATCAAAAGCTAGTCATTTTGATGGGTAAACTGGGTCAACCCAGCTGCTTTTATTGACCTAGTCGGTCGCATCGACAGACTAGCATCAAGCTTGACGGACGAGCTTTAAAGCTCGTCCGTCAAGTTGAGAGATGTAAATTCAGTTGTATGCTAGTCCGTCTCGACGGACTAACATGACAGACTAGCTTTAAAACTAGTCCGTCTTGACCGACTAGCTTTAAAGCTAGTCGGTACATTGACGAACGAGGTTAGGTTTTCAGTGCACAGTTTTAGCTCAGGCGTCACTTATTTATTTTCTTATGTCCTTTCCCTTTGTTTGTTTGTTTTTTTTTGTTTTTGTTTTTTTCTATTTTGCATTTTCTTATATACTTTATAGCTTCTATTTTTTTTTTTTTTTTAGAAGTTTTCTAATTCACATTAACTTGCAGGTTTATAGTGCTAATGTCCTCTAGTCGTTTTTATCCATGGCTTTTTCTATTTTCCCCCTAGTTTTTAAGGCTCTTTGCCTCTCCATTGATACCTTCTTTGTTTTACCTCTTTACTCCAGATAATCATCTCTCTTGGTCCAGCTTAAGTGTTATGTCACCCCCCCTCCTGCTTGTTGATTGGCTGCCTTCCTTCATACTTTACATCACTTACCTTTGTTTTCTCAGTTCCCATGCATCATCCACTTAGTTTTGGCTGTAGTGTTCTTCTCTACATTATTGTTAGTTTACTGTGTATGTGCGTCATTTAACGAAGAAATAATGCTTAAAATAATAATAATAATAATAATAATAATATAATAATAATAATAATAATAATAATAATAATAATAATAATTATAATAACGATAAAAATAATAATAAAAATAATAATAATAGTCGGCATTTATGTAGCACCTAAGATGAAACAATTTAATCTCTAGGCGTTTTTCAATTATCATTATCCTGGTCATCTGATGCTTGTATCCCATTGTAATCGTTATGCAGCTTTTTAAAGAGATTATGGACATATTTACAGGTGAGTTAACTTCTCTAAAATGTCCGAACCACCTGTCTACACGCCTCCCGAAGAACTGAAATGGGGAGAGGCGCAAGTTCAACCAGGGGAACAACCTCAAGGTCAACCGGCGTCATATTCACCTGGTCAACCGGGACAACCAGGAGCCTACCCACAGGGACAACCGGTTGCATATCCTCAGGGTCCAACGGCGGCATATTCCCAGGGTCAACCGGGACAACCGGGAGCCTACCCACAAGGACAACCGGGAGCCTACCCACAAGGACAACCAGGAGCCTATCCGCAAGGACAACCAGTGGCATATCCTCAGGGTCAGCCATATTATCCTCAAGGTCAACCGGTAGTGTATCAACAAGGCCAACCGGGAGTCTATCAGCCGGGTCAGCAGCAAGTGGTGATCACCCAGCCGGGAAACGCTACTCATGTCTATCACGTAAGCAATATTACTCCGTAATGTTGTCATTTAAGTTAAGAGAATTTATATCCTTCCCAAGGATTAAACATACATGCATTGATAAGTAAAGTGTTGGAATTCGTTTGCATGTGCAACTTTAATTTACAAGATATTATTTCAGTTCAAGATTTAAGATAACGGTTGGAAAATGGTTTTAAGTTGAATTAAATTCCATGGTAAATGGGACTTATACTGCAAAGCCTTGACGTCTTTAACTATTCAAATTTACCTTGCTAGACTGGTAGCAGTCAAGGGTGTTGTGGGGGCACAACCATTGCTGAACACTACAACGAGAAAGCAGGATTTGCTACAGGAGTGATTCATCTGATTATTGGTGTCCTTTCCCTCATCCTCGGTGGTGTAACATACGCTTTCCCAGTGGTCCAAGTCGGCTATGGAATCTGGTCTGCTATCATAGTAAGTTCATATGTATTATATACTTAATTCATTAAACTGCCATCTCAGAAGCAAAAATATACGCCCTCACAGCAGACACACATTCGAATGTACATGTATTTGAAATAAAAAGGATTCGTGGTAGAAGTATTGTATGGTCTATTAGAAGTTTATTCAGTAGTCATAGGAGTAGAAGGCCTAATAGCATTAGTATGGAAAAAAAAAGAAGTATTAGTAGTAGTAGTAGTGGTAGTTAATATTATTCTTTTAAAGCCAGTACGAACCAGCAGCCTTGTATAGCACCACCTGAAGTCCTCAACTACTCAATCATGCCTTGATTTCTAACCCATAGTGCAACATTCTGAGCAGTGTAGTCTTATAATACAGGCCCACTTGAATGATAGCACACTCTATCCCTACTCAGTACATTCATACCACAATAAAAATGCTTACAAATTGCAAAACAAGTAATTTTCCCCTCATAACATTTTAGTTTTTTTGATAGAAAGAAAATTAAAGGATATTTTAGTCACTCTAATATTAATAGTTATCTCAAAAGGTATACTTGAAGACCAGATACTTATAACACACAGCTGAGAAGTCTGCTCAATGTACCGAGCCGGACTGGCCAGAAAATACATTGAAACAGGCAGTGACTTGAGTGCTGACAGCTTGTTTGTATTCCCTTAAAAATTGCTACAAATTCAAAATCACGATTTCCAAATTTTACTATTACAACCCCTAAAAAAAAAAAAATAAAAAACAATAAATAAATAATAAAAACAATAAAACATTGGCGTTAATATTCAAAATTGAATGACATGTGCCATTAAAACCAACCAAACAACAACAACAACAACAACAACAACAGTCAATTGGAATGTTGGTCAGTTCGCTCTTGCTTTAAATAAAACGAACATATTATTAAATGTAATAATTACATAATTTCTTTTTTTATTTATATCTCTTAAAAGTTTTATATTCCTACAGGAATCTTAGGGGTATCCAGCAAGAACAAGAACTCATGTGTGGTAAGACATTAAACTTAAAACAAAATGGATTTGAGAAATAGAAAATTTAAGCGTCATATTGTATTTAAAGCTTCAACAAAATCGGGAAGAAAAACACTACTCTCTTATGTTTTATTATACATAGATAAATGTAGTTTTTGGAAAGTTTCAAACACCTATCCCTGATTTGAATTTTACTACAAAATATTAAAAGAGTAAACATTTTTGTTTTGTAAAAAGAGAGAAAAAATGCAATAGTTCACTAATATAAATTTCCTGAATTTAAATTATATCTAAAAAAAAGCTGAAAAGTGAAAGTGTACTAAATAACTTTTTTCTTCAGATCGGATGCTTATTCTGTTGAATAAAAATAATGTAAGGCATATATTGGCAGCTTGGAATCTTGGAAATTCTCCTTTGAGGCTGATTAATATGATGGATTCCTTATTCTTCTTATTAAAAGAAGCAAAAAAGGAAAAAAAAAAAAAAAAACGCTGCAAACTATAAGGAATTCTTGTAAACTTTCTCCATAAGGCAATCATTCTTTGTAACTGTAAATATATAAATACATATTTTTTTCCAGATCATTGCGTACATGGTTTTTGCGATCCTCTCTGCTCTTCATGCCATTGGGATGTTTACTTATGAGATAACTGCCGCTGCCGTATTGAGCTCTTATATACAATGTTACAATAGTTACATAGGCTACAGCTTTACCAGATACTGTAACATATACCGTTCTACCGTAAGTGAATGACAACTCTTTTTACTAAAAATATGCTTGCTACTTTACATTTTAATTCAATTTTAAACATGCTTCCTGCTATAAATTAAAAATAAAAGATACCCTGATTTTAACATGTTTTTTTAAAATATATTTTTATAAGAGTATCAAATGTGTAAGTTCGTGACGTCACACGTGTCGCTCCAAAGAAATAGAGAAAAGTCTAAAGCTGCTCTCCCATATACAGTGTAAAGTAAGTTAAAGTCAATACTAGCCCCTCTACATTTAGTAGAGGGGTCTTTGTTTCTACTCATCTAGGACGTATTATCCACCGTAGTCGATTATTTTCTACTAACAAAAATACTTAGAAATTGCATTTTACGTAAATTTTACCTAGTGCTCATCCAACCTTGAAATTTAGTGTAAAAGTCATGTCGTTTGGTGTGTTAAAAATCACGCGCTACAAGCTTTTAATTATGCATATGTTGAAGTAAAAAGTGAGATCGGTGAAAATTGAAACATTTTATCCTATCTTTATGGTCAAAACAAGGGAAAAAAAACAAAAAAAAAAACAATAACTATGATTATTTAATGATTATCATTTCCCCCCAAATTTTGTTTCAGTCTTAATGATAGGGTTGGTGACTATAGTCTTTTTCATTATGATTTATGTTTGGCTAACATTCTACAATACATTTTTTGAAAGATAGAAATTTCCATCCTGTAAAAATGAATGAAATAAATTTTGAGTAACAATAGATATAAACTTTGACCCTTCCCCTAGACAATAAAACGAAGTTTGTGACCATAAACCTAGATCAAACCTAAAGAGTAATATCTACCCTATATCTCGATCATATTTCGTGGGTGTAGGACTGGTGGGGCCTTGGTTAGCCCTGCCGGGTAAACAAAAAGGGGCTCTAAAATGAGAAAAATGGCAAAAATGGGCATTGTGGGGGTTGAACAAAGTTTTTTTGTATTTAATATCCGCGAATGGTAAGGGAAAAGCATAAAATATAGCCCGAAAAGTAAAGATGGGGGCACACAATTTCAAGAAATTAAAGCCGGAGCAAAAAGATGTTGCTGCATCACATACTTGTCCGACCTTTATAAGCAACAGTGTATCTTATGTTGAAAATCTGGAACTCATGCCAACAACATTAAATTAAATTTATGAAATTAGGCTTGTGATTTTGGTAAAATTGCCCTTTTTGCCCTTTTACTGTGCTAATTGAAGTATGACTGAACGATTTCCGAAAAATTCACACTCATGGTAGCTGATAAAATTACTTACACACACATGTAATAACATTCGCAAAATTCGTACTTGTTAAAAAATTAGGCGGCAAATATTCTTTTTGATATTCTTTTTATGTTGGGTATATAATATATATATATCATTTCATCCGCTGCTATAATAATTATAGGGTGCTATTGCCGTTCACTCCATACTCGCTCTCCTTGGCTTGGTCGAGTTCATTGTCGCTATCGTGTCTGCTGTCTACTGCTGCAGGGGATCGGCCTGCTGCTGTGCCCCACCCCCGACTAACCAGGGCGTCGGTGCTACTACTACAACTACGACCACGGTATGATATGATGTTGATTGAAGTGGATCAATGATCAATTAAAACACCATAATGAGGAAAATAGGATAATATCAAATACACATGACTGTTTTCATCTCGAACGACATCATATCTTTTCCATTTACCTATTACAATGATAATAAGAACATACATGCGTGAGATAAGAAGCATATTTTTATTAAAACACAAACTTAAAATGTTATTGTTATCATCATATAACCACTAATATCATTCTGTTTCTCTAATGACAGACGGATATCACCAAGGATCGAATATCACCAAAGAGCAAACTTTACTTTTCATGCACACTATAGAAAAAATCATTATCTAAATCATCAACACCCCCCTCCCCACCCTAGTCCCTTCCCGGGTATATTTTGTCTCTCTAAGTTTGTTGTTTTTTCCTTCTTTTTGTATAATAATTGTAAATTATATTTCTTGCCTCATCCCGGCATGATAGTGACTGGTTGACAGTGCGTGCGCTGTTAGTCAGTTTTTGTCCGTGCAGGGATGGGCCAAGAATAATTCAATCAAGATTTATTCAATGATGAATTATTCCATTATGAATATGTTTCAGTTAAAAAAAAAAATTGCTTACTTTTGTATTACATTTTATATTAAAGGGACCAGCGCCTTACAAGCTCTGCTTCTTGCTGGTTCCTGAATCTTCTTTATAATTGTTTTCTCTGTTACTTTTGAACAAAATGTTCTATGTTACATACTGATGTTGTTAATTTGATTATTTATTTTTTTCAACTTTTGAAAACATGAAAGAAAATCAATAAAGTAATCTTGAATCTTGAATCTTCAGATCAAATACCTTATTCAAGAACATAGTGCCCGGGATCGAACTCACAACATCTGCATTCCAAGTCAAATTATTAGACCACGCGATTACGACGGTTCTGTTACTATCAATGCTGATGCTATAAGTATAGCTGTTTTCTAAATCGTTAGGCAAAAGCACTATGGAAAATGTATCACGGTGATCATGCATGTATTGTTACTAAGTCTGTTCGTCCAATATTATTGGTATTATTTTGTGTGTTTTATGCCGCAGGTGCAGTACGCCCAACCTCAAGCACAACCTATGGCAGTTGTGGTCGGTCCACCTGCTAATCAAGCCACTGGACCAAGTAAGATTTTTTTTTTTTTTTTTAATCTGTTTTATATATGGTACATAGATGTATTATTTCTTTCACACTGCTTAGAAAACAGATAGTGTAGCTTCTAGATCAAGCCTAATAATCCATTATGACCTTGCTCAAGAGAAAAAAATTAGAATTTACCAGTATTTACTTCTGTTTCCTGATGGAATCACTTTCGAAAATTTTGAAGAAAAAAAATGAAGCATGATTGAAATTTCTGCGGCTCTCTTGAAGTTTCCGCGACTCAAGAGACTCGATTCCTCAATTAGTCGTGAACTAGTCTCATTTCTTTTAGATAGGGCCTCAAAGAAGGATTATCTTTAATCTCCGTTCTTATAAGAGACTTGTTTTCGTAAAATAGTACCAACATTCTATGTTAAAAAATTCCTTTCTCTCTTGTTTATTTCAATAACAGAACTGGCCTAAATTTCCAATGGTTATGGTGATGGCTCGATGAGGTGGCAGTCAATATCATATAATCTGAAATTAGTGTATTCAAGATTATTTGCCTTAAGATTATTTTATGATAGGTAAAAGAAAAAACAGTCTTTGTACATATTTCGAATAAAATCCTGTGAAAGAAGGGATTATAGTTTGACCGAATTAATGGTCTGCTCCCATGAAAAATATAAAAGAGGTGCATTAAATTTACTCTATAAACACAACACAAAAAGAAAGTTCCACCTATTTCAAATATCAATAACTTTTAAAACAGGAAGAATTTTAAAAATCTAATTAAATTTACATGTAGGGAATTTATTTAACTACAATGGGAACGAATTTTAGGAAAAACCATGAAGTCGTGCTTCAATGGGCAATGGTTAAATGCAAAAATGTCATTTTTTTTGTTCGCAAGTTCGCAAGCATAAAATGGCAACTTTGATTCAATGATGACGGACCCATTTTGATTTGATTGATTGATTTGATTTGATTTATTTATTTACCAACAACATCAAAAACAGACAAACATTCATTAGAGCAATAATAACATTGACTGGTAAAGGAGTCAGATAATAGCACAAGTGCTAGTCGAGCCTGACCCTTACATCATATTGTATAACCTACGTTACTATAAAAGAAAGAATGATAATAGTAAATCAATAAATTTAGGTTTGTCACAACATATGATACAAGTAATATCAAAATTGTAAAACAAAAAACATGCATTTAAATGATAGTAATTGAAAAGTTGCTCTCATTCATTGATATGTAACAAATGTGTCGTGAGAGAATTCCTGAAATGTTCCTCGATTTGCTTTGTCTAATATTGATGGGTAACCTATTCAAAATTCACTACCCACAAACGAGAGTGAAAATTGACCTTGCGTTGTCCTACATTTTGGTAGACGTAGTTGTTTTCTTCTTTTTGTCTTGTGGAATACCTGTGTAATATTATGTCACAGTAATCTAATAGGGAGTGCGGTAAGTTCTGATTAAACAAATCAAACATAAAAGTAGATATGGCTAAATCATGCAAATTATACACATTTAAGATTCGCAAACTTCGGAATAATGGACTCGTATGAGTTTCTCATTCACTAAACGTAATTGCACGTAATTTTCACATTTTAAACATTTCACACGTCAAAATGTATGCAAAACGTGCTTCCCAATATACGGAAAAGAATCTGCGTCTAATTTCACGGTTGAGTGAGCATGCAACAAAACTTGCCCAAACTGCCATTTTTACTTCTTTGCCATGGTATATTCGATCAAATATGATGGAATTCCCGTTGTGGAAGTGTATGCAACCAATGTACATTTATTCAAGGTTGAATGAACCCACCAAACAACCAAAAATAGCCATTTTAGAATCACGGTGAGTCATTGCAGTATTTTTATGCACTAGAAAACATCACAATAACATTTTTGGCTTGTATTATAATTTTGGGGGCACGTGCCTATGATCCTATGGCATTTATTTACAAATTGATGATTCAGTGAGCACGTGAGACTGGAAAGCCCTTTTCTCACTTACGGACTAAAATTCAAATTTTTACTTTGATTGAATTTTCGGGATGAAAATCTCGATGTTTCACGCCTCAGTGGGCCCAAGATACAAGAAAATCATGAAAATGAAAGAAAGTTTGGATTTCGTCATGGTTCAGTGACTTTTCAAATACGAAATTTGAATAAAGATCATATTAGTTTAATAGAGACCAGTTAAAGCTGTGTGCAAAGTTTCATGAAATAAGTCATAAACTGACAATTGAAATATTCCAAATTTCGCTTTTGTCAAACTATTGTTAAACCTCTGTATCTATAGTCAATGGAGGAGGAATCAATACCTGACAAATGTGAAATTCGGCCAATTTCATTGATGATTATTGTTAAACTACTGTGAGTTATGTCACGAAACTTGGCACACAGCTTCAACTGATCTCTAACTTACATGGTCTTGTTCAAATTACGTATTCTAAAAGTCACTGAACGATGACGTAGCCCAAACTTTCTTCTCATTTGGTTGATTTTCTTGTATCTGGTGCCCACTGAGCCTTGAAACATTGGACTTTTTTTGAAAATAAATAAGGAAGTATTGTTATATTTTATGAAAGTAAGAATTGAATTTTAGTCCTGACGTGAGAAAAGTCTCACGTGCTCACTGAAGCATGAATTTGTAAATAAATGCCATAAGATCATTGACACGTGCCCAAAGAATATAAATACAACCCCAAAAATGTTATTCAGATGCTTCTAGTGCATACATATTTGCAATGAATATTTGTAATTCTAAAATGGCATATTTTTGTTGTTTGATGGGTTCATTAAACCGTGAATGAATGGGTATTGGTTGCATACACTTCCAAAACAGGAATTGCCTCATATTTGATCGACTATAATATGGCAAAAAAAGTAAAAATCGCAGTTAGGGCAATTTTTGCTGCATGCTCACTCAACCGTAAAACTCGACGCAAATTTCTTTTCAGTATATTGGGAAGCACGTTTTGCACACATTCTGACCTGTAAAATTTTTAAAATCTGAAAATGGGTCCGTTATTATTGAATCAAAGTTGACATTTTAGGCTTGCGAACTTAAAAAAAATGACATTTTTGCATTCAACCATTGCTCACTGAAGCATAACTTGACGATTTTCCCTAAAATTCGCTCCCATTGTGGCTAATGAAACTCCCTACATGGAGATATAATTAGATTTTTAAATTACTCCTGGGTGAAAAATTATAGATATGTGAAATAGCAGGAACTTTCTTTTTATGTTGTGTTTATTTCAAAACTGAACGATTCGTGTTTTTGGTATCTTCGATTTATAATTCTCCATGCTTTATTATTCATAAATGAAAGATAGATATATCAAAAACACGTATTGTCGAGTTTTGAAAGAGTAAATTTAATGCACATTGGATAGTGTACTAGGTTCAGCTCTTATATCATAGCAAGGGTGTCGCAAATAGCATTCTTTAAAAAGAGATTGTATTATTATACTACACAAAAAGTAAGTTCCCCTATTTTAGATATCAATAATTTTTCAACCAGGTGAGATTGAAAAAAAATCTGATTATATATCCTTGTGGTTAATTTTATTAGTTACCATGTGACCGATTTCAAGGGAGAATCATCATGTCATGTTTCAGTGAGTAATGGTTGATGCAGAAATGTCATTTTTTTTGAAAGTCACAAGCCGATTATCACAACTTTCAATAAATTATTTCGGACCAATATTCAAATTTTTCTATATCGTTCTTGGTTCATGGTCAAATTTCACGGTTCAGTGAGCACTGGGTTAAAATTGCAAAACTGCAGTTTTTTTTAATTTCATGTGGTATATTCGATCAAAATGTGATGGAATTCCTGTTTTGGAAGTGTTTTTCGACTTTTGCTAACAATTCGCGGCTGAATGAACACATAAAACAGCCAAAAATAGGCGAT
The DNA here is from genome assembly GCA_940671915.1 of Paracentrotus lividus. Lineage (NCBI taxonomy): Eukaryota > Metazoa > Echinodermata > Echinoidea > Camarodonta > Echinidae > Paracentrotus > Paracentrotus lividus. The sequence goes on from CALNVZ010000641.1 coordinate 32,388,710, forward strand.
TTTAAAATTATGATCAGATATTGCAGTAATATTTTGCATTAAGAATAATTTCAATCACATTTTGGGGGTTATGTTATAACCTTGGGACCGTTTCAATGATCATATGTCGCTTATTTAAAAAATCATGCTTCAGTGAGCACTGTGAGACTAGAAAAGCTATTTTTCATGGATTACTTTGATTAAACAGCACGATTGTTTTTGGAGGAGTACATCTGATTTTATTTCACAAAAATCCCGGTGTTTCAAGCCTCAGTGGGCACAAATTGCAAAAAAAAAATCTTGCAAATGAGAAGAAAGTTTACCACTGCACGGTTCGGTGACTTATCGCATACGTAATTTGGCATTCGCACATATTAGTTGGAGATCAGTTGAAGGTATGTGCTAAGTTTCATGAAATAACTCGCAGTGAAATGGACAAAAATTAGCAATGAAATATGCCAAATTTCACTTCTTGTTAAACCTCTGTACATAAAGTCAATTGGGAGGAAATCAATACGTGACAAATTTGAATTTCGGCCTATTTTCATTGATTATCATTGTTCATTCTGCTATGGAGTTTTTCCATGAAACTCGACACTAAGCTCCAGTGTTTCATAACTAACATAATCTCGATTCAAATTGCATATCCGATAACTCACTGAACCGTGACGAGTGGTAAACTTTCTTCTCATTTGCACAATTTTCTTGTATCTTTGCCATTGAGCGGTGAAACATCGAGATTTTTGTGGAAATAAAAGGTACACCCCAAAACGATCGTGCTGTTTAATGAAAGAAAAATGTGAATTTTATTCATACATGAAAAATAGCTTTTCTAGTGCCCTGAGATCACTGACACATGTCCAAAGGTTATAGAAAATACCCCCAAATGTAATTGAATTATTTTTAGTGCATAAAATTACTGGAATACCTGACAATAATTTAAAAATTGCCTATTTTTGGATGTTTTATGTGCTCATTTAACCATGAATTGTTAGCAAAAGTCGAATACAATTCCAAAACAGGAATTCCATCATACTTGATCGAAATATACCAGGTTAAATTCACAAAGCTTTAAAAGAAAATTAATATAGGTCCGAAATCATTTATTCAAAGTTGTGATAATCGGTTTGTGAACACAAACACAATGATTCTTCCTCAAAATTGGTCACATGGTAGCTTGATCTTTAACTGCACGGACATATAGTTAGATTTTTCCTATTTCACCTGGCTAAAAATTATTGATATCTGAAATGGGGAGAACTGACCTTTTGTGTTGTGTTTATATCGAGTTTAATTTTTGACGTGAAATTTGCGGGAAATGACCATCGAGTAAAGTAGTTTATTTAACCCGTACTTTTATCATTATAAGCAGAGTTGTTAAAGTAAAGTTAAAAAAACAATGTTTGTCATCAGGAGGTTTACACGTTAATTGTAGTCTGAATAGGTATTCGTACGCTATCCGAACATCCTTAGAAATTAATTTGTGATATAGAAAAATTTATGTGCTAAAAATGCTTATCATAAAATAATATCATATTCTTATTTAGGCTGAAATAAGGTAGTAAGTTTTCAAAATATTCTCTCTTACTCTTTTTTGTTTATTCTTCTTCCGTATTCTGCTTTTGCTTGTCAGAATTTGAATGCTACATTTTTGTATTTCTTCAGTCACTTTTTTTTTCCAGTTATACTTATTAATTGATTGATTACTTTTTAAATAGTTTTCTAGCGTCATTTCATCATCTTGCTGATTCATCTGTTTTTCTAAGCTGATTTGCGGGGATATATTGATTCGCTTTCACAGTTCCAATATACCACTTGGGTATATTTTTTCACGTACTAATAACCAACATCATACTCTATATAAATTATGCATCATTATGATATACATACACAAGTTAATGTAAATAAATTGAAATAGAGGCCTAAATATGGTATAGATATAGACTGATGATGTATGCGCAAGGAATCTTTACATCAAGTGCCTCATTATGAATCACTCTTTCTTGATAGAAAAACAAAAGAGCGTGTTTGCCCTGAAGGGTGTCCTTTCATTCTGTTTAAAACTTAAATATTGTGTTTGTCATGTTAACTATACAATCATCTGACGTAAGTGTTGCAACAGAGTGAAACTGTGTTTTTATGATGTTATTTTACCACTTTTTAAATATTTGTTATATTTTAGATTTTAACTAATCTTGCCAATTGAATTTTTAAAATTATTATATTGATTTTTTTTTCACATATCTCATGATATTGTATTTATATTATTTGGTATTTAGTATGTTATTCATGACCAGAATATTGTGATTATTTGTATATTCTAAAAGGCGGAATTCTTTAATTGTCGTACCCAGTGGTATCTCGTAGGATCTACCCATTTTGCTAGAGTTTCATTATTATTATTATTATTGATTATCATGTATTGTATGCACCGTGTTAGAAGAGGAACAAGAAGAAGAAGAAGAAGAAGAAGAAGAAGAAGAAGAAGAAGAAGAAGAAGAAGAAGAAGAAGAAGAAGAAGAAGAAGGAGAAGAAGAAGAAGAAGAAAAAGAAGAAGATGATGAAGAAGAAGAAAAGAAGAAGAAGAAGAAGAAGAAGAATTGGACGAGGAGGAGGAGGAGGAGGAGGACCAATAACCACGAGGAGAGTAACCGTTATGAAAGACCTCCATAAAATGGTGCTTACCTGGATAGAGGCAGAGACTTCAGCAGAAGACCAGAAACGTTAGAATAGCTCTGTAGCTGCCAAATGCTCCACACAGAACAGGAGGTTTAGGTCCATGAAAGTAATGTGTTTAAACATTTATATGGGAAGTTTAATTTGAAACAAATTTTTATTAGCCTATAATATTGTGATGGTCTTATTAAAAAAAAAAATGTGTACATTTAGGGTGTTTGAGTTTTTTTAATCACAAAAATAACACTTCAACTTTTCAAATATTGTTTAATGCAGAGGGGCACATTTCATGAAATATTACAAAGTTAATAAAACATGATAACGTCGATGGAGATTTAAAAAAAAAAAAAAAAAAAAAAAGCGATCAAAGATATTTTTTGGGGGAAAATGAAAAAGAATAGTCTTTTACGTTTCGAATTTTACATGGAGTAAAAATATAAATTTTATCTAAAATAGTACCAAATTGTAGACAATTTAATAACTCGAAATAAGCAAAACTGATATTAATTTCAAATATTTTATTAGGGGGTTGCTCTCCTTCAATATGCTTATATACAGGGTGACCCAGAAAAAGGAAACCAAATTTGATCATCAATAATTTTCAAAAATATTACCATGGTGATTATAAAATTATATCACTGGAAAGTGCAACTCATACCATTTTAATGATACCTTGCTCAGCTCACCAATGTCACGCATCACTGAACCCATTGTTTTGAAATGTCTTGCAAAAATTGTGAGTGGTTCACTTTCACGCTCATTGAGATGGGTTGTTGCAATGTGCCTAAAAAGGGAACCCAACTTTCATCATCAATCATTAAAAAACATGACAGTGGTAATTTATGACGTCATATCACTGGAAAGTGCCACTCATTATCATTTTACTGATATCTCTTTCAGCTCGCCAATGTCACGCATCACTGAACCCCATTGTTTTCTGAAAATATCTTGAAAAATTGTGATTGATGCACTGTCATGCTTCTTACATTCTCCCGGAGAACTAAAGGTTCTCTGGGTTGTTGTGAGCAGTAACATGATGAAATTACCGGATGGATAGAGTTAACGGACTAATAAGTTAGACCATTTCCAACTCATTTATCAAACCCATTTATAAAAGTCACGCGGAATGCTTTACTTGTAGAATTGTTTAGGAACCTTAAGCAACTCATCTCAAGGAGCATGAAAGAGAACTATCGTCTGTTGGGAGCCATAAGGGCGTTATTGCATCTTATAGATGTTTCCGTTAAGAAGCCAATAAGGGCGCATTACTGTACAAAGTCAATGGTATTAGGCCCCTTCTGGCTCCAACGGAACATCCTTGAATCTGCAATAGCGCCCTTCTGGCTCCAAGCCGACGATATCCCAATTTTGCGAGACAATTTTCAAAACATGGGGTTCAGTGATGCATGATATTGGTGAGCTGAGAGAGGTATCATTAGAATGGTAATAAGTTATACTTTCCAGTGATAAACTTCTTAATCACCACTGAAATATGTTTGAATATTGATGATCAAAAGTTGGGTTTTCCTTTCCAGGCACATTCACACAAACCATCATCGAGGTGCATGAAAAGTGAACCAACGCACAATTTTATAAACTTTTTCAGAACAAATGGGGTCAGCGAAGCATGATATTGGTGAGGGTGAGAATAATCATATAGAATGTAATGATTGCACTTTACAGTGATATACATTTCATAATCCAATTGGAATATTTTGAAATCATTGTTCATCAAAAAGTTGGGTTTCCTTTTTCTGGTCACCCTGTATAAACACTGAGTCTTCCTTAAGATCTGGTGTCTTTTAAGACCCCTAAAGAGCAAGGCAGCTAGCTTTGAAGATTAGTTCCAATACAACACCAACTGGGACATCATGTGCAGCTCGCCAAATAAAAATTCCATCTGCCTTCCACAACATTAAGTACCTAGGATACATTCTTTGGCGAATGAAAATGGATTGCACATTCGTTCATAAGCATTGCAACATGCGTGAATTTCCAATTTGATAACTTGTTATCCATCATTTCACATGTATAGTGTTGCCGAATTTGTGTAGTTCTGAACAGACAACGCAATATTTCCCTAGGGCCGAATGACTTGACGAGTGCAAAACAAATAAGTAACACACACATTTCCCTATCTCTCAATCAATCAATCTGACACACCCTCAATCCATTCTATACCTTTCTTTGAATTCCATTTGTTTTCTCCCTATCTACTCGTTTATCTAGATTGCATTTTGAATACCCCCCCCCCATTTCTTGTTATTACTCAAAACTCTGTATATTCCCGCACCATCATATAGATAAAAACAGGTCGATTGTCTAAAATTTGCGAAATATTTCATGGCTTATTTTTTTTGGGCGGCGTTGATATATTTTAATTTATATGCTCCTTTTTATTTACAAGCGTAAATTTGAATCTGGGGGAGAAAAACAAAAATACAAAATGTCATACATTTGAGAGGTATTGCAAACATTGCGTGAAAATGATTTTATTAAATAGACGTAGAAACCAAACACATCAAAATCAGAATAATAGTTAATAGAAATGACTTTTCTGATCCACGATTACACACACTTAAAATAATAAAAACTTTACACAATTTTCGAACGCGGTACATCTTTAGGCCGGGCTAACCATTTTCTTATATTTCAGTGTTAAAAAGCAGACAATTTCTCACAAAATATTCATAGTTTTGAATTAGATAAACCATGGACAAAGTCTGTCCATCGTTTATCACGACACAAGAAATCCATAAGACTATGTTGACGTGGGCTAAAGTTGTGTCCGTTATGGGCTCGATATTTTGTTTGGTATTAAGTAGGTACGTTAAAGTAAGTAGATTTTATTTACTTATTTATTTTATTTATATCATTCCAACCAGTAGATTATAATTATGCTTTCAGAAGATATGATTTCAATAATTGTATTGTTTAACAAAATAATATGTGCATTCTATTAGCGTTGGCAATACCTGCGAGAAAAAAAAGCCACAACAGTGACAGTGCGGTCACATAATGTCGTTTTTTGCAGTCATGACAGTCATCACATTGTGAAAGACTTTGACACTCTGTTCACAGAGTTTACTATAAGGATATGGCCATTTCACATTGTTTCCAGAGTGTGGACACACTGTGGTTGATTCTGTGGTTTTTTTTTTCTTTGGCAGGGTAGGCTCTACATCATGATCCCAACTACTGTACAGTTTTCAAATTTTCAAAGAATTCTCTTTTCAAACTAGTTTTTTTTTCAAAGTCCTTACTTTGGCACAATGTATATATAGGGGTCAGACATATGACAAAAGAGAACAAAACAAAGCAAAATCTCGAAAACAATATGTACTGACTATTATCACATTTCCTTGACTCCTCGTTAAATTTGACAATGAATAATAATATTTATAATTGATTATTCAATCATAACACTTCTGAGAGGCAAGTAATCGTTGGTAAACAAACTTTTCACCTCCAGTCGGTTCTCCTTGAAGCAAAATGTTATTTTGACAATCTATCATGGCATTTAAAACTTAAAGCCGGGTTATGAAATTTTTACGTCTCAATTTATTGTAAGCTATTATGAAATATTATTAAAATGATTAACCAGATATCGTTTGAATATTGAGATCTCAAGATGAGTGTGTAGCTGTCTGGCATGCTTTAGATGAAATCAATCATGAATGAAATTATTTTTCGGCCTGTATCAAGGAAAGTATATCATCATTAGTTGGGCCTCATTTGACGCTAATTATAAAATTGAGATTTTCACAAAATTCAACATGTAAGAAAATGATGTAGATCTAACGGTTACCTTGCCTATTGAGAGTTGGATCGTTTATTTATAAAAGGCACATAAATACCCCAGCTTTAACAGCATAAATTACTGTATATTCCATTGACTATTAATTTTAACTGACGGCTTTTTTTTGCTCGCTAGATATTTAAAGTATAATGCTTGTTGGCAAATTAATTCTTTCCAGGATTATTCAGACGTGCGCTCTCATTTGGTTATACCACTGTATATCATCTCTCCTTAAAAGTTTTCCCTTTAATATGATTAAGAGCCTAAAAATATCTACAACTTGTGAAATTGTCACTGAACCTTCATAAATTTGTAGTAAGGCCAGGCGTCAAGAGTTTACTTCGTTTGACAATCTCCTTGTAGCAAAAATTGTTCATCATATCTTCACGAAATCACGATAACTGCAGAAGACCTAGACCATTCCTGTAAAAAAAAAGTCGTATAAAGTTCGTTTAAAAGTTTAAAAGTATCTTTTTAAATTCTCTTGTTCAGAATTCGTAAGAGACATTTAAAACTATTATAGCTTAAATAAGTGCCAATAATTGTTTTTCGCAAACAGTTTTGTTCAAAAATGTTTATAGACGTTCGTAAACAAATGAAAATCATGTTCAATTAGTTAATAATGAAGTTCTTTTCTTTCGTTAACGTCACTGACCATGTAGGCCTAGTTACACTTAAAAAAAATAAGTGCTAATGTATGGATCCATCGCTGTAGTGACTGCAATATTATTGTAGTGCTACTAAGCACTTGCACAAGTGCGAAATTATCAGGTTTAAAAAATGCAATATTTGTGGGATTCGATACGGGATCGGCTGAGGCCGGACGTTACCGTTAGACAACCCTATTTCAATTATGACAACGATGGCAGTGTAGTGTAAATAATGTTGTGTTTTGATAAATTTGCATAATAAAAAAAATTAGATACTTGTATGAAAAATAACAATAACTCTTACTTGGTCCAGTGGTTTAGTTAGCGAGTTGACCGACCACGACCATGGGTTGGGCATGAGGTTGGGCGTGCAGCACCTTTGGCATAAGAACACATGAACATGATGAATAACATAAATAACCATAGTTCCTTATACTTATACCATTTCTCGTTCTTGTTAAAAAGGAATTGTCTTGTCCTAATCACATCAAAGGGTGTTGAATAGATCCCAAACAGAGCACTACATTTTGCGAAGCATTTGTATTTACATTCTTTGTTGTGTATATTGTATTTAATTTTTCACTCCGAAACTATTTTTTCACGAATATAGAGCGTTTGCTAAGAATTGAATCACTATTTTTTATTATTATAACCCCCACCCCAGGTATATATCGTAGATATAAACCCCTTGACACTAGGGCCCGTATTCCATAGTTATACTTAAGCAATTTGACTTAAGTCTAAGTATTTTCTAAGATTTTGTCCAGGAAAAGGCATAAATTGTTCTATCCTTTATTCCAAACATTGTTACGCACTTTGTCTGAGCTCAGAAAGCACTAAGCAATAGTCTTAATCTTATTGATATTGCCGTGTCTAATTTTTGGTCTCAAAACAGCTTGCCATATATTTAATCAACATCCAAGTTAAGCCACTAGATACTAGGCTTAAAATTCTCTTTTCTTATATGCGTATTTGTATGCGCAACTCCATTTAAAACTTTTGACTTAGCCCAAATGTAAGAATTTATGCTTAATAGTAAAAAAATAGGCAAAGACAAAATTCTTAAATAAAAAAAAGAGTAAATTTAGCAATTTTTCCTAATGCTTAAGTTTTATGCTTAAGTCCAATTTTCCATTGTACTCGACCTAAGGCTCCAATGCACTAACGAACAAATCATTCAATTGCACTATCCGATAACCACGAACCGGTAGGAGTAACTTTCGCCAGTTGCACAATTCTTGACTTCGCCTTAGCGTTAAACAGCGAGATATTTGGTGGAAATATAAAGGTACAAGGATCCCCAAACGACGGGCGATGAAAGAAAAAAGACATTATTCAATAGACATAAAAATGCTATTGCCAGTTGCCTAATCACTGACACAGTCCAGACAGTGTTAGAGAAATAGACTCCCGTAAGAATGAATGGACGATAATATTTAGGTGCATTTAAAAGACGGGGGAAACCTACGAATTTAAATAATCGTGCCTATTTCTGGAACGTAATATTGCTCATTTATCCATAATTTGGTAGCAAAGTCGTGAAACTAACCATAAACAGGAATTCCATCATACTGACAATATTCGCAGGTTAAATTTCGCAAGGTAAAAGAAAATTATATAGCCCGAACATCTCATCAAATTTATGAATCGTGTAAACACAACTACAATGACTTTCTCAAGTAATTGGTGTCACATGGTACTTATACTTAACTGCACGGACATAATAGGATAATCTATCTACTCGTCGGCAAATTATTGATACAAAATGGAGAACTGACTTCTGTTGTTGACGATAATGTGGACAGAGTTAGAATTTGCGTGGATAATTGACATCATAAGTAGATGTATACCACTTTTATCATAGAGCACGATTTAAGAAAGGTAAAAAAACAGATTTTTGCACAGTTCGATTGACACTCATTGTCAAAGGTATTCTGAGCTCCGAACATCCTAAAAATAAATTGTGATATAAAATATAGGGCAAAATGCTTAGCATAAGATAAGATACTATATACTATTCTAAGGCGAAATAATAAGCATAGCAAAATACTCTCTACCGGTTTGTATCTTGCTCCTACTGCTTTTGCTTGCAAATAAGCACACTTTTGATCTCATCACTGTTTTTCCATTAACATAACGATATTACCTATATAGTCCTATGCTCATTCATCTGCTCGTAGTCATCTGTTTCTAAGCGATTTGCGGGATAGAGATCCTCAGCACAGTTCCAAAAGCACTGTGGGGTACATTTTCACGTACAACTCAACACATACCTACGTTAAATAGCTACTTATGAAATGTACCATAGTAATTGTAAATAAATTGAAATAGAGCCTTAATATGTAGAAAGAACTAATCGTATTGCTCGCGAATGGAACTTTACAATTAATCCCGTCATAGACACTCTGTCTGATAGAAAAACAGTACAAAGCGGTGTTGCCCGTAAGAGGTGTCGCTTTCATCTGTTTAAAACTAAATAGGTGCACGTAATCTAAACGAGAGCAGGTCGACGAAGCAATCAGGTGAACTGTTGTGTATAGTTACCCACTAGAAATACTATTTATAATTAGATTAACAACTTGACCAATGAATTTTAAAATATAATGAGTTTCGTTTTTCACAACGTCATCATATATAGATATTTTGACTAGATGCAGTCATGACCAGAAATGTTGATTCATTGTAATTTCTAAAGCTGTGGAATCTTTAATTCGTACTCATGGTAACCACTAGGATCAACTCATGCAGAGTCATAAATTATATGTATGATTATGGTACATTGATCTGTAAGCACTCTGTTGCAATAAACAAGAGAAAGAAAAGAAAATAACGAAATAAAGAAAAGAAGAAGAAGAAGAAGATATGAAAGAAGAAAGAAGAAGAATTAAAGGAGAAAGAACGAACTAACGAGAAGAGAGATGAAAAGAGAAAAAAGAAGAAGAAGCGAAGGAGATGGACGCAGGAATAGTCGGAGAAGGACAGTAAACCACGGATTATGAGTAACGTTATGGAAAACCTCGCAAATAATTCTACCTGATAGACCGGCTAAGACGTCACAGGTAAGCACGCAAAGACGTCAGAATAAGCTCGTAGCTGCCAAGAGCCCAGCACGGAACATGAGTTTAGGGCCATGATAGTAAATTTACATTACTATGTATTAAAATTGAACGAAATTAGTTACGCTATAAACGGTGATGGACTCTATAAAGCAGAAAATGTGTGCTAGATTTGTAGTGGTGTTTGAGTTTTTAATATCACAAAAATTAACAACTTCCGACATCTTGCAAAAGGTGTTAACTGCGAGGAAGCAGAGCTAGCATTCAGAAAAGCATCATCAAATGTTAAAACTTATGATAAAGTCGTCGATGGGAAATAAAAAAATAACAAAAAAAATAAGCTATATCAATAATAGTTTGTGTGGACCCAATGGATTAAAAGAAAGTTTCCCTTTTTGCGAATTTTCACATGGATGTAAAATCTACAGATTCCTTGTTTTCAATTCTGTCTTAATAGTATTAATATATCCTAAATGGTGTGTAGAACAAGGTGAATCAAGATCATCTGTCTCGAAAATCTAAAAGATACAAACACGATATTAACAAGATATTTTTAGGGTGCTCCCTTCATGCTTAAACAGGTGAGAGCCCAAGATAAAAAGAACCCAATTTGGATTCAGCAATATTAAATATGATTACCATGTATATAAAATTCATATCCACTGGTGAAATCAACTCAAAGCCGGATTTAATGATACGACCCAGTCTCACGAGATCACGATCACTGAATCCCCATTGGTTTGAAAAGTCTGCAAAAATGATTGTCACTTCAACACTCATTTGAGGAGTGGCAATGGCCTTAAAAAGTGTAACCGCAAGCTTTCATATGTCAATCATGTTTACAAAACTATGAGCATGTATTATCATATCACTGAAAGTGCGCACCTTTACGATTTTATCTGTATACTTCTTCACTTCGCCATCACTCACACTAAGCCCCATTATGTTCTAAAAATCTGAAATGATGGGATGCACGTCAGTCTCTACATCTCTCACAGAACTAAAGTCTCCTTGTTGGTTGTAGCAGTAACGATGATGAAATACCTGGATATAACGACAAAATAGACATTTCCAACCAGTGATCTATATAGCCCAGTTTTATAAAAGTCGCCGAATGCTACTTAGATGTTAGTGTATACCTTAAAAGCAATCGTCATAAGTGACAGAGAAAGAACATTATTCGCGCTGTTAGGATAGTCCATAAGGCGTGATCTGCGATCTTTAACGGATGTCCGGTTAAGGAGCCATAGAGTGGCGATTTTGGTACATCAGTCAATGTAATTACGCCTTCGGCCAAACGGACATCCTTGCATCTGCAATAGCGCCCTCTGCCTCAAGCCGACGATATCTCCAATTTGCGAACCGCCAATTTTCAAAACATGGGGTGTCAGTGTGCTATGGTTGTGAGCTGAGAGAGGTACATTAGAATAATTAATGATTACTTTCCAGTGATATAAACTTCATTAATACTCACGGGTGAAAATTTTGAAATGTATTGATGACAAAGTTGGGGGTTTCCTTCCAAGGCAGTCATCCACACAAACCATCTCGAGGGTGAACAGTGAAACCACGCCTAAATTAAACAAACTTTTTCAGAAACATATGGGCACGAAGCATGATAGGGAGTGAAGAACTAATATTAGGAATAATAGGCACTTTACAGGAATAAATTTTCATAACCCCATAATTGAGAAATTGCAATCATGTGTTCATCAAAGTTGTTTACCTTTTTCGGGGTCAACCCGTAAAAACACTGAGTCTTTCCATTAAGATCTGTGTCTTTAATACCCCTAAATGAGCAAGGCAGCTAGTTGAGATTATTTCAATACAACACACGGGGGACAATCCAATTCACTCGCCAAAGATAAAAACTCCATATTGCACTTGCCACAACATTAACTACCAGTAACATTCTTTGGCGAATGAAAATATTGCACATCGTTCAATACAATGTGCAACATGCGTTGAATTTCCAAGTTGATACTTGTTATCCATATATCCACATGTATAATGTGTGCCTGAATTATGTAAGTTCTGAAACAGAACGCAATATTCCCTAGGGCCAGAAGACTGAGGTCAAACAAATAATAACGACACACATTTCTCTATCTCTCAATTAATCAATCTCATATCACCTCAATCCATAGTCGTATACCTTTTCTTTTGAATCCATTTGTTTTTCTCTTCCTATCTACTCGTATTATCTAGATTTCAATTTGAATACCGAACCCCCCCCCATACCTAACTCTGTATATTCCTGCAAATGTATATTCAATCATTAATAAAAACATCTGATTGCTAAAGATATTGCGAAATATTCATGCTTAATTATTTGGCGGCGTCTGAACAAATATTTAATTTTCAGTATCCTCCTTTTTTTAATGTACAGGTAAATTTGAATCTGGGGGATGAAAACAAAAAATACATAATGTCATACATTTGAGAGGTATTGCAAAACAGTGCGTAGAAAATATTTATAATACGACCGAGTACACCAAAACAATCAAATCAGAATAATATGTTAATCAGAAATGCACTGTTCTCGATCCTACCTGCATTACACTACAGCTTAAAAAATTAAAAACTTTACATCAATTTCGAAAACGCGGCTCATCTAGCCAGTGCTACCATTTCTGATATCAGTGTAAAAGCAACAATTCTCACACAAAAATCTTCATAGTTTGAATTAGATTAAACCATGGACACAAGTCCATGTCACGTTATCCATCAACACACGAAACCATAAGACTATGTATGACGTGGCTAAAGTGTGTCGTTATGGCCGGATATTTTGTGGTATAAGTAGGTACGATTAAGTAATAAGATTATTTTTACTTAATTTTATTATATCATCTCCAAGCCAGTAAAAAATATCGCTTTCAGAAAGATAATGATTCAAGTATGTATGTAACAAAATAATATGTGCATCTAGTAGCTTGGCAATCTTCCCTTAGCGAGAAAAAAATTGCTCAACCACATGAAACAGTGCGTCACATATGCGTTTTTTGGCAGTCATTGACAGTCATGCACACGAAAGACTTTGACACTCGTTCACAGAGTTTACTATAAGATATGGCCCATTTCAACATTGTTCCGAGATGTGACAACTGTGTGATTCTGTGGTTTATTTCTTTATTCTTAGGCTGGAGCCTACAGTCATGTAGTCAAACACTCGACAGTTTCAAATTTTCAAAGAATCATCTTATCAAATAGTTTTTTTCAAAGTCCTTACTTTGGCACAATGTATATATATGGTCAGACATATGACAAAAAGAAACAAAAAACAAAGCAAAATCTCGAAAACAAATAATTCATAGCTATACATCATTTCCTTAACTCCTCGTAAATTTGTATACATGATAATAAAGCATGGATTATAAATTGATTATCAATCATAACCTCCTGAAGAAAGAAGGCAAGTTATTAAATTCCGTGGGAACAGAACTTCACCTCCAGTCCGTTCTCCTTGAACAAAAATTTTTTGATCAGAGCATAAATACTGGAGCTATGGCTTTAATTAAGCGGTTGAATACGTCTATTATGAATATTTATCATATAAAATGATAACCAGATATCGTTGAATATGAGATAAGAGAGTGTGTAGCTGTCTGCATCTTAGATGCAAATCAATCATGAAGAAATTATTCCTTTCAGGAAATCAGAAAGTCTATAGTTTAGTTCCCCAGTGACGCTTAATATAAAATGAGATTTTCATAAAAATCAACATGTAGAAAATGAGTACATAACGTTCCTTCCTATTGAGAGTTGATTCTTATTTAAAAAGCACATAAATAGCCCTCTAAACAGCAAATTACTGTAAACTAGTGTCCATTGACATTAATTTTAACTGACGGCTTTGTTTGCCGCTAGATATTTATACAGTATTGCTGTTGGCAAAATTATCCTTTCCAGGATATGACTGTCACGTGCTGACCACTAAATCTTTTATCTTCCTTAAAAGTTTCCCTTAATAGAAAGAGCCAAAAATATCTACCAACTTGTGAAAATTGCTCACTGACCTCCAAAAATTGTAGTAAGGCAGCGTCAAGAGTACTTCGTTTGGAACAACTCCTTGTAGCAAAAATTGTTCATAAATACCTTCACGAAATCACGAATACGCAGAGACTCTAGACATTCCTGTAAAAAAAAATCGTATAAAGTTCTTTAAAAGTTTATAGTATCTTTGTTAAATGTTCTCTTTTCAAATCCAGAGACATTTAAACTATATAATTGCTTAAATAAGTGCCAATAATTGTTTTTTTCGAAACATTTTTCAGAAATGTTTATAGAGTCGAAACAAATGAATCTTGTCAATTATTAAAATGAAGTTCTTTTCTTCGTTAACGTCACGACCATGTAGGCCAGTTACACTTAAAAAAATAAACGTGCCTAAAGTAGGATTCCCAGCTGTAGTGACTCAATCTATTAGTGCTACAACACTTGCACAAGTGCGAAATTAATCCAGTTAAAAAAATGCAATATGTGGGATTCGAATCGGGATCGGCTGAGGCCCGGACGTTACCTGGGGTTAAAAGCAACCCTATTCAATAGAAACGATGGCATGTAAGTGTAAAATAAACTGTTGTTTTTAAATATTTGCATAATTAAAAATTAATTAGATACTTGTATCAAAAAAAACAAAACTCTACTGGCCAGTGGTTAGTAGCGAGTCGACAGTACCCACGAACAGGGTTGGGCATGACGGTTGGCGTGCAGCACCTTTGTGAAGACACAGAACTGAGAAAACAGTATTAACTCATGTCCTTAACTACTTTACCTAATTCTCGCTGTTAAAAAGGGAATTTGTTTTTCTTGTCCATAATCACAATCAAAGGGTGTTGAATAGATCCCAAACAGAGCACTACATCTTGCGAAGCATGTATTCATCTCTTTGTTGTGTATATTAGTAGTTAATTCACTCCCGAAACATTTTTTCACGAATATAGAGCGTTTGCTAAAATTGAATACTAATTTTTTATATTATTAACCCTCACCCCAGGTAATATGTAGATATAAACCCTGAACAACTAGGGCCCGATATTCCATAAGTATATACTTAATCATTTGACTTAAGTCTAAGTTTTCTAATGATTTTGTCCAGAAAAGGCATAAATTTCTATCCTTACCAAACATTGTTACGACTTGTTGAGCTCAGAAAGCCTAAGCATAGTCTTAATCGTATGTATATTGGCCGTGTAATTTGTTGGTCTCAAAACAAACGTTGCCATAGATTTAATCAACATCCAAGTTAAGCCCACATGATACTGGCTTAAAATTCCTCTTTTTAATGCGTATTTGTATGCGCAACTCCAGTTTAAACTTTTGACTTAGCCCAAAGAAGAATTATGCTTAATAGGAAAAAAATAGCGCAAAGCCAAAATCTAAATAAAAAAAAGAGAAAGCAATTTTTCTATCTTAAGTTTTATTCATTAGTCAATATTATGAAATACGGCCCGTCCGCAGCAATGAGTTTGCATAAGATAGCAGTAGCTGTGAGGCCAATCTTGAATGTGCACGTTTGCTGTAGAAAAAGTATATCCATTATCTAATTCAATCTATGGCTGCAATTAGTGGATGCAAAAAGTAATTCGATATCTCTCGGTCGGCGTATTTTTATTTATTTTTTCTCACATACACATTAATTCTAAATATATAACATCAATCAACTACAAGAAAAAAAAAATGAAATGTACATAAAAAGTAATATGATAATCATGGATCAATATTACTATTATGTAGAAACTTAAACCTTCTACTTGTGATTGGTCATAGCCTGGCACCTGACGCTTTAGTCGGGGTGGGCACAGCAGCAGTCCGACCCCCGCAGCAGTAGACACGACATCGAAGCCACGATGTGAACCGACAAAAGCAGGGAAAGCGAGTACGGACACACTGCATGCAACTGTGTTTCAAATACCAGAGAAGAAAGTTTGGATTGTTACCTAAGTTTAATATGTGACTGTTATCCCTTTTTATTTATTCATTCATAATATAATAGGATGCCAATCCCGCCTAAAAGATGGACATGAGCTGAAACCTGTGAGTCTGCGGTCTTGGCAAATGTAATTAGGAAAATGAAATTACACAAACTCCCGACAATGTAACATTCATTTAATGGGGCTATTAGGCCTCCCGCCCGTGAAGAATTCCAAAATACACCCGTTAGTCAAGGTGAACAGAATAAAAAAAAACCCATTTCTCTAAATGTTCCTTTTCCAAAAATAACATAACAGTAATGAAAATTATGAAGGATTAAACAATTGACGAAGAAGACCTCCTCTTATAAATAGATCGCTAAAGAAAGAAATGCCTATTTATTAAAATTTGTGCCTCTGTCCCAGGGTACGTTGCGTTAATACCCGCCCTCCCACGTAGAGTTGTAATGTTAGGATTTAAAACTAGAATGTAACTGAGGTTACGTTCCAGTCATGCAAGTGGTTGTAGCCATAAAAATTACTGTATTGGTCCCTATTTTTCTGATTGTAACACTGTACTATTTTTAACCAATGTTTTTACTTAAGTAGGAGAATCAATTTTAAATGGACTTGCATAATCTAACAAATCCTCCGCTGCTATGACTTACGTCGACGTGGAATCATATAATTGATAATGCGGAACGATGAATCAGCTTGTATGTTATGAACCAATAACCACAGGATCGAAATACAGAGAAATTGCCATAAAAACCGATGTACGCTATAATCTGGAAAATAATAATATAAGTGTCATTGACAATAGTCTCGTTGTTAATAAATAATACATTAATGCATATGATAAGAGTATGCTCGTAAACTATCCTAATTCTGCCAGAACGTATTTAGAGTACCTCGGTAAGTGCTTATATATTCTAGACTATTAGAGTTATGAAATGTGGCCTTTGTTTCGTTCGACCATTACATCGCAGGAGTAAGTGCATTGGAACCTTTTGGTCTACAATGTACATGTAAGGGGCTCAAAGGTGTACTGTTGTGGCGCGGCGCGGCGCGCTAAAAGTGGAAAAACCGACGAAAAAAAAGTAAGGGGCTTTAAAGCGTCTCCGGATACAAAAAGGAAAAGAATCGGATCGTTTTGTGAAATTTTTTTGGAAATGATTAACATTTGGACTCGCGAACTTTAAACTTAAGCCTTTGTGAGTAGTGTGCTGTGTATAGTGTGTGTGTTTGTGTATGTCCAAGAATTGTGACAATATTCCAAACGAGAAAAGTTCGGTCGATCCGTTTACGGCTACGCATCTAGACAGTCAGACAGTCAATCAGAAGATCGCGATTGGTCTATCCTGGTCCTCCTGGTCCTGGTCCACGTTCACATGTAAATGCGAATTTCAATGAAATTTATCATGAAAGTATATAGGCATATAAAGCCTAGTGAAGCGTCACGGCTCTAATGCAAATAAACAATTCTAAACTTTTCTCATCTAATTTGCTGAGTAATTACAACACTTGTTTTGGCGTCACGATGTGTCGAGGCCCCAGGTCCATCGGGGCAGTGAATTTCTTCCAGAGAAATGTCATCATGATTTGCTGGGCAGCGTCATCCAGGTACAGGTGAGTAAACTACTGGAATGTTTAGACATCCTTAAATTGCAACAATTATCATAACATACGATTCCCGTTAATTGCTTTTTAAAAACTATTTGACACAGGTTACGACAATGTCAGCCAATTTGATTAAAATAATTGAATGTAGAGTAAGAAAAAAGAAGAAAATCTAATCTGCCGAATTTGAGGAGGAGAAATATAAGTTATCTAAAACAGACCTGTCCAAATGTCCAATGCCCAAGAAAGAGGGAATACCTGGTCTAATGTCACAATTCCAAACATTACAACATGCAGTTACACACACACACACAGCCCAACACACATCCACATACACACAAACAACACACGTAAACACCCCAACCACCACACACACAACACACACACATACCACACTACGCCACACCAACACAATAACGTGGCCAAACATCTGAATCTTCCTTTTTAGGAGC
>CALNVZ010000641.1:32411995-32427339 GCA_940671915.1 Paracentrotus lividus
AGTATGTTGTTATCAGGAACAGAAGGTAGCACATGTGCTATGCGTGCCTGGCCCCAGTATATTATTGTTTGCAAGGATAGCTATTTATGTACAAATGAAATCTAAAACTACTTTTCTAAGTTTATAGGTAGAATGAATCTATTAGAATGCGATACAATAATATTTAACAAAAAAGTCAAAACATGATAACAAAGCTTAATTAGCAGTAAATAACTGACAGAGATATACGAAATGAAATTTCTGCTTTTTCTCTGCTTATATAATCTGGTAAGCTTTATCCATAACTCTTGTTCCCACAAATATCACGAATATTGGCCCTGTGTTGTTCTTTACACTTAGGCATATACAATTTATTATTTTCTTTCCTTTGTGGAATAATTGTGCTCTATTACTTGACAATATTCAGTTAAAGAATGAGGGCTTACGATTCAACAAAATCATATACAAATGTAAAGACAGCTAATCATGCAAGGTTATAGACACTTTAGGATCTTTAGTTTGTGAACAAAGGTTTTCGGAATTTGTCATCCATGTGGGCTAAAAGATTTAGTCTCGCATTGCAATTTTTATGACAAATGGCAGTTCAAATTAGTTTTATAAGTACTTCCCAATACTTCAATGCCATATGAAATATGTGGCTGTATCAAAGCTTTGTACAATAAAATCAAAATGTTCGTGGAACAAAAGTGTCGAAGTCTGAATAAGCATTATAAATAAGATACCTACTTTTTTACGAATACATGCATTTATTCTCTTTGAATATGCGGTTTCCATGTCAGATGATGTCAATTTGTAATCCTACAAAAGATGCTACATTAACCTCACACAATTATCTGAGTTGCCCATTTGAAGGGCCTCCTTCTACATTCACAGATTTTCTCTGGCCTTTTATCAGCATATAATTTGTTTTCTTTAGATTTATAGTGGACCTTGTTTGCATCACACCATGTTCTGGACTTTATTTAGGTCTTGGTTTACTCTACGCATATCAATTTCCTTTTCGTCCTGCATCAAATGTATGGAATATATTTGAGTCGTCTTGGCAAACAATCTGAAGTTAAAAACTTAGTGATTGTGGTAAGTGCATTAATATATAACAAAAAAAGTGTCGGTCCTAGAACTGAGCCCTGTGGCACACCACATGATATATTCTAAATGAGGATTCTGTCTCCTCTGTACTGTACATATGAAAATCTATTTAAAAGATATCTTTAAACCAGTCCAGCGGCTAAACCTCTCTTATCCCATGATGTGACATTTTATTCAGAGAACATTATGATTAATAGTGTCAAAAGCTTTTTGAAAATCTACATGAATGTATACAAGTGCGTAACCTTTCCCCCTCGTCTATTGTTTCAACAAAGGCAATTGGATTGGTTTATAAGTGATAATTTTGTACTATATTTTTTACGGAGAACCATATTGAATGTTGATACAATACTTGTTTTATCCTCCAGAAATCTATTATCGATACCTATTAACAATTTTTTCAGAATACTTTGCCAAGAATTGGCTGAGACACTGAGATAGGCCTTTATATACCTGGGTGTCTTGCTCTCCTTTTTATATTTGGTGTCACCTTGCTATTTTTTAAGAGCATCAGGAAAACTACCTAATTCGACAAGGACATATTTGAATATCATGCAATCGACTTAAGAATACCTTTAGTTATCCATGGTTTTCTACCTATATTTCTTCTTTTCTTTGACATATTTACTGAGATCATAGGAGCACGTTTTTCACAGACATTCTGTAGCTGATCATAAAAAGCAGAATATGACTTATTGACATCTTTTTCTGTATAAAAACACCTCTTCAATTATACAAAAATACATGTACATAATTTGATGAAAGTGTTTTGTTTTGGCTTGTTTCAGCAAAAGTTTTAGAATAATAAATGTTTTCATCGGATATGCTGACGGAAATACTGAAAAATTGGTTGATATGCCGAGATGTTTTAATTTTCATCTACTTCTGGAGATATTTTCATACCAACATTAATTGCAATAACACCCTCTTGATAGCGAACACACGGCATGAATGCAAAGCTGTGCAAGTGCATAATTATGAACACACACATTCAGATAT
Source organism: Paracentrotus lividus (assembly GCA_940671915.1). Lineage (NCBI taxonomy): Eukaryota > Metazoa > Echinodermata > Echinoidea > Camarodonta > Echinidae > Paracentrotus > Paracentrotus lividus. The sequence goes on from CALNVZ010000641.1 coordinate 32,414,084, forward strand.
GAATATTCGGTTCGTTTTGGATAAATATAAAACGATTGTCTGTAAAATCCTAAACCCAATGACAATGATTGTATTACATTATTCCATGTAAAACTAACAAAACAAGAGATGATGTTTTTTAATATAGGATTTCCCACTCAGTTTCGGAAGTTCGTCACTCCATTCGATAATCAGTTCATTCAAATTCCCAAAATATTTCTACTGCGTCAAATTCATCATTCATATTCCAACTTAGTTCCTTCGCTTTGGTATTAAAAGCCTTCAAATAAAATTCCCCTCAAAATCAATCAAATTAGTAAATCGTATGGAATGCGTGCGATCCCGTAATCAAATCTGCGCTGAGGCAATCAACTTAGGCATTGGTTAAACCAAGTTGGTATACAAATCGTTTTAAATTCTTGGTTACTTTTAGACTGAACATTTAAGATAGCGATTTCTTTTCTGAAGCTTTATATCTATTCCATCAGAATAACAATAATAATAATAATAATAAAAAATAATAATGAAAAAATATAACGTTTTCTCTTTATTGAGATTTAGATCATTTTAAACATTATTTTCTTTACTGTTGAGTGTTATGATGAAACAACTATTCTCTCTTTTTTTTTTAAAGTTCTGGTTAATTACTTTATAATAAAATATCAAAGATCATTATGGCACCCATAAGTTTAAATTCAATTTGGGGCCTCTTAGCTTCAGGTCGATTTGGCGCCCCTTTATCTATCATCGAATTAACGCCAATATGTCGCCCCAAAAGTTTCAGATCACTTTGGCGCCCCTGGGTTTTAGATCAATTTGGCGCCCCTAATTCAAGATCAAAGTAGCGCCCAACTTAATTTAAGATCCTATATGTTTTAGGTCAATTTGGAGCCCCCTAAGTTAAAGATAACTATGGCGCCCCTAAATTCAAAATCAATTTTGCGCCCCCTAAATTTAAGATCGAAGTGGCTCCCCCTTATAGTTTAAGATCAGTATGGCGCCCCTAATTTCAAGGTTTATTTTGGCGCCCCTTAGTTTAAAGTTGATTTGGCGCCCCCTAAATTTAAGATAGAATTGGCGGCCATTATGACGCCCTTTATTCCCTTTGTTTCCTTTCCCCTTTCCCGCTCTTTTTTTCTTCAAAGATTTCTCTTTCTCCTGTTTTGGCGCCCATGTTCGCCTACCCCCTGTCTGCGTACCCCCCCCCCCCGAACGCGCACATGAATTAATTTGTTATGTGGAAGAGTTTTTGTGAGTTGACTATGTAATTATGCAAGATAAATTGTTACCTGAGTAAAAAGAGAAAATGTAGGGGGAAAAAATAATATCATGAACTAATTAATAACTGGAAAAATGTATATCATACTTAAGCACATGCCGTAATATAAGGTACATGCTCATTTATGGTTGCTCCTAATAGCAATTCGCAAACATTTGATGAAGAAAAAAAAATATGATTAAGAACAAAAACATTTCCTGCAGCTATAAATTTAAGTCCTAATTTGAATGCTAATTACTGAAAGTTTAAAACTGGGAATGAATTTAAATGCCGCTTATGGCGGTATTGCGCAATCATAACAGCGTCTCTGCTAAATTGAATTACTGTCTTACATATATAGTGCACTTAATCGGAATCTGAACAAATGAAATATGTAATTGATTGCTGGAAAAGGGAATATGATCTCCGGAAAATCTACTGAAAGCTAAATCGTCCTAATTTGAATGAACCACTTATCAAATGGAGTGACGAGCTTCTGAAACTGACTGGGAAATCCTATAATAACCCCAAATAAGCCCTAATTTTAGCCAAACCGGGAAAAAAAAATTTGGAAAAGGTTTTTCAACTGATTTGAGTAGGTATACATCCCAACATTTACCAAAAAAAAGTTAGGTGAAAAAAAAGTTGGGGAAAGTGCCTTTTTTTCAAGGCCAAAGGTCAACGACCTTTTCTGATATACCCCTCAAATGGATCTCTTGAATAAAACATTGAACGTGATTGATCTTGGTGTCAAAACGCATAGATTTGTACAATTAGATGACAAAAAGTAAAATTAAGCCTTGAATATTCAAATTCATCTTGCTAATGCAAGGTCAAAGGTCAAAAGTTGAAAATATGTTACATAAAATCCAGGTAAATTGCTATGAGCATCACTAAATTACTTTTAGATAATTATAAGACAAAAAAATATGCCTGCACCATTTATAAATAGTGGGAATAGGTGCTGGAATCTACTCATGAAGAGAATTACCTAATAGGAGGCCGGGAAAAGCATTTTTACAAAGGTCAAACGTCACTGAACTTTGCTGAAAAAAAAACAGATGAAAAATTAATCTTAAGAATAAAACAATATATGGATGATCTCGGTGTCACATCGCACAGATTTAAACAATAAAAAACAACCACAAAAATAAAAGAAGACACTACATAAATTCCTCCTCTCCTAATTCAAGGTCAAAGATCAAAACTTTTATAGAATATCACTGAAAAACCAATTAAATTGTTATAAGTGTTCTTGAAATTCCAAAGAAATGGAAAATATGTCACTTTATGATAAGTAGGTATAGCGGATAGGATCTACTGCTGAACACAATGGCTGGATAGGCCAAATAAAGTATTTTCAGGGGTCAAAGGTCAAAGCACACTGTTTGAAAATTCATGTAACATATTGAATCAGTGAAATCAAAACATGGTAGGTTGATCTTGAGACAAAAGTTGACAGGATTGCAATCAAAGTAAGTAGGCCTAAATAAAATTGATGTGTATCCCTTTGATTAATCAGGTAGTCCCAATGCAAGGTCAGAAGACAGATTCAAATTTCCTATTACATGTAGATAGAACATGAAAAACTAACAAATTGCCATATTTCTGGATCAGTTGAGAGAAATCTTTTCTTCATAGAGAAAATAGGAAAATACTGGTAATAAAACTTGAATGTTATTATCTATCAATATATTATATAGAAGAATAATAAAAGTGATATAAAACTAAAAATGCTACCTCAATAACAAAATATGATCCGAATGATGATGTTTTCCAAAGTACCCATAACGTTACACAATCTTAAGATGGGATAGATCACTTTGATACCTAAACTGTAACGAGTCTGAAAACTGTTATGCCAGACTGAACTTTGCTAGTGTAAGTCAGCTAATGGTAAAGGAGACCAAAGCCATTAGCAACACCCCTTCTTTCTTCGCCTTCCTCTTTTGGCTTCAGAGATGAACAGGCAGTTCTTACAAGGGTATAGGATCATAAAGTTTGTATTTGAAGGAAAGGGCTATTTCTGACTTGTCAATGACCATATAGTGTATGGGTTCGCTATACTAGGTGAAGGGCAAGAGTCAATTTGGAAGTCTAAGTTCGGCAAAAGGAATCTCTATGGTTAGCACTGCAAGGTTGTCTCTGTAATCTAAGCATTTTGCAGCTTGTTGTTGCACTGTTTTTGGTTTATTGGCCTTGTCCATTTGACGATTTCCTCTGTTCTTTTCGCCAACTTCTCATAGCCATTCTTCATAAAGGTGTTATGGCTTTCCAGGTGCTGGCAGGTAGAAGTTGAATATTTTGATGCACATCTTCGGCATCCAAATACATAAAAGCAGTAGTATGTATCCTTTTAAAGATTTGTTGACTACCTGTTTGGGAGAGCCAAGCCGAGCAACAGTGGTTGAGAAGATTGAAGATGGTCAAAATTTTTCAAGACGGGGAGGGTTGGCATGACTGTTACAGCATCAGTAATATCTTGTTGGACGTTCGTCTTGTCGGACTTCTTGACCAGCAGTTCCATTTAAAGGGCTGGATGCTCAATCAAGGAGGGAAGATCTGGAAAATTGCACTTTGAGAGAAAAGTGGTACTGACTAAACAGGGCCATGGAGTAATGTTCTCTTCTCAAATCATTCTTGAGGCAGCATGGGGATCTCTAGCTGTCCTATTATTGTGAGAATGCTCTATTCTACCCAAGAGCAGGGAGGTTGTGATGCCCGCAGTTAGTAACTTCTTAATGAGGTAATTATGTACGATGCTGTGTATGCCTCGGGAGAAGTCAAGGTATGAACAGAAGTTGAAGATCTCTCTCTCTCTCTCTCTCTTTGCAATCTCTCTGGATAGAGTATGATTTCTGCTTTCTAGTGTATTTTCAATCAGAGTTCGTACATTCCATGTACCAATTTTAAATTTATTCTTCTTCTTACCACTGTATCGTGAATCCACTGGACGCGGCGTTCCAGCCAGGTTAGTAGGAACATACTATGTTTGGGGCACCTTTTCTAGCCCTTCCCCAAATTTTGGGTGAGGAGAGTGATCCTAAAGAGGGCTGCTCAGTCATGAAGGCCGAACTACCGAACTATTCTCCTGTTACTGCTTTCAAGAATGGAGCGACTGAATATCCTTGTCATCACTCCCCAATCGCCGCAGGGCTTGAGTTGAGTTCGTTGCAAGCAGAAGCTGCATGAGAAGCTGTGCATGGTTTTTTAGAGCGGTGGGGACTAGGTTGCATCTCCAGATGTCCCACGATCTTGGCTGGTGTCCAGGATTTAGTCCAATGGGCAATGCTTAGCTTGAACGATCAGAGACAATGGTGAGCAGCTGCAGATGAATGGCCGGTTGGTCCCACAAGAACTCATCCGCCCTATTCAGGTTTACTGTCTTTAGTCCTGCAGGGTGAATTCACACACCCTTCCATCACCCAAGTGACTCTATAGATTCCTGCAAGTGGGTTGCCGTTCGGTTCGTAAGATACATACTCTGGAGGATGTACAAGCACGCGGGAACGAACAAGGTATATCTCAGTCCAAAGCCAAAATTGACCAAGACAGCTAGGTTACCTGAGATCAGGAGATGCACAGGAGTCTACCTGCAAATTGAGGCGTGGAATTAGTTTGAACACATCTAGTCTTTAACTTTGATGCTGAAAGAGGGACTAGAAGGTTCAAATTAATACCAAAACTACTGAGACCAGAGGATGGCTTATCTGGTGACATATTGATCCCAAGTCTCCTAAGGGAATTGCTTAACAACTGATCAGCCCCCCCCCTCCACTCAGTATTAACATACACGTATGCCTCGTTCCCCAATTTCTCCGAAAAGAAAGGTATAGGGCTCAGGTAGAGAGAAAATCCTGAGAAATCATAGAAGTTGCAGTCTTTATTAGCATTTCTTCGCCAACCTATTTTAATAAGGGAGTTTTTCTATTCTTTAATGACCAAATCCTGAAATAGGGTTACGGAATATTAGTCCAAAAACCTGTGAAAAGGGGGGTAATTTTGCAAGGCTCCCCTAGGCCCTCCAAAGGCCTGTAATCATTGGTAATAGGAGTGTCTCTAAGAATCCGGAACTTGCATTTGTATTGGCTAATCCCCTGAGAGTGGGGGGGGAGGGCTGTTCAGATAACGGTGGCACCAGCGTCACACTATCCCCAGTTGACCAAAGATGGACACACATATGTTGAAATGTTAGGGTTCGCGCGAAGTCAGCCCGAACTGTGGTCAACGGACAAACAAGGCCAAAAACGAGAATGATGTCTACAGAATGTACACGATGGCACTCGAACAACACACGAAGGGCACACAAATGAGCCCCGGTGCTTTCGTCGATCAGAGTAAAAATTTAAAACAGTTCCATGATCGTGTGTGCAGGCGCGGATCCAGGTGAGCGGGGGGGGGCCAGAGGGTTGGGCGCCCCCAGTAAGATTGCTTGAAAATAATAAAATGCCATTCCTTTTGTATGAATTAATAAAATACCTTTTGTTGTGTTTATTCTGACTTGACAATTTCTTCGGGGCCTCGATGAGGGACCTCACTCTACTCCATATAATTATAATATTGGCGTTGACCCTTCTTGATGGCCAAAGGCTGAAAAAAATATTTTAACAGGCCATATGGCCCCTTTTTACTAAGCAGAGTAGGTTGCTGCATCTAACCTACTTATTCGTGAAAAAAAAAAAAAAAATGATTTGTAAATATTTTTTTGCCTTCAGTTTCATTTCTATGTAATAATTTGATATTTACAGTAATTTTAATTGGTTTCTTCAGAATTATTCTTAAAATTTAGACCTTTGACCTTGATTAGAAGGAGATGTATAATGTTAGTAATGTCTTTAGATGCAGTTTTTGGGGCGTATTATCTTTTTTCAATGCTGTGCATTTTGACACCAAGATCATTCACGTTCCAATGTTTTATTTCGGAAATCCATTTTGGTAGGGTAATTTTTAGAGAGACCGGTCACTTGACCTTGACATTGAAAAAAAGCGCACTTCTTCCACCAACTTTTTTTTTCACTAACATTTTTTGTAAAGTTGCGATGTAACCTACCCAATCAGTTGAAAAACCTTTTCCAAAATTTTTTTCCGTTGGTCGCTAATATAGGGTTCACTATATATTGATTTTTGTGAATTTCTTTTTTGGTAAATAAAAATTGTGTATCTCGTTTTAAACCTTGCGCCCACTCTAATTGTTTATGGTGTGATTGATTGATTAGTAGGGAGCTTTCGCTGTGGACCACGGAGGAGATAATCTAGAACGTTTAGCATTATGAACAGTCTTATTTTTCAAATAGCTCAAACCCCACTCCTGCATACTGTTGTTAGTTACAGCGAAAAGGAGAGAAGTTGTGTAAAACTCTGGTTTTGCTTACGAAACGGCTGGCAAGCGTTTAAATTACGAGTTTTCGTGTGCACAAACGAGGGTTTCCCCTAGCTACAAGAGATAGATAGCTCCCCGTTGTTCAAAAATCTTACACACGTCCTATTTTGTGGAAATGTACGTTCTCTCAAAAGGTAGAACGTATAAGGTTCTCAGCGGAGGAGTCATGTATAAGCCAATAAACGACGCTTTGAATAGGAATGTATACAAGGCACTTCCCCTTTCGCTAAAACATAAAAGAAGCATACTTTGAGTGACTAATCATAATTGCAGGGGCGGTAGTTATTTCTTTTCATCATCAATGTTTAGGTCAGCTGTTATACGCATAACGCCATTTGACACAATAAAACCTTGGTATGAAAAAAAAAAAAGAACTAGCGTATCCCGTAATAGCCTTTGATGAATCGTATTGCAACAATAGACGTTACAATATCTCACAAGCCAAAGGGAACATGTGCGGTTACCATTGGAAACTTTTATTCAAAGCTACTGAAAAGATAGAAAACGAGGATTTGCAGGCATTTTGAAAATAGTGCCCTCTTTTATGCTAACGTTCTAGATAAGCTCCCCGTAGTCCAGCGAAAGCTCACTAGTAACCCTTCTGCTGCGGGGCGGTATTTGCGAATTTACTCCCCTATGACGGAGCCATTTCTCAGCTTGGATAGTTCGGCCGAAATTTGGGGGAAGTCTCACTTCAAAATGCTTTTATCTCTCTTTTAAATGTGAATCATTTAAACACAAAACTTATAAAGCTAAGTTTCTTCTTTCACTTGCTGAAATATGGTCTAGAATCGTGGAGAATAAAGATGTAAATTTTTAACATGAAAATGTAACCTCTTTTACGGCTTTTCGATATGTTGACTTTCCTATTATGTTTGTGTACAAACCAGCTATTATTGATCACACGCACGACAGCACGCACGGCTTGACACTCGCAATTGTATGAACTTCCGGCTATTCGTCTCCAAGTACAATGCGTCGTCTGCTAAGTTTGTAAGAAAACTCTCAGAGCAGCAGGAGTTCTATAGCATGTTATATAACGGGTCTCTTTGTGGGATAATCACAAGCAACGCTATCACTAATCAACAGCTTGTGATACCAGGATGTTGGATGCCATGACTACACATTGGAGATGCCTTGGAGACACAATAGTTAGAAGGTATACTCCGGGCTCCGCAAGAAATAGTTATTGATTATCGGGATGGAGACAGTTGACAAAATATGGACTACCCTGTAAAGTTCATACCCTTTTTGTTACCATTTCCTATGAATGAAGAACTTCTTCTTTTTACATGAAAGCTTTGTATCATCAAGCACATAGTCTTCCATAATAGGCCTACATAATATCCTTATATGCTAATAGGTAAACACTTTAAAATGGGTTCAAATAAACTTTTTACAAGTTTGTTCAAGAAAAAAATAATAAAGTGCAAATCAGTGGTTGTAATTTAGCGAGTTAAAAAAAAAAGTTCATTGAAATAGCGTTAAAAAGGAAACCGAAATGGTTTGAGAAGAAAGGTACTTTGTTCTAAAAAAATATTGCGTCGTGAATGAATTGAATAGCAAATAATTAAAGCAGGTCTATGTTACAAGACAACACTTCTCATTATGTTACTCTATGGGTTATGAAATGGGCCAGACTGAGTGGTTTGGGTTTTGATCTGCTTTATAAGGTTGTTACTTGCCTTTTTCCCCCCCGTCTCCGCCCTCAAGATCAAGTTAGATATAATTTGTTTGTTATAGTACTTGTTATAATTTTGATTTATTGATTTAAGTTTAGATTATTGGATTATTTTTAAAATCAGATCAATTAGTTTAATTGATTTTTGTTTGTTGACATTTATATAGGTTATAAGGGTGGGAAATAATAAAACTTAAGGAATATGTATGTGTGGGAAAAGGGATCAAATTTTGTTGGGATAGATATAGACACTCTTTGCGTTTTAATGGTCTTAAGTAGCATGCATGGAGGGGAATTGCTGCTTTTCTTTTAGTTGTTTAGTGGTTTTGTATTGTATCAAATTGGCATAGTAAAATTGTTCGCGTCTATCTGGATCGTTGTGTGTTGGGTGGCGCTTATTCTATTGTTGTTTGTCTCTCTCTTTTTATCAGTATTCAGCGCAATAGTTTTTTCGTGGGTGTTGTCTTGGTCTTTTGCAGTGGTGGCTGTTTTCTTCTTTGTGCGTCTTCTGACCACTCTTTGTGCGCTGGGGGGCGTTTGTTGTGATTGGTGCTGGTTGCTGGGTGTTTTTGTCTCTAGTTCGCTTCTTTAAATAATGTACATTTTGTTCTACTATTTTCTTCGTTTCTGAACTTTTTGTGATTTATTGTTTTTTTGGATAGAGGAGCAAGTTCAAGGTTTCTGTTTCTGTGTTGTTTTTCGCTGTCGGTCTTATCTTGCTTTTCGAGTGTGGTTTAATTTGATAAATCTCTTACTGTTCTCTCCTCCGGGCTTCTCTTGTTGTTGGTTGAGGCAATATTGCTCTGGTTCTCCTTATGCCCAGTTAGGCGGTGAGTACAATAGCTGTGTGGTCATGGTTAGTTTTTTTACTGGGCTAGGTAGCTTGGTTCGGTACGGTGGTGTTGGTGTTTGAGGGTGGGGGACTTTGTGTCATCTTTGGTGATAGTTGTGGCTATCTTTTCTTTTTCCGTCATATAAAGTGTTATGTCAATCTGTGTTCTCTAATTAATGATCCCCAGTTCGTTTTTGCTATCGTAACTCTGCATAAGTTTCTCCTTTTTTGGGTTTGGTTTCTGTATTTTTGTCCGTTAGAATATAATGTTATAGCTACAGTAGTGTCTAATTGTTTGTCAGATTTAACATTTGTTAATTTATTATATGCTCGATAGAGGAAATTTGATACACTCAAAACATGTTAGTTTTGATGTTTTTGTTGTTGTGATATTAGTGTTTGCGCTTTGTATTGACGAAAGACTACGCAATGCGTATTTCTATTCTGATAACTAATCCCTCTGCAAAATGAAATGGCAAGAGGAGACGGATTTCATGTATACAAACTTAGGGTCACAAGGAAGAAAGAACATTACAAAAGATACCATATTTCAGCCTTAATTGCTAAAACTTAGCATTTTCAGCTCATTTATTTCCTTTATTAAGACTCAAAGTGCGACAAATGATTTATTGTAGTACTTATTCATGATATAGCAATTATTGCAGAATTTCAGCATTCTCATCTCAATTCATGTTTACGTAGACTGAAAAACACTGTAGCTTCCTACAAGGATATAGATTTTGAAAAAATGGATGTAAACAATTTGAAATATAAACATTTTTTTTTTACTCGCGGTTGCACACATGTATACACATAAGTTAGATATTACATTATTCATACTAGGATCTTGATATTCAGAAGAGAGCTATAATTTCAGTTTGTGTAATATATTCATGTTGACACAGATTATTAGTATATTTCACATCTATATACAGCTTTAAAGCGAGAGCGATCTGATGAGCACTCCAGTTTACTGCGTGTTACAATGTTATGTACGCTAGTCTTAAAATATCGTTTTTAAGAAAACTATTAATAATACTTTGAATAAAAGACCTATTATAATTGTTTTGTATATGAAACCTAAAATCTTTTGAGAGGAACAATATTTGTTTTGCTACAAGGTAATACGAATAATTGCTACATGACTTTATTTAGTAGAGTTTGTGTTTTATCATTCAAATGGGCCTATATCACTACACTAACTGCTCGGAATGTTGCATTATTGGTTAGGAATTGGGCAGATATGAGTAGGTGAGGACTTAAGGAGTGGTGTGGTGGAGTGGATAAGTCGGCGGATATACGATCACAAGGTACGCGGTTCAAATCCCGTCCATACCACTAGCATCCTTCGGCAAGGTGTCAACCTGCAAATTTGCCGTACTTGACCCAAGTGAGGTGAATGGGTACCGGTAGGAAGCAATTCCTTGAATGCTGTGAGCACCTTTCGGGGTAGCCTAGCTAAGCCGGGTAATAATTAGTTAACACTAAAAGCGCTTAGAAACACCAAGGTGGATATATGTATTACTCTATATACATCCTCTTTATCCTTACAAACGAAAATATCTGGAGCTCCTTGTTATGGTTAAAGCATAATAAGGCATAAAACAAAATTTACAGATTGTATAGAAAAAAATGGTGCAATCAAGAGAAAAAGAGGACGGTATAAAATCTTTTGAATCTATATTTGGATATGGTACCAAATAAAATAAATAAATAAATAAATAACAATAATGCTGATTCACTTTATATTGTTTTATTTACTTTTGTAAAACAAAAAGGTTTGCTAAGTTTTCATTTTTATTTCGTATTATTTTTGTTCATTTTTATTTTTTTGCGACGAATTTGCAAACGTATCGCAAACTGTCCTGCAATGAAAGAAATAAAAAAATTAAAAAAAATAAGAAATGCGGAAGAAAGTTAGTTTTTCTTGTTTTTATGGAAATACCCAATTTCACCAACACCAAGACTTAATCCTCAAACCATTAAAATAACAAGTTTCCTCCTAGTACAATTTTGTTAATACAGACTGTACATGGACCACATTACATGTTCGTTAAATCGTCGTTAAGACTGCCAATGATCTTAAGATATTTGAATTCATTTTGTAATCACGAAACCTCTTTTGAACGTTTTTCTCTTTTACAAGGACATTACCAGGCTAAATCGTAATGTTAGTCCACTAGTTATAAATTATATCATTTTAACACACCTACTTCGTTTACAGTTAATACTTGCATTAATATAGCGCTTAATTATGTTAATACATATCCAACATGCTTTTTCGAAGCGTTAGTGTTGAATTACCTTGGTTTAACTAGGAAAAATGATAAGGTGCAAACAGCATTCAAGGAATTTCTTCCTACCCATAACCATGAATCTCATATCTTATTTTGTGTTGCAAATTTGTAGAAAATTGTCTTTTTAAAAGGACACTATATTTGTGCTCAGTCCGCTGAATTATCCACTCGAGTACACCACATGTACCACCTTATTTTGACAGTAACAACTTATAGTCGGGTGTAATATTGATGGATCTAAATTAGGCCCTACAAACTTTTCATTTTTTAACTCAATATGAAATAAAGTAAAAACTTACACTGTATAATCAAATAAGCATCTGTTGAAAATTAGATACAAAAACTAATATAAATGTGTCTCTAAAACATTACAATACATTTTTTCAGATCAAAAGTGAAGATCCAGGAAAGTATTCTTTTTTTTGTTGTTGTTTATAGAACAAATCACAGGCATAGAAGCGGAAGACAATCTTAGGGTATTAGCTTCAACAACAATAGTCAAGATAATGTACATCATATCTAATCTTTATTGACAATTAATAACAATAAAGATTGGTCCTCTTTACATATGTACTTTTCTACCTTTTGTTTCCTGTGACTAGATTTACCATCTAATTTGGTCATACAATCACCTCTATTGATAACATATGTTAATATGGCATGACTACTATTTTTACAAAAAAAAATAAACAACTAATGAAATTGTCGCTGGCTCTTCATGAAATATGAGTAAAGGCCAGTCGTATCGAGTACACTTAGTTTTAGATTCTCGTTTGTCACGTCATCATGACGTCATGGTAACTGCAGATGTTTTAGGCGAGTTCTGTAATAGAATAAACATGAATCGATTAAAAGAAATTAAACATTCCTCATATACATGCATGTTTATATATATTCCTGGGAAACAATGTCAATACCAGAGTGGGTATAAGAGGTGGTGAAAGGGGGAATATTGTGTCTTGCAATCCCCCTTTGCAAAGTCAGTGGTATATTATATCCTTGTGATAACGTAACGCTGTATTGAGCAATGAACGTTCAGAGGTATTTCAGAGATTTGGAGTTGGTTAGCATCGTCTGTCAGAATTATGAAGTATGGTATCAACCTCAAGGTCCCACGTTTGAATTCAAGTACAACAAGAATAGAACTAAACACAACACAAAAAGAAAGTTCCCCCTATTTCAGATATCAATAAATTTTGAACCAGGAGGAATTTAAAAAATCTAATTATAATTATGTTCATGTAGGGAATTTATTTAGCCACATTGGGAGCGAATTTTAGGAAAAATCACCAAGTCATGCTTCAGTGAGCAATGGTTGAATGCAAAAATGTCATTTTTTGAAGTTCGCAAGCCTAAAATGGCAACTTTGATTCAATGATAACGGACCCATTTTCAGATTTTAAACATTTTACACGTCAGAATGTATGCAAAACGTGCTTCCCAATATACGAAAACGAAATTTGCGTCAAATTCTACGGTTGAGTGAGCATGCAGCAAAAATTTCCCCACACTGGGATTTTTACTTCTTTTCCATGGTATAATCGATCAAATATGAGGGAATTCCTGTTTTTGGAAGTTTGTGCAACCAATATCCATTCATTCACGGTTGAATGAAGCCATCAAACAACCAAAAAATAGGCCATTTTTTAATTACGAAAATGCATTGCAATAATTATATGCACTAGAAAGTATCTCAATAATGTTCTTTGGGTTGTATTTATATTCTTTAGGTACGTGTCAATGATCCTATGGCATTTATTTACAAATCCATGCTTCAATGAGCACGTGAGACTGGAAAACCCCTTTTCTCTCGTGTGGACTAAAATTCA
>CALNVZ010000641.1:32444282-32479102 GCA_940671915.1 Paracentrotus lividus
TCGGCTGAGGCCCGGACGTTACCGTTAGACAACCCTATTTCAATTATGACAACGATGGCAGTGTAGTGTAAATAATGTTGTGTTTTGATAGATTTGCATAATAACAAATTAATTAGATACTTGCATGAAAAATAACAATAACTCTTACTTGGTACAGTGGTTTAGTTAACGAGTTGACCGACCACGACCATGGGTTGGGCAAGAGGTTGGGCGTGCTGCACCTTTGGCATAAGAACACATGAATAACATAAATAACCATAGTTCCTTATACTTATACACTTTCTCGTTCTTGTTGAAAAAGAATTGTCTTGTCGTAATCACATCAAAGGGTTTTGAATAGATCCCAAACAGAGCACTAAATTTTACATTCTTTGTTGTGTATATTGTATTCAATTTTTCACTCCGAAACTATTTTTTCTATAAGTCGTCACGAATAGAGAATATGGTGTTATGCGTTTGCTAAGAATTGAATCACTATTTTTTATTATTATAACCCCCACCCCAGGTATATATCGTAGATATAAACCCCTTGACACTAGGGCCCGTATTCCATAGTTATACTTAAGCAATTTGACTTAAGTCTAAGTATTTTCTAAGATTTTGTCCAGGAAAAGGCATAAATTGTTTTATCCTTTATTCCAAACATTGTTACGCACTTTGTCTGAGCTCAGAAAGCACTAAGCAAAAGTCTAAATCTTATTGATATTGCCGTGTCTAATTTTTGGTCTCAAAACAGCTTGCCATATATTTAATCAACATCCAAGTTAAGCCACTAGATACTAGGCTTAAAATTCTCTTTTCTTATATGCGTATTTGTAGGCGCAACTCCATTTAAAACTTTTGACTTAGCCCAAATGTAAGAATTAATGCTTGATAGTCAAAAAATAGGCAAAGACAAAATTCTTAAATAAAAAAAGAGTAAATTTAGCAATTTTTCCTAATGCTTAAGTTTTATGCTTAAGTCCAATATTTATGGAATACGGGCCCTGTCCTGCATGGCATGAGTTGCATGAAGATAGCATGTAGCTGTCGTAGGCCAATTTCTGTGATTGCTACGTTTCTGTAGAAAAAGTTGATCTTTTCCATTATTCTAATTTCCATCTATTGTGCTGCAAATTACTGTGGTATGCAAAAAGTTAATTCGATATTCTCTCGGTCGGCGTTATTTTTTTATTTATTTTTTCTCATCATACACATGTATATTCTTAATATATAATCAATTCAATACTAGCTAAGAAAAAAATATGAAATGTAACATAAAAATGTAATATGATAATTCATGACAATATGGTAATATTTATGTACAAATTAAACCTTCTACTTTTTGATTGGTCATACCGTGGCACCGACGCCTTGGTTAGTCGGGGGTGGGGCACAGCAGCAGGCCGACCCCCTGCAGCAGTAGACAGCAGACACGATAGCCACGATGAACTCGACAAAAGCAAGGAAAGCGAGTACGGAATGCATAGCTATGTCAACCTGTATTTTTCAATACCAGAGAAGAAAGGTTTGGATTTTTTACAAGTTTAAAGGGGAAGTTCACCCTAGAATTTTATTGGTTTTGAAAATTGCAGAAAAATGAAAGAAAAATATTAGTGAAAGTTTGAAGAAAATCGAGCAAAAAATAGCGAAGTTATGAATATTTAAACTTGTGATTCTGTGACGTCACATGCGAGCAGCTCTCCCATGTGTCGTGTATGGAAATTCCATAAATTTTAATTTTTTCATGGTTCTTGATAAAGGAATGGGTCAATTTCATAGAGGCATGTATATGAACATAGTTTTGATGATATATCAACTGCATAGGTGAAACAATTAATATTCTTCTGAAAAAATGACACTTTATGGAATTTCCATACATAAAACATTGGAGAGCAGCTCGCACGTGACGTCACATAATCAAAACTTAAAATATTCATAACTTCGTTATTTTTTGGTCGATTTTCTTCAAACCTTCACTCTTATTTTTCTTTCATTTTTCTGCATTTTTCAAAACCAATACAATTCCAGGGTGAACTTCCCCTTTAAGTTGACTGTTGAATCCTTTTTATTTATTCATTCATAATTAATAGGGCAATTCTCCGCCAAAGTGGACATGAAGCTGAAACCTCTATGCGGTGCTGTGCCTTTGCAAATGGTAATTAGGAAATGAAATTAACACAAATCCCTCTGTACAATGTAACCATTCATTTAAGGGGGCTATTAGCCTCCCCCCCCCCCGTGATATGATTTCCAAAAATACACCCGGCTTAGTCAAGGTTGAACATTGTAAAAAAAATAAAAATGCCCATTTCTCTTAAAATTTCCTTTCCAAAATAACATAACAGTAATGATAATTATGAAGATTTTAACAATGAAAGTAGCCTCCTTGCTTATAAATAAGATGCTAAAAAAAAAGAAGAAATAGCTCAATTTCATTAAAATTTGTGCCCTGTCTCCAGGGGTGACGTTGCGTTAAGTACCCCCCTCCACGTAGAGCTTGTAAATTTTAAAACTATTCACGATGAGGGTTTTACGTTTCCAGTCATGCAGTGTTGTAGTCTAAATAATACTGTTATGTGTCTATATTTTTTCTGATTGTACACTGTATATATTTTACCTCAAGGTTTACTTTAAGTAGGGATGAATTCAATTTCAGAATGGATTGCATATCTTAAAAGCCACCCTGCTATTGACTTACGTCGAGTGGATACTTAATAATGATAATAGTGAGAACAGATGAATTGCGCTTGTATGTTATACCAATAATCCCAATGGCAGATGATCTGGAAAAAATAATTAATGTTGTCAAGAGCAATATTCGTTTAAATAAATAATTTACATTATGCATAGGATATGAGTATGCTCGTAAACATGCCCTCTTCTCCACGAACGTAATTTAGAACTCTGGTATAGTTGCTTATATATTCTAGACTTATTAGAGTTTTATGAATGTGGCCTTAGTTGTCGTATTTTTCGGACCATACATCGCAGGAGTAAGTGTCATTGGAACATTTTTGGTTCCTCAAATGTACATGTAAGTAGACTCCGGAAAATCCTGCAAATCGAAAAGGGATTTGAATATAATGCAACAACCACAAAAAGTGACTTTACCATGCACTGGCGTAGAGCTGGATGCACTTGAATACAACCCCCATTAGCAAATTAAATTGTTTCTACTCCCGTGGTGCCATGCCTTCACATAATCATGATAATACAATCATGGGTGTCGATTGGGGGTGGGGGATGGGGGGATGCATCCCCCCAATAATTTCGGTGGGGGGGGGGGATGGTGTGTACAATCACCCCCCCCCCCCCAATATTTTGGTATCAAGAAAATAAAAAATATCATAATATGTGCATATAAATCTATCCATTACAAATTCATCATCATATAAAACACTTTTATGACATTATCATTTTATTTTGCAGTCTAAAAAGCATATTTCTGACATTCAAAAATCCAAAATTTTCTAACTCTTTCGTTAATCTTCCTCGTGTGTGCCTAATATACATTAGTAATCATGCAATACACAATACACCATGTAGATAATCGAAGCACAGATGTTTCACTATTCACAATAAAAAGAAAAATAAAAACAAAACAAACAAACAAAAAACATAAGAATTGATGATAATCAGGGGCACCGATCCAAAGGTGCATAGGGGACAGTTGCCTCGATAAAACTGAAGGCATAAGTATTCCTCTCAAAAATCCACGATGGTTTTAATAAAATAAATAATGAATATTGTAAGAGTCTGTAACACTTAACTCGGCTCTTCATCGACAAGGTAACTTTTTTGGACTCGGAACACTGATTATATAATACCCTTCCACTATTCTCCGGGGGCTAAATGCCCTCTTTCCAATTAAATCAATCAAATTTTAGATAATTATTAACAATTGCCTGAAAATGTTCAGCTCGCGCTTCGCGCTCGCATAATATAACTTATTATGACTTTGTTCATCTAACGTTAATTTGGTTTGTTTAAAACACCAACTCCCTCCCCATTTCGTGCTCCCCTGAGGCTACAACTATCTTTGTTTCATCAGGTCACTTTATTATTGAGAAAATTTTCAGCTCGCGCTTCGCGCTCGCACAATATTGCCCTAACTGGAATTCGTCCATATAGATTTGCGTTTGTTGGCATGATTACGTCATGATGTTCCGCTTCTAATCACCAGTTAAAGTCCCCTATATAGCCCTCCCTCCATCAATTTCGCGCTTATAATCATGGAACACTACAAATACCATGTTTCAGTTCAATATTATTGAGAAATTTTTAAGCTCGCGCTTCGCGCTCGCAATACAGCACTATGAATTCGACGATATACTAGTACTCAGATGCATAATAATGTGCATGTGTGATATTCATAAACATCATGATAACCCCCTTAGTAAACCAGATAAAGTCCCTTCCCGTTTCGAATTGGCATTATTCCATGATATATCTCCAATTTCTTGTCACTATTATTGAGAAAATTTTCAGCTCGCGCTTCGCGATCGCATAATTGATTTGAAAATATGTTTCATTAGATACTGACATGCATGCATATTGTATGTAGTCATACATCATCATGGGCCCCCTTGAACAAACCAGTTAGAGTCCCTTCCTCATTTCGCGCTCGCATTATGCTACAAATTCCTTTTTATGTCACTATTATTGGGAAAATTTTCGGCTCGCGCTTCGCGCTCGCATTATACAATACATTTTCCATATTTATATGCATGTGTGTATACAAGCATTACCCCAACCCCTAGCAATAGACACTGTGATCATACACCATCGTAGGTGTCACATTGAGGATAAGACGAAATATCGACGATCATCCCCCCCCTCCAATCACCAAAAAAAAATCGACACCGTTGAATACAATAGATATTCTAAAATGTTACACCCTTCCGAACAAATTTCTCTGAAGTTTAAGTTTTCAATGTTTGGGTAAGACTTACCACTCTTGAAGTCTTGTTCTTGCTAGAAATCCCTAAAATTCCAGTAGGAATATAGAACTGTTATGATATAAAAAATAAAAACAAAATTATAAGATAAAATATCATACTTAAGAAGAGACAGAATGAGACATATGGTTTCATATTTCATATAATATTTACTCTTATCATCTCTACAGAAGCAGATCTTGCCTGCCTATCACACTGACTCTCCAAACACTTCATCTTGCCTTTCCTAGTATAAATCATACTATTCTAAATATCCCCTGGCAACATTTCATTTAACTTAACTAACCCTTCATAGTTCTTTGAATGTTACTCTAAAATTATTTTCAAGATATTGAAGTGACCGAAAACAATTTACAGTGATTAACTCCTAAATTCTCAAAACTAAAAATCTACAAACTGTCTCGTTCGGTGTTCTGCAGGGATAATTTTTTTGGTCCGATCCTATTTTTAATTTACATCAATGACTTGGACTAAGTATCTTCGCTTTTAAACTGTTTATTATTTGCTGATAACACCAATATATTTTATAAGCACAGTAATGTGGAATGTCTTACTGAAAATTATAATCGTGAACTTACAAAGGTTAGCAAATTGGTTGAAAAAAAAAATTACAACTTAATTATGAAAAGATCCATGTGACGGTGTTTAATTCTCCGAAAGCCAGTGCAAACGAAGTAAAAATATACATGAATGCCAATTTAATTCAACATGCAAATACTGCACAATTCTTAGGAATTAGTATCGATAAAGATTTGAAATGGAAGACTCATGTTTATGATGTATTGCGTAAAGTCTCCAAAAACAATAGGAATAATGAGTAAGCTTAAAGACATCTTACGTCAAAATATTCTCGTTATTTTGTTAAATTCATTGATTTTACCTTACATATATTACTGTAATATTATTTGGGGATGTTGCAAACAACACTTACTTTTACAAAAGAGGGCAGTTCGTAAAATATGCCACAAACCCTTTCTAAGTCATACCAGACATCTTTTCTTAAAAATAAATATACTGCCAATTTCATTACTTTATGATTTTCAATTATGTGTTTCATGTTTTCCTATTATAACAACCTGTACCCAACAATTTTCGCAATATTTTTTATAATTTTGTCAATTTTCGCAATATTTATCAAACCAACAGAGATATACATCTATATAATACTAGAATTTCAGCGGATACTCGTGCAATGTCCTTATTACCATCCCTTTCGAAAGTCCTAGAAAAAATAATTTTTAAGAGGGTGACATCTTTTCTTTGTGCAAATGACATTATTTGTGAAATCTTCAATTTGGATTCCGCGCTAAGCACAACACTACTCACGCAATTTTAACTGTATTAACAATATTGCCCATTGCAATAGAATCAGCGTCTACACACTGTTGGATATTCCTTGAACTTCTCCAAGGCCTTCGACACTATTAACCACGACATTCTTTACATAAACTTGAGCACTATGGTGTACGTGGGAGGGCCTTGGAGTGGTTCAGAGTTATTTATCAAATAGAAAACAATTTGTGAAATAAGATAACAAATTTTCATCGTCCCAACCAGTTATTTTGTGGCGTACCTCAGGTAGTCTCTTGGACCTCTGCTGTTTATCATCTACATCAATACTTTACAAAATCCTCTAAAAACTGTCTTATACTTATTTGCAGATGATTCAAATTTATTTTACTTCCACATTCAACCCAAATCATCTTCTATCAACAATAAAACTTAGAACTTTCGAAATGTCTTAGAATGGGTTACGCAAACAAACTTTCTTTAAATATCTTGAAAAACAAATTATATGTTATTTAGCAATACACTGCGAGACTTACCAGGCGATATTCTTATTGATGGAACACCCCTCACCAAAGTTTCATCTTCCCGATTCTCGGTTTACTTTCGATGAACAATTAAATTGGAAATCACATACTTTTAAACATTTGCAAAAACAATCTCCCGCAATATCGGTAAATAATGAACAAGTTAAAATACTTTTTCCAGTTCCACACTTTGTACTTATACTTCTCCCTAGTTTTACCCTATCTTAAACTATTGCATTATGGCATGGGGTAATTCAAGTCAATTTCAATATTGATAAAATAACACGCTACAAAAAAGGGGCTTTAAGAATTATGCATAACAACACATATACGAGCGCACACTGACCCAATTATTCCTTAAGTCAAAAATTCTCAAGTTTTCAGACCTATTTTATTTCCAAACAGGGCAATTCATAGTATAAACTAAAAAAACAAGAACTTCCCCACGTCTTTACAAATATGTTTTGCGAAAACAGCCAAATACACAATTACCCTAACAATGACAGGCTAATTCTTAATCAATATCCCGCGGACTCGCACTCTTTTTGCTCTAAAACTATCGTTTTCTACGGACCGAAATACTGGAACTCATTAACTGAAGATATAAAGACTTCCCTGAGCTTAAACGTTTTCAAAACCAAATTAAAAAAACACATTCTTTCACAGTACACAGCAAACTCAAGATGAACAAAGCAGTACCCACTCTCTCGCCAACTTCCTCCTTTTCTAACTTCACTTTCTATTCTCATATTCAACATACCCTTGTTATGTTCTTCCCCCCTTTTTTTTACTCATGAATCATCTTTTCTCCCTCCCATCTTTTTTTTTTTTCACTATACATTATCATTTTGTAAAATAACATGTATATATGCGTGGAATTTATATTTGAATAGCACAACATAAAATAATGGAATTGCTATGCGTTGTATTTTTTTTCACTTTATAGGGGCATGTAATCTACAAGCCATGCTTTTTAACATGTCTCTTATTCTGTTTTTTCTTCAAATGCAACAAGATATTTATGCCTAAGATTGTGCTTTAAATTTCAATTAACTTTGTAATACGTTGTTTCTAAGATTATGTTTATATGATTGTTATGTTATTTTGTTGGTTTTTTTTTCCTGAAAGAACGGAATTAATAAATACTGAATTGAATTGAATTGAATTGAATGTATGGCCATTATTCTTTTTCTAACAATGCATTTTATGCAAGGGTCCCGTTATCTGGAATAAATTACCCATAAATATCAAACAAGACAACACTCTACAAAGCTTTAAAAGACATCTGAAAACTCAATTAATGAAGAATGTGTAGTACTGATATAATTTATAGAATCAATTATACTCATGTTATTTTTTTTTACTAGATTCCCCCAATTGTATTTTTTATTGTCTTGTTTTGTTTTGAATTATGTAATTTCAGGATTATCAGTTTACAAGTTCTGGTAACTTCTCGATGATCCTTCCACTATTCTTATCAATGTTCTCGCATTTATGTAATATTATACTTTGTATGAAATATTCTATATTTCTTAATTTGTATGTTTTTATGATTTTTTTTTTTATGAAAGTGGTGAAGTTTCAATTTCAGTTAAAAAAATTAAAACGGTTGATACTACTACTAGTGTGTACGACAACTACCTCAACTATACGTTCTTCTAGGCCTAGTACTCCAACTATTCTGTAGTTATCTTACCAGATTTAACAGGCTTCTGCCACAACAATATTTTGCATGTATTCGAAAGTTTGTCCGCTCTTAGATCATATTATTTTTGCATTTCAGATTGCAGATGAAGAGATTACTATAATGTAATTGGTTTATCAACTAACAATGATAGCAGACCCGATCTCATAGCCATAGCCGACGCCGGTAAGGTTCAACGTGAAAGCATATGATGCACCACCCATGATGAGGAAAAGGATTCCAATAATGAGATGAATCACTCCTGTAGCAAACCCTCCTTTCTCATTGTAATGTTCAGCGATGGCTGGGCCGCCACAATACCCTTTATTGGTTTCAACCTATTAAATTAGAAAGAAATTGACCTGTCAATAAGGTAATTGCAATTTGTATTCTAAACATACAGACACAAAAACAAACCCATGCTCACCCTCCCCAAACACACACACACATACACACACACACACACACACATATATATATATATATATATATATATATATATATATATATATATATATAAACACAACACAAAAAGAAACTTCCCTCAACTGGTCTCTAACTAACATGATCTTTATTCAAATTACGTATTGGAAAACTCACTGAACCATGACAAAGCCCCAATCTTTCTTCTCATTTTCATGATTTTCTTGTACACTGAGGCGTGAAACATCGCGATTTTTATGAAAATAAAATCAAAGTTACTCCCCGAAAAGAATTGTTTAGTTCAATCAAAGTAAGAATTTGAATTTTAGTCCGTACGTGAGAAAAGGTCTTCTCCAGTCTCACGTGATCACTGAAACATGAATCTGTAAATAAATGCCATAGGATCATTGGCACGTGCCCAAAGAATATAAATACAAGCCAAAAACTGTTAAGATTAAAATGGCCTAGTTTTTGGTTGTTTGATCGGTTCATTCAACCGTGCAAGAATGGATATTGGTTGCATACACTTCCACAAGAGGAATTCCATCTTATTTGATCGAATATACCATGGCAAAGAAGAAAAATGGCAGTTTGGGCAATTTTTGCTGCGTGCTCACTCAACCTTGAAATGTGACGCAAATTTCGTTTCCGTATATTGGAAACCACGTTTTGCATACATTCTAACGTGTGAAATGTTTAAAATCTGAAAATGGGTCCGTTATCACCGAATCAAAGTTGCCATTTTAGGCTTGCGAACCTCAAAAAAATTACATTTTTGCATTCAACCATTGCTCACTGAAGCATGACTGGATGATTTTTCCTAAAATTCGTTCCTATTGCAGTTTTAAAATTCCCTACATGGACCTCTGATTAGATTTTTAAAATACCTCCTGGTTAAAAAAAATAATTGACATCTGAAATAGGGGGGGGGGGACTTTTTGTGTTGTGATGATAATTTATATGAAGAGAATAATAGTTGACGTAGCTCAAATCAAAGTTCCTCAGAGCTATCCTCCCTTTTTGGATATATATATATATATATATATATATATATATATATATATATATATATATATATATATATATATATATATATAAACCCCTCCCAAAAAGTTTCGCAAATGGACTTTGGGCCATAATAACTTTTCAGGTACGCTTTAGTTATTCCTGATATTCATACCATTGGAAAGATAATTTATTCCCCTTTTTTATTGATATCCTATTTGTAATTATTTTTTCATGCTTCAATGCACAGAATATCAAAATATGGAGAAAAGTAAAAAGTCAAATGTTGTAAAATGCACTTTTATTGATCACATTGAAGTTCTGCAACTTGACTTTAGGTCCTGATAACTTTGGGGGATATTTTCTAATTTTTATTGAATTCTATACCATTGTCAAGTTAATTTATTCCTCTCTTAATTGATACCTTATTTGTCATGGTGATGTCATGCCTGCGTCCACAGAAACCCTGAATACATGGCAAAGCGAAAGATAATTTTCAGTTTAAATTTCTGTAACACTACTTTAAACCTTAATACATTTTAATGTGGGTTTTTAATCATTATCAATTTTCATAGCATTAAAAAGTTCATTTATTCTTCTTTTTATTGATGCCCTACTTGAAAAAGTAACATCATGTTTGAATGCACATAACTCATGATAATAATGCAAAGTAAAAAGTGAAAAATTGCGAAATGCATTGTTATTGCTGGCTACAGACAGTAATACTGACAATAGGCATTTAATTTGCAACATTTTAACTTCTGACTTGTCCTAACATTCAGGTGTTCTGTGCATGCAAGAACAATACTCTCGTTACTATTAGGGTGTCATTAAAAAGAGGAATAAATTTACCTGACAATGGTATCAAATTCAATAAAAATTAGAAAATACCCCAAAAAGTTATCAGGGCCTAAAGTCGTGTGGCTGAACTGCACTCTGATAAATGCATTTTGCAACATTTGACTTCTGTTTTTTTCTACTTCTGTGCATTGAAGCATGACAAAATCATTACAAATAGGATATCAATAAAAAGGGGAATAAATTATCTTTCCAATGGTATGAATATCAGGAATAACTAAAGCGTACTTGAAAAGTTATCATGGCCAAAAGTCCATTTGCGAAACTTTTTGGGAGGGGTTTATATATAAATATATATACAGTGGTGGCCAAAATTATAAGAACACTAAGCATATTTAAATAATTTTGATAATTTTCATTCATTTGACAATTTAAATCCCTATAAAAAGGTTGGAATGTCTCCGAATATATAATCATTATGCTTTAAAAACTAAATAACAAAGCCACATGTGTTGGGAACTCGCCCCCAAGTCGCCCTTTCTTATGTTACACCACCAATTGAAACATTTAAAAATCTTGCCCCTTTGAGGATCAAAGTGTCATAACGTAAAACATTTTAAGCCTCTCCCTACAAAAGAATATATATTCTAAAAGGAAATTTCCTGAGGATGTCAAAAATGGCATTCATAACAACACAGGGTGAGGTAGTTACATCTTATGTGGGGATTTTTAGATTATTTTTGAAGGGCCCCAAATTTTTATTCAGTGCCCTTATTTAAGTCCATTGTTCCAAGGACCCTTAATATTTCAACATATTTGAATTGCTCATGAAATTTCCTTTAAAAAATATACATTTACAAGGAGTGTCTTCATTAAATTAAAAAAATAGTCTTAACTGTCAATGGGCACGGTTATTTTGGTCATCTCACCACCAAGGGTGGAGGCGAATCCTCCCTCCCCATTTGACCAAATTTGCTGAAACTTAGAATGTATTTGAGGTATATTAGAATAAATAAGCCTGTTAAGTTTCATACTTCTACCTCAAATACTTTCTGAGCAATCGGCATATGTAATTGGCATTACACTTTTTTTGCATTTGGACTACATGTTTAATACACAAGTCTATGGGGAAACCAAAAGCGCATAGCGCAACTATTTTTAATGCTGCGCATTATCAGATGGTCGTAGCTATATAAATTTTGTATCAACATAATAAACGTAAATACCCTATGCTGAAGAGCTTATGGCACACACAAAAAAAAATTAATCTGATTTTGGCCACTGAACTAGGGCATTGATAATCCCATAGACTTTGTGTAGCGTCGGGTGTTCTAATAATTTTGGCCACCACTGTACATGTGTATATACCGTATATATACTTCGTCAGGAGTTTTACAATGAAAAGTACTAAAGTACTAGAGAGTGCATTCTCAGCAGGTGCATGCAGTTGCTATAGCACTCTTAGAAAATTTTTAACCAACCGGGTAAAATTTTAACTAACCCTTGGTTCAAATATGAACTTACCAACTGTTGGTTAAACGCGTTAACCAACCCCAGTTGGTAAAATTTTAATCAATTATGTATTAAAAAGTTAAAAGAAAGTTATTTTAACCAACCCTAGTTGGTAATTTTTAGAAAATATTTAATTGGTTAATTTCTTTCTTTTTTTAAAATACATCATGACACCATACTGGAACAGCCTTTGACAATTTGATCAAAGGATTCGTACAAAAAAATTAATAACATTAAAAGTAATATGCCTGTATTTTTAGACTTCATGCATTATTATTATAGCCTAGTATTGTACTAGTATTAGTATTGGTGCAGCACAATAGCATTACTTCGGTTCAGACGTTACAACTAGTCCCATCTAGTAGCTGTATAGAGTGGAGACAATGAAGATCTAGGCCTACGTTAAGATTCCAAGCTCACCATTCCTCAACCAGTCAAGTATTGGACTAGCTCCACAAGCACTAGATTTCAGAATCAAGCAAGTTACCTAACGTTACACTGAAAACATAAACGGGTAGATCGGCTGGCTTTATAGCTAGTCGTGGTGATGCCCATGGCTTTAAAGCTAGTCGGTCTTGACGGACTAGCTTTCCTTCAACACAACCCGGTTATTACGGACTAGCTTTAAAGCTCGTCCGTCTCTATGGACTAGCTTGAAAGCTAGTCCGTCAAGTTAGTCGGACATGCTGTTTCAGTGTTAGCAGATTCAACGAACCGTGGAACTTTCTACAGCAGAAAAATCGTTTTTTGAGCATGAAAGTAATATTTCACATTACCCATTATTTTTCTTCTTGACAAATATGTGAATGAGCTGCTGCTGTCATTTTTTATATATTTAGAAATTATGTTCTTAGGCCATATTTTGCTAACATTTTAACGATGAATACCTAAGCTAAGATAGAAAAAAAAAATCTCTTCAAATATGGTCGCCTCTGTCAGAGGCAATTGTAACAAGCTGTTACAATTGCCCCTACAGGACTGTTCTGTTTCTGTTTCTCTTAAAGTAACTCCCGTAGGAACTTGGTATTAAGCAGCTTTCCGCATCAACACCAAGCTAATATATAACCAATTAGGGGCCACGGAGCGTTTTTGAAAGTGGAGGCGTTGAGCGGCAAGTGGGGGTAGGGGGGGGGGAGCTGAACAGGCTAAAAACCACAGATGTATGGTCATTTTTCCGTTTTTGTACACGTTTGCTGACGAAAAGGGGGCCTTAAAAATGAGAACTGCACAACGTTGAATGTATCTGTCAATCATTTATAAAAAATAAAAAACAAAAAATAGCCTTATTTAAAAGCTCAGACATGAGAATTGAAATAACTTATAACATATATCTGTCCAATACGTTTTGTTAGAAAGGCAAAGAAATATTGATTTTGTCCGAAAAGGTGCCTTTAGTGTGTTTATCATTTGTGTTATTGTAATCAGAGCCTCAGTTTTTTTTTAATTCTTGTTGTTTTCATAATCTATATCACTTTACTAGAGAACTTCAGAACTTCATAAGTTTAAATGTATTTTCAATTATATTGTTTTGTTTATAAGGACAACAGGTAACATTATCTGTGAGCTCAAACATGCGAATTAAACAACTGTGAACATAAAATTTGATTTGGTTTGATTTTATTTTATTCGTCGAGTGTACATGATATAAAACATAAAAGAAACACTGACAGGGTAGCCCATGAAATCCAAAAAGGCTTATTTATAATAGGGTCCTATAAAATGAGAAAGAGATTACGGAACCTCCCCCCCCTGATTTATTTTTTTTTTTAGTTATTATTATTAACAATAAACACACATTAAAAGAGAGAAAGAAGAGAAAGAGGAAGGGCAGATAGGAAAGTAAAACAGTAAAGAGGGAGTGAAAGAAGAAAAAGAAAGACAGAAAGAAAGAAAGAAAGAAAGAGGGGGGAGAGAGAGAGAGAGGGGGGGGGGAGATGGGAGCCCCCATAAAAGATTAAAATATATTTTCAATTTGATACCTGAAAATATATGTCCAATAAGTTTTTTTTTTACAGGGCAAAGAAATATTGAATTTGCCAGAAAAAAAGTGGCGTAAATTTTGAAGATTGATTTTACAAAAAAAAAAAAAAAAAAAAAAAAAAAAAAAAAAAAAAAAAAATGTCATCTTTTACTACTCAGAAATGTATCACTTTATTTGGAAAAGAATGCGTTAAAGTCAAAAGGCGAATATATGAATTGCTTTACCACAGTTGTCAATTTAAAGATATATTGGGTAGGTACAAAGTAGATAAAGAACCAAAATATGAATTAATGAAGGTTCTATAGTTCTACAGTTAAAGGGTGAAGCAACAACAACATTAAAAAAAATCATAAACTTTGCCCCATATCATGCAAGTGGAAATATGATATAAATGAGCCACACATTGTCACGTTTCATTTTAATTAGTTTATGCGGTTAATGATGTTTAAATCTTGGCTCTGTGAAGTGCATAGCTTTGATAAAGAAAAACAAAATGTTACAATTTCATGTGTTACAATTGCCCCGTACGTCTGTTACAATTGCCCCTGGACACGGGGCAATTTTAACACTCGACCTCTTGATTTGAAATGGTAATGGCTTCAAAATAACTTGTTGTACTTAACCCAAACCTATACATATGTCAAGCTAAGATATGCATATTTCATTTTATTTAGTTTTAAGCAAGTATTTAGCTTTAATAAAGTCGATAGGTCACATTTGGAAAAAAAAAAAAAAATGTTACGATTGTCCCCGTTCTCCCCTATCGTAAGCTTTCAGATTGTCAAGCCAAAATAACCTTTGTTTGAGAATGTCGATTATATCCACCTTCTATTCACTGCTGTTGCTAAGCCGGGCATTCACCAGCAATCTATAAAAAATAGACCGGGTTCTTGTTTTCTATAGTAACGAGGTATTCAATTAGCATGTAATACACAACAATATTTGGAACATATGTAGTACTCGTAAATAGTAGTACTCTATATGCATACTTGTCATGATTGATGTTATGTCTCGTAAGCTTTCAGATTGTCAAGCCAAACCAACCTTTAAAAAAAAAACCGTTTAAAAATATATCCACTTAATTATGCTCGGGAACAGAATAAATAGAGAAAGTGCATTGAAACTATGTGTATCAAAAGCTAGTCAGTCATTCTAATGACTGCCTCCCTGCTTTTATTGACCTCGTCCGTCGGCTCGACGTACGAGGATCAAGCTTGACGGTCTAGCTTTTAAGCTCGTCCGTCAAGTTGAGAGATATAGATTCACTTATATGGTAGTCCGTCTTGACGGACTAACATGACGGACTAGCTTTAAAACGAGTCCGTCTTGACAGACTAGCTTTAAAGCTATGCTATATTATTCATGATAGAGTAGCGTTTTGTCCGCTTTTGTTGTTTCAATCTTATCCCCACTCTTGCACAATTCGAAATCGAATGTCCGCAAACAAGTCGCATCCATCCTAGCGTAATGGTAGAACACACAAATTTGGTACCAAAAAATGCGAGAAGAGTTAGCCTTTCAGAATTTGTATAACAATTTTTGGTTCATTAATTGGTTTTCTTTTTATTGACATTTTTTAGGGGCCTGGTTTTTTTCTGACTCACTTTGGTATAAGTTATGTCTCAACCAAAACGATAAGAACCGTACTGGCCATGTAGGCCAAAACATAATTCACGTTAATCCTAATATCACAGGCCTATACTCTTCAAGTTATTTCCATCTATAAAATACTTTTATCAGATAGTCAATACAGGTCCAGTAGTCAGCTTGTGTAATCCTGTTGTCGTCGCGTTTCCTATTGGAAAACGGGGGATTTTTTAAAACCAACTATTGGTTAACTATGGAATTGGGCTTTTTTAACCAACACATGCTGTTTCACGTTCAACCAACTTGTTTTTTTAACCAACATTTTTTTTTTTAAATATAGGATTTCTCACTCAATTTCGGAAGTTCGTCACTCCATTCGATCATCAGTTCCTTCAAATTCCAATAATATTTCGACAACGTCAAATTCATCCCTCAAATTCCAACTTAGTTCCTCTGCTTTGGTATTAAAAACCTTCAATTCAAAATCCCCCTTAAAAGCAATCAAATTAGTAAATCGGCTGAAATGCGTGCTTTCCCGCAATCAAATCGGCGCATACATTTTGGCAAATCGTCTTAAACTGTTGGTCACTTTTAGATTAAACATTTAAGATAACGATTTTTTTTTTGGAGCTAGATATGTAGTCCATTACAATAACAAAAAATAATAATAAAATAACAAAAAAATAAATAACGTTTCTTTTTTATTGAGCTTTAGATCATCATAAACATTTATTTACTGTTGAGTGTTATGATGAAACGACTATTTTTTTTTTTAAAGCTCTGGTTAATTAGGCCTACTATATAAGAAAATGTCAAAGATAACTATGGCGCCCCTAAGTTAACGGGTTAATCTGGTGCCCCTTAGCTTCAGGTTGATTAGCCTCCCTGAATGCAATGTCGATTTGGCGCCCCTGAATCTATATGTCGCCCCTAAGTTTAATGTCAACTTTGCGCCCCCTTAGCGTCAGGTCGATGTTATGCCCCAAAAGTTTCAGATCACTTTTTCGCCCCTAGTTTTTAGATCAATTTAGCGCCCCTATTTTAAGACCAAAGTGGCACCCAACTAAGTTTAAGATCAAATGTTTTTGGGTCAATTTGGAGCCCCCTAAGTTAAGATAAAAAATGTGGCGCCCCTAAATTCAAGAATAATTTTGCACCCCCTTAAATTTAAGATCGAAGTGGCTCCCCTTATAGTTTAAAATCAGTATGGTACCTTTAGGTTTAAGGTTGATTTGACACCCCCTTAGTTTAAAGTTGATTTGGCGCCCCCTAAATTTAAGATAGAATTGGCGACCATGACGCCCTTTTCTCCTTTGTTTTCTTGTCCCCTTCCCCCTCCCGTTTTTTGTTCAATTCTTTCCTTTTTTGTTCTCTCTTTCTCCTCTTTTAGCCGACTCCTGTACGCCAACACCCCCCCCCCCCCGAATTCGCGCATGAATTAATTTGTTGTGTGGAAGAGTTTTTGTGTGTTGATTATGTAATTATGCAAGATAAATTGTTAAATGAGTAAGAAAGATAAGGCAGGGGAAAAAATCATTTCAAAAACTAATTAATAACTGGAGAAATATATCTCATATTTGAGTGCATGCCGTAATATAAGGTGCATACTCATTCACAATTGCTGCTAATCGCAATTCGCAAACATTTTTATTAAAAAAAAAATATATGATTAAAAACAAAACAATTTCCTGCAGCTATAAATTTAAGCCCTAATTTGAATGCTAATGACTGTAAAAAAGTTGAAAACACGGAATGAATTTAAATGCTGCTTATGGCGGTATTGCGCAATCACAACAGCGTCTCTGCTAAACTTGAATTACTGTTTTACGTAAAGTGCACTTAATCGGAAATGGAACTAAATTGATTGCTGGAAAAGGGAATCTGATCTCCGGAAATTCGACTGAAAGCGGAATCGTCGTAACTTGAATGAACCGATTATCAAATGGAGTGGCGAACTTCTGAAACTGACTGGGAAATCCTATACATTATTGGTTAATATTTTTAACAAACTGGTTTTAATATGCGGGGTTTTTTAAACAGCGTTCTGAGAGTGCGGAGTGAGCAACAAAAAACAAATGTCTCATCAGTTTGAAGTTGTCTAGTAAAAAGTATAAACATTTAATCACGGTTTTCATGATATGTCTTGGAAGTGTCTTCCGAAGATAGCAAAATCTAGCGCAAATTGGATGGGTAAAGAGTAAACAAATTGAAAATGTATTACTTATTTGCATGCACAAAGAAACACAAGAAACACCCTCATTAACACACTACACAACGCATCTAAACACACACATCCTCTCACGCAAATTTATTTGCACTGAAGCATGAAATCATAGATACATTCCATAACACAACAAATTATACTGAGATGATTTTTAGTGCATAAAATTACTGCAATACCATTTCATATTTCTAAAATGGCCTTATTTTGGTTGTTTTGGTTTTTTTTTCAACGGTGAATAAAGTGATATTGTTTGCAGAAGTTGAAAGTATTTCAAAACAGGAATGCAATCGTATTTGATCCAATACACCACTTAAAATACGCTTTAAAAATATTAAAACATGATTATAATGAATAAATAAATAGATTTTAAAAAAATATATAGATAAAAAAAGAGGAAAAACAAAAAAAATAGTAAGAGAATAAACAGAAATAAAAATTTACAATACCGACTTCTTACATAAGTAATATTGGTGGGAATTGCAGGTTGTGTGATCAGCACCTGCTGTTGACCCGGAGACTGATACACTACCGGTTGAACCTGAGGATATGCCACCTGTAGTCCCGGAGGATAGACTACTGGTTGTTCCGGTTGTCCCTGTGGATAAGCTCCTGGTTGACCTTGCATACAGTCAGCCTGTTGACTTTGAGGCTGTTCGCAATTGCGTTCTTCATGAGGGGCAGAGACAGGTTGTTCGGCCATTTTTAAGAAGCTGACTCACCTGTAAATATCAAAAATATCTATTCCCGTAATTCCCCCTAAACATGATATTCATGTCGTCAGTTTGGCCCAAGTAGATGCAAAGAAAATAGCAAAGGATTTCGTTAAGATGCTGAAGACATGGACGAGGGTCATTTGCACGTGAAACGATTTCAATGTGAGCAGGGGAACAGTAGGCCTACCTCTATTTGGTGAAGATAGGCATCAGTTGTGTAGTGGATGAAACCATCATCAAGGACCGGACAGTAACAGGTGCATCGGAACTACTCCACTGCCAAAGCAGCGTTACATGGCCCTGATCGAACCTATAACCCTCTCAACATAAGGATTGTTTTAAAACAGAAGTTTATACCAAAGTTAATTACACTGCCTTCCAAAAGTTTGGGTACATCTGATGACAGCAATGTTTTTGATCATTTTAAGGCATTTTATATCCAATATTTCAGTCCAAATGATGTTTAAGTACAAAACATACATTATGCAACCAATTTACTTCACGATTATCCCACCAGGTCTCCTTGGATTTCAGAAATTAGTCACAAATATGTAATGCATAAAGTGCAAAAACATGATTTTGCACTAATTATTCAATTAATGAAAAAATAAATATCTTGACCAATATTGGTCCGATCGATGTAAAATTTTGCTGGATGTTGAGACACGTCGGAAAAAAGTATGTACCAGTTGTTTGTATCTCGAGGCAATAATTAGTTATTTATTATTATTTATGCAAATTAAAAGTCTATTTTTACACATTTTATCAAAAATTTGTTCTAAAAATTGCTATGAAGCCCAATTTCTTGTGAAAAGTTGCTGAGTTTAATAGACATTGAGTTCATCGTGAATTTCTGTGTTTTTAATACTTCCTACTGTCTTCTATTGTTTTTGTTAAATGTATTCCTGAATGGTTTTGCGTCTTTTTATGTTTCAGAAATGTACCTTGATTGATTTCAAAATATCCAAGATGATGCTAAAAGCCGTTTAGGCTAATTAAGAGCGTGGTAGAACAATTTAAGGGTAAAAGCCATTCAGTACACAAATGGGCATAGTTGATTTTTTTTCCAGTAATTTTAAACATTCCTAATTATACGTAAACACAATGGTTCTTTACTTAATAAATCTTTTTATAAAGACTGAATTATGCCTATTCTGACTGGGGGAGGGGTATCGCCCAATATAACCAACTATAAAACATTCATGACT
Source organism: Paracentrotus lividus (assembly GCA_940671915.1). Taxonomy (NCBI): domain Eukaryota; kingdom Metazoa; phylum Echinodermata; class Echinoidea; order Camarodonta; family Echinidae; genus Paracentrotus; species Paracentrotus lividus. Next base: position 32,464,172 of record CALNVZ010000641.1, read on the forward strand.
GCTGCGCAACCGCTGCCAACCCCACATAGGCCTTTTGGTTACTTTTTCCTTCAAAGTGTAGTGCAACTATTGTTCAAATCAAACTGCAAACTGTGTTGTTAGGTAATACAACATTGCATTCTATCAGACCTAAATAGAATGTGAGATAGAATTTTGCTTTCATTTTCAAAACATAAAAGAGCCAAAACATTGAGAAAAACATAAAGATCTAAATAATATAAGACAAAAGAAAGTAATGAAACTAAAAAATAAAAATAAATTCATTAGAATCAAGGTACTATCGTATAATTCATTTTACTCTTTTGGAAACGGAAAAGCAAAAACGGAATATTGAGCAAAAACTGATTCTGATTTTGTGAAAAATAACAGAAAAACAAAAAATTAAATATGTAAAATATCGTTTTTCTATTTTGTTGCTCAAAATAAGAAAATCAAACACTCAGAAATATTGAATATTGAACTCGTTTAATATTTCGTTTTTCCGTTTTTGTTTTGATGAAACGAAATATTGAACTGATCCGCTACTGCAGACCTTTCAAAAGTCCTAGGGGGTGCAATTAGGGAATTACATTGGGAGCCCAATATTGAAATGTGAGATTTTGGTATGCACACGTTTTCCCTATGACGTCACACCAGAAAAGCAAAAACGTACGTCATTTTTTTTCTTCACGTTACGTTGGTCGAGAGATAGGGGGGGGTAGACATGCTTTTTTTGGGGGGGGCATCGGCAATCCAAAAGATCATCACCCTAGAGATAGGGTTAAGATATTACTTGGGTTGGTCATCAATCATGCATCTTAAAAAGCAAAACAATAAATTAATAAAAGAAATAAATAAATACCAAGGGAGAGGGTCCAAAGGCACCAAATCAAGGATTCCCCCCTAAATTTTTGGTACGGGCCGCTCCCGCTCGACCCCCCCCCCCTAATCGCTTGGTAAACGTAATGTTAAAAATTAATGTAGCTTTTGCTCGCACAATCTGGCGTGACGTAGAAAAAAAATGGGTCTGCCAAAATCTGAAATAATTTTGGTCCACTTCTAATCGCCACTGCCCCCCCCCTCCATAAAAAAGAGGAGTTTTGACAGGTCTGCAGTAGGGGATAAAGGGTGGGGCGCAAGGGACACACATTCCTATACTTTGAAAGGCGCTCATTACCTGTACATGTTAAATAAATAGGGTGCTTTCGCTGGACTACGGAGGAGCTAATCTAGAACGTTAGCATTATGAAAGGCTTTATTTTCAAAATAGCTCAAACCCCAAACTCCTGCATACTGTTAGTACAGCAAAAAGAGTGTGTAAAACTGTATTTGCTAGAAACGGCTGGCAAGCGTTTAAATTACAAGTTTTCGTGTGCACAAACGAGAGTTTCCCCTAGCTACAAGAGATAGCTCCCCGTTGTCAAAATCTACAACGCTATTTTGGGGGCAATGTACGTTCTCTCGAAACGTAGAACGTAAGTCAGTTATAAATAAGCGAGCGCTTTGATAGAAATGTATACAGGCATTTCCCCCTTTGCTAAAACATACAAGAGGCATACTTTAATAATAATAATAATAATAACAAGCATTTAGTGCGCTCTACATAGTAAACTATATCACAGCGCTTACAAAACAAAATATAATACAATACAAACTAATTGACATAATTAACAAAATAACATAAAAAGTAATTAATAGATATATGTACGACAATCGATAACGCTTCTAGTTCCTAACATATTTGATACATTTATTGATACTCATTAGGAAAGAGATGTGTTTTCAGAAGCTTTTTAAATTGGTCTTGAATGTTTGGCTTCCTGATGAAGGAGGGATGCTATTCCATGTTTTGCTTGCTGTGACCGTAAATGTACGGTCACCAGCTTAGTGCGTGTCTTAGGTATGGTTAATAAAATCTGTTTGTAGAAGAACGAAGATCGACGGATGGGTTATGAGGTGTAAGACAATCTTTAATGTATGTGGGCATTTGGTCATGAAAGGCTTTAAAAAAAAACAGAAGTATTTTGAATAGGATCCTTTCCTTGATAGGAAGCCAATGAAGAGATTTAAGGAGAGGAATAGAGTCATGACGGCGATCTACCTTGAATATTATACGGGCTGCCCAGTTCTGTAAACTCTGTAACCTCTTAAATATACTTGTGGGACAGATGTTAAGAGAGAGTTACAATAGTCTAATCTAGATAAAATATGACAACGAACAGCACCGTGACATGTTCTTCCGATATGTACTTTCTAATTTGGGAGATACTTCTCAAATGGAACCTGACAGACTTACATAATATTTACTTGTTCAGACATGGACATGTTACAGTCAAAATATGCACCAAGATTTTTAGATGATTTAGATGGTGTGATACATGTTGAACCCACATTGAGAATAACATTTCAAGACGACGAAGATTATATACAGAACCAATAACTAAAAACTCAGTCTTGTCCTCGTTCAATTTCAATTTATTAATGCCCATCCAGGAACTGATGTCTGCCACACACATAGACAGTGTTTTTAGTGCTGTATGTTGGCTCGAGTCCTTCTTTGGGTCGAATGTTATGTATAATTGTATATCGTCGGCATATGTGTGATACGAGACTTGATGATGTCGAGCGATATCTCCCACAGGCAACGTGTATATGGTGTAGCCAATAGGTCCAAAAACAGATCCCTGCGGAAGGCCTATAGAACTTGACTTAAACCGTGGAGGACTGTCCATTAAGCTCTACCTTAGTGACCAGTCTGTGAGATAGGATTTAAACCATTGGAGTGCAATGCCCTGGACTCCTATCCTATCTGTTAAACGAGTAATCAATATTTGGCGGTCGATGGTATCGAATGCCGCCGATAAATCAAGCGACAATAACAACGCTACATGGCCTTTATCTAGAGCAAACATTATATCATTTTTCACTTTCACAAGGGCTGTCTCCGTGCTATGGTACGGCCTATAGGCAGACTGGCAAGGCTCGTACAAGCCGTTGTCAGTCATGTGATCCATTAATCTGCGACACACTGCTTTTTCAATGATCTTTCCAAGAAATGTTAGGTTGGCTACAGGTCTATAGTTGGAAAGACAGTGCTTATCAAGAGATGGCTTTTAAGGATAGGGCGATAACTGCAGATCTTGCCGGCGATGGGAAGACACCTGATGATAATGAGGAATTAACTATCTCAGTTAAGACTGGAAGGAGAACGTTGATATTCTCTTTTAAAAACCACGTAGGAATGGGTCCAAACTACACGACTTGTTTGGAGATCCCTTGATGATTTTTCGTATCTCATCCTCAGTAGCTGGATCAAAGCAAACCATAGGTGTAACTGGAAATAGTCCAGACCCGAACGAAGGTTCAGCACGGGAACTAGTATCTCCAAGGCTCCTTTGAATCTTCTCGATCTTGTTGATGAAGAATGTAGAAAACTGATTACATAATGTTTCTACACAGTCGTGAAAAGGCAAATATGTGGCCTTTCGGTTGAGTAGATGATCTAGAGTTCTGTAGACATCTTTGGTGTCAGACGTGGACAACAAGTGCTGAAAGTACGATATCTTTGTACGACAAATCAGATTTGATGTATCACGTTTTGCAACAGGAGGTTACGCGGTCTGTTGTAGATTGGCTTTTCCGCCATTTTCTTTCAGCTTTGCGCATTTTCCGGCGTGCTAGATGGATCTCATCAGTGTACCAGGGCATTCTTCGACGTGCTGGACATGACTTTACGGTAGCAGGGGCAAAAGAATCTAGAAGAAGTGTCATAGTTTCATTATACCATTTAAACCCCGATTCAGCATCTCCGTGTTGCGAGAATAACTGCGTGATCTCTTGCAGACAACATTTGAAAGCATCCCGGTCAATTGCTTTATAATTACGAGATGTTCTAGTTGTCCGCTGCTGTTGCACTGCTGGTAATGTCAACGTTAAGCTCACTACTGAGTGGTCGGAATGAGCATATCGTGGACTGTACATTTTTCAATCAAAGACTCTGAGTTTCTTGTAAACACAAGATCAAGCGTATGACCATGAACATGAGTTGGCTCTCTAACATGTTGATGTAAACTAGCAGCTGACGTAGCTCAAGGAAACCATTAACATCTGTCTTCGATGGGATATCTACATGAAAGTTAAAATCTCCTAGCAGAACGATTTTGCCAGGAATAACTGCAAGATCCGTTAAGAAGCTGTCAAATTCACTCATGAAGTCCACAAGAGTGAGTCCATTTGCTGGAGATGGTGGTGGACGGTAGACAGCAATCAAGTTTATCAAAGATGACGATGATGACCTGTTCACAAGTTGGACACATTCAAATGTCCTGAAATCATTGGCTGGAGCTTTGGTACATAGCTTGAGCTCAGATTTGAAGATAACTGCTATGCCTCCCCCATTTCCGGTTTTGCGTGGTGTGTTGAGAAAAGTGTATCCCGAGGGGTACATTCCCCATAGTAACATGTCCTCATCTTTAAGCCAGGATTCGGTAATAATGAATACATCAAGGTCGTGTTCATAATATGGTTACATGTCAATAAAGCTTTTGTTTCTCAATGAACGGGCATTCCATAAATCAATTTTCGTACCATTATGGATGTTAGGGTTATGTCGACATATCTTCTTTAAGTTGCTGTGGTTTATGCCGCGCTTGATATTGGTGGCATTGGGACGTGAAGTTGTCCATACAGGAATAGGCCTTTGCTTCCTACATCCTGCTCGTTTCCCTCTATGTGTTCTACGGTTCCGGGCTATCCCTAGGGAACATAATATGTTCCATGCTTCATCTGGAAGGCGACACAGACGCGGTCTGTTATTGTTAATTTGAAGCAATTTTTCCTTGCTATATACATAGACATTACTTTCCTTTCGAACAGTATCAGTGGGATGGTAATGCTCACCAGTGTTGGTATCATGGCTTCTCGGTCCAGGGTTTCGGCTGATATCTCCGGCTAGTAAGAGCAATTGGAAGGATGATGTTGTGTTGGCATAGTATGATATACGACTGCCTAGAAACTTGCATGGTTTAAGCTTGATGTACACCTCATTGCTATTGAATGCATAGGGATTTACACAGGGTTTTAGTTCATTCACATCTACTGTAGACACAAAGAATACAATGAAAGTCAAAATGATTGACTTCATTGTGTGTCCAGAAGCTAATCATCAATACAATGGAGAGTCTGAATGAATGCACTTGAATGCACAGGCTGGAAACATGGAGTGCATACATGCAATGGTGGTTCAGTCCATGAAAGCAAGTTGAGAAAACTTCTTTTACTTGGATTTTCCAAAGTCAAAAGCAAAATTGTCCAGAAAACTGTCCAGAATGATCCTGACTATATTCCAAGTAGACTGATATAAAATATATAGCTTATGATAAAAAATCAAGGTAATAACCACTCAACAGATGTGGAGCTCAGAGAAGGACTGCCTGTCAGGCGCGCTCTCTCAAAAACAAATTTGATTTGACTAATCATAAAGGCTAGGCGGTATATTTCTTTTCATATCAGCAATGTTTTAGGTCAGCTGTTATACGCATAGACGCATTTGACACAATAAAACCTTGGTATGAAAAAAAAAACCTAACCAGGTATCCCCAGTAAAGTAGCCTTTGGAATGAATTCGTATTGCAACAATAGACGTTGAAAATACAGCCACTGCCGCGCGCCATTGACATCCTTTATGCAAGATGACAAAAGCTTCGTAAGTTCTTGTCTCGTTCTTGTCTTGTTCTCGTCCCAAGAAAGAGTAAACCCAACTTTGAGACCCTCATATTAAGATTGTATGTCACATGTGTTTAATTATTAGGGATAAATTATCATGACGAAAAGTAAGGGTACACTCTAAAAAAAATGAGTAAAATCTTACCCAATATTGAGCAAAAAGGTAACTCGCGTGAAATTGAGTAAAAAATATTACTCATGCGGTTGAGCTAAATGTTACTGAGTAAAAAATATTACTCATGCGGTTGAGCTAAATGTTACTCAGAAAAGAGTCACTTTTAGTCATCTATGTATCATTCCTAATCCTAGCTTCGCAAGGAGTAAACCATTAACCATTAGTTTACTCATTTTCTTGCGAGTTACCTTTTGACTCTGTTAAGAGTAAACAAAATTTACTCCGTTGGGAGTAAAGCATTAGTTTACTCCGTTGGGAGTAAAGCATTAGTTTACTCATTTTCTTGCGAGTTACCCTTTTTTTTACAGTGTAGTATCTCACTTCGCAGAAGCTACTTTGAAACTATATATGAGACGGATTTGGGCCTACTTTGAGACGGTTTCGAAACGACTTGGAGCCGGTTGCGAAAACTATTCCGGAGACACCTCCTCATACTCAGTCAATACAACGTTTCTTGAGTCGCGGGACGTACTTTGAGACAGTTTATGAAAATTGTCACGGAGACGTCTCCGCGACGGAATAAAGTATTGGAGACGTCTCTAATACTTTTTATCCGTCGCGAAGACGAAGTGAGATACCTCAGTACCACACTTGTACCTGTTCTATCATGGATGACTGAGCACTTGATTTTTTGACAACTTTGTTGAGTGGTGGTGGGGAGGAAGGATACAGACTGGCAAAGGTGAGGACTCATGGTTTTCTACTCATGATACTCAGATCCTGTCAAGAGCATAGATCATAGTACTATCTCTTTTATGGGGGCGTACCAGGGGTGGAGGGGAGGGGTGGCATATCCAGTACCTTCAGAACCTTGGGTACTTTCTTTTAAGTTTTGCCACAAGAAACCCTGGCTTCTGAGCATTCATTCATTGTTTTAGGTCAGTCCTCCTGGGTCTATTCATTCATTCAAGGGACAACATATTCAAAAAGATTAATTAATTGCACGGGTTGCTTTTGCTCAAACTTGGTATAATATACTATCAGACAAATTTTACGATTTTTCTAAACCTAAGTGCTCAGTCGACCGTTACAATATACTTGTACGTTTGGTATAATTGAATATAGAGTGACTATTTATGATGAAATAAACATCAAAGTCACAAAACATTTCAATGTGACAGATGCTTTTAAAATTAGTTGTTTTTTCTGTGTCGCACTGTATATCAAAGCCCTATATACTGATTGAATCTTCCTTGCAACAATAGACGTTACAATGTCTCACAAGCCAAAGGGAACATGTGCGGTTACCATTGGAAACTTTTATTCAAAGTTATTGAAGAACATAGGAAACGAGGATTTGCAGGCATTTTGAAAATAGTGCCCTCTTTTATGCTAACGTTCTAGATAAGCTCCCCGTAGTCCACCGAAAACACCTTAGTAATTAATTCAGAACGTTATGCTGCCCGGTATGCGAGTGTCCTCTCTTCCCTTTCGAGTGTCTTTGTTCTGGCTCCGCACGCAAAACGGAAAAAGGAAAAACGATATATAGTTTTTCCCGGCCAATTTCATACATTTATCATCCGTTTTCATTTAATGTGTACTGCAATTCGTGTGTTTGATGCGACAAACTGACTTCAGTCAAACAATTTCGTGTTCATGCTCTCAAATTCGTTTTTAGGCACACAAAGTAATGGTTGCAAAGTTCGAATTCTGATATAGGCATTTAATTTCATTATCTGTGCATTCAAATTAGTGCGAATTTAAGTATACGGAATGAAATGTGGACAGGATGAAGACGAATTTGAATCGTTATTGCCGAATGTATATGCTTATCATGTGAAGTAGAATGCGCAAATACGAAATCGATCACAACAATCGTTAATTTTTAGGATTGAATACGGTTTTGACTGGCAACATTTCGATGCATCAGTGTTTTTCCGAAAATGAATGCCTCTAATATGCAATTGATTGGCAAAACAATGAAATTGGCCGGGAAAACCTATATTAAACGAGTTCAATATTTCGTTTCATCAAAACAAAAACGGAAAAACGAAAAACGAAATATTAAACGAGTTCAATATACTAAGTGTTTGATTTTCTTATTTTCAACAACAAAATAGAAAAACGATATTTTAAAAGACAGTAAAACGAAAAAAAAAAACGGTTCGTTTTTTTCAATTTTCTGAATTTACATATTTCATTTTTTTTTTCTGTTATTTTTCACCAAATCAGAATCAGTTTTTGCTCAATATTCCGTTTTTGCTCTTCCGTTTCCAAAACAGTAAAACGAATTATCTGATAGTACCTTGATTCATTAGAATTTCAAACTTTTTACTAAAGAGTTGTTGCCTATTACCTTCAGCAATTTTTGAAATGATTTTTAAAGCCAAATACTGATAATTATGTAAAAACTCACTTAATTTGCATAAATAATAATAATTAGTATGTTTGTATTTTAAAGTACACACAAAAAATCCAGCGCTATATTTTACATGTGCCTATTTTACAATGATCTGATCATTATTAACGGAGATATCTAATTTGTTCAATGATCTAATAAATTAGTACAAAATCGTGTTCTTATCATTTTTGCATATTTTTGCTAATTTCTGAATTTCAAGGAGACTTTGTTCCATAAGTGTAAAGTAAATTCGTTGCACAATGTATTTTTAGTACTTTAACAAAATTTGGACTGAAGTAGGCCCTTTGGATATACAATGATTTAAAATGGTGCAAAACATAGCTGGCATCAGGTGTACCCAAACTTTTGGAGGGCAGTGTAGAATATTTTAAATTGCTGAATTTGTACATTTATGTTTAATCATTATGATTATTGATAGTTATCAAAGCAACTTACCAGTAAAACTGTAAGCCGCGGTTATTAATCTCCCCGTGCGAAAGCCTTTAAAAAAAGCAGCCCAATATGCAATTGAGAAGAACACGAAGTAACCTCACTTGTTGCTTTCCAAATGAATGTGGTGGAGACACCAAACAACTTATAAGAAGTGTGCCTTGATTTTTCGCTCCATCTGCGCATGCTCGCAACTAAGGTTGGGCGTTTAGATGATAATAAAACATGACATCAGAAATGAGGTAAGAGAAGTTGATAATTATAAACAAATATAGAGAATGACATACGGAATCGAAAAACAAAAATAATAACAAAATAAAAGTGTGAAGAATAACCTAAAGAAAGGAAAATAAAATAATAAAAAGCCATAAGGAAAAAAAAAACAACAACACCAACACAGGAAACACGTGATATCGGATATGGTAACTTTTTTTATATCGTATCCAGTCACATTTATTGCAACAAAGATTGTGAATGTGGTAAAGACATACAAATATTGTTTCCATTTTTGCGGGAGTATTGATATCTTCTTTTTTTCGGGGGATGCTCAATATTGATCAATGGCGGAACTAAATGCCTACTGTATCATCATGAACAGTACACAACCAATAAACCTAAGAAAGCAAACAAAATGCATGTATCATGACATAAATTTGAAATATTGAACAAGTTAGAAAATAGACAATAGTTATCGAGGTGTTGCTAAAAAAAAAACTTTGTCGACTTCGATAGCCGTGTGCTGATTTATTGTTGATATGTTGCTAAGAAACAACTTTATATGTTTGTTGATAGCCTCAAGGCCTGAAGGCATAACCTTTTTATTGTTCATGAGAAAGATTTCGAACGAGGATAAAAAAAAACAACAATAAGTGGAATACCCCCTACCAGCATGACCAGCGAACTATTGTTTTGAAATAAAAGATTACTTTGGAGGAGTAATATATTTTCAGTTCTTTTGAATTCTCCAACCATGATAACAAATTGGATTGATAAGGGATTCCCCCTGTTTGGATAATAATGAACATTAAGTGGAGATAAACTTCTGGTTTGATGCCAACGATTCCAACAAGCTTTTGTTCGTATAATCATAATTATAAGTGCAAATTATGGTACAAATGCCTTTTTTTTTCTTTGTTGTTATTATTATTATTATTATTATTATTATTATTGCCTAAAATGGTAGTTGATGTTAATTTTTTCCCTTTACATTTCGTGCACATTTTAGGACTATATTTGCAATGTAGAGGACATAATACATTTTAGGCCCTATCTCGTACTTTTGAATGTTGCTCGACATGTAAAGATTTGACAATACTTCATTTTTGCATAAACAGGTATCTTGAACCCACAAACATAGGATGAGAAATAACATTCAGGTCAAAACAATAAAAAAAAAAGAACAGTAAAAACAGAAATTAAAAGGCCATCACCCCGAATTTTAATCATGCACACTTTTCCCCAAGAAAATTGTTATTTCATGTTAAAAATAGGATAAATGGAACACAAGTAAAACGTTTGCTCTACGTGAAATATCAAGAAATGTGTTTTTAAGCCTCGGAAGTTCAGTCCAAATTGTAAACATGTGCTCACTATGTCAAGTGTTATACCATTGAGCAACGGTCGATCTGGCACTGCTCAGTGTCTGCCGGGCCTACGATTAATTGGGCAAAATAAAATTCCGTTTCACCTTTTGTCGACTTCAATAGCCGTGTGCTGCTTTATTGTTGATGTGTTGCTACGAAACGACTGTAAATGCTTGTTGATAGCCTCAAGGCCTCAAGGCATAACCTTTTTATTGTTCATGAGAAAGATTTCGAACGAGGATATAAAACAATAAGTGGAATACCCCCTACCAGCAAACTATTGTTTTGAAATAAAAGATTACTTTGGAGAAGTAATATATTCTCAGTTCTTTTGAATTCTCCAACCATGATAACAGATTGGGTTGATAAGGGATTCCCCCTGTTTGGATAATAATGAACATTAAGTGGAGATGAACTTCTGGTTTGATGCCAAAGATTCCAACAAGCTTTTGTTCGTATAGGCTAATCATAATTATAAGTGCAAATTATGGTACAAATGCCTTTTTTCTTTGTTATTATTATTATTATTATTATTATTATTATTATTATTATTATTATTATTATTATTATTATTATTGCTTACAATGGTAGTTAATGTGATTTCTTCCTTTACATTTCGTGCACATTTTAGGACTATATTTGCAATATAGAGGACATATACAATTTTAGTCCCTATCTCGTACTTTTGAATGTTGCTCCACATGTAAAGATGTGACAATACTTCATTTTTGCATAAACAGGTATCTTGAACCCACAAACATAGGATGAGAAATATCATTCTATTACATTAGGATAAATGGATAAAATGGAACACAAGTAAAACGTTTGCTCTACGTGAAATATCAAGAAATGTGTTTTTAAGCCTCGGAAGTTCAGTCCAAATTGTAAACATGTGCTCACTATGTCAAGTGTTATACCTTTGAGTAACGGTCGATCTGGCACTTCTCAAAGGTGACTGCCGGGCCCACGATTAATTGGGCAAAATAAATTTCCGTTTCACCTTTCAGGAGTTTGTTTCGGACAATAAAATTTGGAGCATTTTTTTTTTTTTTTTTTTTTTTTTTTTTTTTTTTTTTTTTTACCTTTGCAACGATACACGAAATTTTGGAAATTGGGTCTTAAATGTGCATTAAATTGATTTTTTTTTTTTTTTTTTTTTAGCTTTTAGTGTCTTCAATGTTGTACTTGTCAGTACGCTTTGTGGGCGTCTTGAGTGTGTGGAATGAAACTTTTAAACTAGACACTCGATTAATAAGATACATGTACCACAGGAATTAGGATATATTAAGCATTCCTTGAACATTTCTGTGACATTAACATTTAAAAAATATTCATTTTAAAATTTCTTGAAAAAAAAACCCTTTCATAGCTTGGAGTTACTGTAATTATTCGTCTTTCCTTGAGCAAAATTTCTTTATTAAAGAATGATACAGTGATGACGTCCCCCCCTCTCTCTCTCTCGCTCTCTCTCTCTCACACACACACACACACACACACACACACACACACACTCTTCTAAGAGTGCAACCAAATCAGTGCTAGGTGTGGAATGATGTGGATGTGGATGAGGTGTGGAAAGGTCAAACAATAATCCACGAGTTGTTATTAATCTCCTATAAATCTCCAAAAGGGAGAGTCCCATATTAACCCAACGAAGCTCATTAATTAAACTTTATAAGGAAGAACTGCTACTATTAAAACTAGACCAGGCTCTGGTCGTTGAAGTCTTTCACCTTTAATAGTCTCTTTGACCTCTCTCTAGTCTATTCTCTTTCTTTTCATCATATATTTGCTTCCTCCCGCAACAACTAGGGGATCCGCTATGTACGTGCGTAACGATAAATGTGTACATGTTGTATGTGTGTGGCGTTGAGCGCGCGTTCAAGGAGAAATATACACAGGCAGTCCAGGTAGTGGACTACTACTAAACATGCTTAAAGAATACTTTTTGGTCTAACACAATTATTTACAACATGCTGAGATAATGCAATCTTAAAACTGGTATGATTATCCATGTTCTACACTTAATCATGAGCTTATCTTCTTAACCAAGTAAAAGAACATTGACAATCCATTATGTTGTGAAGAAACACTAGCCCCTCCCCTCAATATAAAACCCTTCCTCGTTGGGGGTCGCATACTTGTCGATATGATAAACAACTCTATTGCGATATTAATCCTTTGCTCAGATTATCATTGTTCCTATAATTACCTCAATGTTAAGGCCCATCTGAATGATGTAAAGATCTACCTAAAACAAAATGTCATTTGAAAGTCAGACTAGTCAGACTAGCAGCCGATCTGTGTTAAAAAAAAAAAAAAAACACAACAACAACAACAACAAACAAACAAACAAAACAGAGGGGGGGGGGGGTTAAAGCCGATAAATCGGAAAAGGCAATATCTATACATGTAAACTTCTTACATGTAGTCAGTCAATATAATATATATAGCGAAAGAATATATCCAACAGAACTTATCGTGAGGAGGTATGCAAATATCAGCTTGACAGTCTGTTTCACCTCGTGGAGGGCTCTGCTTCAAATGCATGGGCTCAGATATCGTTGAGCCCCCCCCCCCAATTTTTTGATGCCGTACAGATACGGCGATCGCCCTATAATAATTATTTGACTCAGAATAATTGAACCCCAAAATTTGTATCATCATTGTTTCTTTTTATTTGTGGAGGGCTCAGACTCATTAAGCCCTCCCCTAATCTTACTGAGGAGATCATTGGGCTCCCCACCATCTTTTATATAAAAATTTATATTTCTGGTCTCTATTGTCAAAATTTTAGCTCGCACTGCGCGCTCGCTATCATTTTTAATTATTTTTTTTAAAGGAACATAGGAAAGTACTTTCTAGATTGGAGCTCAGCCATTGAGCCCCCCCCGGCCATGTTTTAGAGGGTTCGATATTGTTGAGCCCCCCTTTCTGCTCATAATTGTTTTGAAATTGCTCATATTTCGAATTTCTCTGACAAAATGTTTAGCTCATTGCTGCTCGTCGCCGGATTCGGATCGCATGTCTTTCTGTTTGATTTTTTTTTTCATAATGACAAGGGTCCCTAATATATTGGCTGGGCTCAAACAATTAGCCCCCCCCCTCCCCCTCCTCCCTCCCCAGTGGTTTTGGGTGGGTCGATATCATTGAGCTCCCTTCTGCTCCCAATTTTTTTTAACGGCTCATGATCAGAGTTCTTTTTTAATTTTTTTAAAACTCGGATGTCTTTCAGTTATTTTTAACAAACCGCTAGAATGCACATTTTCAGGTTGATATATCAAAATTTTCAGCTCGCGCTTCGCGCTCGATTGTTTAATGAGATAATATCTTCTATATAAGCATAGCAAAAAAAAAAAACGCTTAAAAATGTAACACTTTTCAGGTTGAATATTCAAAAATTTTCTAGATCCGCGCTTCGCGCTCGCATTGTTTTGAAGGAAAATTGTCCCTTTGTACATCGTTGCTTACTGTGGAGTGCACAAAAATCAATAAGCACATTAGTGAAGATTTGGTAAAAATCAGGTAAATGATAAGAAAGTTATGAGTATTTGAATATTGAGATCTCTAATGACATAGAAGTCTCCATTGGCAACGCGGTCACAATTTGTGATGTACAAAGGGAGAACTCCCCATATGTGTGCACAAAACTATTCAAAATGTCTCTTTAATTTTCATTCTAATGATAGAACAGCTTTTCTTCATGAATATAGACTTTCCAAATATTTACAAGTCATCCATAAAAAGATTCTTTAGTCTCCCTTTAGAATCAAGAAAAAAGAGTTTTAGTACAATGTGTACATAAGATTGGAAAGATCTCCCTGCATTACATCACACATCATGGTCACATTGCCAATTGGAGGATCTCCATACATAAGTGATCTCAAAATTTAAAATCAATATCTCTCTTATTCATTGCCTGATTCTTCTGAAACTTTCCCAATATGTTTTGGGGGTTTGTCCCATTCACTGAAGCTAATTTCTCTGAGGGATAATCCCCTTTAATTAGATAAATATCTTCTATATAACCATAGCACAAAAAGCGCTTAGAATGTCAAAAAAAGTCAAAAAAATTTCAGCTCGCGCTTCGCGCTCGCATTGTTAATGATAGATATCTTCTTGTAAACAAGCGAAAAAGGCTTAAAATTCACTTTAGAGGTTGATATTCAAAAAATTTCAGCTCGCTGCTCGCGCTTGCATTGTTAATGAGATAAATATCTCCTTTAATCACCATAGCACAGAAAGCGGTGCTGTATAAAAAATTTCAGCTCGCCTTCGCGCTCGCATTGTTTAAGGAAGATAGATGTCTTATTTGTAAACATAGCGAAAAGCGCTAAAAATGCAGTTTTCAGGTTGGTTGAATATAAAATTTTCAGCTCGCGCTTCGCGCTCTTATTGTTCCAGATAAATATCTCCTTTAACCATAGCACAAAAAGCGCTTAGAAGCACACTTTTCAGGTTACTCTATCAAAATTTAAGCTCGCGCTTCGCGCTGCATTGTTTAATGACATGAATATCTTCTTTGTAAACATAGCGAAATTACGCTTAAATTTAAATGCACTTTTTCAGGTAGAAATATTAAAAATTTCAGCTCGCGCTTCGCGCTCGGCATTGTTTAACGAAATAAATATCTCCTTTTGGCCATGGCACATAAAGCGCTAGAATGCACACTTTCAGTG